>CM052544.1:36855528-37081360 GCA_028533065.1 Trachops cirrhosus
AGGGTTAGCAACAGGGGAGTAGGAGGGGGAGAGGGGGAAAAGTTACAGAGAATAAGTAGCATAGATGGTAGGTAGAAAATATACAGGGGGGCAAGAATAGTATGGGAAATGTTGAAGCTAAAGAACTTATGACACATGGACATGAACTAAAAGGGGGGAATGTGGGTGGGAGAGGGTATGCAGGGTGGAGGGGAATGAAGGGGGAGAATGGGACAACTGTAATAGCATAATCAATAAAATATATTTAAAAAATAAAAAAGTAATTTAAAAATTTTAAAAAGATTATCGAAAGGGCCACTGCATAATTAGGGTTACTATGTGAGGACTTTTTTGCTTATCTGTGGTGTCAGATATTACAAAAATTATGCAAGGGCCTTTTTTTTTTTGCTCATAAGTTTTCATTAGTGTTTGTATATTTACTGCATGGCCCAACACAACTCTTCTTTTTCCAGTGTGGCCCAAAGATGCCATAAGATTGGACACTCCTGTACTGTCCCCTGGAGGTCCCCAGTAAGACCAGGCTGTAGTTCCCTATAGAGGTCATGTGGTTGATAACAGCCACTCCCTCCCCTACTGGTTATTTCCTAGGATAACCTTCCAAATAAATGACTTGTGCTTAAGCACTTGCCTCCAGTCTGCTTCTGGGAGAACCATGACATCTTCACACACTATTCCCAGCCTCTCCTGGCTGCCCCCAGCTCAACGATGAGCCCTCCAGAAGACACATGCCAGTTCAGTCCAGTGGGTTTGGCCTTCCTCTCTCCCCACAGTTCCTTTCTAACTTGTTATACTTCTCTTACCACCACCTTCAGGGTTAGGGTCTGGCTGTCAGCTGGGGTCTTGCCCATTGGGGCCTTGAATATTGGCCATTATCTGGGTTCCCTCCATTCTGCTCCATCCATCCCAATGGCAGCAATGTCCAGCATCTACTATGACCCTTGAAGCTGCTTGGATCATGTGGCTGGTGCTCTCACAGCTTCAGAGTCAAATCTTCATTCTTTCCTTCCTATGAGTTGAAGGACCTGGCTCAGACAGGAGGACATTCAGTGCCCCAGGCAGAGACAGGACTGCTTAATGCAAAGACCTGAAGTTTAGGAAGCAGACACATATGTGTTCAGATCTCAGCACTGCCATGTACAAATTGCTCTGCCTTGTATGAGTTCATCTTTGAGATTCAGCATCTTTATCCTTAAATGATAGGTGGTAGATACGGCTTGTACTTTCTCTTCCATAGTATAGAGTTGGATAGTGGCTGCCCAGCCAGGGGTGGCATTCTCAGCACTCCTTGTGCTTAGGTGACTAGTTCTCACCAGTGGAATATGAGTGGAAGGGATGTGTGTCTCTTCCAGGCCAGTGCAGTGAAGAAGCAGATGTATCTTCATTATCTCTTTCAACTTCCTCCTAGATGTGGATGACTCCAGAGTCCAAGTCTGGATGTCTGAATCACCATGTGGAGGAGAGCAGTGTGCCAGCCAGAAACAGCAGCATTGGAACATGTGAGCAAAAAAAAAAAAAACTTGTGAAACTACTAAATTGTGGGGGGTTATTTACAATAGCAGCTGGCAAGACCCTAACCAATATATAATTATATCATGACCTAAGAGATAATATAGATAACTGTTGTGTAAGGAGCACTGATTGTGTTCCAGGCACTGTTCTTGATATGCATGGTTTTATTGAATCCTCAAAGCAGCCACATTATCCACATTTTGCAGCTGGGGAAACCCTAACCCAAACAGATAAAATTATATGGCCAAAGTCACACAGCTAGGCAGCAATGCTAGATCTGAGTTCTTAACCATTAGGGAAAACTGCCTCTCATGCATGCACAGCATCAACATGTTGCTGCCACAGAGTGAGTGCTTCCTAAATGGGCATCATCTTTGTGAATTAGGCAGGAGAAAGTTTGGCCACGACCTGCTGACACCTATATGGAACCTTTGTCTAGAGGAGTCAAAGCCCTGCTGTTCTGGGCAGATGAAATAGACAAGGGCAGCCCTTCTGGTGGGGGGCAAAGGGCTAGGCTTTCAACTTCACTGGAGCCTTCAACCAGGGTCACAATCGAATGCCGACATTTCACTGCTTCCCAGACATACCTGAGTGGTTCCTCAACTGGACCCCTGGCTGGTGGGGAGCATGAAAATAAACCCACTGTCCTAGATTTCCTGGGGCAAAAACGTCCCCTGGGAGCCCTTTCCTGGAGTTAGCAGGCCCCCAAGGGACTGGACAAGCAACACCTCTGCTCCCCTTAAAGAGGCCTCTTCAAGGCCCCCTGGAATGGCTTCTTGTCCCTTGGCCTTAGTGCAGGTTCAAGCAGGGCTGTTGCTGGCCAGGAGGGTAATAGATTTCTGTCACCTTTTTGAGGACCTTTTGTGTGCCTTCAAATCCAGAGCCAAATGCTCCTCCTAAAAAAAAAAAAAAGAAGAAGAAGAAGAAGAAGAAGAAGAACAAGAAGAAGAAAGAAGAAAAGAAGCAGCTGTATCTCCACCTCCTGCATGAGACCTGTGGAGCTGGAAGACATGAGGGAGAGCTGGCCCAAGGTTTTACATATTAATTGTCCACCCCTCTTCCTGGCCCCTCACTTCACACAACTCCCTTGTGGGACACTAGTGAAGCATCTAATGTGTAGTATATATTGAGGCAAGGTGTCTGCCCTGCTTTTCCTGGCTTGTGATTTATGACATGAAGCTGGGCTTTCCTGCCTCCCTCCTTCCTACCCCTGGCTTGTCAGGAGATACAGCCTAGAATTCTCTCTGATGGGGGTCTAGGATCGGGCACCCTACCATGCCATTCCAGGAACCTACTATACCTCTGCCTGCCCATCAGAGGCTCCACAAAGCCATGATTACCACTTCATGCATAGGGACACTGAGACATAGTTAGGTAGATGCAGGTGCTAATTAAGGGAGCTTGGGCCAGCAGAAATTGTTTTCACTGGAGTCTAGTGTTTTTCATACCTTTCTACTCACAAAAATCTTATGGGAAGTGTTTAAAAATAGTAATTTAGTTATGTTGGGACCCATGGCCACAGAGGGTCAACTTTAATAGGCATCAGACAGCTGCTCAAGGATTGTGTTATAACATACAGAGGCCCGAGCTCCAACCTGAACCTGGACCCCATCTGGAATTTTTGGGAATGGAGCCTGGGTGTTTTGCCTTCAATGAGGTCTGAGAAACTCTCAAATATGAAAGCTGAAATGGGCTGTGAAATCCACAGTGTCCAGATTTTCCATTTCCTAGATCAAAACATTGAGGCTTGGAGGAAGTTGGGGTCTTGGCAAAGCTGTTACTTGGCAAAGTAACACATCGAGAGTGGCTGGGTCTTTCTCTGAGGACAGGAGTAGAAGGAATGTGTGGATCCTGGGTGTCTGGATGAGGTAAGAGTAAGAGCTTCAACCTACTTAGGTGTGGATGGACTTGAGCAGTTGGACCTCTGAGAGGCTGATGCTGGCCCCTGATCCCAAGCATTCTGTCCCCTAGCCACAGCCACAACTTAGCTTGGGTGGACTTGGTCTCAGTCTGCCTTTCCCCATAACCCACCCCAACAACCTGTGGGCCCCTGGGACACCTGGTCCCCAGGCCTGCATGCAGACTGCTTTGACAGTGGCTGTATGTGTGTTTGTGTGAATTAAACAGAAAAAGAAGATGGAAGGGAAACAATTTATCATTAAAGAAAGATGGTGCTTGATTTAGAATTTCCTTTCCTTTCAAGTTTCAGAACTTTTGGTCCAATGTGAACAGGCAGCTGTGACCTGACAGAGGAAAGGTAGACTCTGAGTCAGATGTCTAAGAGCGTGCATCCCAGTTCTGGCACATGGCCACCTGACCCCTCAATGCTGCCCACCCTCTCCCAGCCTGGGCGTCCTTATCTGTAAAGTGTGGGTCATCATCTGTCCTGCACAGCTTGTTGGGAGTGTGACATGAAATATAAAGGTGAAAGTTCCTGGCACTCTTCAGGTACTGGGTAAATGATTGTTAAATATGAGCCTGAAGGGGACACACAAACAATTCACAGAGTCCTCTCACTTGTCCATGCAGAGATTCTGCACACCAAGCACATTCTTTGCTGAGAGTTGTATGTTAGCAGATGTCATTGTTCCTGCAGTGTTTCTGAGAAGAGTGAGAATGTAGTCAAGTAAATATTTTTCAGGAAAGATATATCTTTTGATACTTTTTCTTCCCTCAGACACATGAAAATGGAGGGAATTAACCCAGAAATATCTTCTTGAAGGTTTTTCCCTTAATTTTTACTAAAGTATTACAGACATACAGAAAAGTGCACAAATCATAAGTGGTGAGCTTCATGGGTGTTACTAGTTGATGGTATCCATGAAACTAGCACTTAAGTCAAGAAGCTTCTAGTACCAGCATCGCAGAAGCCCCTGTTGTGCCCTTTCTAGTCACTTCCTAGCCTCGGCTTGCATATGCACTTTCTTGAGTCCTACCTGTCTGCCTTGGAACTTCATAGGAACAGAATCCTACAGTATGTAATGTTTGTGTCTGGCCTCTTTCCTTCCGTGTTACATTGGTGAGATCCATCCATGCTCTTCCAACATATGTCAATTTCATGTGCTCTGTATCCTTGAAAACTCTTGTCTGTCTTACATTTTAGTGATTCTGCTGGGTGTGTAGAGGGATTTCACTGTGGTGTTAATTTGCCTTTCCCTGATCAGTAAAAGGTTGACCCTCCTTACATATATTTATTGGCCATTTGGACATTCTCTTGTTGAAGTGCATCTTTGAGTCTTTTACCAAGGAGTCTAGTGGGCTGGCTGTCATCTTACTGATTTGTAGGTGCTCTTTATGTATTCTGGATACTCTTTAATTTTTTAGTACCTTTTAAAAGGCTTCCCACTTCTCACCCAGATATTTCACCCTGAGTACTTTGGTTGCTCTGGCATCAATGAAAACCCGTTGGATACAAGCATCTGATAGACTTATTCTTCCCCAGTTTTCAATAACAGCTTCATGCTGCCATGTTCCTCTTCAAAGTTCAGGGTGACTCCTCTGCACATAGAGAAGCTGGAGAAGTCTGTGTCTGGCCTCCTCCCTCCTCCACCTCCCTCTGTGCCTCTTTTTCACTTTTGGTACCCACTGCCTAGGTTCCATTCCCACGGGCCTTGCTCTCATCTGGAAAAAAAACCGAATCATTTTTGAGTTGTCTGGTGACCAGGTTTCATTCCCTTTGTTTTTTTATGGCAGGAGGGAGGGGTGGAGTTTGACCTTAGAAAGTGGCTAGGGCCATTCCACCAACCTGTTGGTGTACCTGGGATTCTACCAGTAAAGCTTTAATCCAAAAATGGCAGCAGCTAGTTACAACATAAAGGAGTTATTCCAGTATTTTAACAACAGGTTTATGCCCCAGAATATACCAGCCAAATCTCAGCCACACTCATTGCTAAGCCCTGACCAGGCCTATGGCTCCAGGCTAATTCATGTCTCAGCCTCACCCTTGCCCAGTTCCAAAAGGAATAGCTCCTGGAGACTCCTCTGGCTCACTTCCATCCCATAACACTACCCTTTAGATCCTCAAACCTGATGCCAATCACACATTCTTATTCACAAGTCAACAACTTCATGGATTCCACTTTGTTAAGCTCCATAATAGAGCATTTTGGGAGGCCAGAGGAAGAAAACTTTAATGATAGAATTATAGGCACCATGAGAGGTGATTGAGGGAGATGTTTTCATAGGGGGTCAATCCAGCTAGCTTAAGTGAACCAGCAAAAGGATGAGCTCCATGCTGTTCTTGGACATCGTTCCAGAGGGTGGATATACATTACTCTGGGCTGCCTAATTTCCCCAGAGCATGAAACTGAAAGGTCTTGTGGAAGTTATTGCCTTGACATTTTGACTGAGCCATTTCCCCTCCAGGTGGGTGACCCAGAGCCTATTTGTGTTGGGCAGAGACCAAAAATAACATCTCCTGGTTTTAAAGCCATGTCCCCCAAAGCATTTGTTTCTGCACATCCAAGTTCTGAAAGGATATTTTTAAAAGGTTAGGTATCTCCTCTGGGAAAGTCATTTTGTTGTCTTGCTTGAGCAAAGAATATGCTTAAAGCATCCAATTGACCCTGCCAGCCTGAGCAGAAGGAAGATTTCATCTAAGAGGGTCAATATGAGAGCAAAACTTGAAGCACTTTTAAACCAGTAATTTTTTAAATGAAATACATGCTCACAACCAAAAATTCAAATAATACAGAAGATCTGAATACTCAGCCTAAATTTTCAGCACTTTGTGCAAGAGCAAGTATATTATCAGCACTGTTTCCATGGGTGCACCAGTCAGCATAAACTAAGTTATGCTGTGGTAACAAGTAACCCCAAGATCTCTGTGGCTTATAACCACAAAGGTTTATTTCTAATTCAAAGTACATGTCCACTAGGAATTGGCTGTGGTTCTTTTACATGTCCCTTTAACTCTAGGACCCAGGCTGGCCGAGCAGCCTATATCTGAGATTTTTCTGTCTCATAATAAAAGGAAAACAGAGAACTCAATGACATCAGACAATGGCTCTTAAGGCTTCTGCCCATAAGCAACATAGGTCTTTGGCCAGAGCAAGTCACATGGCCAAGCCAGAGGTCAATGTAGAGAGAAAGCAAATATTTTTTTAAAAGATTTTATTTATTTATTTTTAGACAGAGGGGAAGGGAGGGAGAAGGAGAGGGAGAGAAACATCAGTATGTGGTTGCCTCTCCCACCCCACACCAGGGACTCAGCCCTCAACTCAGGCATGCGCCCTGACTAGGAATCGGACCGGTGGCCCTTTGGCTCACAGGCCAGCACTCAATCCACTGAGCCACAGCAGCCAGGGCAGAAAGCAAATATTTTGATTAATTATACCACCTTCCATCATGGGCAAATGTCAGAATGGTCTTCTGCTTCTAGAGACCACTTATTCCTACTACCTGTGGACTCCTGTACCTTGTACAGTGCTCTGTCCCCAGCATATCCCAAAGCATGTTCTGTACAATGCCATTTTCCCTGATGTCAGTAAGTGTTGGGAGATGAAAGGGTTCCATTATTAAATAAGTTTGGGAAACATTGGGTTACATGGGGGGTTTTACTGCAGGGGTTCTCAGAACCTTTAATAGAAAGTGCACTGTTTGTTTTAAAGGAAATAGTGAATGGGGCCCACTGCCTGGTGCTTCTGGGTCAGTGGTCATAACTTTGGCTGCACATTAGAATCAATTGGGGAAGAGTTTAAATATATCCTGATGCCCAAGCCATACCCTATACCAATGACTTAGGCATCTTTTGGATGTGGGTATTTCTTAAAGCTCTACTGGAAATTCTAATGGCAGCCAAGTTTAGGAACCATTTCTAGGGGAGATCATAAATCTGGGGATTTGGTCTACCACAGGCTCAATCCAACAGTCATTACTCAAAAGGGGATGTGGTTGATTTGTAGCAGTTTCTTGCAGGATTTGAGCAGACTAGCTGTAACCAGAATGTTCAGCACAGTCTATGAACCAGAGGAATGCAATGACCCCAAGGAACCTGATGACTCAAGGTTCTGATGTTGGCAGAGGCCTCCTACAGTATAAATGGTAGCACTGCCACCCTCATCTCTGTGGACTTGGCCGTGCCAGAGGCCTGAGCCTCCACCCCTGGTGCTCATGCTGGAACATGACCAAATTTATCTCTTAACTCCACACCAAACAGGAACATTTCTATGGCCTTTGCCCTTAAGAAGACATTAAACTCTTTAACAAAGTCAGTAGTGTCTTTATATGGATCTCCATCTATCCTGTTGGAACCCCCACAACACTGTGCATGTTCTCAGACTTACCAGATCATAAAACTTTTCATAAAGGGCATTTAGGCACTGGTGTTCCATGGATCCCTTCACCCCATAAAATCTTGTCCTATGCTATGTCAGGAGAACTTTCAGACGCCCTTAAAGGAGATACTCTTGTATCTCTTGAATCAAGTCCCTTCCTCTCCTGAAGGAGTTATGAAACACGCACCCCCTAGGGGCTGATGTGGGTAATTACATGCCTCTCTGGCTGGAAGGAGCTTTACACTGAGCCCTGCTATTGCCCCGACCTTCCTGTTGAACAGAAGAGTATTAAGTGTTAGCAACACCTTATCACCCAACTAGGGTGTTCTTCCCATGCATGAAGAGATCCTGAAGATCAGTAGAAAAACAAAAGACGAACCTCTGAAGCATTTTGTGCTCAGTTTTCTGTCATTGGCAGTCTTTAGAAATGAGCCTGGAAAGAGTGAAGCAGGGGCTAGTGTAGAAACTGCCAGAGACATATTCTGTATTCTTCCCCCAGTGAGGTGATTGGTATATAACCACTGCATCCCTCAGTAACTCATGGTACCAAAACATCACGGTCAGAGTTTACCCCTTACACTTTGGACATCCCCCATCAGCCATTGCATGCACAGTATAGTAAGGAAATAATCCACTCCATCTGTCTCCCTAGCCACCCTGAGGTTTTCCAAATCGGAGCTGGTGCTCACTCACTTCTGCATCCCCATGATCTAGCACAGTGCCTGGCACATGGTAGATGCTCATAAATGTTGTACAACAGGGTACAAAAACATCTCTTGTCTTAAAGGACCCATAATAATCTCAAGGGTGAAGTTGCCCATGTCTATTTTACAGGGTTAAATTCAGATAAACCCCAGGCAAGCAGGAAGAGCATTTAGATTCTTTTGATGTCCACGCTGGGGACTATAAGCTCAGGTTTAGAGATTAACAGCTTTACTGAGGAAATGGAAAATTAAGACCTGTGTTTTGGGTTATGGAATGGAATTGATTCCCTTTATGACTCTCAGTGGAAGAGAGAAACATGTCCATCATCTCAATTTATAAAAAGCAATCTTAAGGCCAAAAAGAGATAAGTGGAGTAATTTCAGAAACCGTCAATTTAGGCAGTTTTGTAAATCCCACAAGTCTGAAATTGCTACACATGAACTTTTCTGCAAGCATTGCATTTCCCAGGGCCAGCTGATCCTCAGAGAACTAATCCAGCAGGTTAAGGGCACTGTAGACTGTGGGGGCCGGGACAGGAGCAGGAAGGGAAAGTTGAGAGCTGAGTGTGGTAGCGACTTTGAATGATAGGCTAAGAGTCAGAGCTTTATATCCTAGGTTAAGATTTTCACATATATGAGAATTACATTGGACATTGAAAACACATCTGCTTGTACTTTTCTCCCACTCCCCGTGAGATTCTTCTTTAACAGGTGTGGCATAAGAAGCTACTCAGAAAGTCAGTTTGAGCAGGTAAATGTCATCACAGTGTAGGAAGCTCAGCAACCTGGGTTCCCAAGCACATCAGCAAACTGTCATCTGTCCTGCTCTGTCTTCTCACCTTGACCCCTTTAGTGCACACCTGCCTGACTTCCATCTGCCAGCAGCCCTGCATCCCTTCTTCAGGGCTCTGTCTGGCCCCAGAGCCACTCTGCCCTCACTGACAGCAGGCAAGGAATGCCAGGGGAATTAACACCTCCTGGAGCAACCTTGAACTAGTGCTGATGGGAAGGGTGTATAAACTCCCCACTCCCTCATCCATAGAGCAAGACAGCTTGGAGATGCATGTTCTATGCTGTCACCAAGAGGTCCCCAGCAACAATGAGCTCCGGGACACTGTTGATGACACATCTTCTGTGGGCTTCCTTCCCTTCTCTGTCTTACTTCCTGTCCCCTAGCTGTTTCCAGGGTTCATCTCCAAACCACCTGCCCTCAGGCCCTTATCTCAGGCTCTGCTTCTGGGAGATCCCAAACCACAGCTGTCAGTGAGAGCTGTATGACCTTGGAAAAGTAGCTTAGACCCTGGGAGTCTCAGCTTCCTCATCTGTGAAATGGGGATAATGTTACCTAAGGCACAGAACAGGAGAAGAGGAGTCACAAACAGGAGGTGAGGGACTAGATATCCCATGCAAGCAGGTTTTATCTGGTCTCCAGGTGGTTTTAAAATAGTTTACTATGGATGGAGTCCATGGATTGCATTCCAAAGAAAACATATAATGTACATATAAGACATAGAGAATCATGCAATAAACATCTGCATCCCATGTTCTCCTAGCATATGAAATAGATCAGTCCCAACACTGCTGAGCCCCAGAGTGACCCTGCCCAGCCTGTCCCCTCTACCCTCAAGAGGTCCCCAGTATGCTGAATTTTGTTTATCATCCCCAGTTTTACTTTACATATAAATGATATATCGTTTAGTTTTACATTTTTATAAACAGAACTTTTCAATCAAAATGCATATTTCCAACTCCCTTTGGAAATAATCAGAAGATCCAAACAAGCTGGACTTACATTTTCACATGTGAGCAATAGCCAGTGCTTAGTCGTCGGGGACCTAGTAGATGGGACCAGAATCCCCATGTGCCCACAGTGCCCACCACCCACTGCTGTCCTCCCCTTGGCTGCATCTTCCCTTCATGTTATGTGCCTCTGGTTCCCTGAAGACATCTGAGCTGGGAGCTTCTCTTCGAAAGAACCTTTCCAGTGAGATAACCCATGGGAGCTCTTTGCAAAGAGCCTGGCACAGAATTGGTGCTAAATGAAATGATTCTTATCATTGCCAATATCAGTAAAATCCTAGGAAGCAGCCAGCTTCAGTACTTTTTGTCTTGAGGCCTATGAAGTGACATGATGAGGACAAGGCCACCCATGTGGACAAAGGTGGGATCAGGACTCCACCCAGCAGGCTTAGGCCAGAGCATCTGCAAATCTACTGGGTCCCAGCTATAGGGAGCAGGTAGTCCACACTGACCTCCCTCAGGCCTCATGTGGGCATCAGCTGAGTTCTGCCAAGGCCACCCCCAGCCTAGGCCCATCTGCCTCTTACATAGCCCCGTCTTTCAAACCAGAGGCTGGGGAAGGTGGGGAGACCTTTGGCCAAACAATTCCCATCTCATCTCCCAGATGAGTGAGAAAGAGATGCACCAGAGTTCCACATCCCAAAGCAGACCCGCCATCTCGCCAGGCACGGAGGTGGACATTGGGCCCTATGAATCGTTGCCAACGGATGGAGCTTTGTTTTCCTTGCTGAGTCCCCAGACCAGGGGCCGGCTAGAGAGAGGGCTCTTTCCTGAGGGGCTGGACTTTCCCACAGGAACAAAGTAGGGCTTGTTAGCTGAGCATGAATCTTGGCGTGGGGTGGCCTGGGCCAGGCTCAGTGCTGCCAGGCGGCAGCTCAGCGATATCAGGCAAATTCCGCCTTCCGCACAGCTGGGGCTGACAGCAGGAAGCCCCAGGGAGGCTCTGAACAAAGGCAGAAAAATGGGCCACGTTTATTCATTCACTGACCAGCCTGGGCCTGGCTGGCCCATGGGGCCTTGTCTCCATGGTGATGGGCAGCCTTTGGGGCTCTGGGTTGGCTCCTCCGTGACCACTGCCTCTCAGCTCCTGTACACCCCAACACATAGCCACACAGCACCCTGTGGCTGCCTTGGTACAGCTTTGCTCCATGCTGTCTGGGGAAGCATAGGCTAACCCAATGAAGAATCAAGGGCTTATAAACAGCCAGGAGGGAGCCTGTGTTGAGTTATGAAAGCTAGACACATAGCCAGTCTTGGGTTAGTGGAATGAAGGTGATGGGTGCAAGTCCATACACTAGCTAAGTACCTACTGTGTGCTGGGCCAGGGGAGTGCACATCAAGCCAATTCAGCTTGTCCTTCCCAGTCTCATTCTAAGGCAGCATGCAAAAATAGAGGTCTGTTTGAGCCCAGTGAGCAAGTCACTCCTGTCTCGGGGAAGGAGTATCAGGTAGGGAGGCTTCCCAGAAGAACTGGCATTGACATTGGGTCTTGAGGGATGCAAAGGAGTTTGCCAAGTGGGGAGGGAAAGGGCATTCAAGGCAGAATAAACAGCTTGAGCAAAGGTCCTGAGGCCTTAAAATATGTGGTATGATAAAGAGTAATTGAAAGTTTCTATTCAATTACAAGAGTGAAAGGGTTCACCTAGAAATGAGGCAGTAATGGGAGTGCAATGACCATGTGATACAACTAGAGAAGCAGGGCTTTCTGCTCTCCAGTCATGGCCCAGAATAGGCCTCTGGGACTTACTTTAAGCTGTGAATTTCTGGGGGGACACAAGTTAGTGTATATCCAGTGCTTTGCAGTTTACAGAGCCTTTTCATTGTATCCATGATATCTTTTTAGTACTATAGCCACCTTTCAGGAGGAAACCTACAGATAAGAAGACAGAGGCCAAGAGAGGTGCTGGGAATCTCTGTGCCAGGAAGAGGCCTAGCTGGACTGGAATGCAGGAGCCTGAGTCTGACATTTATACTCTGCCCATTCTTCTTCACCTCCCTCTCCAGGAGGTGAGAAAGGCACATATCCCAGGAGAGGTGTTTAGAGCCCAGTAATGTCGGTGCTACATAAACCTCAGGTGCTCTGAGACCTTGAGAAGGGGCTGGGACCCTTACAGATGAGCAAATGATCATGGTCACCCCCTGGTTGATGCTCTGAAGTTCTGTAACAATTGCAAATGGTCCTTTTCAGCATCATTCCCCGTTGGTACCAGCAAGAGCTAGAAACCCCTGGATAGGGGTAGGTCTAAATCCTAGAACAACTTGGAATCTAGAATACAGGAGACATGTCAGAGCCTGGGAAGAGGGACAAGAGAAGCCATCAGTGATTATGACCAGAAAATACTTCTTGTCTCTTGACATGCCCATTTCCTGTCTTTGGTCCTGGGTCTTCCTGATTGAGCCAGTGGTGTGAATGCAGGGGTTAAATTGAGACCCAGTGGCTATCAGGAGAGGAAGTGCCATGAGACACTGGTTCACAGCCAGGTTGTCATGGCATGGCATCATTTAATCTTCATATCACCCTTGAGGTAGAATTGTGGTCTCCATTTTACATGTCAAGGCGCTGAGTCTCAGAGAGGCAGTGGCTCATCTGAGTCACGTGGCTGTGCAGCAGATCTGAGCACCAGAACCTGTGCTCTTTACCTGGAAAAAAAATGAGAAGAGAAAAAGCAGGAAAGCAAAAAAGAAAGGAGGGAGGAAGGAAGGAAGGAAGGAAGAAAGAAAAGGGTGTGAGAGATGAGCACAAAAGCCTTCTACATATTGGCCTCCTCTTAGAGTGGTTTGGCTTTGGACTAAAGAAGAAATGAAAATAAAGATATCTTACAATTATTTAAAATGGCAAGGACAAAAATGACAAGTATATAACATAGGAAAGGGTGACCTCCAATCTTGGACTCATGGCAGATGTAGTTTGATCACAGCACTTTTCTGGCTTGGCTTGGCCTCAGCTTCAGAATCCTTCTTAACACAGTGACCAGGCAGAGCTGACACACAAGAGAGCTTGCATCTGTTACCCCTGGTCACTCATTCTGTGCTCTCTGAAGAGTTTGCTCACATAGGGCAGATGTAACTATCTTCACTTTACAGACAAGGAGACTGAGGCCCAGAGTGGCCTCCTCTGCAGCACACAGCAACTTTATAACAGATTAAGGATGAGAACTAAGGAATCTTGACTCTTACTCTATTCAGGACCTGTTTAGAAGTCCAGTGCAATCAAGGTGGCATTTGAGTATATTTCTCTTTGATCCCTTTTTCTCCCCCCTGGAAACCCACCCAGTTTCATTTTCCACTGCTGTGGCCAGGAAATGAGTCCTCTGGTGTCATGGAGATATGAGGCATCACTAAATCTGGCCATCCCCTGAAGTGCCCAGCCTCACAGGCTTCCTGGGGCATGCTTGAATGCTGCTGCTGCAAATTTGCTCTGACAGTGATGACAAGGAGAGGCAAGAGACGTTTGTACAGATCTTCTGGGCCAGAAGTAGCTGCTGGGGGAGGCTCTCCAGTCTGGCAGGCCAGGGCACCTTGAGAATAATGAGGGCAGCCTAAGGGGTGGGTTCATGGTCCCCCAGCTGACTGCTGATTCTGGATGCGGGCATGGATATCCCAGGCTCCCTGACCTTGCATGTTGGTTTGGCTGCTGAAATGAATGAAACCTCATTCATAGAGCCAAGTCCCTGCTATGTATTTTACTCTCTTGTTTTGCTTTGACCTTCCTCCACATCTTCACACTCAGTGGGTGCCACCTATCTACCACCTACCTGCCTGGATCCCTGCCCATGGCCTACTCCCAGGTGACTGTATTTTTCTACTCATCTGCTGGGACATCTTCTTGCTGTCTGCTTTGCAACTATTCCACCTTCTCCTGTTCCACCTGGAGGCTTGCTGCCTTCCCCATCAATTGCTGATAGGTACTTCTCAGACATACCTGTCCTGCTCTGGCTTGTTGGCACAGTGAGGCTTTCAACTCCCTTCTCTCCTGGGTACTATTTGTCTTCCAGACACAAATTCACCTAAACCTTGATCTAGCTCTGTCCCAGAAATTGCCACCTTTGCTGTGACAAATACCTGTATTGGCTGCCAGGCAAAGTGACAAGTACTTGTGCACTCACCTGTCTCAGGCACTGGAGGGTGTCCTTTTCTTTTACAAGCAGTCTTCATTGAGCAAGTCTGCTTGTAATTTCATGGACTTGGCTCACCTTCTCCTTCCTCCACCTCAGCAATCAGGCTAATGACACAAGCTATTATTTACTGAGCACCTGCTCTGTGCCAGGCACTGTGCTAGGGGCTTTGCCTACATGGGATCATGGAATCTTTGTGATGTTCTTGCAAGGGAGGTGGCATGCTGACCAGTTTTGAAGATGAGGAAACTGAGTTTCAAGGATGGAGGTCACTTTGCCCCAGATCACCCAGCCTGTAATCGGCAGAGCTGTGTCTAGAAGTCAGGATTGTCTTGCTTCAGAGACCACACCCACCCTGGCTCACTGCCTTCCCAGCCTAGGAGGGAGCTTAAAGACATCGAGGATCTAGAATGCTTGGAATGTTGTTGGAATACAGAAAGAAGAATTCAGGTCTTGCCCCCAAAGAATCAATACTATATTTGGGGAAACAAAACAACTCATATTGCCAGCCAATATTTATTGAAATTTAATATCAAGAAAAATGGAGCAATTTGACTTCACCTGCCAATGCCAATCACTGGTGATGTCCACTTGAGTACTGTGTAGGATAGGCATCTAAGGTAGCCGTAGACCCAGTGGGAAAAGTTCAACAATCAACTAATATCTGTTTGGGGTATAGGAGTGGGTGGTAGAGGTACATGTGCCACAAAGTTAATTTCTGTTTCTACACAGTAGTAAACATGGGAATTTTTATTAAGTTCCTAACTGTATAAAGCAGACCATTAATAGAAGAGGGATAAAGAAATTAGTATGATTAGGAAAGGCTGCCTGAAGGAGGTAAGATGCACCCCATAAGGTCTGAGGTATCACCTGGGCCATGTTGAATATATTCAGGTGTATAAAAAGTTTGATTGTTTCCTATGCCTTGGTTCCCTTCTTTAAAATAGTTAATTCTGTAAAATGTAAGATTTGGAAGGCCCTTTCTGTCTGCAGTGTTCCTAAATAATCCTATCTTGTAGGTGTGGAAGGCTTTACAGTTCTCAGCCTCCTGGCTTTCCGTGCAAGAGCTCTTCCTTAGACCCTGGCAGGGGAAATCCTAGGGCCAAAGTGGGGCGTTGTACGGGTGTGTGCTGTCCCCATGTGGCCAAGATGAGTATTGCATTAATGTTGGAAAGGCCTCTGCCCCTTGAGCTGCTTGAGCTGCACTTCGCGGTACTCAAGGAGACTCAGATACTGAAAAAACAACTCAGGGTCCAGAGGGGCTGCATGTCTGAGCCAAGGGCCGCTTGTTTACATGCTCAATCAGCTCATAGTTCTCCCAGTGAGCAGTGTGGATCTCCCATGACCTTACTGCCATCCCCAAATTAGGGAGAAGTAACTGATGTGTACCAGGCACACACCTGCTAACATTCTTACCTGGTCTGTATTATTTGATCATCACACTGGCCATGCCGGGTAGTTGGCATGATGGCTTGGATAAGTCAAAGCTACACAGCAAATTGAGGACAGGAAAACTCCCTAGAAGAATTCCAGAGTATGGCAAAGAGGATACCAGCCTTCCTCTGGTGGACTTTAGGACTGTAGCTCTGGAAGGCTGGCAAGGAGTCAGGGAAGTTTGAAAAAGCCCCAGGACTCATATACACACCTTAATCCATTCAGCTGTCACTGAGGCACCACCAGTGACCAAACCCTTCCACATCCTGCCAGCCCCTGCTCTGTGACCCAGGGGAAAATTACTTGACCTCTCTGAGCCCTGCCTCAGTGTTTCAAATGAGGATAATGTCCTTGTTTTTAGGACTTCCACATAAATAATTGACTGGATATAAATAAAGCATGGTGTCAGGCAGAGGGCACATGCTCAGAAATTATTCCCTCAAGACTGCAGCATCCACAAAGGCAGGGATTATATCTGCTGTGCTCACTCCTACAACCCTAGCACATCTGGATGGGTCAGTTCTCAAAGAAGAGCAAAGTCAGAGGGAGCAGTGGGGTCTTTGCAACTGGATATATGAGTCCAAGTCCTGGCACTGACTCTTGGTCTGGGCAGCCTTGACAAGATACATAATCTAAGGCTCAGTATTCTCATAGGTATTCTCAGTATTCTGTATGGGGATAACCATCTGCTCTGTAGGATGGTGTAGATGAATAAGGGGATGTGAATAAAGCACCTGATATGTAGCTAATGTCCAAATAAATGCTAGCTAGCAGTCAGATGACTCTAAAATGGGGATTCATTATTAGCTGTTGGTGCTGTGAGGAGGAGTAACAGTCACCTGCAGCTCTAATCTGACCCCATCTGAATTCATGTGTTGGGTAGAAGAAGGGCAGTGATGGAATGCCCTCCTAGTCCCCAGAAACTGCCTCCAGCACAAGGTCACTGAGCCCTCAGTAATGATGGGTTTCCAGTGAGGGGGATGGGTTATAGACTGGCACTCTCCCCACTCTGGGCAGCTCTGCCTGACCTGGGATGGGGGGCTCAGGGCTGGCACACAATGAGGGGCTCTGTCCTCCTCTTAAACATATCAAACTGGTATTAGCACACATTAGTGCCACAGTCAGAGGTGGCCTTAGAGATAGGAAGCTAAAGTGGCACAAGTGTGGTGAGCTCTCAGACAGGAGCCTCAGATTTCAACATGCATAGGACTCACCTGCGGATCTTGCTGGAGTGCAGATTCTGACCCAGTGGGTCTGAGGCAGAGACAAGGGGGCTGAGATTCTGCATTTCTAACAAGCTTTCAGGTCACCTCAATGCTGTTGGTTCAAGGCTATACTTTGAGTATCAAGTTTTAAGGAAAAGCAGGCTAACTCATTTTATAGGTATGCTATAAGGGTGAATTGCAACAGACCTGGAATTGGCCTGAGCTGTTTTGCTGAAGTAAGAGCTGTACCTGCATGGCATTAACCACTGGTGAAGGCACAAAGGGTACTGACTTGTGACCATGGGTCCACCCAGGAGTTTCAGGGTGCTTTCAAATATCAGCTTGTCATCATTTGTTGACATAATGAGATCAATGATCTGCCTCTGGTCTCTGTGAGCCCATCAGAGAGCTCTGCTGTGGGGCTGGTTGCACAGAGTATGACTGTGTGACCAGCATGTTTTGAGAAGCCCTGTTCTAGACTCCAGCTTGAGCTTCCTGGTTTTAATATCTCATGTGTATGCTTTAGTGGTTCCTAAACTGAAAGAAAAAGCACAGCTTACGTAGTCATGCCATGTCAGTGTGACAGCTGGAGTTCTCACTGACCTCTTGGGGTTGGTCCCATGCTATGAGGCAACCTTTAGCTGTGATGAATATCTTCACTTTAATGCTGTTATTTTTTTCTTTTTTTCGGCATTGTGATTGACAAATGAAAATTGTGTATATTTAAAGTGTAAACATAATGTTTTTGTATACAAAAAGTGTGTGAAATGTGAAATGATTACCACAATCAAGCTAATTAACATATCCATCACCTCACATAGTTATAGTGTATGTGTGTGTGTGTGTGAGAGATGAGAACATTTGAGATCTACTGTCTTAGCAAATTTCAAGTATGCAATATGTTTAACTACAGTCATCATACTGTGCAGTAGGTTATGCTGTTACCGCTTTGCATCTTTTTCTTACAATTAATCTTAGATGGATAAGCATTGCCATTTAGGCTCCTGGGAGTTTTTGTTGATGTTGTTTTTGTTTTTGTCTTGCAATGGAGCCCAGTCTAACTGCCACCATTAGTGTAATAGGCATGTCCATATTGCCTCCTGGGGCAGGGCCACAGTGCTCGCCTCGGTGGACAGATGGCTCTGTTCTCCCAGGACAGCTGTGGGTTTTGACACTGACTATACATTGGTATCCTCTGGGGAGCTTTAAAATTACTGGGCCTGGCCCCATCCCCAGAAATTGTGATATAATGATGGTTGGGGTATGACCTTGACATTGGGTTTTCAAAAAGCTCTTCAAGTGGTTCTAATATGTAGCCTATATGGCATGAATCACTCACATATACCATGCAGCAATAATATTATTAGAATTGCTGAGTGTGGGTTGAGAATAAACTAGGCCACCACTGATGGTAAGAGTTGTGAGAGAAAGGGGCCTTTACAAAGTCTTGTCCCAGGGGTGCAGTTGGTGTTAAATTTCCTACCTGTGACAGTTAATTTTATCTGTCAACTCAATTGGATTAAGGGGTTTCCAGAGGAAATATTTTTTCCAGGTGCATCTATGAGGGTGTTTCTGGAAGAGATTAGCATTTGAATCAGTAGACTAAGTAAGTTAAATTTCCATCCCCAATGTGAGTGGGCAGCTTCCAATCTGTTGAGGTCCTGAAGGGAACAGCTTGAGCTGGGACATCTCATTTAATCTCATTTTCTCATGACCTTGGACTGGGATTTATTATACCATCAGCTGCCCTGGTTCTCAGGCCTTTGGACTCAGACTAAATTATACCACCAGCTCTCCTGGATCTCCAGCTTATAGAGGGCAGATGGCATATCATAGGACTTCTCAGCCTCCATATTTAAGCCAGTTTCTCATAATATATTCATATATATTCATTCTCTCTTCATGTCTCTCTCTCGTTATCTACCTATCTATCCAGGTTTTGTTTTTCTTTTGAATCCTGACTAATACACCACACAAGGTAGAGACCAGTGTGGAAGTCTTACATTTTTTAGGCAGTAGTGGCATTCCAAATGAAGGGACAAGGAGAGAAGATAATGCTGAAACCAAAAGGAAGGCTGCCATATGCAAGAATTTCTGATCTCACCACACCTGGATGAAGGGCCACTTGGGGACAGGAGACCATTTTTTTAATGCCTCTCATAACATGCACCAGGGGTAAAACCCTATGCAAACACATGAGAGTGTCCTGAGTGGTGATGGTTTATTTTGAGATTTGGATCTCTCTTCCAGGGTCTGCAGTAGGTCAGCTTCTCTGCCCCTGTGCACAGCTCTAGGTTACAGAGCTTATGTATTTATTATTGACCTTGAATGGGGCTTTTTCTCTCTCTAAGCTGTATTGTGACTCTTGCTTCAGGGGGTTGGCAGGGCCTCACAACTGCACCTGCATTCACAGCCAATTAGCTGCACAGTGACAAGCCCCATAAGGAACCGGATTTAGCCAGAGTACAGCCAAAGACAATTTCCCCATCGTCTTGGGGTGACTTTGGGTAGTTAATTTCATTTTTATGGGGCTAGGTTTTTCCACCTACACTATGGCCAGAGCAGGTACAAATGGTTTCTAGAATCAAATATACACAGGACTCAAGTCAGCAGCAAGGGTGATTAGGTAATGATACAGTCAGATCTGAGATCGGAAATCACAGAAGGTGATCAGGGACAGCCTCGTTCAACTCCAAGGCTCCATGTGTCAGTCTCTGCATTCCTGGTTAGCACAAGGCCTCAGGCAGGAGTGGAAGGCACCCATCTTTTAATACGCAGAAAGGGATTGGGAAGAGACTTCTTTTGCCTGGCCAGTTGGCTGGGCACTCTCAGCTCCTCTCAGCCTCTGGCAGGCTTGGCGCTCTCCAGGGTCCTGACCTGGGCCTGGGCCTGGGCCTGACTTTGGTTCTCCGTCCTGGATGCTGGCTCCTCAGCCACAGGTCCCTGATGGCAGGATCCAGGGCTGAAGGGCAGCTTTACCACATCACCCTGGAGCACATCTAGAAATTTATTTTCCATTGGCTATACAACCAGTTTTTAAAAATTGCTTTACCTTTCCCTGTCAATGTTTAAAATGACATATTGAACAAATGGTTCCAACAGAGGTCTGGAACTTTTTTGGTTTTTATTCTTTGATTGCATTTATCCATCAAGTCACATATTCCCCTCTCTTATCTCTCTTTTCTCCTTCTTTATTTCTTTTTTCCCTTTCTCCTCTCTCTTTTTCTCTCCTTTTTACCTCTCTTCTCAGACAAGTTTCTTCTTTTTCCAGGGGGGCAAGGAAGCACATTCTAATCATCTTCTTCAAAAAAATGATTGTTATTAACTTCACTTTATTTACAGTTTGAATTTAAACTGGAATAATCCTGAAGTTCTTCAGACTAGAAAACCCTTAATTTTCCATAAGCTGCTATGTTGCTAGAACATTTTCTTTCCATTTGGGGATGACTTAACCCTACTTTCTACCCCAAATGCAAATTGAAGTGGAGGAACTCAGTTGCAACATCCATTCACTCAACAAATAGGTTGACCCCTTGCTGTGAGCCTGGCATGGCTCTAAGTGCAGGACGTTCAACCTTGAAAAAGACAGAGACACATTCCTGCCCTTGGGGAGCTGACACACTCATGGGGGGAATGGTATGACTACACTGGTAGAACAAAGCCTTCCCATTGTTGAGAAAGTCTGAGAAATCATGTAGAGAAAACACACATCCTTCTTCAGAACCAAACATGCAAAATGATCTCAAAGGGTGCTGGTCTTGGGTGTAGTTTCAGATTCCCCGACTTTTTTTCCTGGTGAGTGGGAGAGACACCAGGGCTGTGGGCATCCTCATTAAAGGAAAGTGGGTGAACTGACAGGTCCATGGGAGAAAAAGAAAGGGGAAGAAGTTTCTTTCTCCAAAATCCTTTACTTGATCCAGGTGTCAGCGAATTGGGGACAAGAAGGAACCAAGATTTTGGGTACAGAACGAGAAGGTTTAAGGCCACTGAGGCTTGCAAGGGGTGAACTCTGAGCCAATTCACAGCTCTTCCTGAAGGTGGACCAGCTCTTTCCCTTAAATTCACATCTTTTTAAAGCCCTAGACTGCCTAAGATGTCTAAAGCCTCCAGATATTCCTACTGCTGGCATTATGGCCCACTCCAGAGTTCACTCCCATCAATGCATGTGTTGTGAAATACAGCACTGGTTGTAGAATGCTACAAGCCTTGGGTTTGTGTGTGTGTGTGTGTGTGTGTTAGGGGCTTAGCCAATGGGGATTAAATCCCATTCAGGAATTCCAATTCTGGAAATTTATTCTATGAAAAAATTCAAAAATAGAGAAATGCTTTAGGGGGAAAAAGTACATTTGTAGCAGTGAAGATTGGAGCTTCTGAAAGACCAGAAACAATATAAATGTCCTAAGTGGGATTAATTGAGTCATAGTATATTAATTGGTGGGGTAGGTATTAGATGTATCACTAAGTCATAAACATAAGGTCCCAGAAGATTATAAATATCAGAAATCCTCCAGGTGGACTGCTTGTCTTAGAGGTGAGGAAACTGAGCTGCGGAGAGCAGGAGTAACTTCTCTGAGATTGTGTGCAAGGGTGGGACTGGGCAAGGACCAGTGTCAGAGCTGTGTTGCAGTTTGGCTTCCTCTCCACCATTCCAGAATCGAAAGGGAGGCTGATACTTGGTACAGGAAATGAGTGTGAGTTTTGGCAAAACACAGGCAGAACATTAAGTGCCATGAATTTGGGAACATTAAATGTCTTTGAGTGACACTGTGAGAATGTCAGTGTGTCTCCAAAGCCTCCCAGGGCTAATGACTCTGCTAAAAGTATCGGTTGGGAGCTCCTGGGTTATTTTTTTTATCCCGGATTTACTGAGGCAACATTAACACATAAAATTCTTACAGTATATTTAAAATACACAACACTTTGATTTGATACACACTGTGAAATGATTACAAGTTAATTGACTCATCTGTCACCTCACAGTTACCTTTATTTGTATGAGGACATGTAGGATCTATTCCCTCAGCAAATTTCAGGTATACAATGCAAAATTAATAACTATAGTCACCATCCTGCTGGGTCTCTAATGTCTCTCTGACATGTGCTGCTCTCTCTTTTCACAAAAAGTAAAAGGGATGGGGAGGTCCTGGCCCAGAGGACAGTCTCTGTCTAGAATTTAATCACCTTATTTTTGCTGTTATTTTACTTCTATCATTACATTCTAATTAGGGGGAGTCATACTGATTTATCATTTACAATAGTATTATAAGATTTCTTTTTAAATAACTTTAAATAAAAAGATGAGTTGTTTTAAAGAAAGATATTGAAGATATTAAAGAAAGGCATTAAAGATATTGAAGGATATAGGGATGTGGCAGAAGTTGGGAAATGGAACAAAAATGGAGGAAACCTGGGAGTGACCTTGCATCTAAAACATTTGTCAGCCTGTGCAGGGAATGGTTAGGTGAGAAAGAATTCAAAATCATATGTGCACATTGGTGGCAATTATGTAAAAAAGAATTATGCATCTGGTTTGTGGCAAAAGGAAAAACAAAGATGATAAGCTAAATAGGCAAGGAAAGACTTTCATTTCATTTGTTTGAAAAATAGAGCTTGGACATATTTGTAGGCTGAGGGAAAAGATTTGGTAGAGAGGTGGATATTTATTCATTCATGCATGCATATATTCCATAGTATGTATTAAGCACATACTTTGTGCTAGGAACTCTGCTAGTTGCTGGACACACAGCAGTGAACATAAACAGAAGAAGCCTTTGTTTTCAGAGTTTTGTATTATAATGGGGGAAGACAGTAACAAATAATAAACAAATATATTATTTGTTCAGTGGTAGAAAATATCATATAAAAAATAAGGGAGGGAAATGGAGATAGAGAGTAATGGGGAAGGGTGGGATGCTAATCTTTAATGGGTGGCCAGAGAAAGCCTTGCTGATGAGGGATATTTGAATAAGTCCCAAATGAAGTGAGATTGTGAGCCAGGGGACATCTGGAAGAAGAGTGCTTTAGGTGGAAGAAAGAGCAAGTGCAAAGGCCCTGAGGTAGGCATGTGTTTGAGAAACAGCAAGCGTGGTTGGGTTGGAGTGAGAGGGGTATAGCAGGAAGAGAAGAATCAGAAATCATTTCAGTTGGGCAGGAAAATATAAGGACTTTGGCTTTTACTCTGACTGAAATGGGACCCACTGGGGGGAAGCAAAGAAATGTCAATCTTTGACTGATATTACTTGTGAAGGACCTTGAATATTGAGTTGAGAAAGGACTGCAGGGGGCCAAGAGATATGGGGTGAAGGGGCTATTGCAGTAGTTCAGACCAGAGCTCTCAGAGGCTCAGATCAGGGTGGTAGTTGTTATATACAAATGTCAAATAAACAATAACATGAACAGTAATTAATAGGATGATTAATTGTAAGGCAAGGGGCTGCAAAAGGCAGGTGAGAATGAGACCAAGAGGACTGAGGTGAGGGAAGTAAAGAATTGGCCTGGAATAATTCTTGGAATTAGGGAGTCTGCGTGCAAGTAAAGCAGTTGTTCCCCTGAGCACAGTCTGACAGAGCTCAGGCTCTGGGGAAATATAGGTTAGAGAGATAAGTTATCAAGCCCCCATGCAGGCAGAGCTGTGCTTTAGGCTTGGGTAGAATCAAAGTTTTCAGTATAAATTCATTCATGCAACATACCTTTCTCTTCCCTACACCCAAACTTAATTCTTTTATTTCTCATTCCTTCAACATGCACCCAGGGAACCAAGCTAATCTTGTGGGCTAATTCATACTAAAGTGTTGGTGGCTATTGGGAAATCAGCCATTCCACTACCCTACACTAATTTATAGGCATTGAAACTAGGATCAAAAGAGGGGAAGTGACTTGATTAACCTGGAATAAACAACAGGGTCATGGAGAGCTGTTTAGAGATAACACTTGAGCTGAATCTGGAAGGTAGAGTAGGTATTAGTGAATAAAGGAGGAGAAGAGAATGCCAGGCAGAAGGAACAGTGTGAATGAAGGCATGCAAACATGGGGCTCTTAAACCTGTTCTGGATGCATTGGGCAGGGATGAGGCTTGGAGAAAGCTGAGATGTACCAAGTCAGATATGACATTGTATGCTGTACTATGGAATTTGGACTCGATCTTGTAAGCAGTGGAAAGCTGCTAAAGAATTTGGATCCAATCATATGAGATGCAGCAAATTGTAGTGGTTAAGAGCACGTACTCTGGCAATTGCCAGTGTGGCTCAGTTGGTTGGAGCATCATCCCGCACACCAACAGGTTGGTGGTTCGATTCCTAGTCAGAGCACATAGGGGAGGCAACCAATTGATGTTTCTCTATCACATTAATGTTTCTCTTTTTCTCTCTCCATAAAATCAATAAGCATATCTTTTTAAAAAGAGCATGGACTCTGGAGCCAGACTCTCTGGGTTCAAATCTTGTCTCTGACACTCATTAGTTGTAACCTGGGACAAGTTACTTTACCTCTCTGGGCTTCAGTTCCCCATCTGTAAAACCGTACCTTTGTGAAGATGGTAGGTGTTATGTAAGTGCTAAGAACCATGCCTAGCACATACTAAGTACTCTTTGGAGTGGACAGGAACAGGGTCAGCTGCAGATAGGAACATCAGGAACAGTAATTTGGGAGTGGGGTGGGGATGGAGTAGATCATAGCCTGAAGGCCAAATCCAGCTTGCTGCCCTTTTTTGCAAGTAAAGTTTTTAAAAAAGATTTTATTTATTTAAAGAGAGGGCAAGGAAAGGAGAAAGAGAGGGAGAGAAACATCAATGTGTGGTTGCCTCTCACGGGCCCCCTACTGGGGACCTGGCCCACAACCCAGGCATGTGCCCTGATTGGGAATCGAACCTGCAACCCTTTGGTTCACAGGCTCAGGCTCAATCCACTGAGCTACACAAGCCAGGGCACAAGTAAAGTTTTATTGGAACACATTCACATCTTTTTATTGACATACTGGTTACTATTCCTTTCACACTAAAGCAGCAGAATTGAGTAATTGCAACAGCGACTGTCTGGCCCTCAAACCTGAAAATAATCACTATCTGGCCCTTAGCAGAAAGTTTGCTGACCCTTCCAGCAGGGGCACATGCTTTTGCACTCCTCCAGCCATTTTCAGGAGAGTCTACCCAGTCTTTCGAGGCTCAGAATACACCTGGTTCTGTACTTCCCAGCAGTCATCCTTGAACAGATGGGCAAGATGTTTAGATTCTCCCAACTCAATTTCTTCTATAATTAGTTTGTATGGCTTTATTGTTCTTCTGCAAATTAATTCTTACATCTTCAAATCTGTAAAAGAAAGAAATATTGAGAGCAGAGCATGACCTTTCTGGCAGTTTTCAATTTTTTCCCTTTTCATCTTTAGCTTTCATTACCCCCAGGATAGCATCTAATTATTTCTTGAATAATAACGTCTCCTGGGCTCTGAGGAAATTTGAGAAGTTTGCTCCCCATTATGTCTTCCAAATTAGTCTCTTTTCAATTTTGGTGCACTCTCTTTTGTCTTTTCATCTTGGTTCAGCCAAAAATAGTTCCTCAAATTGAGTGCTAAATTCTTCGGGATTTCGTTCACTTCAATTAACTTTCCTCAGGACTCTCTTTGGTTTTATAAATGAGGTCTTTACTGGGATGCCTTTTTATGCCAGCCTTGCCTCTTGGGCTCTTGTCATCATCTTTTGTGAAGGATGGGGACTGGAGGAGTGCAGAAAAGGTGGAGGATGTGGTGAAAGAGGCACAGAAACTGGTGTGTCTGGACTTTGCCACTTATAAGCCAAAGGAGGTTGGTTGAGTTGACCTTAGTTTTACTCATCTATAAAATGGGAGGAAATGCCTACTGCACTGAAAATCATACTGATGAGAGTTATAAGTATTTTAAATGGTGGATGCTGGGGTTGAAACCATTGGGAGAATAACACTCCTTCTTTATCGTTTTGGGGCCTCCAGGAGCGTTACCCACAGTCAAAGCCACTCTCAGATTCTTATAGTCCAATGACCAAGTCCTTTATTCACAGGAGGAATATAGAAAGCAATAGACAATACTTTGCTAAAATAATAATAATATCATCTGTACAGTAAAATGCTTTCAGTTTACAGATTGCTTGCGTACCTGTTATGTGATTTCATAGCCCCCTGGAATCCTGTTGGGTAGCCTGAACCAAGGCATCAACCCATTTTTAAAAGTTCTATAGAACTACCGTCATACCTCGTTGTATTGTTCTTCACTATATCATGCTTCAGAGATGTTGTATTTTTTTAATTGAAGGCAAGAACCTCCATCAGCAAAAAGATTATGACTTGCTTTATTATGATTCTCACTTTATTGGGGTGGTCTGGAACTGAACCCACAATATCTTTGAGGTAAGTCTGTATTATAAAGAATGCCTAAAGAGGAAAAGTATGTATAGAACTGTTTCTTAGTAGAACTTTTAAAAATGTTTTTTCTTAAGGATGTGTCTTTTCCACTAGGATTTGTTTTGATGACCTGAAGATCCTTATAAGACCAGGAAACCTCTCTGGCATTGAGGCTTAGAAGCACAAGGCCTGGGCCAAAAGAACTGAGTTCATATCCCTTAGCTTACTTTAACTCTATGACTCTGGACCAATTATGTCACCTATCTGTGCTTCAAGTTCCTCATCTGCAAAATTGGGGAGATGATGGCTCCTGGGTCACAGGGTCATTGTAAGGATTAATGCGATAATGCCCTAGGGAGCATCAAGACCCTAGGGAGGTGCTGGGCAATAAGCATTACTAGTAATAAAATAACAATACAAACAAAATATGTAATATATGATTTGATGTTATATAGAAATATAATAATGAAATATATGATATGTAATTAAAATGAAAATATAACAGGAGATGTTGTGTACAATCCTCCCCTCCAAGCCCAATGCTTCTGAACAGGCCCTGATTGATAAGGCCAGATCAGGCAGAGCTGCTTTCCAGGTGTTTTCATTTTTCAACAGAGCATCAACATTTTCCCATGGCTATCTCATTCTCACAAGTATCATTTTTAACGTGTGCCCAATGCTCCATCGAGTCTCCTGCCCATCAGGCACTCTGGGTATTCATTCATTTTGCTGGTATGAAGACTCCAGCTGTACTTAACCTTGGCACCTATAGGGCTTCTCTCCTGGGGTCTCAGTCCCTCTGTTAGATCTGTGAGTTGATGACTGCAGAATTGAGTATAAGGAAGACTTTGCAGATGGAGAGGGAGAGTGGCGGCCTTGGGTCATCACAGAATCTTCAAGGCCATCAAGGTTCCCAGGAGCTGGGCTCAGACTGTGAGACAGTAGTGTTGATCTAGTACAGGGACGTCAAATTCATTTTCACCAGGGCCCATGACAGCCTTGCAGTTGCCTTCAAAGGGTCAAAATAATTTTAGGATTGTATAAATGTAACTATTCCTTAACTGTTAAGGAGCTGAAAGTATCATCGGCCCTTTGAAGGCAACCGTGAGGCTGATGTGGCCCCTGGTGAAAATGAGTTTGACATGCCTGATCTAGGAGATGTAGCTGCTCTGCCTGGTTCCTATGGTGGCACCTAGCAGCACTGGGTGGCAGGCTTGTCTTGCTTTTAAGGACACCAGTGTCCCCACAGTGCATCTCAGAGTGTGGAAGAGGCTTTGCTGGCAGGAGCTCTGCCCCTCCTTTTCTCACGCCCCTCTCCTTTCCAAGTCCTCCCCAACCTCTGTGCTCATACTCTTATGATTCCTAAGAAAGGCTTGGAACTATACCAGCCTTCACCGCAGAACAGGCATAGAGCTCACTCAGCATTTCACATGTTTAATCTCATTTCACCTTCACCACCAGCCACAGGTTTCATTAGTGTACCCATTTCACAACAGAAGAGACCAAGGTACAGAGAAGTCAGGGCACTTGTACATCTGGGGGAGAAACCTAGGTCTGGTTCCAGGGCCTGTGCCCATGTCTGCCAGAATTTCCCAACTGGGTCACTTATCTTGTTCACTAGTCTTGGTTCCAAGTGATTGAAAGTGGTCAAGGATTAAATCCACTGTCAAAGGCAGAGGTTTACATTTCTTGAATATATTCAAAAGAACTGGAATTTGATGTCATAATTTATTTGCCTCAGTGCTCCTTTCCACCAGGCTGTGCAATCTGTTAGGCAGGAATCATGTCAATTCATCTTTGTCATGGGTGTGCACATATCTTGTGCTCTGTCAGTGCTGTAGGAGCCGACACTCCAGTCCAGCTCTGTAGGTGCTGTGGAAAAGGGAGTTCACAAAAGGGAGTCAAAGAAGCTTCTTGGAGGTAAGCAGGTTCTCTCCTCTCAAAGGTCATCTTGAAAGTTGTAGGTCAGGGACTGTGATGGGACTTTCATGTGTCGAAGTTTCCTAGTACACACCACGCCCTTAAGGCTGGGATCACTGTCCCAACTCACAGATGAGGAAACCACGGGAGACCTGTACATATATGAGGAGGTACAGAAAAGATGAGCAGCTTCCACCACTGGCCAGGCTGCTGTGAGTGTTGCTACTTCTGCCCACTGTTTCCTATGCTTGCATTGGGTATAAATCTCAGCTCTAGTCAAGTCATTCTCATCAGTTTCATCTCAGTCTTATCTTTTTGCCTCCGAGGAAGATGTCTAGGTCTGTGTCATCCTGACAAACCCTGCATTGTTTCATCTTGGTTCTATTTTTGTTGTCTCCATTGGGATGTCTTGGTATCTTATTCCGACCTTCATTTGAATGTAGATGTCCTGGCAACAGTTGCCCCATGAAGCTCCTGACCCTACACTTTGCTTGGGGTAAAGAAATGCCAACCACTCTCTCTTGCCTGCTTCTTGGGAGCAGTGTTGGGTCCTGAGCTGATCTAATAGTCAAGATACCTATGAGTTTCCTCTGCATACCTGTTGCTCCAGGATGCCTCTGAACAGTAAGCATACTTCTCTCCTGTGAGTTCTGCCACTTCCTCTGCTGGCTCAACCAGAAGCTGACAATCCAGAAGTAGAGACTGTGACCCCTAGCCCTGGCCTCTGCTGACACCCTATCTCTTTACACCCTATCTCTTACACCTGCCCTGCCCAAATCCATCCCAGGTGAGCAGGACCATGTCAGCAGTCAGCTCCATAAATCATGTGTGTAGGGCTTGAAAAGGTTGGGTTCAGCCCACCCTGACCATCCTTGGCTCTCAAGCAGTATTTAAGTCTCTTCCCATTCTGAAGACTAGGGTTTTGCCCCAAATCCTGCCCCAAGATGTGTCTAGGGCCCTGCTTTGGTCCTCAGTCTCCCTCTAGGGGCACTTCCTAGATCCTGTGCAACAGTTACCCCGTGCTGCCTGATCCCCAAGTTCTGACCTCTCAGCTATTACTATGGGACTGTTCCTTCCCAGGAGCCATGCTCACCTGCATCGAGACTTGTCTGAGTGGCCATCAGGTAACTACTCATCCACAGACCCAGAGTCACACAGACTTGGATTCCTGGCCCAGGGGCCCCTTATTGCCGTGTGACCTTTAGTAAGTCAGTCTCCTCTCTTAGCTAAGCCATCATCACATTAAGTAGAGGGCCAGTAATTCCCACTTTGTAGGATGGGAGGGAGGAGCAAAATGTAAAATCATCCAGCTAGCACAAATAATCTCCTTTATTGGTGGTAGCATGCATTCATTCATTCATTCATTCATTCAGATGTATTGAGCATCTCTTATGACCTCAGCACTGGGAATGTAGTGATGGACGACAGGCAAAGCTAATATCTTGCCTTTGTGCCCCTTACCACTCTAGTGAGAGAGACATAAATAACTACACAAATAGCAAGTTTAGACTATGAGGATAATGACTAGTGCTATGAAAAAAATAAGGCTGTAGGGAGAAGGGTGGAGCTGTCTGGGAAGGTGACATTTGAACACAGACCTGAATCAGCCAAGCAGCAATGTGGGGATGAGGAATTGTTGTCACAGCTTCTGAGACAGGATTGTGCCTGGGGCACAGCTTGGAGATCAGTGTGGCTGAGAGAAGAAGGGGGAGATGGAGTCAGTGAGGTTGGCTGGACTGAGAAGGAGTTTTTGTTCTCCTCCAGGTGCAGTGGGAGCCAATGAGGGGTGGAGAGCAGGTTGTAACATGATCTGATTTTCATTTTCCAAGGCTGCATTGAGTCCCTGTTATGGGCCTGTGCTGGGGGCAGTGCCTACTCCATCCAGACACCAAAATGGTGGGTCTTTGCCAGGTGTGTGCCTGAGAGGGGAAATCGCCAGGTCAAGAGGGAAAGCCAGACAAACTCCCAGAGGTTCCTGCCACTGGCCAAAGAACTCCCTGGCCCAGGCAACCCCAAACCCCTGCAGCCAGGCAGATGGCATAGGTTTCCCAGAGCAAGGAGAAATGCCAAAGGCCCCACCTCTCACAGTGGATAACAGGCAGGTTTCCAACCTCTGGATTTGATTCTAGGGTAACTTGGTTTCAGTGAGAGGCTGGTGAAAGGAGAGGAGAAAAAGAGGAGCGGAAGGAGGAGGAGGTAAAGGAGAGATGCAAGGAAGAGGGGGAGGAGGAGAGGGAAGGAAGAAGGTGAAGAGGAGGAGGTAAAAGAGAGAGGTGAGGAGGAGGAGGAGGGGAGAAGGAGAAAGATGAGGATGAGGAGGAGGTGAGGAAGAGGGGGTGGAGGAGAGTGTCAGTGCATTTGCTTTACTGGAACAAAATTTCAAATTCACACTTGGGAAAACTATGTCAGAACCCTTCTGGACCCATCAGTATTACATGCCCACAAGTTTTAGGAGTTGGAAACCAAGTAATTTTAGAAAGAAAAAAAAAACTGTCCTAGTTCTGTAATTGGTTCCCAAGGCTCTATACAACAATTATTAAAATACTGACATGAAACCTACAAGAGAAACTGCTCCAGGCCCTTATCATTTGCGTCGGTAAGACAGGAGAGGCCTTTTCCATGGAGTGTCAGCTATGGTACGTTTCAAGGTCAGATAATTAACTTTATTAAGAAAGAGTCAGATTTGGAAGGAGAATAGGAACTGAGACTTGGCTGTCCTTTGCTTAATGGAATCTTGCTGAACAGAACTCCCAGCCTCTGGATGTCATGGGTCTTACTTATATCATTTCTTAGGACAGTGGTTCTTAAGGTGAAGTCCACAGGCCCTCCTCCTTCCCGAAGTGCACAGAGAAGCTCCAGGAGATCCATGAATCTCCTGAAACTAGACACAAAATTTTCCTAGGCCAGTGGTTCTTGCTTTGAGACCACAGTAACAGCCTACCTGGGAATGTGTTGGCAATGCAGATTCCCAGGCCTCACCTCAGACCTACTCAGTCACACACTCAGGGACTGGGGCCTCGTCATGTGTTTTAACTGGCCCTACAGGAGATTCCGATGCTCACCCCTGTGATGCTCACCCAGTTCAATGCTGGCAAAAGCTGTACTGTTTACTAGGACACAGCAGCTGAGAGTGGGGCCTTGGGAGTCACCCTGACCTGGTTTCAAATCCCAGTGCTGCTATTTAGTAGTTGTGTGAGCTTGGACAATCACTTAACCTCTCTAAGCTCCTGTTCCCCCATTTATAAAATGAGATAATAAAAACTTTGGGATATTGGGGGAACTTTTAATACAGCAGTGATGACAGCTTTCATCTTCATCAAATAGTAGTCCTAATGTTATGTGATAATATCTTTGAGGAGGGGAGCAGTGTGAACAGAAGTATGGGTTAGTAAGATGACTCTATAGGTTGGCTTCAACACCTGAGTGGCTACAGGTAGCACCACTAGTGATTAGGGTCATAGCTATAGTGGCAGCAGTGAGAAGTGTGGTGGATGGGGGTGAAAGGGTCATCAGAGGTCAAGTGGACAGGGCTTACCAGCAGTTTGACTCATTCAACAAATATTTATTGAGTATCTACTGTGTATGAGCCCCTGTTCTGGACCCTGGGGGTACCAATGGTAGAGTCCCTGCCCTCACACAGCTCATGTGCTTATAGGAAGTAAAGTCAGTGAGCAAGCAAAGAAAGCATGAGGATTTCAGAGCGTGGTGAATGCCATGAAGAAGGCTGAACAGGGTGATGGGGCAGAGAGCAAGATGGTGGAAGTGGGATGGTCAGAGCAGGTGACACTTTGCAGAGACCCAAATGACAAGTAGGAGCTGGCTAGGAGGAGATTCTGGGGGACAAGCATACAGGCAGAAGGAAGAGCCAGTGCAAAGGCCTGGAGAACAGGAGAGTGTGGTGTGTGAGAGGAACAGAAAGAAAATCAGGGGTCCCGTAAAATGGACCGGAAAGCCAGGGTACCGTGGCTCTCACCTCTCAGAGACTCCACTTCATGAAGGGCCATTTTGAAGAACTGATGATATAATGAATGTAACCAAGCCTGGCATGTAGCAAGCCCTAGAAAAGTGTTCACCATTGCCCCACAATGGCCAGCTTAATAGCCCCCATGGCCTCACATGAGGATTCTAGCCATGTGTCAAGACCAAAATCTGCATAAGCATTAGAAATAAAAGTTCTGATGACTTTAGACCAATATCAAGTGTTAAAATAAGAGGCAGTTTTCACCAAGGATAATGAAGTTGGAGGTCACAGAGCAGTATAAATGTCCCCATCCCTAGCACAGTTTACCACTCCATGATTCACTCCAGTCTCCTCTGTGAAAGGAGGTAAGATGTCCAACAGTAATTTAGCATTATAAAATGCTCATTGAGTCAAGCCCTCTAGAACATGCATGGTGATGGGATCCAGAGCTGACCTTTGATAGGCTGTGGCAGTAGAGATGGGGAATTGGGCACAGACCATGTTAAGGTGTAGACTCAGTGACTGAAAGGTAATTGGCAAGATTTCCTCCTTAACTTCACTGAGCCTTAGTTTCCTCATCTGTGAAAGGGAAATAATCTCAGTACCTACTAGGGTAGTTGTGAGGATTACCTTATGTGATCTACAGTTCTGAACACAGTGACTGAAACAAACTAAGAGCCACTAAATGGTATCTGCTATTAGTAATATGAATGTCAATATCATTATTATCAGTACTTTTACCAGCAGGGAAAGTTCTGTCTCAGGGCTCCCTAGAGGGACACAGTCATGATGTATCTTTAGCCAGCCATAAAATCCTGGGAGGGTAGTCCTCTGTTAGCCAGGCTGAGACAGAGCCAGAAGCTCCAGAGGAGAGAGTAGTGAGCTTTGGAAAGTTCCAGGCTGGTGGCAGCAGGGAGCAGAAAGGAGCTGAATTGTGGTCATCTCCACCTGGAAGTCTTCCTTGTTTTGGGTGCTTCTAGAGCCCTTTCACTTACCTTTGCAGGAGTCACAGATCCTGCTATGATGTAGTAGTTTGTCCCTCCATCAAACTGAGAGCTCTTTGTTCTTTTGTTTTTTAAAGTATATTTTGTTGATTATGCTATTACAGTTGTCCTATTTTTTTCTCCCCTTTATTCCCCTCTGCCCTGCTCCTCCCCTCCCACCAGTATTCCCCTCCCTCTTAGTTCATGTCCATGGGTTGTCCTTATAAGTTGTTTGGCTTTTCCATTTCCTATACTATTCTTAACCTCCCCCTGTCTATTTTGTACCTACCAATTATGCTTCTTATTCCCTGTAACTTTTCCCCCATTTGCCCCTGGCCTCTCCCTGCTGATAACCCTCCATGTGGTCTACATTTCTATGATTCTGTTCCTGTTCTAGTTGTTTGCTTAGTTTGTTTTTGTTTTTTTTAGGTTCAGTTGTTGATAGTTGTGAGTTTGTTGTCATTTTACTGTTCATATTTTTGATCATCTTCTTTTTCTTAGTTAAGTACCTTTAACATTTCATATACTAAGGGCTTGGTGATGATGAACTCCTTGAACTTGACCTTATCTGGGAAGCACTTTATCTGCCCTTCCATTCTAAATGAAAGCTTTGCTTGGTAGAGTAATCTTGGATGTAGGTCCTTGCCTGTCATGGCTTCGAATATTTCTTTCCAGCCCCTTCTCCCCTGCGAGGTTTCTTTTGAGAAATCAGCTGACAGTCTTATGGAACTCCTTTGTAGGTAACTGTCTCCTTTTCTCTTGCTGCTTTTAAGATTCTCTCCTTATCTTTCATCTTGGGTAATGTAATGATGATGTGCCTTGGTGTGTGCTTCCTTGCATCCAACTTCTTTGGGACTCTCTGAGCTTCCTGGACTTCCAAGAAGTCTATTTCCTTTGCCAGATTGGGGAAATTCTCCATCATTTTTTCAAATAAGTTTTCAATTTCTTGCTCTTGTTCTTCTCCTTCTGACACCCCTATGATTCAGATGTTGGAACGTTTAAAGTTGTCCTGGAGGTTCCTAAGCCTCTCCTCACTTTTTGAATTCTTGTTTCTTCATTTTGTTTTGGTTGCATGTTTCTTTCTTCCTTCTGTTCCACATTGTTGGTTTGAGTCCCAGTTTCCTTCCCTTCACTGTTGGTTCCCTGTATATTTTTATTTCACTTTGCATAGCCTTCACTTCTTTCTCTATTTTGTGTCCATACTTAATCATTTCTTTGAGCATCTTGATTACCAGTGTTTTGAACTGTGCATCTGATAGGTTGGCTATCTCCCTGTCACCTAGTTGTGTTTCTGGAGTTTTGATCTATTCCTTCTTTTTGGCCATATTTCTTTGTCTTGATGCACCTGTTACATTGTAAGGGGCAGAGACTTAGGTATTCACCAGGGCAGGGCAACCCACTGCATTGTAGTGCTGTGTGGGGGGGAGGGGTCAGAGAGGGAACAATGGTGCTTGCTCGGCTCTCTCCCCAATTCCAGTCACTTCCCCTGCTACTCTCAAGCAAATTGGGCCCTTCTGATGGTGATTCCCAGGTGGGTGGGTTTGTGTACATTGTAGGACTCTGTAGGTCTCTCCAATAAACTGTCCTGTGAGACTGGGAGCTTCTCCCACCACCATAATCCCCATAGGTATTTATAGCCAGAGGTTTTGAGGTTTTATTTCCCTGCACTGGAACCCTGGGTTGCATGGTTTGGCTCACTCATTGTTCCTCCTGGCTTATCCTCATGTGAATATGGGATATCCTGGTCTGCCAGCCACCACATCATCCACCCAGTCCTCCAACTGCTGTCTTCCCAAGAGTCCTCACCACCCCGACTGCCTGTCTTCACCCCTCCCACTGGTCTGGATCAATGTTTCTTCTTTAATTCCTTGGTTGTTGAACTTCCGTACAATTTGATTATCTGGCAATTCTGGTTGTTTTTTGTTTTTAAATTTGTTGTTGTCTTTCTTTTGGTAGTGCAAGGAGACAAAGTGTATCTACCTACACCTTTATCTTGGCTGGAAGTCCAGAACTTTCAGAATGAGAGCTCTTTGATGTTAAGGCTTGAGAATGACCCATGGTTGTACTCCCGGTTCAAGCATATTTACCTGGAGTGCAGTGGTTGCTTGAATGAATAAACCAATGAACAAATAAAGTGAAGTTGAATAACTAAATGAATGGGAGTAAATGTGCTTGCTTGTCTAAGAAGAAGCAAATATGGGGTGGAGAAGGTGAGGAAAAATGCCTCTCCTCTGGAATGATCTTGGCTTGAGACAGCTATACCTCTTTTCTTGGACAAAAGGAGGCACCATCACTGCAAAGCCCATCATGGGAAGGCTGCAGGAATCAGAACAGTTCCAAGGAAAACGGACCTGATGCTTAAGTTAGAAGGGACCTGGTCCTGTTAGGGCACAGATCAGCCTCCCTCAGACCTAAGTGATGGGTTGCAAGAGGATGAACTTGCTAACAGTGACAAGCAGCTTACAGTACGTGTGGTCATCTGTGTTGCTGCATGCGTGCAAACAGAGGCTCTCTGAAATCATCCCTAGGCCTTTTCTTGAGATATCTAGGGGACTCACTGATACCTGCCTGAGAGGGGAAAAGAAATCTTTGGCTCTCCTCAAAGACTTCTCTCCTTGCCACTGGTGAACACCTTCATTAAATAACAATTGAGATAAGTTTCCCAGAAAGTTGTTCCATTTTTTCTTATCTTTGTTTTTAATCATTTCATATTTACAGAAAGTTGCAGCAGTAGTACAAAGAGCTTTTACCCCTGAGCTATTTGAAAGTAAATTGCTAACATAATACCCTATTACCCCAAATATTTTGTTTGTATTTTTTCAAGCAAGGACATTCTCTACTTCACCACAGGACCCACATCAGGAAATTAACATCAGTACATCATCTGATCCTCAGACTTCATTCATGTTACACCAACTACCCCAATGAGATCCTTTGTAACGAAGGATCCTCTCCTCTATCATGTCTCCATGGTCATTTGTCTCCTTCATTCTAGAAAACTCCTCAGTCTTGCTGAAGCCTGCACAACCTTGACACTTTAAATGTCCCTCAACTTCAGTTTGGCTGCTAGTTCTTCATTGTGGGTTCAGATTGCCCATTTTTTGGTAGGAATATCACAGAAGGAATATATTCTTCTTATTGCATACCATTAAGTAGCACACAATTTCTATTTGTCCTAATACTAGTCACATGAACTTTAACCAGTAGAAAAAATGGTGTCTGCCAGATTTCTCTACAGCACAGTTCCTTTTTTCCCCTTTGTCACCAAAGAGTATTTTGTAGAAAGGTACTTTGGAATTATGTGAACAATCCATCAAACTTTCACTTGCTGGATTTAGTATTTATTCATGATTCTTGCCTGGATCAAGTATTACTAGGACTATTGCCAAACGGTGATTTTCTAATCCTATCATTCCTTCTAAATGTATCAGTTGGTAAACCTACCGTAAGGAAAAGTTTTCTTCTCTCCCATGTATTCACTCATTTATATATGGACTCAGTGTAGACTCATGGATTCCCATTTTATTTAACTGGTTGTAATTCATTACTGTGAATGTTTATTTTGGTGCTCAAATTGTACCGTTTTTAGCCAGCAGGAACTGTCTCCAATGTCCTTTTAACATGCCCCCAGTATTCTTAGAACACTTTCTTACATTCTTACATAAGACAGTGCAGGCTCATCTTGTGTTCCTGCCCCTGCTTTTCCTGTTTTGGAGGAGCCTGAGTTTATTATTCTTCAGAGGGGCATTTTGCAACCTCCATTGCTCTGACTCCCCACCCCTGAGAAGCCTCACTATGTAAGAGTTCAGCGTCTGGAATCTAGTCAGACGGACCTGGGTGCAGATCCTACCACTTACTAGCAGTGTTTCCTTGAAAATTATTCAACCTTGTAAGACTTTCCTCATGTGTAAAATGGGCATAATAGTGCCACAGTCTCAAGGTGGAAGAAGTGAGGGAGACTACCCCTAAAGGTGGGTAGCCATCCCCTAGGGCTCACTTTGCTATCACTGGTTTTAACACCCGCTAGAACCGCCATATAGCCAATGGCTGGGAAACTGACCATGGGGATTCCTGGATCTGCCACAGAAGGCAGAGAGTCCAGTTAGAGGCCCTAACTCACGTGAGCTCACCTAGTAGTACTGCTTTCCCTGTCTGAGTTGCCACTTCATTCCTTCCAAATGGACTTGAAATTTAGCCTGTATTCAGATGCCTTATCATTGAGAAAAGACAAACATTTGTAGGAATGAGACACACATGCAGTTGGAGTTTTGTGAAGGGGAGCCCCTCACATCTTAGAAATGCACTGCAAAGTGAATGTGTACCCTGAAAGCCCCCTGGTGTGTAGTAAGTGCTCAATAATTGATAACCACTATTATGCTTCTGCTCTTCAAAGAGTTGAATGAGTTCCAGAGCACTCCTGGAGATTCATAATGCAGATCAAGATAATACAGATGCTTGTAATGCCGACTTACATTTTGCTTCTGGAAGCCAGAAGCCAAGACTTCCTTATCTCTGAACTCTCCATGCCAATAGTCACATAATAGATACATAGTAAATGCTAAATGGATTAGCACCTCCCCACCACCAGTCACTCCTCTTCTTCATTTTCCCATCTCAATGCCATGGTCAGTGCCTCTAGCTCAAATTCTCTCCTTCCTCTCCTTTGTCCTCCACCCTCTGTGTTTCAGCCCCACCTCTATGGTCAGTAAACACACCATGCTCTAAGTGCCTCTGCAGAGGTCCAAGCCTCTATCACCCCTTGCCTCACTGGGTCTCAGCCTCCAGTCTGCAACTCCATTGCTCATGCATATAATGCACTTCAACAAATCTGTTGCCTGCTGAAGTCCGCACCAGCTCCTCAGCCTCGCATTCAAGACCTACAGCCTTCCAGTCCTGTGGGGTAGTCCCATCCACAGGTAGAACCCAGGAATGCACATTTTAACCAGGGTGCTCTAGGGAATCCTGCTTCACTGCAAGATATTAATATAGCCACTCCAGTTCGCTTTAGATTAGTATTTGACTGGCAAGTCCTTTTCTACCCTTTCCCTTTGAACTGATCTGTATCTTTACATGCCAAGTGGATTTACTGTGGACGTGTAGTTGGGTCTTACTTTTTTATCTAGTCTGACATCTGCCTTTTATCTGGGGTGTTATGTCACTTAAATTGTATGTGATTATTGATATAATTGAGTTTAAATCTGCCATTTTTTGATTTGCTTTCTCTTTGTCCTACCAATTCTTTATTTATTTGCTTTAGGGTTTACATATATATGTATATTTTTAACTTATCATGGCTTACATTCAAGTTGGCCACTTTTTAAAAAATTTTATTTTAATTGTTGTTCAAGTACAGTTTTCTGTCCTTTACTCCCATCCCAGCCCACCCACCCATCCCTCCCCACCTCCCTCCCATTTCTCCCCTCCCCCTAGTTTTTGTCCATGTGTCCTTTATATTTATTCCTGTAAACCCTTTCTATTTTCCCCTGAAATTCCCTCCCCTCTCCCCTCTGGTCACTGTCAGCCTGTTCTCTATTTCAGTGTCTTTGGCTATATTTTGCTTGTTTGTTTGTTTTGTGGTTTAGGTTCCTGTTAAAGGCCACTTTTAATGGATCTTGAGAGCCCTAAAACAGAACACTTCAGCTTCCCTCCCTTGGCTTTTGACCTATTGCTATTATTCATTTAATATCTACTTACACAAGTATTATAAACTCCACATTCATTATTTTTGCTTCAAGCTGTTAATTCTTTTAAAGAGATTTTAAAACAATATTTCTTTTTTTATTTTTAGTTTTTTTTCCTTTATTTTTATTGCTGACACCAGTACAGATACCCCCATTTTCCTCTCTCTGGCCCACCTTCACTGATCTCCACCCACCCTTCCCCTCTGGCTGTCACTGCACTGTTGTCTGTGTCTATGGGTTATGCATATATGTTCTTTGGCTAATCTTTTCACCTTATTTCATCCAGTTCCCCCCCGCTTTTCTCTCTGACAGCTGTCAGTCTGTTTTGTGTGCCTATGCCTTTGTTTCTGTTTTATCTGTCTGTTTATTTTGTTCATTGGATTCCACATATAAGTGAGATCATGTGGTATTTGTCTTTTTCTGACTGGCTTATTTCACTTAGCATAATAATCTCCAGGTTCATCCATACTGTTGCAAAAGGTAAGATTTCCTTCTTTTTTATGGCTTTGTAGTATTCCATGGTATAAATGTACCACAGCTCTTTCATCCACTCATCTATATATTATGTAATAACCCATCTGTTTCTTATTTTCAGTACTCCTCATTCCATTATGTAGATCCATATTTTCCATCTGATTATAATTTTCCTTCTGCCTAAAGTAGTTCCTTTAATATTTCTTCAAAGGCTTATAATGAAGTCTTTCAGCTTTTTTTGAGTCTGAAAAGTCTTTATTGCACCTTTGTTATTTCTTAGAAAAATAAGTAACATCTCCATTGAGATATAATTTGCACACAAAATTCACCTTTTACAAATTGTACAAGTCAAACTTTCACCACTATCTAATTTGAATCAACCCAGAAAGAAACCCCATACTCATTTGTACCCACTTACTCACCATTCCTCCTTTCTCCCAGGCTTAGGCAACCACTAATCTCTATAGATTTGCATACCCTGGACATTTCATATAATTGGAAACATGCAATATGTGGCCTTTCGTGTCTGACTTCTTTCACTTTTGAAGTTCATTCATGTTGTAGCATGTATCAATACTTCATTTTTATGACTGAATAATATTCCATTATATAGGTATTCTGCATTTGGTTTATCCAATTATAAGTTGATAAAGACTTGGTTTGTTTTTACTCTTGGCTATTATAAATAATGCTTCTATGAACATTTGTGTGCAAGTTTTTGCGCGGAAATTTCTTTTCAGTTTTCTTAGGTATATACCTAGGAATGGAATTGCTGGGTCAAATGATAATATCTGTATTTTAGGTTTTGAGGAATTGCCAGACTATTTTCCACAGCAGCTATACCATGTTATAATCATGTAATATACTAGGATTCCAATTTCTCCACATCTTCACCATTCTTTCTGATTTGTTCTCTTTCATTTTTTAAAGATGTTTTTACTATGTATAGAATTCTAGGTTGATACTTTTTTCTTTCAGTACTTTAAAATTTTTATTCCACCTTTTACTGGCTTTTATTGTTTCCCATGAAAAGTCTGCTGTTTCTCTTTTCTTTGCCTTGTTTCTCTGTACATGTAATGTGTGCTTTCTCTCTGGCTGCTTTTAAGATTTCCTTTTTTTCACTAGTTTTAGGAAGTTTAGTTATGGTGTAGTTTTTAAATGTTTCCTGTGCTTGAGCTTCTTGAGCCTGTTTATTAATAGTTTTCATTAAAAGTTTTAAATGCTTGGCCGTTATTTCTTAGCATATTTTTTCAGTTCCTTCTACAACCTCCTTTTATCTCTTCCTTGGAGACTATAAATATGAGGCCCTTTCTTTCACAGTTCATGGATGCTTTGTTCATTTTCTTCTTCTTTTTTTCCTCCCTGTATTTCATTTTGGATAGTTTCTATTGCTATTCATAAAGTTCACTGATATTTTCCTCTTTTGGAGCTAAAGCTATTAATTCCATCCCTATCACAGACATTGTACTTTTAATCTATAAATGTTTGATTTGGGAGTTTTTTTATATTTTCTACATCTCCCCTTCACATGCCAATACTTTCCGTTATCTTCTTGTATATAGTGTATTTTTTAAGTAGCTGTTTTAATGTCATTCTACTAATTCTACCCTCCACATCATTTCTGGACCTGTTTCAGTTAAATGAGTGTCTCACTCTGGGTCACATTCTTCTACTTCTTTGCATGCCTAGTAATTAAAAGAACATATTGTTGTGGATTTAATGTTGGGTAATGGATTTTTTTCATTTTTCTTTAAATATTCTTTAACTTCATTCTGATGCAGTTAAGTTACTAGGAAACAGTTTGATACTTTTGAGACTTGCTTTTAAGCTTTGTTATGGGAGAACAAAACAATCTTTATTCTAGGCCTAATTTGGCCCTGCTGCTAAGAAAATTGCTTTCTGAGTACTCTGCTTGATGTCCTGTGTGTTAGAAGGTCCTCCACTCTGGCTAGTGTGATTATAAACCATTACAAACCCTGTGTGAGTTGGGGTTTTAGGAGTTATTCTTTTCACTCCTTTTCAATGGCCCCTTCCCAACTCTTTGGTAGTTTCCTCACATGCATTTGCTAATCAGTACTCAGCTTAAGACTTGAGGAGAACCTTCTAAAGCTCTGCAGGGTCCTTTCTGAGTAACATTCTACTCTCTGTTCTCTGCCTTGCAAATTCTAGCCTCCCTGAGCTCTCTGAATTCTCAGTTCTACCTCCTTAACTCAAGGAGACTACCACACTCTCTGTTTAGAGAATAGAAACTATCTGTGTGTTCCTTTTCTCTGTTCCGTGGCCTGGAAAGTCTCACCAGAAAGTAAGTTGGGGCCTCATAAGGCTCCCTCATCTGTCTCCCTTCTCCCAGGAATCACTGTGCTCCTATTGCCCAATTCCTGGAAATCTATATTACTTCCTATAATCTTGTCTGTTTCTCTTGTTAGTTGTTTAAGGGTGTGAGCATGTGTATGTATAAATGGCTCCACTGTGGCCAGAAGCAAAAGTCCCTATTATCTGTTATTAAATACCTCATTTAAAAAATGTTTTAACTTTTTCCTTACTACAAAGGTTAAAGATTTGTTCAAATATATACAAAGCATTTGTAATGCCCCTTTTATCATTTGTTCACATCTCCTTTGCTCATTTTTCTAGTGGAGAAGTCTTAGTATTTTCATACTGATTTTTGTCTGCTCTTTATATTTAAAGCTACTACACTGTATCAATTTATTGCAAATTATTGGGTTGACCAAAAAGTCTGTTCAGTTTTTTCCATAAAATAAAGGACACATTTTTCATTTTCACTAATAACTTGATTGATTTGGGTATTTTGAGTATGTCAGCTATCTCCCACTATTGGCTTCTAGTGGGTAGAGGCCAGGGGTGCTGCTAAACATCTTCCAATGCATAAGACAGCTGCACAGCAAAGAATTATTTGACCAAATTGTCAATATTACCAAGAAACTTCACAAACCACTTTTGACATATTTGATCAGTCACAGCACCTTCTCCATACACTGCACAAATCTTTTATGTGTTTCAGTTGTATTTTTACCTTTCTTAAAATAACAAAGCTTAGCTTTGGCTGGTGTCGCTCAGTGGATTGAGCGCTGGCCTGCTAACCAAAGGGTTACTGGTTTGATTCCCAGTCTGGGCACATGCCTGGGTTGCAGGCCAGGTCCTCAGTAGAGGGTGCATGAGAGACAACAACACATCGATGTATCTCTCCCTCTCTTTCTTCCTCCCTTCCACTCTCTCTAAAAAGTAAATAAGTAAAATCTTTTTTAAAAAAAAGAAAGAAAAACAGAATCAAGAAAGCATAATACACTGAAAATATTGTGATTTATCCCATCTTTAATATTAAAATGGCTGCACAAAAATTCGCCAACTTTTATGGGGGTTTTTAGTGCATGCTTGTATGACAGCTGTCATAATTCAATCTAACAAAATTGTTCTGAAAGAAGTAAAAGACAACTAAGCACTACTAGAGTCACCATATAGAAAAAACTAAACAACTTTTTTAGCCAACCAATGTATTTAAACCTATTACCCTTATCAAATTATTGTTTACATTTTAAATTGTTGCTTACTTTATTGCAATCTCCGTAAAGAAAGGTGCCCAAATCTTTCATTCATTGCTTGATGAATCACCATGGTAAACACATCTCTGTGACCACCATCAAGGTCCATAAATAGAGCTGTATCAGCATCCTAGAAGTCTCCCCTTGTGGCCCTGCTATTTATTATCTCCACCTTCTTCCCCAAAGCTAATTGGCATGCTGACCTACCTCTAGTGATATCAAATAGGGTTGCCTGTTAGAATTGTATGTAAATAGAATCATATAAGATATGTCCTTTTATGTTCAACTTCTTTCATTCAGAATTATGCTTGTGGGATCCATCCATGTTATTGCATGTAGAGTAATGTGTTTCTCTTCAATATTATGTGAATATGCACAGTATATTTATGCATCCCACCGATGGTAGAATTTTAGGTTGCTTCTATATTTTGGTTATTTTGAATAACACTGCTTTTACTTTCATATTTAGATCTGAAGTCCACCTGTGTTTGCCTATCTGTGTTTTAATACCACATTTTCTCAATTACTGCAAGTTTAAAATATATCTTGTTATCTAGTAGTATACATGTTCTAACATGCTTGTATCTGAATACTCATTCTAAGGCTAAAGCCAACTCTGCCCCCTTTTCCCAACATTTTTCATCCATTGATTCAGTAGATATTTTCTGAGCACCTACTGTGTATTTGGCTCTTGGCATCTGTTAAGAGTTGAATTGTGTCCCCCCAAAAGACATCTTGGTATCCTAACCCCAGTACCTCAGAATGTGACCTGATTTGGAAATAGGGTCATTGCAGATGTAATTAGTTAATATGAGGTCATACTGGAATAGGGTAGGATCTTAATCTAATATGACAGGTGTCTTTATAAGAAGAAGGAAGAGACACAGAGATGCAGATACACAGGAGAGAATCCCATGTGATGGTAAAGGTGGAGATTGAAGTGCTGTGGCTGCCAGCCAAGGAGTGCCAAGGATTGACAACTACCGCTAGAAGCTAGAAGAAGCAAAGAAGGATTCTCCCCTACAGGTTTCAGGGAGAGCACAGCCCTACCAAAACCTTGATTTTGGACATTTATCTTCCAGAACTGAGAGGGGATAAATTTATGTTGCTTTTTTACCCACTGTCCCCGCCCCTTTGGTCCCTCACTCCAGATAGAAAAACTCCTAGGTAGAAGCATTCGATCAGCAGAATTTTGGTCATGTGCTGAAAAAAGGGGGCTACAGATGGTGTATAGACAAAAAGAAGAAAAACAATTTTGTTTAGGTTTCCTGTTTGTATGCTTATAGTAATCCTGACTTCTTAACACTTATCTATGTCACTAAGTCATTAAAGCCTTGTCCACTAGGCCATAGGTCCCCAGAAGGAAAAATTTGTGTTGTTCATTACTTTGTTCATTACTCACTCCCCTGCACTTAACACATGGCCTGACCCATAATAGTTGTTCATTAAATGCTTGATGAGTGGATGGATGAATGAAATCTTGGCAGCACTCATTCTAGTTTATGCACGTTGTCTTTCCAAGGTGGAACAATATTTACCAAACTTTTCTTATCATAAAAATCAGCTTGGATGCTTCTAAAAAATCCAGAATTACAGGTTTCATCACAGTTCTGGGATGAGGCCTAGTAACTTATATTTTAATAGTGCCCCATGTTATTTAGGTAACCTAGAACTATAATATTATTTGTCTCTAAACCTTGTGCCCCTTGGCCCAGCCCACCACTAGCTGAAAACCATCTGGATGTTTTGTAGCCTTATTCTCTGGGACAAATGACCCTTGTTCTTTTTCCTTTCCTTTTCCTTTTCCTTTCTTTTCTTTTTTTGGAGGACTCACCGGTCTCCCCCCGCCCCTAGTAATCTCCAGTGTCTCTTTGCATTCTCTAAGACCTTCAAACATCAGTCCCATCATTGGACAGTAAGGAACTCTTATGCAGCACTGCTTATGGGGCATCTCAGCCTCTTTAGCAAGGAAACATTGAGTTATGGATCTCTCTTAGTATTATGGGGATATGGGAATGGTGAAAAAAGACATGGCACCTGAAGATGGGCTGAAAAATGAACACAAAAAGATGATGATTATAAAAGAGATCCATCTGTTAAGTGCCAGACAAATAGTAGGGATGCTGAGTGCTATGGGTATTAATGTAGGGAGTAAGGCCAAGAACTAAAGCATTCAGGGACATTTGCATGGAGGATGGGTGACTTGAGCTGGGCGTCAGAGAAAGACAATTGAATCCAGTGAAGAAGTAACCAAAAGGAAAGAAGAAAAGGAAAGACTATACCAGGCAGAAAGAATTGAGTGAGAAAAGCTGCGGCGGTGAAAATGGCCGAGGCAAGTATTCTTGCCATCTATTGCAGTTATCCCCCCTTATCCATGAGGGACATGTTCCAAGATGCCCAGTGGACACCTGAAACTACAGATAGTACTAAACCCTGTATACAGGGTGAGGCAAAAATAGGTTTACAGTTGTGAGTACATGAAACACAGAGTTATTTTTATATTATTATGTATTAATTATTGTATTATTTCCCACATGAATAACTATAAACCTACTTTTGCCCCACTCTGTATACTATGTTTTTTCCTATACATATGTACCTATGATAAAGTTTAATTTATAAATTAGGCACAGTAAGAGATTAACAATAATAACAATAAAAGGAGGACAATTATTATAATATACCATAATAAAAGCTATGTGGATGTAGTCTCTCTCAAGATATCTTGTGTTGTACTCACTTTTTCACTTTAAGGAATCATTTTATGGCTTCTCTTTGGCATATCCAAATTGCCAGCATCACTACTCTTGCACTTTGGGGTCAACATTAAGTAAAATAAGGGTTACTTGAACACAAGTACTGTGATACTGAGACAGTCAATCTGATAACCAAGCAGGCTACTAAGTGACTAACAGTCAAGGAGCATATACAGGAGGATACTCTGGACAAAGGAAGGATTCGTGTCTGGGCAGGACAGAGTAAAATGGTGAGAGATTTCATCACATTGTTCAGAATAGCATGCAGTTTAAAATATATAAATCTTTATTTCTGGAATTCTCATTTAATATTTTCAGATCATGGATGACCATGGATAACTGAAACCGTGAAAAGTTAAACCTCAAATAAAGAGGACTACCATACTGTGTACTAAATCACCCCAAAACTTAGTAGCTTAAAATGCAACAATTAATTTATTATTTCTTGTGGTTTCTGTGGGCTAAGAAATGCTCAGCTAGATGGTTCTGGTTTGGGATCTGTCATGTGGTTGCAGTGAGTGAGTAGCTGAGATGGGGTGTGATCACTGAAGCATCAGGAACTAGCTGGCAGGGTGTCTCTGTCTCTGTTTCTGTCTCTCTCCCTCTTTTGATATAGTCTCAGGACCTTTCCTGTGGTCTGCCTGCATGTACTAGCTTGGGTTTTCCCACAACAAGGCAGCCTCAGGACAGTCAGCTGGCTTACATAGTGGCTTAGGTCTCTAGAGATGAATGTCTAAAGAGACCCATTTGGAAACTGTATCACCTTTTATGACCTAGCCTTGAAGTCAAATAATGTCATTTCTGCTGAATTCAATTGGTCAAAGCCCTCCTGGTTTGAAGGGGAGGGGACATAAACTCCCCAATGAAAGAAATGTCAGTCACATTATAAGAAGGACATGTGGGATGAGCGATACTGTTCCTCTGTGCAAAATACCATCAGCCTAACACAGCAAGTTTGAGAAACATGTAGGAGACCATCTTGGCTGTAACAGTTCTGTGATGGTTCATTTTATACATTGACTTGACTGGGCTAAGGAATTCCCAGATAGCTGATAAAACTCTTTTTTCTGAGTGTGTCTGTGAGGGTATTTCCAGAAGATATTAGCATTTGAATTTGTGAACTGAGTAAAGCAGGTTGCAACCCCTCACCCAATGTGAGTTGACATCATCCAGTCCTTTGAGTGCATGAATAGGACCAAAAGATGGAGGAAGGGTGAGTTCTCTCAGTCTGAGCTGGGACTTCTATCCTCTCCTGACCTGGGACATCGCTGCTCCTGGTTCTGTAACTGAATTATACCACCAGCTTTCCTGGGTCTCCAGCTTACAAACAGCAAACCATGGGACTTCTCAGCCTCCATAATCACGCCAGCCAAATTTTATTTTATATATATATATATATCTCCTATGTGTGTGTATGTGCATGTATGTGTCATATATATCATATTGGTTCTAGAGAATCCTGACTAATACAGGGTCCATATGGCAGCTTGAGGAATTAAGCTACTAGAGATTGGGAGGGCTAAGTTTTTTGGGAAGGATGAATTTGGACTTGGCCTGAAGGTAGAGGAGAACCATGAAGGTTTGTGAAACAGGAGTGAGTTTTGCATGACTTTGGGGAAAATAAAATTTGGTGCTGCTTAGGGAAAGGATAAAGGAAGGAAAGCCATTTAGAGATGGCAAGAATACCATACTGTTGACTCAGCCTGTGAGCATCTGTGACTCCTAAGTCTTTTTCTTTATCTTGGATCACTACTACATTGAAATTGCACATCCACCTCTACCAATGTCAGAGTCATTGCTTTTGCATCTCCAAAAATTTTGTACAGGTGTTTTTTTTTCTGGATCATGTTTTTCCATAGATCATGAGTGCTTTGAGGGATCTCTTCTTTTCTCCAAAAGTATTAGCAAGTACTCCTAATGCAGTGTCATCTGCACCTTTGATGAACACCTTCTAGGTCCCTCTGTAAGAAGGGTTATGAATTGAATCTGGTTCTGATTTCAGTAGGCTTTGTCTGCTCTGATGCCAGACCAGAAGCAATCTCCTGTAGTGGGAGCCCCTGGCACTGGCCCTTCCCAGCTTCCAGACTTGGTAAAATCACTCAACCTCCTTGAGACTCGTTTTCTTTATCTGTAAATGGATATTATAAAAGGACCTATGCTATAGAGTTGTGCTGAAGATTTAACAAGATAAGCCATGAAAAGCACTCAGCCCAGAGCCCATCCTCTAGTGGCCTCTCAGTGAGCACAAACTGGTTATTACTAAGATCTGGAAAGCACCATCTGGTCCAGGATCAAAAGCCCTGTATGGTGTGGTAGAAAGAGGATAGGTTCCACAGGCAGAGATCAGGTTCAAAGCCCTGATCTGGGCCATGTGCTAAGAATTTGACTTTGAGCAAATTACTTTATCCATTCATTCATCCATCCATCCAACCAAAACCTATTTTTTGAGTACTTTTCTGCCTGGAAGTGAGTTCAGTGCTCAGGATTTATCAGTGGATAAGGCAGTCCCAGCACCTACCCTCATGGGGCTTTCAGTCTCTCAGGGAGACAGATGTTGAACAGCTAGTAACCTATAGCCTGTGTATTCATGATAGAGGCACAAGGTGCTAACCCAATGATTTTTCAACCAGGGACAATTTTGCTTCTCCCAGTGGACATTTGCTAATGTCTGGAGATAATTTTGGTTACACTTAGGGGGAGCTACTAGCATCTAGTGGATATAGGCCAGGGATGCTGCTAAAATTTTTATAATACACAGGTTAGCCTATGCAAGTAAGAATTATGCAGCCCCAAATGTCAAAAGTACCGAGCCTAAGAAACACTATGGGAACTCATGTCAGGGAGTTCTCAACTAGGTGGGGTGTTTGGGAAGGCTCCTCTGAGGAAGTGACATTGGATATCTCAAGGACAAATTAACCAGTCAGTGTGTATATATGTGGAAAGGGAGCTCCTTCCTGGCAGAAGGAACAGCATTGCAAAGGCCTAGAGGCAAGAGAGAGCAGAAAAGTTCATTGCTCCTGGGATATAGAGAGTGGTGGGGTTTGGGAGGGACTAATGAAATTGCACATGTGAAGCACATGCTGCAGGAAAAGTGACCACTTCTAACATTCAGTGGGCCAGGCACTTCACAGGAATTTTCTTATTGAATCCTCACAGCAATCTTCTAAAATATGTGTTGTTGTTTGCCCTTTTACGGCTGCTTGGGAGAAATGACCAGTTTAAAGTCATGATGCTTTTTTGCCACAGAGCCTGGGACCAAACACATCTAAGTCCAGGCACTAAGGAGTGGCTCAAGTTGTGTTTGTTGATTAAGTGAGGAAACCAACCTAAAGCAGACTTGAGCTAAGCAGATGACTGCCCTTTGGGCCTGCAGAATTGAGACAGAGCCCCGCCTGCCTGTCATTTAGACAAGTGAGGAAGTGCTCCCACACCCAGGTGTGATTCACCTGCATGGCCCTGAATATCCTGTCTTCTCTTGTTCCTTCTTAAACCCCTCAATGGAGAGCACATTCCAGAGGCCACCTTCATTCTCAGCTCCCTGTCCTGTCACCTCATCACAGAAGGATGTGGAATTGACCGGACATAATCTGTTTTAAAAGTCCACTTTATTCTATAGGATCACCTGAGGATACCTCTGCTGACCTACATTGTGCTTTTTTACAGCATGGCCTTTGGGATCCTCAGCAACCCACAAGTAGTTAAGGAAATCGTAGGTTCCTGGACCCTGTCCCAGACTCTGAGGGCGTGGTGCATGAAGATTTAGCAATCTGTAGGTTGTAGATTTTCACAGTCTCCTTAGATGACTTTTAGGCAGGCTAAAATGTGAAAAAAGGAACCACAAACCAGAAGAATAATCAGCATTTTCACATGCAGCTTGCATGTCCACAGTGGTCCCAGTACATTATAGTGATAGCTACATTTTTGAGGCCTGACTGTGTGCTAAACCCTTCCTTTCATGACTTGCTCAGGGATCTGAGTTATGTGCTGGTGCTATTCCTTCATTTTACCAATGAGGAAACTGCAGCCCAGAGCATTGAAATGTCTTCTCCATTCAAGCAGCCTGATCTGTGGTTCAGAAAATACAACCTTATTACATACGGGTGCTGAAATCTGTTTGTGGACTGGAGGAGTTAATTTGGTTGAGCTCACCTTGATGGGTTGTGACATAGCCCAGTTTATTCTCTTTTTCTTTTCTTTTCTTCTTTTCTTTTCTTTTCCTTTCCTTTTCTTTTCTTTCCTCTTTTTGCCAAGTCTTTTACTCAAAAGAAAGGCCCCTAGAGGTTATTGGAATGAGCTGGGGGAAACCCTATATGTGAATCCAGTTCCATGGGAAGAATGAAAAGAATGTGCTATGCAAGGATAGATGAGTGGACACCCAGCCACTCTCCAAACTGGATCTTGGTCTTTAAATGATTAATGTATTTAGGCTGCAAATAGTACCTTATGTCCCAGGGCCTCCAGGATACTAAGGAAAAAATATGGCTCCCTCAGCACTTTGGAACATGAGGCAAGGTGTGGATATGGCCCTGTTTGCTACATTTAGAGTTGGGCATTTCTTCATGTAAACAGGATGCTGCAGTGGTGGTGGGCAGGACTGGTCTTCTCTTTTCAGGTGAGTGTGAGGTTTTGTTTCCTTCTTGGTAAACTGGAAAGAAGCCTGAGTTAGTGATTAAAAGATGTGGGCTTGGGTCTTGACATTCTCTTCAACTGGTTGTGTGACTTCTCTGAGTGTTGGTTTCCCACTTGTAAAATGAAGACATCAATCTCACCATAGAAAAGTTGTTTGGGATCCAAGAAGCAAGTACCAGGAAGGCACAGAGCTTTTGGGTTTGTAGACTCTGTGCCTTGAATAAAAATTGTGTAGCACATGTATATGCTCTAGGCACCTATTGGGACATAATGGGATGTCTGTTAGCTCCAAGCTCATCCTTGTCTCTGATCCCAGGGTAGCTGACTTTAGGCTTGTGGGTCTCAGAGATGCTGCCTTTTTTCTCTTCATCCGTTGGTTCCCAGGACAGGTCTGGCACATAGTAGACTTTCATAAAAATGGTCATTGGATGGATGAGAGCACCACTGCAGTGATGAAAACTGGATCATTCACCCAATCCTACAAGGAAAATGTGCTGGATGAAAACATCTCAGATAGACTTGCATCTTGCCTGTTGATGATCACTGCTTGTAATCCCCCTGAGGCCAGGGACAATGGTGTGGAGTTACATTTTATTAATTTAATTGAGATGCCAACTTTGAGCCCGCTTCACCTGGGTTTTACCCACTGAAACATCCATGAGAGTGAGTGATGCCTGAAACACCTTCAGATGAGGACAATTGGCCATGCAGACAAGTAGAAGCACATGAGCCTTGATCACCTCTTGGGCAGCAGTTGTCACCTTGAAACCTTGGAACAGCCAGATCCCTGTGTACACACTTCCCTTTTGTTTCTCCCTCTGGTCTGGCTTGCTGGTTTCACACTTTACTGGACCTAAAACATCACAACAGATAGAATTTTTCCAGGACAAGTGTGTGACTCATGCATCCACTGCAGTATATATGATCCTGCTGTACATGACTTGACCACTGCTGTATCCTAGGCATCTGATACAATTCTTGGCATATAGATAGATGAAGATACACACACACACACACATATACATATATATGTTCAATATACATATATATGTTTGTCACTTGATTTACTTGGTATTAATTAATGGAACAGACAAACCTCTGGAATCTCAGTGGCTTAGTGTTAAAAAAGGTATATTTCTTGCTTATGCAAATTCTCTTCTTCATCTGGTGACTCAGGGACATGCTGGTTCTGTCATCTGTACTTGTGGCCTCACAAGTCTCTGTGGCACAGAGGGAAGAGAAAGAGGAGGTGGGTCACTTCTTATCTGTGCTGTCCCTTTGGCCCACAATCCATCAGCCATAGCTAATCTTGCAACCCCAAATCAATGGCAAGGGGGTGGCAAATGCAGGGGAGCACCAAACTATTTGGTGCACCCTAACTATTGTACCATGGAGCCAAGGCCTGACCAGGAGATGGCCCTTGACAATCCCACCTTGGCTTACTGAGCAGCAGTGTGTGCCAGGAAATGCATGAAGGGCTTTTCCCCCTTTTTCCTCATGCTCTCCTCCCAACACTGCAGGGAGGCAGAAATTACTAACTCCACTTAACAGATGAGGAAACTGAGGCTGAGTATAGTCAACCACTTGTCCAAGTTCACATAGACACTGAGTAACAAAACCAGCACTCAAACACAGATTTGTTTTTTTTTAACTCCAACCCCAGTGCCTTCTCCACTGTGGTCCATGTGTCCTATGGATAGAAATAGTCAGGGGTTTCAAGACAAAGAAGAGGTGGGACCCAAGAATATGTGAAAACATGGGTAGTGAGAAAAGGATTTAAATGGTCAGATGCACCCTGGCAGTGGCCAGAGGAATACATGTGCTACCACCTTCACATGGTATTGTTCAGGAAGAAAACACTGGACTGGGAAAAACAGGTACTTTTACAATGAGAGGTGAAGATAGGAGATGCCTTATAAATGTGACTCAGCTTACTGACTGCCTCTCACAGAAGTCCCATGGACACTCAAGAGAGTCATTTAGATTTTGCCTCTTGTTTGAGAAATGAAGACTGACTCTCTATGCTTTCTGGTCATTTTGAAATGAATATTTCCTACACCCCACAGAAAACTTATTATTCAGAGTCCTTTTTTCCCCTGTCAACTTATTTTTTGGTCTATTTGAATCCCAGAGGGGGTAATAAATATATACAGTAGGAAGGAAAACAAAAAAGATAAAAGAGAAATAGCCTTAGTGTTCAACAAACTACCTTTAACAGGTGGATTCAGTATTAACAAGTCTTCATCTGTTCTTAGCAAACCTTTAAGAGGCTCTATTCTGAATGCAATGACTACAATTTGGAGAAGTGGAGCGATAAAGTTGGGGAAGGGATGATTCATATTTAACTAGGAGAGCCCTGTGGTTTTGATCAAATCCTCTGATATGGGTCTATACTTGGCCAACAACTACCCACCCAGGGCTGTTCGAAAACCTGGGATACAGATTCATTAGTCAGCTCTGCTGAGTGACTTAAGGAAGACCATTTGGTCACTGGGCAGCACTGACCATGAGAATGTTCATTTTTGTATTGATTCCACATCTGCCTTCCTGGCCTGAGCACCTAAATGCTCTAGTTCTGTCCCATTCCTCTTTCCTGGGAAAAACTACAGGGGCACAAATTTCTCACGGGCACAAAAAGTAGGTCACTGATTTGTTTCACAGAATCTGCAGTCTTGAATGTCAAGACTTTTCAGGTTGTGTTATATCAGGTCATAGGTGGCAGCCACTCCTGGGGAAGTGCAGAAACCTGCAGGACATACCTTTGCTCCCAGGGCCACAGATGCAGTCTGCACACACTCACGAGTGTTGGTCGCAGGGAAGGGCAACTGCAGAAGCTCTTACAGAAATGCATGTCTGTCACTCTGATCATGTCGCAGCCACTTATGCACACCCACGGCTCCCTGTTACCTTATGAAATTCAACCGCCCTTGTATGGCTTCTGAAGCCTGTGGATTTCTGTCCTCAACAGAAGCAGAATGCCACTTCACCTTCCATTATACAAGCTTCACGGATTCATACTCCAGAACATCCATGTTCTATGTCACCTCCATGCACTATGCTGCTTCCCACCTCACTGCCTTTGCTGTTGCTGTACCTGCTGTCAGGCATGCCCTTGCTCCCACTCCCATTCACACCCACATGTGCACATATGTCTGCACACACACATCTCTGTGTAACTCCTACTTGTCACCTAAGATTGAACTCCAATTTGCCTCCTTCCAGAAGCCTCTCTAGCTGTGCCTGGACTAAGGTAAGGGTACTTTGTCAGTCCTGCCTTGTTTCTCTCTCATGCAGGCCAGCGAGCTCTGTATGGGGCAGATCTCATTCCTCATTGTCTCCTTCCACCCAGCAGGGGGCCTGGTCCCACAAGATGTTCAGCAAACAGGTGAATGATTCAGTGAAAGCCAGGGGCCCTTTGTGCCTGTGGAAAAGACTTCCAATGTCCCACATGTTAGCTCATATCTCAGATTTTTTTTCATGCAAGTTGGTAGAAATACAGGATTTGGTCCTGGCAGTTCTCATGTTGAGGAAGTATTGCTGCATGCATTCCAAAGTCTAAAGGAAGATGCCCCTATTGGGCAGAAAGGACAAGAGGAAACCCAAGAGGACAGAGGTCATCACAATTTGTTTTCTTCTGATTTATTTTTCTTGAAAAGGATATAATAGCATTAAGAAAGAAAATCAAGACGAAACACAAAACTGTTTTCATTATCTATTTTTTTCTCCTCTACATTTATACATAATTTTAGGTAGTCATAATCAGGGTATTGATAAACCTTGCATTTCTCCTCCTAATGAGGTTTTCCCCAGGGCCCAGACTCTGGCTCAGTCCTGGATGGACACAGGAGTGAGGGACTCTGCTCTTGTGCTTGGACTCTGGCCCCATTCCAGACCCCTTCCCAACTCCTTCTCCTGCCTCCCCCCTCCCCGCAACATATGCACACAACATCCCTACTACACTGCCATAGGAACCAAAAGGAGAGGGACTCAGCCTTTATGGATCATACTTAGCGTTTTTCAAAGAAGAGTCCCTTTCATGCTCCCAGCAACCCTGCAAGGTAAGCCTGATTTCCCCTTTCCTACTGAAGTGGAAACTGAGGCTCAGAATGGAGGCAGGCTTTTTGACTCTGAGACCTGGGATCTTGGCTACTTCCAAATCAGCCTATCCCACATTTCTGCTCCAGCTACCTGCCTGATACCCTGGTTCTCACCCAGGAAATACAGGGTGGGTGAGAATGGCTGATGCACAGCCCCATTAGGATCCAGTTCTTTGGCTCAGGGGGAAGATGGGTCTTTACATGATGGATGTATTTTCTGAGAGCCAGGAGAAAGTCTTGGCTGAGAGCACAGTCAGGACAATTATGCAGCTTCTAGGCTATTCTCAACCTCTCTGTGCCTTAGTTTCCTCATCTGTGAAACAGAATCTACCTCATAAGACTGTTGTGAAGATTAAATGAGCTGATAAGAGCAAACCACTTAAAACAGTGTGGCACATAACAAATAGTATATAATTGACTTTGTTGTTATTGTTGTTACTATCATCATTGTCTCTGACTGTGACATCACTTCCAGGCAGAATACACTCACCCCTACCCACCTTGCTGGCTTCTCCACTAAATTTTTTTTGTGGGGTTGAGGCCTCATAAGTCACAGGGTTTCCTGATAGATAATATTTACTGTAGTCCTACTACATGTCAAGTCTTTTGTTTCTGTTATCTCTACTCCTAACAACTAAAAACAGGTATTACTACCACCAGTGTTCAGATGAGAAAATGGATGTTCAGGCTCCCACAGCTGGTCAGACACAGCCAGGTATCAAACTGGGGCAGTTTGGTACCAGAGCCCTGGCTCTCTCTTTTGCCACCATTTTTTCACTGACAGGTTGGTGCTCATGTTGGTTTCTCCTCCTTGAGTTTCTTTCTGTTGAAATTTGGTTCTCACTCTGATGGCATGCCATACTCTGCAGCAAAGAACAGTGGCTTTGGGGAAATTGTGTGAACTGGATTTTCCCAATCATGGCTGCTATTGGCCAGGAGAAGCTGGGAAGACCAGGACTCTGTCCCCAACTGGGTCTCATGTCCTCAGCCCAGCACAGCATACCTCTCCATGTCTCTGGAAAATTCTCTTGGGGAAGATGGATGTAAGAAGCTTCTTCCATTCCTCCTTTTGCCTTCATTCATCACCAAATATTATTTTGAGCCCTACTATGTGCCAGACCCTGTGATTATTGAAGTATCAAATGCAAAGGCCCTGAGCTGGGAGAGAGTTTGGTATGCTGGAGACAGAGAGGAGGCCAGCATGAGTGGCACTAGGTGAAGCTGGGAAGGTGGGAGAAGATGAGCCTGGAGAGGTGGGCAGTGGCCAGACATTGGTGGCCTCGTCTGCTCTGTGAGGAACTGATGTTATATTCTACATGTAGATGCTCTTGGTTGTTCCAAGGCTGTGATACCCAGTGTGAGCTTATTAGTGGCCCCACCCATACCTACTCCACCCACCCCAGAAACCCTCCATTCAAGTTCTCCCCGAACCCTTAACTATTCCAGCTAGAACTGCAGAATCATTCATTCTCAACACTTCCCTCACCTTGATCGTTCATCATCTCATTTACTTCCCCTTCTTGAAATTTCCCCAATACATTCCTTCCTATCCAGCCCTGGGCCCCTGCTTTGGGTCAGGGTCCCCTCCTTGGGGTCAGGGTCCCCCCCTCTCTGTATGACCTTGCTATAGCCATTCTCTGCCAACTGTCTCCACCCTTCACAAACTCCCTCAAACTGAAATCAAGCTGTGTCACTCCCCACCTACAAAACCTTCCAATGCTCCCCAGGATCTGTGCTGTGCTATCCAATACAGTAGCCACTAACCACAGATGGTTATTTAGATCTAAGTTAAGTAAAACTAAATAAAATTTAAAATGTACTTTCTTAGTCACGTGAGCCACATCTTGAGTGCTCAATAGCCACATGGCTGCCCTATTGAGCAGCCCAGGTAGAGAATAGTTCCCTCATCACTGAAAGTTCTGTTAGATAGTGCTAGATTTTATGAGATAAAATCCAAACTTGTTAGCCTGGTATTTAAGGCCTTAAACAATCTGGCTCCATCTGGCCTGTTCCAGTTCATTTCCCACCAGCCCTTCCCATGCACATTCAGCTCCAGCCACATCATACAACTCTACAATTCCCAATCATACCTGTGTTAGTTGTCTCATGTACCCTTCTAGAGTTTATGCAAACACACACAAATGTGTATGATGTGTGTGGACATGTCTTTGTGTGTGAATACATATGTGTATATGCATACCTGTGTGTGTCTATTTTCTTGCCATCCCCCTTTCTTATACCAAAGGTAAAGAACTAAGTACGGCTTCTTTTGGGGATGATGAAAATGTTACAAAGTTAGATTATGGTGATGGTTGCAAACACTGTAAATATACAAAAAGCCATTGAATTGTCACAGATGAACTTTATGGTAGGTAAATTATATCTCAATAAATCCATTTTTAAAAAAGGTAGAATGCTACATATGCTGATATAGACTGTTTTGCATCTTGCTTTTTTTTTATTTCACAATATAGTCTGGAGCTCTTTCCCAGTCACTGTATTCAGAGCTTCCTCATTCTTTGTACAGCTGCAGAGTATTCCATTGTGTAAATGTTCCATTGTGATTTACCATGGCTCTAGCTGATAGACATTTCGGGTCATTCCAGCCCTTTGCTATTCTGGACAATGTTACAGAAATAATGTTCCATGTGTAGGCTGGTGTGTCTGTAGAACAAGTTTCTACAAGCTGGATTGTTGGGTCACAGAGTAGCTGCATTTGTTATTTTGACAATTACTTCAAGTCTCCCTTCATAGAGCTATACTGATTTGCACTCCCACTAGCAATAGATGTACCTGTTCCTCAAGGTTCACCAACAGATTTTTGAATGGATTATCAATCCACTTTTAAATTACTTTTCTCTTATGAGTGAGAGTAAGCAACTTTCCATATGCTTAAGAGCCTTTTGAGTTTAATTTTGGGGGAACTATCTATTCATGTCCTTAGCCCATGTTTATTATGTTGCTGTTGCTGGTCTTTTTCATCTTGATTTCTAGAAGCTCTTTTATTGCAGCAATTACCCTTGTCTGTAATATAAGACACCTTTTTCCCAAGTTGTCATTTACCTCTTTTGATTTTGCTTATGTTTTTGTTTTCCCACATGGAAATTTAAAATATTTTTTTAAATCTTGGTAAATGCACCAATTTTATCTTTTAGGCTTTTGGATTTTGAAAAAGACCTTATCCACTCCAAGTTCTTAAAAGAATTTGCTCAAGCTTTATTTTGATATTTTATGGGCTCATGTTTTTCCTATTAAATTAGAATTTTGATCCACTTAATCCATTTAGTGTATAGTGTGGTGTATGGATCCAAACATATCTTTTTCGAAAGGACCACTCATTCACCTCAATATTATTTATTAATAAGCACATTTGTTCTCCACTGATTTGAGATATTGCCTTTATCATGTACCAACCTCCTGTATAGATTTGAGCCTATTTATAGAACTTTCTAATCTGCTCCATTGGTAGCTCCTATCTCTTCATGTACCAAACTGGTTTAATGATTGAGGTTTTATGGTATAAATATGATTTAAAATCACCTCCTCCATATACTTTCCAAAATATCCTTTAACAAATAAAACCTCCCTCACCTCTGTTCTTAACACATATGTCTCTGACCCCCAACAGACTGCAAGCTCCTTAAAAACAGGGCCTTGCCCTCTATGACTGTGAACCCAAAGTGCTTGGGGTGGGACCTGGCACAGGGCAGGCCACCAACACCACATTCATCCCTCTCGTCACGGTGATAGCCTGAAAGCATACAGGGCTATAGATGTCACATTTCCTCTTGTTTGAAAATGAAGACACAACCTCCCTGTCTCCAGCCTTCTGGCATTCCTTCTAGAGTCCCTCTAGATATCTCAGGACCCAGCTGGTAGCTCTGCAATGAACTTGGGCATTTTGAGGATGGAGCACACCACTTTAGACCCTGGATGCTCAAGGGCCCCCAGGAACTGGCCTCCCCTCTCCTTTCTTGGACATCAAGCCCCATTGACCCTACCATTTCATTGACCATTGGGAGGTTTCCTCCCTTTGTGAAGAAAGTAGAGTTGGAGGCCCATTATTCTTTCTTCTGTCAAACAAGAAAACAAGGACACTTTGCCCTGCTTTTGGTGTATACGCTTGCCCTGAAGACTCTGCAATGGGAAAAAAAAACACTTTTTTTCTGTTGACCTAGAGATATTTTTGCAAGTCTGGGCCAGTTCCTGGCTATTGGCTCTTTTAAAACATGAGGTGACTTTAAGGACTGACCAGAATTTAACAAGCATTTCTGGAGCCTATCCTCATACCAGCCCCTGTGCCAAGTGCCAGGGAGCACCAAGATAGCTTCAATCTGTCCTTAGACAGCTTCATTTTCAGTAGGGAGCCTTCATGGACACAGAGAAAAAACAATATACAGTGATCCCTCACCTATGGTGGGAGTTCCATTCCAGAGACCCCTGTGATAGGTGAAAATCTGTGAAGTAGCAGTGTTATATTTATTTTATTATTTATATATACTTTAAGGCTTTATAAACCCTTCCCACACTCCTATAAACCTTTTCCATACTCTTATTTACCTTTCCCACACTCTTATAAACACTTCATATGCTCTTAAACACTTTCTACACTCTAAACCTATGTAATTTTAACAACATAAAATTCTATATGGGTACTCACCAGTGAAGTATACAGTCATCCCTCACTAAATTGTGGTTCACTTATTGCAGCTTCACTGTATCACAGGTCCTTAAAAACCCACGATACAATGAAGCCGCAATAAGTGAACCGCGATATAGCGAGGGACGACTGTAGCATTAAATATGATGGGGTGTGCATTGGGTGATCTTTCTGGGTTCCTGATGCAGAGGGTAGCACAGTGTGACATTTTTTCAAGCTAAGGTAGACTTTGAGCCTGTATAAGCATGAGTAAAATCCTCTCATTTTACATATGGCATCACTGAGCCTCAGGGAAGTAACAACACTCCAGATCCCTAGGGAGGCAGACACAGGGCTGAGAACTGGGGCATGGTTCTCTAGCCTTCCACCAACTTCAGTGTCTGCTCCCTACCCCTCACTCCTGTGGCCAGTTACCATAAACCTAAACCTCTCAAACATCTCCTAATTCCCTATACTTCCCGCCACCTCCACTGCTGCATGAGGGATCCAGGCCAGCACCATCTCATCTGCATTATCTGTGTATCCTCATTGCTTCCCCTCTGTCCTCAGGGATGCCAATGAGAGCTTTACAAAATGCCATTCTGATCAGGTCACCTTCTTGGTTAGTAACTCTCAATGGCTCCCTATTACTTTTTTCTAATTACTTAAACTCTTTATCTTGAAATAATTGTAGATTATCATGCAATTGCTGTAAACAGTAGAGATACCCCAAATACCTTTTGAAACCCAGTTTCCCCAAACAGAAACATCTTCAATAACTGTTCCCTGTTGCTTTTAAGATAAAGATAGGGATTATTATTCTAGTTTGGCACTGGAGTCAGAGAGATCTGGATTCAAATGCTGGCTTCCCCACTGACTGGGTGACTTTAGCAGTTATTTTGCCTCTTTTATACTCAAACAAGCCTCAGATTCTTTGAGTATAAAATGTATAGTAAAGGTACTCACCTCAAAGAGTTGCTTGAGGCTTAATGAGATAATACTTACAAAGTGCTTAAAACAGAGACTGACATCTTGATTGGCACTTAATACATGATAGAATGGCCTGGAATGGTCTGGCCCCTGTCTGCCTCTTCCTGCCTTCAAGCACCACCTCACCCCCTTGCTCTGTCTGCTGTAGCCACAGTTCTTTCTGATTCTTTCTCTTGTTCTGTCCCACCCCATGACCCCATGACCTTTGCTCATGCTCTTCCCTCTTTCCTGAATATTTTTCACCTCTGCACATTATGAACTCTACTTTAGTCTTCAGTCCAAGCATTTCTTCATCAGAGAAGCTTTTGTGACTGCATAAACCTACTTGCATTCCTTCTCTCATAGTACTCATAATCTTCCCCTACAAGTACTTATTTCAGAATGCAAATATATGACAATGTTTGTTTTTATTTGTTGTTCTTCTCCTCCACCATACCATGAATACAGAAAAGTCAGGGTATTTGTTTTGCTCATCAAAGTATCCCCAGCACTTAGTAGAGGGTGTGGCACTGAGGAGGGACAAATATATATTTCACAACTGAATCAGTGAGCAAATGGCATGGGTGGATAGGGAGAGAAGGTGATGATGAAGACAATGGTGAAGTTTTTAGTAGCAAGTACTTATTAAATGTTTATTGTGTGCCTTGCAGTATGCTCAACACTTTTCATGAATTATATCATTTAATTACTAACAATTAAAATAACTTCAGTTATTCTCTATCCAGCTTCATTATTTTCCTTGGTTTTTTATCACTCCCTGATATTATATGTTTGTTGAGTATCTGATTTCCTTCCTAATAGGAACTTCGAGAGCTCAGAAATTTAGTCTTTGTTCCCTTCTCTGTCCATAGAACCTAGAACAGTACTTGGAACACAGTAGGTGCTTAATGATTATTTGTGGAGTGAATGAATGATCACAAGAAATGTATGAGGTAGTTACAGTCATTACCCCTCCCTCATTTTAAACAGGAGGTGACGGAGACTTGGAGAAGTTAAGTACCTTGTGCAGGTAAAGGCCAGTGCCAGGGCTTCAACCTCAGCTCTCTGACTGCAAAGTGCATATGTTTAACTGCGACGCTCTCCTGGTTTGTGTTCTCCCAAAATGGACCCTGAGACCAGGATTCAAGCTCAAGTAGTTCCTTTGGGAGGTGATTCCAAGAAATACCAGTAGGGGAAAAGGAGGTGAGGCAGGGAAGGGAAGGAAGCCAGCAAAAGTGTGTCATCAAGCAGTTTACCACTGTGACAACTGGAGGAGCTGACTCCTGGGAGGTCATCTGGGAACTGGTGTAGACCAGCAGGCTCAGAATTCTCCTGCCTGAGGGGTGAGGGAGCTGGAGAACTTACACACTGTCAGTTGCTTGTTGAGGGCTGACCCCAAGATATTAACTCTCTGAGAGGTCTGGCTTTCCTCTGGGGGAGGCTCCCAAGTCAGACAAAAATTCTCAGGCAAATTATGGAATATTTTTGCCATGGGCAAGTAGTGGGGCACTAGCCAGAACTTTTTCCAAATGTCATTCAGAATCTCACCATCAAAAGGTTGCTATATTTTCTCCCAAGATGACATTTAAAGACCATGTATTTATAGGCGAAAAGCCCTTTCTCCTCCCTCCCCCAGCTCTGCCATTCTCCTTGCCCACATCTTCTTTCTCTCACTTGTTGTGGTCCTAACATAGTTCAAGGTCTGGTTTCGATCCCTTCCTGGGTCTAGGCTGGAGGAAGTCCCAGAGATTACTTCATGCCTCTTCCAGCTCAGTGAAGGGTTCAGCCTAGCTCTATGGGAAGGCCATCCCTGTGGGGCTACAGCCTGATCTCTGGGTGGCCCTATTTACCCTCCCTAGGCTCACAGAATACATCATAGCCCATAGGTGTGGCCTGACAAACCTCCTCCCCCTACCCCCACATTCTCTTCTATTCCTGACATGACAGGGTTTCCAGCCTTCAACTGCACTAGCTTTTCCAGCAGCCACCCCTGGCATATATTACACCCATGGTCAATTTGAATTCGCAGCATTCTCCATCAGATGGAGATCTCCCATCTGGATTGAAGGACTGCATCTGCAGAACCACAGTACAGACTAGGCTCTCTGTCCATGATGCATTTCATTTTGATAAATACAGTCCTTGGAGGAAATCAGTCTTGTCCCTATTTGCCATGTTGGTTGATGTTCAGCCCAAGGGTTATTCTCTTTCATGGAGAAGTGGAGTTGAACATGTTTCCCTTATTTCTATCTTTCCTCTTTTATTTTAAGGAGGGGCTCTGTGCCTACCTACTCTTATTACAGGATCCAGCTAAAATCGCCCACTTTTGTTTTCCTTACCATTTGGGTCTGGTACAAAACTGAGCTTGTGTGGACCTATCCCCTTCCTGACTCCTTTCTTATCCCACCAGGCCTTCTTGAGGAAGAGGATTTGTACACACTTATCTTTGAATCCAACACACTGTGCAAGTGCAAGGGCCTGGCTCACCATAGGTACACACATGTCAAACAAATGAATGGATGAACTCTCAATGTGGGACCCAAGATTTTTATGGTCATCTTCCTTCCTACCTCTCACCTCATGTCACACTCCACACACTGGCACTCCAGCTGTCAGATCCCTCTCCTCCCCTTCTCATCCCCATCTCTGTTGTCTCTCCTTGATGTGCTCTTGCTCCTGCTCCCTCCTCCTCTTAGAGGAGTCCTCCTGAGGATAGAGAAGAGGCAGCTGGCCTGGCTCTTTCTCTCTAGTTCAGTGTCTTAGCTGATCCATGCCTTTACTTGCTCAGCTACAAAATGAGGATAAGAAAATGATCTGAGATCTGGTTCCCCGGAAGCACAGCCTGAAACGGGCATTCTGGTGCATGGAATTTAATTGAAGGAGTGCTCTCTGGAGAAATCTATAGGGGAAAGTGGGAGGAGAAACTCAAGAAAGATGTGGTTTCCAAAGAAGTCCACCCTCAGCCTGATCTTAGGGGGAGTGCTGGAGGGTGAATTGTTCCATAGAATTTATTGCCACCTAGGGATTTCCATCTACCAAGGACAATATCTGAAGGAGAAGACAGGTGAGAGAGGCCATACCCACAGAACTGGGAGCTGGGTGTACCTGCCAGGTAGAGGACAGGGTGGAGCATCAATAGCATCTGCTAACAAATACCCACCTTATATTGCAGGGGATGCCAACCTCTGAGCCTGGGACTGGTACCATTCCGGGCCTGCTAGGAACCGTGCTGCACAGGAGGAGGTGAGCTTGAATATAAAGCACTTGAATCATCCTGAAACCATCAGCTCCCCACCCCAGTACATGGAAAAACTAACTTCCACAAAGCTGGTCCCTCCCTGGTGCCAAAAAGATTGGGAACTGCTGTCTATTGGGTTGGTCAAAATGTTTGCTTTTTTCCATAAGATGGCTCTAGTAGCACTTAGTTGTCTTTAACTTTATTTGAAACGATTTTGTTGGATTGTATTGTGACAGCTGTCATATCAGCATGCATTTTTTAAAAAACTTATAAAAATTCCCCTGGTTGGTGTGGCTCAGTGGATTGAGCACCCGCCCACGAATGAAAGGGTCGCTGGTTCAATTCCCAGTCAGGCACATGCCTGGGTTATGGGCATGTGAGAAGCAACCACAGATTGATGTTTCCCTCCCTCTCTTTCTCCCTCCCTTTTCCTGTTTAAAGATAAATAAATAAAATCTTTAAAATAAAAAACTTTAAAAATTGGTGAATTTTAATATTGAAGATGGGAGAAAATACACTTTCAACATATCATGCTTTATTATTTAAAGCAAGGTAAAAATGGAACTGAAACGCAAAAAAAGATTTGTGCAGTGTATGGAGAAGGTGCTATGACTGATCAAACATGTCAAAGTGGTTTTAGAAGTTTCATGGAGCAGATTTCTCCCTGGATGATGCTCCATGGTTGGGCAGACCAGATGAAATTGATAGCAATCAAATCGAGACGTTAAATGAGAACAATCACTGTTATACCATGTTGGGAGATAGCCAACATACTCAAAGTGTCCAAATCAATAAAGTTATCAGTGAAAATGAGTCTTTTACAATATTTTATGGAAAAAAACTAAACAGCCTTTTTGGCCAACCCAATAGAATTGTTGGGAGGATGAAATTGTTGGGAGCATATTTAAAATACTAATAATAGTCATCAACACTTTAATAGAGTTTAGCTCTTACTCCTGTCATTTATACTCTTATTTCAAAACCCAGCTAAATTTCCACCTCTGAAGTCTTCCTCACTTGCTGTCTAGAGAATTAATTGTCCCTCATGCTGCCTCAGCATTTGGTGTTTTTCCTTCTCATTTAAGTTTTAAGACTGCACAAGTTAAACATGGGAGCATTGTTATTGTATGAGTCTAACAGGGCATGAAATATATAGGGTAGACTGTTCTCTCTGCCCACATCCTCCCCAGAGGAAATCATTGTTAAATCTCCATTGGTGGTTCTTCGTGCCTCAAGTGTGTCAGCCTGCCTTGTACTGGGAGAGTTGGGTTTTCCTGGCTGCACTTAGAGTCCTTTAGTGGGAGGCTTCTGGCTTGTTCTTTCCTTTATCCCCTGCTCAGCTCAAAGTCAGCCCAACTTTCTAGTTCATTGGATGGGAGTGGGTGGAGTGTGTGTCAAATATACATTTCCAACCTCCTCCCCTTGAAGATTCCAACTCCAGAGGCATGAGTCAGCCCTAAGAATCTCTTTACAGATTCTGCTAACAAGTTCTCCAGGTATGTGAGGTAAAAGTATAGCATAGCGAATGTTGTTTTCAAGGTGACTTCTATCTGATGAATGTCTCACTCTGATTTATTTCCATGTCTCCTCCTTTTTGCTTAGTAGGATGATCATTTTGAGTGTATGCATTTAATGACTTTGTGACTAAAATAGTAAGACATGGTCATAGTGGGGAATTGGAAAGTAAAGTCAGCTCTAATCCCATTCCATCAAAAATACTTTTGAGGGATTTTCACAGGCCCTGAGATGACACCATCATTCCCAGTTTTGCTGTTGACCATATCTGGCCCCTGCCTCTCTAAGAGGCCAGCAGGAATCCATGTTTCTTTCTCTTCTTATGAACTCAGAGTTGACATGCTCACTAGCTTGCCAAGCACCAGTCACTTTCCCATCTCTTCTTCCTCCTCCCCAAGAGGGAAGAGGCCGTTTCCCTCACAATTTGCTGCCAGTTCCATCTTTTAAGAAGTTTTCAAGTTTCAAGAGTCTGTCAGGGCCCTATTTTTAGTGGAGTGGGACCTTTCCTGGGTATCCAGGTTGTTGCAGCTCCCTCACTCCCACATGCACTTCTGTGTGGTCAGTGTAGTCACCTGTGTCCTCATTTCACACACCCATCACCTCACCTAACCTTGGCCACATCTGAATAATTCCTCACCCTCCCCCGCCCATTATCAAATAAGGAAACTGAGGCTCATCATGGAGAGGTAGTTTGTCTAAGTTCCCACGTGTAGCAGTTGGTCTTCCCTTCTGGTTCTGATCCCAATGCCTCAGCTGCACTGAGGTGCTACTTCCACTCATTCCCATGACTCTTCGTACCTCTGAAGTGGCCATAACCACATTCTGCCAAAGAGAGAAAGGGGAGTATGTACCTGTGTGTAAATAGATAACATTGATCCTCCTGCTAACCCAGAGATCATAAGCTGCCAGCCTGATGGCCAGAGATCTACCACAGCTATATTATGTTTGGTCCTCTCAGAGGTCTAAGTTTTTAAAAAATTAGTTGATGACATTTAAAGATCAAGAGTATTTACATAAAATTCCAGGTGTCCAAATTCTCTTAGGAAAAAAAAAAAAGAAAACTGGCAGTCTAGGCTTATATCCCGGCTTGGCTAAAACAGGTCATACTCGTATGCCACAGTCCTCACCACTCCTTATCATATCCCCAAACTGAACCAGTGTCAGCTGCTATTTGTTACCTTACATATATTGTTGCTTTTTCTTATTTGTACATTCCAGGGAAGAGGGCTATCAGTCAGACCAGCTCACCTCATTCAGTATTAAAGGTCCTTTGAAGCATTTGAGTTTGCCATCTCTACCAAATCATTCTTGCAAATCTTACAGCTTTAGTACACAGTAGGTGCTAAAAAATAACTAGAGCTACCATTTTTTGAGTGCTTATCTTCAAGGAAGCTATGGAATTTGTCACCCTTTTAATAGATGAACTGACAGGCTCAGAGAGGTCAAGGGCATGTCCAGGGTTACACAGTCGATGAGTTTTGTCACTAGGACTTTTGTGGTGTCACTCACTTTTGCAGAGTCGCCTCATGTTTTGCATGAATAGCTATTCATGCCTATTCCTTTTGCCTTTTCAACTTGTCTGCTGGTGTCTGAAGGTTTCATAAAGAGATAGTAACCAAAGCTGAGCCTTGGCACTACAACTGGGCAGAGACTGAGAGAGGGAGAAAGGCATTTTCATCCAAGGAACAGAAGAGAGACACAGATATAATACAGTGTTAAATGTGTATCCAGGAGGGACAATGTGAACCAAGGTGGGAAAGGAGTAGAAAGGGCACTTGGGGTCAGAGCATAAAAGGCCTTGAATGGCAATCTCAAACAATGAGACTTCTGAGGGCACTGGGGAGCTATAAAAGGTTTTAGAGCAGGAGTGGACATGATCCACGTCTGGCTTCATGAAAGCTAGTGTGGCAGTAGGACAAGGCAGAGAGGATGCCACTGTGAGAATCCAAAGAGAGATGTTAAGGGTCTGAAAGAGAGCCCTTCAACAGAGGGCAGAGAGCAGATTCCAAGAGACTGTGGGGGAGAGGAGGCATCAATAAGAGCTTGGTGATTGGAGTGCCTGGAGCTGGCCATCTGGAAGCACTGCCGTATTATTAGCTGGGATGGGGAAGGTGGGAGGAAATGTGGGTTGGTGGGGCATCTATGGGGAGATGTCCTCTGGGCACCCGAAAGAGAGGACAGGGCCACAGCAGGAGTTACAGAGACGCCTGCCAAGCTAGGTGTGGAGCAGTGAGAATGGAGTGCTCTGAGCCAAGAAGAGCCTGGAGTTACCTCCTCTGACACCTGTTGGATTTCCTTCTGGTCACTGACCTCCTAGGCTCCCTTCTTCCTTCTATGTATAAGGCCCCAAGAGTGAATATCCTCTGTTCCATTCCAGGGCTGCAGAGCACAGGCCATGATGAATTTTGGCTTCATGAATGGTGGCAAGATCCCAGCCATTCCCAGGAAGCAGGTGTTCCAGACACCCAAAGCCCAGCATTTCCCCAGGCTCTTCATTCACCAAACCAAGACCTGGGGAGGGGGACTGAGTGGTGGTCAGCCCCACTCTTCCCTCCACCCACCTGGGGCGATGGGGGCAGGGGGAGCATCTTCTTCTCTCTTCCTGCCAGCAGAGCAGTGCATTTGGCTTTTTATAAAGCCAATAAATAAATAAAGCAGGCATGATTAATTGATGGTATGGAGCAGACCAAGGCGCTGGGAGTCAGATGGCCTGGCTTCCTGGTGGAGCAAGGCTTTTCAGCGACCTGGGGCCTGCATCAAGGAGGGGAAACCTGCTTTGGGAAGGTGCTTCCAGTGCCTGTGTGGGGCTTCTTACCTTTCTTCTCAGGCTGGGACTCGGTCCTGGGCTCCTACAGGCCCCTAGGCCTCACCAGGTTGGAGGCTGGGGGCCAACAGGTGGCCCTGCCCTACTCTCATCTTTTCTCAGAGTCTGAGTCCACCAAAGCTAGGTCTCCCTATATGAGAGCTCCACACCTCAATTCACCCCACACTATGTGACCCTAACCACAAAGGTTCCAGTAGTGTGTGGGAAGGTGGGGTGGTTTGGGGCACCCTGAACCAGGGGGAGGGGTGCCTCCAAGGGCCGGACTGCTGGTGGGGGTGGAGTGGGATAAGGAGTCAGGTTCTGATGGAGTACCTGTAGAAGACGCCCAGGAAAGGCCAGAGACCCCTTGCAGGGTAGCCCCACACATGTGCACACGATGGAGGGAGCAGGCTGGAGGGTGCTCAGTGGTCCCGCGGGGCACTCTCCCTGCGGAGTTTGGGGAGGGCCGAGGGGGAGCGCGCTGGGAGGAGGGAGTGAGGAGGAGGGAACGCGTAGGGGAGGGAGGCGGGCGGAGCGCAGTGCAGCGGTGGCGGAGGCGGCAGCGAGGGAGGGAGGGAGGCAGGCGGGCGGTGGAGGGGCCACGGGGCGAAGCGAGCGCTGGCCGCCACAGCAGAGGAACCGCAGCTGCAGCGGGCCGGGCCGGGCCAGGCGCACACCAGTGGCGATAGTGGCAGCGGCAGCATCTCGCTCACGGAGCCGGCACAGGTGAGGCATGGGCGCCGGTATGGGGCTCTGGGCCTCCTCCTCTTTTCCTCGGCTTCCTGTCCATAGGTGCCCAGCCCCAGGGATCCCTGCTGGGCCAGAGCCCGAGCCCACGCCTGAGCACGTCCTGGGTCCCCTCGCCCGGTGCAGGCAGGCGCCCTGTCAGCAGTGACCTTGAGCGGGCACCAGGCGGCGGGCGGCTTGGGCCGGGGTGGGCGCCTGCAGACCCGGCGCTGCGGACGCAGGAAGGGGGCGCGCAGCGCGCCTGCGGCGCTCAAACTTTCTGGGCTCCGAGCAGCCCCGGAACTGGGGGGTGTCCAGGGCGCTAGAAGCCCCACCAACCCCAATTTTCTCCTTCCCAGCTGGCTCTGACTTCTCTGCCTGATCCCCCACCCCCCGCCGTATTGTGCCCCCCTTTATCCACGCCCCGATTCCTGCAGGTCGGGAGCATGACCAGAGCTGTGGACTGTTGCCCTGGGCTGGGGGTTTCTCATCTCCCCAAAGGTCATTTCTCTCCTAAGAGATAAGTGTGCCCTGGAGGACCCTCCACCAGGTGCTCTCCCCATCTCCAGCCTCGCCTTTTCCTTGAGCCCACAGCCCTCTCCAAGCAGGATGGGGAGGGGAGGTGGGGGGAATGGGAGGGCCAGGGGAGTTCCCGATCTGGTGACGAAAGAACTTTGAAGCCCCACACTTAATTAGGTTCTCAGATCTGTAGCTTGAGTTTTTCAGTCCAGCAGCAAAAGCTCCTTCAGAAAGTGGGCTCAGACAGGTACCTGGCCCCAGGCCCTCAAGTTGGATTGATACGTTCCTGTACATCTGGATTCACCCAGGGCCTGGTCACCCTGAAGCCCCGTGGTCTCAGGAGGAAGGGATGTCTTGGCCTTGGGGTGTGTCCTGGCTTCCTAGAACATTAGCCTTGGAAAAGAGAAGTGAGTCCCAGAGAGGGTGAGCCAGATTCAAGGTCACACAGCCTGCCCTAGAGGAGCAAGAACTGGCTTTCTTATAATGAACTGGGAGGGATGGAGAGGATTTGTATTTCCTACCCTGGGGGATTTGGCTCTGGGGACACTGTCTCTTACTATCGCTGTGACTTCTGACAAGTCATTTCTCCTCTCTGACTCACTTTCTCCATGTGTAAAATGGGGGTAGCTACCTCATAGGGCTGTTCTGATGGCTGAGTTAATGTTAAGTTTTTACCATCATGCCTATGCATGGTCTGTGTCAAAACCTCCATGGCTCTGCGGGCTGCTGGTGGACAGAGCAGTGCCTGCTGGAACCCTGAGCATGTACTGTATATGGAATGTTGGGTGGAGGCAAGGGTTCCAGCACACTCAGAAGCCTGCTGCCGCACTGGTCAGGCTAACCTAGGCTGTGGCTTCCTGCTGCTTCCACAGGGAAACCAATCCCTAGTTTCTATCTAGGAAGTGGAAACAGGGCTGTGTTATAGCCCCAGGAAAAGAACCCTTCTCCAAGCAGTGTCATGGGAGGAGCATCATTCTTACCTCTTCTATCTGACCCACTCCTCTCTGCCTCTGTGATATGTTGTTTCTTCCCCTAGAGGTACTATTGGCAATAACAGAGATGGTGGTGGTGGTGAACTCATTCATTCATTTATTCATTCACTCAGCAAGCATTGATTCATGCCTTCTTTGAGTCAAGAGGTGCTTAGAAATACAGAGAGATTGGCCATATCTGACAGTTATGAAGCTTCCACCAGATGCCAGACATTTGCTAGGTACTAGAGACATATTTATTCATTTGACATATTTTTATTAAGTACTTAATATGTAATAAGCACTTTTGATGTGCTGGGGACACTGGCAAATAAACTAGACCTCTTCCCAACTGTCTAGGGTGGTCATCTAATTTGTCATCCAAACTGAAACACTTATGGGATTGAGAAAGGACTTTAGGAAAGCTAACATCAGAACCACAAGTATAAACCAGGACCATTCAATGTGTGGCTATCCTATGACCTCATGTTTCTACACCATTGTTCAGGGGAAAATGTTAATATGTTTTTAGCTTACTTTTTGTCAAGCTCTGTGCTAAGCACTTTCAGGTTATCATCTGATTGAATTCTTACAGTGTTGTGAAGCTGGTTTACCATCTGTGTGCAGTTGGTTAGTGGAGCTGGGGCTGCTTCCCTACTTAACTACTGGGCTGCACTGCTTCATCAGAGATGGGTGAGACCCAGGGCCCAAGGGCACTCTCTTTCTGTCTCAAAGAGGCACACAGGAAACTGTTGAGCAGGAACACAAATGGTGTAGTAGATGTGCCATTGGGGCAGACAGGGGCACAGATTCTGCCTGGAAGAATCAGAGACAGCTTCCTGGAGAGGGGACCTTTGAGCTGGACCTCGAGACATGAGTGAGGATTTTGATAGACTGTTTAGGTTAAAGGGAGGGCATTCTAGGCCCAGGTTGGTAAGGCTTGGAGTTGTGGGGTATGTGGGCTGTCTGAGATACCACTTCAAAATAGGTCAGGACCCAGTTGTGACCAGACACAAGTTAAATCTGAAACAGTAGGAGCCAGCAAAGATTTCAGTCCAGGAGTGGCATGTATGCCATGGCACTCAATGAGCTCAGCATTTCTCAAGTATGCTCTGAACATGGGACTGCTCTGTGGTCCAGGAGCAGAGAGAATTTGTTGTACTGGATTTCCCTGTGACAAGATTTTCTACTTCCTGAGCTATACCATGGATTGCCTGGAAGGTCAGGAAAATCATTTTGTTATATAGAGTTGCTGCAGAAGAATTTTAGCAGCATCTCCAGCAGCAAAAATGTTTCACCAGGCAAAGTGATGGCCAACAAGAGAAATATTAATATACTTAAGTGAGAGTGTTTTAGTAGCATCATTTTCAAATAAGGAATATGCTCATTATAAATTAAATCTTTTCTCTTCATTAAATCACATCCAAAAAACTCCAACTTCATCCCCTTTCTTCCTCTTCATGTCATCTCTGTCACCATATAAATCTGGAAGTAATAAAACTTTTTTAGTAATGTCTTATTTCTCAGACTTTTCATTAATTTAGACTGGCCTCCTTTTTCCCTCCCCAATGAGGTAGAATTATTAAAGCTTTATGATATATAAAAACTTAAATCCATTAATAGAGAACCAAATAAAGAGAGTCAACTGTTGGGATCTGGGGATTGGAAAATAAGGCTAGAAATACGTGAGAAGCAGAAGAAAACTTGGGCAGGAGCCTTTATTGTAGTTTCTTCAGGAAGAATTGGGAAAGGTGGGTTTGCAGGTTTAGCATTGGCTGGTTTGAATAATTTCAGTGGCTCTGGGACATATGAACTGTCCCTAGTTGTCTGGTACCTGGTGCTGGGGTGAGTAGGGCAGGAAAACAGTGGCCAGAGTGTAAGAGCCCCGTAAAGGAAGTAGTGAGAAGGAGTATGGAAAGTATGCTCTCTCTGCTCCTTCCCACTTGTCCTCACCCCAGCAAGTCTTAGAACTTCAGAGCTAAGATACCCCTTCAGGAGTATCTGGGCCAACTCCTTGATTTCACAGAAAAAGTGAAAAGATTGGCCCAGAGAGGGAAAGCAACTTCTCCAAGGTCACACAGCATTTTAAGGGGACTGAACTAGAATTTGTTTCTCCTGCTACTCAAATCACTACTTGGTTATTATTTCCATTTCTTTCTTTCTTTTTCTTTTCTTTTTTTTTTTTTTAGAGCAGAGTTATAACTAAGCCGGATCCACCAGGCTGTGAACATGTGAGGGCCTGAGTTCCTGTCTCATTTGATGTCATCCCCAGTGAGACTGGAACATAGTAGATGCTCAATACATGATTGTGTCTGTTTCCTAGTGCTGCTGTAACAAATTACCACAAATTGAGAGGCTTAAAACAACAGAAATTTATTTTCTCACTGTTCTGGAAGCTAGTAATCTGAAATCAAGGTGTCAGCAGGGCCATACTCCCACCAAAACCTGTAGGGAAGAATCCTTTTTTACTTCTTCCTAGCCCCTAATGGTTGCCAGAAATCTTTGCTGTTTCTTAGCTTGTAGCCACATTGTTCCCATTACCGCTTATGTCTCCTTTCTGTGTGTGTCTCTCTACTTCCAAATCTTTCTCTCCTTATAAGGACACTAGTCATATTGGAATAGGGCTCATCCTAATCAAGTATGACCTCATCCTGATTACATCTGCAAAGACCCTATTTCCAAATAAGGTCACATTTACAGGTACTAGGGGTTAGGACTCCCACATGTCTTTTGGGGGAGGACACAATTCAATGTACAACAATAATGAACCAAAGAGTGAGTGAGTGTTATGATTTCAGGTAAGAATGAGCTCCTCTTACCCCAAAGTTAATACTAATTCTGAAAAATCAAAAGTTCTTTAGAAGGAGAAAACAACAACAGTAACAACTGCTCAATCCACATATAGAGAGAAAACAGTTCAAGTTTCTCTACAGCATCTCCCGTATGAGCCAGCCTGCTTGGCATATAGTCCTGGCACCATCATTTTCTAATTGTGCCTGTGTGATCTAGGGTAGGTGGCTTCAGCTCTCTCTGTCTGTTTCTTCTTGTGTACAACAAGATACTAATGGTTCCTACCCCATGGGAACTTTTTTGAAGAATGACAGAAATTAAGACAAAGTTCTTAGAACAGTATCTGGCACACAGTAGGCACTTTCTAGATGTCAGCATTCATTGCTACCATCATCATCATCTCGTAACTTACAGAGTACTTTTCATTTATCTTTGTATCTTTCAATCTTCACAGCAAGCCTATGATGTGACTCAATAAATATCAGCTTCTAGCCCACTGGTATGAAGACGTTGCTATTGGACACTTTCTGGTTTCATGGGGGTGGGAGGTTGGGGAACAATGATGTGTTAGGACCTGGTAGAGATGAACACAAGGGGAAGTAAGCAGTACCCAAAATGGAAAATGGCTTCAGCATCCGTTGCCCAGTTGTCACTGTGCACTCTGGAAGGTGGGACTGATTGGGTCTTTTTTTAACTTTGCATCCTCAGACTCTGGCAAATAGTAGGTGGTTAATAAATGTGTGCTGGATGATTGAGTTTCTTATGAAACACATATAGCCATTGCCCCCACCTCAACAACAACACAGCCCTAGGATAAGGCTACTTTGCCTGAAAAGTGTTTTCTCTTCACCAAAACTCACAGGTGGACTGTCACACGTGATCAACTTGAAAACGGGCTTTTGAGTCGAGGGAACAAAGTTTTGAGGTGTACATCCAGTGGTCATATTATAGAACTGTGTGCATCGTGAAGGGTGGAGGTGCATAGAGTTCAACATGTAGGTGGGATAGTAGAGGCACCTGTGTAATGAATGGTCATTGGAGAACAATGCCACATTGAACAGAATTTCTCAAACATTGCCATCAGGGGTAGATAAGAACATAAGGCAGGAAAATTCTCTTAGCAAATCAGTGCACAGGACTGCCAGCTGAATTCCAAAATGACTGAATATTTTTATTGGCACTGATTCACTCTTGACTGTTCAGTAATAGAATGATAGTTAAGAGTGCATAGAAACAAATTCAGGACAGACCTCTTACTAGTTGTGTGACTTTGGGCAATGGCTTAACTTCTCTGTGCCTCCATTTCCTCAGCAGTAAAAGAAGGAATATAAAAATAGTGCATAGGATTGTTTTAAGAATTAAGATTTGTGAAGTGTTTTGCAAAGACCCTGGATCACAAATACTGTATTTTTCCAGGTATAATGTGCACCCATGTTTTTGGCCCAAACTTTCAGGAAAAAAATCTTTCATTTTATTTTTAAATGCAATAATTTATTTATATTTAGAAACAAAACTGATTATCGTGTTCCAGGGTATTATTTTGCATACAAATACTGTTATTGCTTTCTAGAGCTATACTTTTAATGCATAAGCATAAATAAAAGAAATAAAAATATTTGTATAGCTACGGAATTAGTACTACCCATGTGTAATGTGCATCCTTATTTTTCCCTCAATAATCTGGGCAAAAAGTATTCATTATACACAGCAAAATATGGTACCATTTCCCTCCCTGGCCTTCTTCTTCATCCTTCCACTCATCCTCTTCTCCCTCTTCTTTTTAATATAGTGATTTGGTTAGTCATTAATGATATAAAAACATTTCCAGTTCCCTACTCTTTAGGCATATGATAAATTGAACTCACCTCTATTGACATTGGTTGTAGTTATGTGTCTTGTGTTGGCAGTGAACTTTGAGAAGTGGCATGTGTCATTTCTGGGTGGAAGCTCTAATAACTAGCATGCTGTTTATTACTTTTCCCTTTTTCTCCCTTGGCAATTGAGGTATCATGGAGATGGAGAACCCCTCAGTCTGATTCCTCAGTGAGAATGATGCAAAGCATATCCATGATGGACATGTAGCATCACTGGGAAGTAAGCCTTTGCTTTATGTCACTGGCACTTTGGGCTTATTCATTATTTCAGCATAACCTGGCTCATCCTGACTGATTTGATACAGGTAGGGAGTGAGTTGAAATAATTACAACTTGTTTAGAGATATTCATGAGTCTTTAATTCCTTCAAGTGTGATGCCAAAAATTTTAGTCTTTGAAGGTGTTATGAACGCAAAATGTGTAAGAACCACTGTCCTATGAAGTGAAGTCCAGACTCCCTAGCATGACATATGTGAACTTTTCCAGTTTCACCCGGGCCTCATCTACTTTTGTCTCCACGTGTGCTCTGTGCTCTGCCTGACAAATCCACAGCATCCTTGAAATGGGCCACATGGTTTCACATCTCCAGACCTTTTTTCATGCTCTGTCTAGAATGGAGCATCCTGTCACCCAATGAATGGCTAGGGTAGAGGGGGACAAGTACATGGAAGAAGAGGGGAACATTGGAGTTGTTCAAATGTGAGGTACAGAAGTCATAATTAGGACTGAGAATGAGACTGTTGTTCAGGTGCATTTTCTAGCCATTAGAGCTTGGCCTGGCATAGAGTGAGCTCACCTGGAAACTGTAGGTTTCCAAGCAGAGGTATCATAGAGGGCATTCTGGGTTAGCAGAACTAGTGCAAACTCTTCAATACTATCACACATGACTTTAGGTGAGATTGGCCAAGGGAGGTGGATCTTAGCTGCAGTCTTCAAAGTAAAAGTAACTTTTACCCCCTGATTATAGACATGTTACGTAATGATTATAGAAAATTCAAATAGTATTGAAAAGTGTAAAGAAGAAAGCAAAACTCAAAAAAATGCCATTGAATAGCCAACCTCTACTAACATTTTCTCAAAAGTCCTTCCATACATTTCTCTGATATTTATAGGTAAATAGATAGATGGTGGGTTTTGTGTGTGTGTGTGTGCGTGTGTTTGGTTTCTTTCTCACTCAATAATAGAGTATGGACATCTTAAATATCAATAACAATACTTCTACTTCATCTTTTGTAAGTAGCGCTGCTGTAATTGATTTAACGGATCCCTTCCTGATGGGCACTGTGGTTGTGTCCATAATTTTGCTATTATAGACAATACTGTGATGAACATTCTTATATGTGGACCCTGGGCATGTGTCCAGGCATCTCCAAAGGATGAATTCCTAGAAGTGGAGTTGCTGAATCAAGCAAAACTCTTTGGGGTAAAAGAATAGAAGTGTATGATCAGGTAGAGAAATCATTTCTGCCTTAAGGGCAACCTATAAAGGTCTGAAGGGAAGAGAGAGATGAAAGGTAGATTGTAGCAGGGCTGGAAGGTTGGACTGAATGGAAGAGAGGGGAGAGCATGTGAAAGGAGCTGGTTTTATAGGACTCCAGCCCCCGTTTTAGATGAGCCATTTCCCAGACAAAGGCAAAATGCAGATGGCTGTTATGATTTATGTAGAACCAGACAATTTTAAGCACTTATTTAAAAAAAGATTTTATTTATTTATTTTTAGAGATAGGGGAAGGGAGGGATAAAGAGAGGGAGAGAAACATTGATGTGAGAGAGAAGCATCAATTGGTTGCCTCTTGCACATGGCCCAACCTGGAATGAACCCACAACCTAGGCATGTGCTCTGACCTGACCAGGAATCAAACTGGTGGCCTTTCACTTTGTGGAACAACACCCAGCTAACTGAGCCATACCAGTCAGAGCTAATTATAAGCACTTTTGCGTGCACAGTTCCCTTTGAGCTTTATTACCACCTTGCAAGAAAGGTCTCTGTTCCCATTTTACAGAGGACCAAAGTGAAGCCTGGAGAGGATGTGGTGAAAGGAGCAGATGGATGTCTGTCTTTATTTTTAGCATCTGGGCTTCCTCACAGTCCTAGACCTTTCCTTTGCACATACCCTAGGGTAGTTCATGCCTCCAGTCTTTGTAAATGTCATCTCATCTGAAAGGCTAACATTTCCTTATTCGTCAAAAGGAAGATTGGTCATGTGTGACTTCTTTGTGAAACTTTTCCTCACAATTCCCCACCTACCCCACCCACCCTACCCTTCCCTGAAAGCAAGACAGAGCAGGTCAGGGCTCAGAAAGGAATGTTCTGCAGCCCATTACCAGGGCATTAACTATTGTGTATTAACTTGAACCAGGGAGTCTACTTTTGGCTTCAATGAATTGGATTCCCTAACTCAACTGACAAACAATAAGACCCTTTCTTATCACACATAATCAAAATTTTGCAGGTGGGTAATTCAGCAGCTCATCCATGCCATCAAACCCCACAGTCTTTCTGTTCTTCTCCTCTGCATCATCAACCAGAAAAATTTCCTGTATCCCAAGCATCCCCTGCAGATGTCACAGTGCCCAGAGGGCAAAGGCAGAGGGCATCTCAGTGTCTCTTTTATCAGAAGGTCCCAGCCAACTTCCCCTGTGTCTCATTGGCTGGAGTTGGGTCGCATGTCCATGCCTAAACCAGTCATAGCCAGGGGAATGGGACACAGGCTTGAAAGGACCAGGACTTATCTCTGAGTCAGTTGGCACAGTCTGGACTCTGCCAGCCAGGATGAAGGAGGGAATGACCACTGGGGAGGCAGCTCCTAGCATCAGCCCAACTATGTGCTTGCTCTCCTGGCTAACCTGCTAGACTGAGAGCTATGAGAGGACAAGTGATTGAGCCTTATTCCTTTCCTGGTCCTTTGCAGGCAAGCACAAGGTTTTTGAGTAGATAATGAGTAAACTATCGGTTAAATGAATGAAAGAATGAAATGAAATGAATCAGTAGGTGTTTCTAAAGACTCCATCAAGACCCTGAGATTTCAGGATTCTCTGTGTACTGGCAATGCCAATGTTCTGTCAATTTTGTACATGGTTTAGGTATTCCAGAGAGTACAAGAAGGCTTTGCCCTCATAGACATTGCAGTTTAGTTGTGGGAAAACTCAAGAACCTAAAAAAAGATGTAGAATAGGTGCCCAGAAAAGCAGGACAAGGCGTATTAGGGATGGGACACCCATGAAGGGCAGAAGTACATGGTGGAGAAAAATACTTGTGTACTCAGAGAGTAGATATGAGTGTGATGGATTTGAAGTAGTGAAGACACTGACTAGGCCTGAAGCCTGAAGGGAACTCAGTCCTGAAGGCCTATTCTGCACTGGTCATTGTACTTGTACTTATTTTGTCTCATCCTTTTTGTGCCTTTATGCAATAGGAAAGCAAAGGCTCAGAGGGTGAGGTTGTTTGTGCTTATCCAATATCACCAAGCCAAGAAGTGGTAGAATTTGGCTGAGAAAGCAGATCTGTTCTGAAAAGCTATCTCCCTTCTGCAAAGGGATTGTGATGGCCATAAAGGGCCCACCTAAGACCAATGGGCTGTGGAGTGGATGGGAAAGACAAGCCTGGAAACTCATAGGAGGGCCTAGAAAAGGCTTGGTGCAGTGAAAATGCAGGAGAAAAATCCCAGGGGAAAAGGTGTTTATACCAGCATTCATGGTGGGCTTGAGAAGCCACAGTCTTTGGTATTGAACCTGACTTCAAATCCCTGATCTACCAATTAAGAGCTATGATCTTGGACAGAACACTTCCCTTTTCTGAATCTCAGTTTCTTAAATTATAAAATGAAGATAATTAGATGTGTGCCCAGGTACTAGCATATAATAAGAATTTAATAAATGGAGTGATTATAATTATCAATACTGTTGTTGCTATTGTTTTAGAACTTGGTGGGTAACCAGATCTAGAAGTAATTCCCTTGCAGGGGGATTCTGGGTTTTAGTTATGCTTTGGTCACCACTCCCACATTTAACCTTGACTTTATCTCTCCCAGCCTGGCTCTCTAAGCTTCATTTGTAAATTAAAGAGGTTAGGCCAGTTGACTTCTAGCATCCTTCCTTGTTCCAAATCTGCACTTGTGTAAGGTGGAAAGGGGAGGCTGGGATGACAAAAGGGATCAGAATAGGGTGAGGGGGATGCTTTTGTTTGGGGATGCCAAGCAAGGGAAGGGCAGAGAATGGAAGGAAGAGCAAGAAGAAGCCAGAGGAGGCCAAGCAGCCAGAGAGGACCAGCCAGGCGTGCAAACCCCTGGCAAGGCAATTTGGAAGTGGGCACAGAGGTGAACGACTGAAACCAAATGAGGCAGAAAAACATTGAGAACAGCTGCATCTGACACCTGCCTCATTGTGGGAGAACCAGAGGGAGAGAAATCAATCACAGCTCTTCCTGATGCTTAATACCTGGTGGGCAGGGCTTTGAAGAGTGTGTGTTCAAAGACAGAAATTGAATTTCTGTAAAGTTTTCAGGGACACTGCAATTATGCCTGAGAACATGTCTATGAAATCCCCTTGAAATCTATTTTTGGGCACAAGGTTTTATAACCAGAGTCAGAAATTGAGTGGAAGTGTGTGGGAGGCTGACCCTGGACAGTTTCCATGTTTGAGAAGAGGGGGAAGAATATTTTTAACTGCAAACACCATGTCTCATAGGGTGAGACTGGGGAGGAGGCAGTCTTACCACTTTGGGTTTCTCACCCACTGTCATGTTAAGATGGGAACTGTCTTTGACAGAAGTTGTTAAAGTTTCTTACTCCAAGTGGGTGGCTGGGAGCCTGGGATTGAGTGAGGAAACTTGTCTGGGACTTTTGCATCTAGGCACAGAGATATCTGACTTAGTTTGCCAGAGACTCCTGCACTTACGCACTTGTGGTAGAGCCCAGGGAACTTTGGCCAGATATTTTCTCTTGCTCTACTGTATCAGTTAGCTATTGCTTTGTAACAAACTGCCCAAAACTCAGTGTCTTAAAGCAATAAGTTTGTATTAATGCTGCAAAATCTACAGGACAGCTAGACAGTTCTTCTGGTCCTGGCTTCTGCACATATCTGTTGTCAGCCATTGGTCAGGTAAGCAGTTCTGCTGATCCTGCTGGCCTCTGTCACATGTTTGGGGGTTGTCTGGCTTTGTATAATCTCAGTTGGGATAGCTCATTTCCACTCCATGTTCACCTAGGTTTGTTCATGTGGCAGTGGCAGGGTTATGTGAGACAGAGGACAGAAACACACAAGGACTCTTGAGACCCAGGTGCAGAATTGGTAAAGTGTCGCTGCCAATGCATGCTAGTGGCCAAAGCAAGTCAAGAAGTCACCCCAAATTCAAGGATGAGGAAATACGGTGACACCTCTTGATGGCAAAGTCACACTGGAAAAGACTTGGATCCAGGCAGGCCTTCAACTAGGACTGTCAATGCCCTCAGTCTTCACAACTGCCCACATCAGTGTTGGCCTCTATGGTTGTCCCTGTCACAGTGGGTGGCCATCACTCCTAAAAGTCCCCCTAAAGCCCAGGATTCCCTTGCCATGCAAAGAATTTTTTCACAAGAGTCTTATCTGTGGAATCAAGAAAATGTATGCCCCCAAACAATGAGAGATCAATTTTCACTCATGAGACTGTAAGAAATTTAAAAGTGTGATCCTCTCAAGTACTGGTGAGAACATGGAGGTTGTAGATACTGTATATACTGCTGGTCAGTGTTTCCATGCCACGACCCATCTGAGAGGGCAATTCTGCAGCATCTTTTAGAATTGAGAATACATTTAAGGGTTTAACACACTGGTATGACCATGTTGTAGAGCATTACCCAACCATAAAATTGAACGAACTGTTGATATAAGCAACCACCTGGATGAACCACAAGGAGTGAAAAAGGCCAATTCCCATAGCTTACAGAACAATTCCATTTAAGCAACATTAGTGAAATGACATAATTACAGGGATAGAGAACAGGTTAGTGGTTGTCAGGGGTTAGGGACAGGGAGAGGGGCATGCAGCCATAAAGGGTAATAGGAGGAGGCCTTGTGGTGATGGTACAGTTGAATATTTTGGTGTTGGTGTGTGCACAAAAGCTACAATATGATAAAATTGCCTAGAGTTACACATATGCACACACACAAATGGCTGTACAACTGGCACAAGCTGAATAAGCTCTATGGATTTTACCAATGTCTCTTTCTTGGTTTTGATATTGTGTATAGGTCTTCCCTGTACATTTCCTTGAAATCTACAGTTCTTTCCAAATGAAAAGCTAAATATATCTACACAGGATCCCTGGCCCAGCAAGTTCACACTGTTGCTCCTGTCTGCCACAGAGACATGACCCTGAGTCCTGGGAGGCTTCTGCAAATGGTCACTGAACACTATTTGATATTAAAGAATTAGAAACAACCTGGAGACAACCCAAATGTATTCTTTCACCTAATAATAATTTATAAAGCTCCTACTATGTGCCAGGCACTATGCTAAGCTCTGGGGATATAGCCATGAACAAAATAGTCCAAGTCCCTGCCCATGTGTGATTCATGTTTTACTGATTGTGTCACAACACGTGATTAAACAAACCACAGAGTAGCTGCACTGACGAATCCCATGTAACAGAAACAAAGAAGTGAGGTAGATCCACGTCTCTGTGTGCTAATATGGTTCTATCTCCAGAACATATCACTGTGAGGTCAAAGAAGCATAATCAGGTATGCCATTTATTTTTTAAAAAAGAACAACAAAAAACCTTAATAGATATTTACAGAATATTCCATCTAAAAACAACAGAATATGCGTTCTTTTCAAGTATACATGGAACATGTACAGGAGAGACCATATGTTAGGCCAAAAAACAAGTTTCGATACACTTAAGAAGATTGATATCCTATTATGCATCTGTTCTAACTACAGTGGTATGAAACTAGAAATTAATTACAAGAGGAAAAAGGGGGAAAGAGAACAAAAAACCATAGTCAAATACAGGAAGGGCCAAGCTGTGGCATGTACTTTGCAGGCATTGAGCTGGCCCACCTCACTAGAATGTGGGGCCCAGAGGGCAGGGAGTTGTGGCTGTTTTGTTCCTTCAGTAACCCAAATCTGAGCAGGGCTGGCACATAGTAGAAATTCAAATATCTGCTGAAGGAAAGAAATAATTGTACCCATTTTATAGGTTGGCCAATGAAAGCAGGAAGTCCTTAACAATGAATATATTGGCTTTATTCCCGAAGGAGCTATGAAGTATTGCTTGAATACCCATGACCTTGAGGATACCACATACTTTTCCTTCAACTTTGTCATCAGGAGCACATTTCCTGCAACCCCAAGAAGCTGTGATTGTCAAGTCTTAGGTCTTACTTGTCCACACTGGTAGGTTGTGGTATGGTTTCACCCTTTTGTGGTTCATGATAGAGTGTGTCAGGCATACCTGCCTGCATTATCTCATTTAATCTTCCTATTAATTGTGTTTGAAGGAAAATAGATGTTCATACATTTTCTGTGTAATCTCAGGTCCCAATCCCTCATGTAAGTTCTTATGTATACAGAGATAGATGACTGGAAGCAGAAGGGTCTGTTATGGAACACAGAAATTCCCTGGAACCTGCTTCAGTGCCTTGGGGTACTGAGGTGCATTCTTTTTTCTCTCTGCTCCCCACTTGACCCATTAGAGAATCTACCATTGTCCTGGGGTCCACAGGGAGGGCTCCTTACTCAAATGTGGGGGGCAGGAGTGTGCTTCTGCAAACCACTGTGTCTCTTCATCTGTAACGCCTGTGTGTGGTTTAGAACAGAACATAGAACAGATACTTGGCAACTGTTTGCTGAGTTATGAGATGAGGCTTTTTTTAAAAAGCAAGTGCTGAATTTGCAATCACAAGTAACTCTTGTACAACACTTAGCTTTTAAGGTAAGAGAAAAGAGTGTGTTCATCTCCTTTAAACCACATGAAAGTTTATGTGGTAGGATAACTTAACCAGCAAGGATTCAAAAACTCGAAGTAGTTCACTCATTTACTTATTCATTCATTTATTCACTCACTCACTAAATATGTCTTGAGGGTCTTGTTTGAGCCTATGACTGGTCCTAGACATGTGGCTTTGACTCAGCACCATCCTCAGGCTGAGGAAGCAGGCAGTTCCTCAATGTCACTGGGAACCTGCATCATGGGGGTCCACAGCACACAAGTTGCTGCCATGCCTTGCTGTCCCCATCAGAGGACCACAAACCATCCTTCCAGGTGCCAGGCAAGATGCTGAAACATGAAGATACTCTTGAGGTCACCGAGGGAATCTTTTCAAACTCAGGGATCCCCCAGAATATGGGCATCAAGTAGCTGTGATCATGACCTCAACATGTCCCCTCATCCATTTCCCTGCTGGGCCCTTGAGAGTCATTTATCACTGTGCTGCAGAAAAAGGCTGTGAGGCCAGACACTTGTCTGCAGCCCGTGAGTCTCGGCGCCCACAAAGCAAAAATTAATGAATGATGGTTGGAAAGAGAGGCAAGGAATAGGACAGCAGCTATTTTAGGCTCCCTCTGCCAAAGCAGATCCTAATGCCTACATCTGTGTGTTAACTCTTTCCGCCCTTTGAACAGAAATCAAAATCACGGTTTGATTTTGTTTGCTTGCCAACTCCAAGCTCCTCAAGTTTGTACATCCTGTAAAAATATGCAGATTTTGAATTAATAAAAAGAGAATAGAGCTACTATGAAGATGGATTCTTGTTCTCTCTCTTTCTGACTTAATATGACTCATCAAAACCTTCTCAGAGCCAGCCAGTGAAATAGACTAAGGTCAGAATGACCTGAGTTCCCATCTTCACTTTTTCACTTTAACTGTCACTTGACCTCTCTGGGCTTTAGTTTTCTCAAATGTAAAGTAGGGATCAGAAGGTAGCATTGTTAGAGGGTTAAAGGAGATCCTGTATGGGAAAGTTCCTGGCACCTGTACCCTCTTCATTGATGTTAGACCCCTTATCTATAAAGAAAACCATCACCCATTCTTCCTAGGAAGAATGATGTCAGGCTGTCAAGGTTTGGGTGTGTGCTATTATGTGATCCTGGGGATTTGGGCATTGCTGAGTTCATCCTCTTGAGACAGGGGAGAATGGAAAATCTCTATCCTTCTGCCTCAGGGTCTAGGTCTGGGACAGAGAAATGGAAATATAATATTCATTGACTATCAGATTTCTGCTGAGTATTTCCTAGGTGCAGTCACATGGTGACCAGGCGGACCTTTTAGTGACTTCTGTTGCTGGTCTTCAGTACTGAGCTCATGCATCATGCAAATGGATCTGTGTTCAGTGTGGTTGTTCTCTAAAAGCCAACAGTTTGTTTTCATGGATAAACCTCAGCACTTCCCTCCTGGGGTTTGACTATGTCAGGCTCCAGGTAGAGGACTGTTATAGAGGACCAGGAGAAATAAATGCAAGCTCTCAGGGTGAAACCTGAGGGCCCTACAGAGGTGTTGTGCTGGTGGTGGTGGGTCTAGAAAACCACAGCCAGAGCACACAGGCCCTCTCCTGGCCAGATGGGGCTGCTGGTCTTGTCCTCCCACAGTTACTGGGGCATGTGGGGCCTGGAAACCAGCAAAGGGAGAATGGCCTAACCTAGGAGCCCTAGGGACCCACCTCATGGTACTCATGACCTGGAATACTGTTTTCATGGCACGATCCGTTGTGTGATTGTTTAAGAAGGTCACTCTATGAACATTCCTGTGATGGAGAGATGCCTCTGTCTCCATTTCACAGATGAGACCCTGATGCTCCAAGAAGCTAAGGAACTGTCTGGAATTCACAGAGTCAGGAAGTGGAATTCACTAGAATTCCCACTCCAGCCTCCCAAGGCCTGTGTTGTTTCCATTTTGTGTTAAAAGAAACATTCCCATTTTGACTTGAAAGTGTCTGCTTATGAGGAACTGGAGACACTGAGTAGGCCTTCAGAAAGTGCCTTGCATGTGGGTCAACAATTCAGTAAAGATTTTGCAGGTATCTTTGAGTCCTGACTACTTTAGTATTGTCCTAGGTATTTGGGATTCACCAGTGAACACAGAGGTATACAACAGACAATCATGGATTGAGTTTTGAAAACTTGATTTAAAAACTTTTCTAAGATGGGTTTGGACATTTTAAAATTCACAACCAGGTGAGAATTCCAAGCCATGATCTTTCCCATAATTGAGTGATTTTCCTCTAGGAATTGATTTTGCTGCTTCTCTTTCCTACTGTACAACACTGATATATGCATGTGGACCCTAGGCCCCATCAAACCCACTTCTCTGTCTCTGGGGGTGGTTCTAAGAAAAGTTTTATGCATCCACTTCACACAGTTTAATCATCAAAAGATAGAGAGTTTAAAGTCATTGAACAGCTTGAGTGAATGACCAGAGCAAGTGACTTAAATTTCAGAAGCCTAGTTTCTTCATTTCAGAAGCCTAGTAAAATGAGAACAGTAGTACCTTTCATAAGAAGAGATTGAGATATGAAGATATCTATGTCTATTTATCTCCATCTACCTTTCCTTCCATCTATCCATCCATTCATCCATCCATCACTCAGTTTATATTGACAGGTGTCAGTACTGTGTGTCTGCTCTTAGGATGACAGTCCAAGGTTCCACAGTAATGACAGCTCCTCTGTGGATGTTGAGCCTCCTATTGACCTTAAAGAGGCCTTGTTTCAGAATTAGGACTGTATCCTCTTCTGTGTCAGTCCCACTAGTGAACAAAGTCATAGTTGGGACTTAGCTCCCTCTCAGTCCCTTTTCTGCTTTGCCCTTTCAAAATGGGACTTGTATTCATTTGACATGAACATTATTGTTGTAGTTTGTCCCCCGAGTCTTTGTGTCTGCTCTGCAGTGTGACAACAGAATCCTCTGTGTGTGGGGGAATAGTGGCAGTGGATTGGTGTGTATTGGCCTCCCTCCCTTCAGTTTTGATCTCTGGGACAGGTCTTCTGCTGTCTCTGGGATGTTCCTTCTTCTCTTGTTTGCCCCACCCTCATTGAACACCTACTCTGTCGAGAACCTGGACTCTGCCCATGCAAAGCCTGCCACTGGGTGGAGGATGTGTAGCAAATATCTTAACAGCATGGCAGAGTGTGACAAGTAAGGAAGGTCACTGATAGCCACCAGGATTCCTCCATGTGCAAAATCCATCATCTTAAGTGGTTTCCTAGAAGCCATGTCTGGGTCAGTACTGGTCCATGGCAGGGTTCTCTAGTCCTAGGAACTGAGGGACAGTCAGAGAGCTTTCTATAAAGTCAAGAGAAAAAAAGGCCCTTTTGTTCTGAGATTACCACCTCCTTACTCTATCTGTGTTAAAGTGGCCTTTTCTCTATGGTACCAATGCCAGAAGGAAGTCTTATTCTTTTTCAAATGTTTGTGTTTGGCAACACTAGATTATTTGCCTAATGTTATTTTTTGGTTGATTGGTTGGTTTTATTTTGCTTTTTTAATTTTACTGGCCCAGCACATCCTTAAAATTCTGAGAAACACTGACTTATTTTATTCTGGTAAGGGGTTTGATCTTAGTTAATATTAATAATAATTCTGTGAAATAAACATTATTGTTCCCATTGCATGGCTGAGAAAGTTGAGGAGCAGAGGATTCAAGATAGCAAAGACAAGTCTCAAACCCAGATCAGACCATGCCAAAGGCCTCACTTGCTTCCCTCCTCAGCCCAGGGCTACTCCAAGAGAAGCTCAGGATGATGAAAGTGATTGACCTAGTAGAATATATTGAGATCTGAACCAGATAACTCAAGGGTTTCTTCTTTTAAATATTGATTCCTCTTTTTGTATTGATTCCATTTTTATATTGATTATGCTATTACAGTTGTCCCGATTTTCCCCCTTTGACCTTTCTGCCCAGCACCCCCCACTCTCTCAGGCCATCCCCCCACCATTGTTAATGTCCACGGGTCATGCATATAAGTTCTTTGGATACCTTATTTCCTATACTGTACTTTACATCTCCATGTCTATTCTGTAACTATCTATTTATACTTCTTAATCCCCTCACCTCTTCACCCATTCCCCTACACTCCCCTCCCCTCTGAACACTCTCTGTATCCATAATTATGTCTCTGTTCTTCTTATTTGTTTAGTCTGTTTTTTAGATTCAATTGTTGATAGATATGTATTTTTATCGTTTTATTGTTCATAGTTTTGATCTTCTTTTTCTTAAAAAAGTCCATTTAACATTTCATATATTAATGGTTTGGTTATAATGAATATCTTCAGTTTTTTCTTGTCTGGGAAGCTCTTTATCTGCCCTTTGATTCTAAAAGATAGCTTTGCTGGGTAGAGCAATCTTGGCTGTAGGTCCCTGCTTTTCATGACTTTCAATATTTTTTGACAATCCCTTCTAGCCTGAAAAGTTTCTTTTGAAAAATCACAACTGTCTTTAGGGAACTCCCCTGTATGCAACTAACTGCTTTTCCCTTGCTGCTTTTAAGATTCTCTCTTTACCTTTACCTTTGGTACTTTAATTATGTTGTGTCTTAGAGTGGGCCCCTTTGCATCCATCTTGTTTGGGACTGTCTGTGCTTCCTGGACTTGCATGTCTATTTCCTTCACCAAATTAGGGAAGTTTTCTTTCATTATTTTTTCAAGTAGATTTCCAATTTCTTGCTCTTTCTCTTCTCCTTCTAGCACCCCTATAATGTGAATGTTGGACCTCTTGAAGTTTTCTCAGAGGCTGATTATACTATCCTCATTTTTTGGGGGGGATTCTTTTTTCTTCTTTGTTGTTCTGATTGGTTGTTTTTGCTTCCTTATGTTCCAAATCATTGATTTGATTCTTGGCTTCATCTACTCTACAGTTGTTTCTATGTAAATTGTTCTTTATTTCAATTAATGTATCCTTCATTTCTGACTGGATCTTTTTTATGCTGTTGAGGTCCTCACTAAATTCCTTGAGCATCCTTATAACCAATGTTTTGAACTCTGTATCTGATAGATTGCTTATCTCCATTTTGCTTAGTTCTTTTTCTGGAGTTTTGATCTGTTCTTTCATTTGGGCCATGTTTCTTTGTTTCCTTGTTTTGGCAGCCTCCATGTGTTTGTTTCTATGTATTAGGTAGTGCTGCTTTAACTCTGTGTCTTGTTATTGTGGCCTAATGTAGTAGATGTCCTGTAGGGTCCAGTGGCACAGCCTCCCCTACCATCTAAGTTGGGTACTTGAGGTGCACCTTTAGTGTGGGTAGAGTATACCCCCCTCTTGTAGTTGAACCTTGGTTACTGTTAGCAGGTGAATGGGAAGGAGTTACCCAGGTCAGTCAACCGCAAAAACTGGCTGTCACCATTCACCACCAACCTCCACTCTCCGTGAAGTATCAGCTGTTAAGCGGCAGGGTGGTGGTGCTCCAATGTGGTCTGTAGCTATCCACTGGGTGTGCAGGCTCTGGGTTTCCCAGATGGTGCAGGCCAAGGTGAGCTCCAACCTGTGTTCTGCCCTGGACCACACTGCAGGAGCTAGGAAGCAATCTGAGATGGCTGCTACTTGTGTTGGGGTTGGTGATTCCCAGGGGAAGCCAAGCTGTAAATCTAGGCTGGCTGCTGGTAGTGACAGACCTGGGGCTCACTGAGGCTAGGTGTTGCTTGTTTGATAGGATTTAGGAAGTTGTGCAGCATAAACCAAGACCAGCCATTCATATGGAAAAGCAGCTTGGGTGAGCCCATAAGTTGGGTGAAATGGAGTCTATAGGGATCTCCAAGGTGGGTCAAACAGTGTTAGCCAGATTGAGGGAGTCTCAGATATGGCACCAGCTTGCCCGCTCAGTGGCTCTATAGAGGGAGAGTTTAGAAAAGGGACAATGGTCTCTGCTCACCTTGATGCCAGACACTTCAGTTTCTCCCAGTGTGCTCCTGGTGCCTTTCAAGTGGCAACCGCAGTGTTGGAGCTCAGAGGGAGTGAGTCTGAGTAGGTGAGTCTGTGTGTGGATTTTTTAGAGGAACTGCTTAAGGCTTCAGAAGTTTCTTCCACCTATTCAATCACCACTGGGTTTTGCAGTCAAAAGTTGTGGGGACTTATCTTCCTGGCACTGGAATTCTGAGCTGGGGACCTGGTGTGGGGCTGGGACTACTCACTCCCAAGATATCCCTTAAGAATTTTTATCCACCACACATGCATTTGGGACCAGCCCATTCTGTGTCTGTGCCCCTCCTACCAGTCTTGGATGGATGTGGTTTCTTTAATTCCATACTTGTCAGTCTTCCATTCAACTCGATTTCTGATGGTTGTGAGAAATGGTTGTTGTATATTTTAGTTGTAATTTTGATGTGGTTGTGCGAAGAGGCAAGCCATGTCTGCCTTCACTGCCATCATGACTGGAAGTCAGATTCCTTACTTGATTCACAGAAAGGCCCAAGAAAACCCTTTAGCTGAATAATGTTGACAGATGAGTAGGAGGTATTGAATCTTCAAATCTGATATTCACCCAGAGCTCAAAGTGGATTCCCTCTACTGGTCATGGATCTGCCCTTCTCCCCAGCACTTCACACCAGGTAATCACTACATGAGCATTGGCCCCAGTGGTTTCCACATCACTACAGTGAAGGAACAGGCTCTTATAATCCCTTTGCTTTCCTTCTTAAACTGAGGGCCACACTAATACCTTTCAGGGCTATATCCCCTTCCCTCTTCACTGCAGTACTGTCCTCAGTCAAGCCAGGGTTTCCATCTTGCCCCTCTGATGTTCATGAGAAATTAACAGCTTGCGTTCTAGTGAGTAAGCACTTGGTGGGTTTTGTAAAATGACATTACTGGGTCAGCTTCTTCTGCTGGCCATTGGTGGCCTGACTAGGGATAAATCATGAAAACATATAGGTCTGTTTGCTTTAACCCTTTCCCACTTTGAGAGTGTTTTTCTCTGGTGGCTGTCTCAGAGGACTCAGGTCATTTGGCACAACCCAACAGGGTCAATCTATAACTAAAATGGACTCAGACTAATTTCTGGGAAAAAAAAGTTGTTTCTTCTGATCTTGAACAGTAGGAAGTTGAGGCAAAGGATGTATAGAAGAGTGCTGACAAGTAAGACATGCCTGTTATTCTAGGTTTTGTGGTCTTAAGAGTCAATGTGCTGTCGATGACAGATTCCCTAGCAGCAGGTACCATACCTTCGAATTAGGATGTCCTTCCCAGAGTGGGCCACTGGGGCACTCTCTGTGGCTGGAGGTCCTCAGGGAATGGCTGACATCTGGCAGCAGGAATCAGCCTTCATCCTTTTGGGTCTGACAAACAACTTCATATATCTTGTCTTCTAGGTATTCCTGATAACCCCACAAGGTGGGCCAGTGTGCACTGGCCTCTTTCACAGTTGGAGAAATTGAGGCTGGGAAAAGTAAATAGCAAAAACAACTAATACCTTCCTCACAGGGGTCATGGTGAGAATTTATTGAGTATATGACATGAATAATGATAATAAATATGTGTGTATATATGTATATATAAAAATCAGAATAAGTAGTTGACACATAGGAAGTGTTCCATAAATATTGGCTATTGACCATTATTAATATTATTTCTAAGGCCACATAACTAATAACTGGCAGATATCTTGAGTCCCATTAACCCTTTTTATTTCCAGTGTTTTATCACCTCATTCTTTGCTGTCTCACTGAGACTAAAAAGTCTGATTAGAGCAAATTTCCTCGAGAGCTTTTCCCAGAAGATTCTAAATGGAAGAAAACAGTGTTGGCCTGAAATACCATTGGGAAGGCATATTATATTTGACTCATATATTCATCTTATATTTGGAACAGAAGTATTAAAAGCATACTTTAGCAAGATGATACAAGTAGACAATGAGCACTTGGTATATAATATGCACCATGCTAAGCATTTAACATGGATTACCTCTCAACCCTCACATCCTCACAGCAATACTTTAAGGAAGGTATTTATATTGTTCCCACTTATACATGAAGAGACTGGACTTCAGAGGGATTAATTATCAATCAGAGGAGACCACTGTGTAGAAGAGTTTCTCCGTACCACCCCTTTTGGTCATGCATAATGAGTCAGCTATAGCCCTATGTTCTCAGCACCAAATATGCTTTCAGAAGACAGGGCTCCAGCCTCTCCAACATCCCAAACTCCTCTTTAGGCCTCAATCTCCCCATTGTAAAATATGCATGTTTGGTGGTTTCAGTACCACATACCACCCCCACCCACTGTTCCAGAACTAGAAGCTTCCATGAATGGAGCCTAACTGCTTTTGTTCTTAGTTTTAACCTCTTGAGGGCATAGAAACTACTGCTTAGAAATGTTCTCAGTTTACTTATCTGTGAAATAGGATTGTTGTGAAGATTTACTGAGAATGCAACAAGCATCTTGAACAATTCCGGAACATAATGAGTGTTTAATAACTACTCACTTTAAGAATACCAAAGTGGTATTATTTTATTCTATAGAGACACCTGTCACAGATACTCGTGGGGGTCCCAAGACATAGTCCCTGTCCTCCACAAGCCTAACATTAGTCTGAGGAAACCACATACAGTTCGACTGGTCTCTTGCTGCTTTTCTTTGGAAAATGATACATGTTGGACTGCCTTTTATTAGAGAGGCATTAACCACTCTCTGCTTAAACAAATTAAAGTTCCCATCCCACATGGCTCAAATAGGACAGTCACAAGATTCTAGATCAGTGGGAAGAAAAAAAGAAGGGGAGGAAGACAAGGAACACAGGGAGGAGGACAGGATGGAATAAGCATTTTACAAATTAGCCCTGAGAGGAGAATGAGTGGCTCATTAAAACAAAGTCACCTCCACTCCAGACGGATCCATTTGATCAAAGGTTATCCTTTGGTGTCTTTAGCCAAAAAGTTCACATGTCATATAAAAAAGAAACTTAATTTTAGAAATGGGAAGCCTTTGAGTTGGGGCTTAAAGGACAAATTGATGAAGAGTGGAACTAGAATTCTGGTTGCAAAGATTTGTCCATCATAAAGGTCATACATGTTTGTGTTCATATGTGTATTCATGCATGCATACACACACCAGTAAATCATAGGGCACCTTTGTGCACATTAGGAAAAGGTGCCCCCTCTGGACAGAAGCAGTCCCGGGGAACACTAGTTGTCAGGCCAACAGTGGGCTGGTTGTAAACCCTACTCACCTTCTTAGCCAGATACATGTGGCCCTGCACAGAGGTGAGTGTGGCCATACACATATATTCTCAGGTAGGAGAGGAGACCTATAGCAGAGGTCTGGTAATCTCACAGTGAAGTGGAGGCACCTCAGCTAGAGTCTCCACTGGGCACATGGCAGTGCTTGCTTTCCGAGAGTGATTTGTACAAGATCCACAGCTTCACTCTGCTTGCTCGGCTGCCTGTTTGAAGATAATGTTTTGTTCCGTGCTTCTTCCCAACCATTCTGGTCCCAGTAGGCACACTTATTGGTTTCACTCTAGAGTATGGATTTTATTCTTCATCAGGTACCTGCTTTCCACTGGGAAACAGGTTTTGAGTCATGCCATTTACAGAGTGCCTCATTTGATCCTTGCACTAACCCTGAAGATTAGACAGTTGAGAATTAATATACCCATTTTACAGAAGAGGAAATGGGCCCTAAGAGAGGAACCTCAGAGAAACAGAATGTTATGGGTGATCTGGATTAAGAGTCTGTCTTGTGGTCTTGAGTGATTTCACAGCTCAATTGAGCTTCTGGCACATTCTCTTGAAAGTGTGAACCTTCACAATCTCTCAGGCCTAGCTTCTCTTCTCTTGTCCCCTCTGACTTGAACTCCTATTCTGACCAACTCTCTTCTATGATGAACTCACAACAGAAACTCAGGAGTTGTCTTGCTTTTGTCATTGTCCCAAGTAAAATAGCCATCCAGTTACTCAGTTAGCCTTTGTTGTTAGTATGATCCCCATTGTGGTCACTGCTGTGATCAAGATTGCTACAACCTGCTTCTAAGAGCTGGACCTCGACCCAGACATGTTGAACACTTCCCTGGAAATTGCCTTCAGAGCCTGGGTCCCGTTGCCACAATATCCTAAGATGATAAATCTTCATTCTAATTTCCATTTGGGCAGATAACATATCAGTGCCAGGCCCAGAGTGAGTACTAAATACATCATTGATGAATGAGGCAATTAATTGATGAATCCTTTGAGGGTGGTATTTAATAAAGTCTTTCAGTTGCCAGTGGCCAAATCACAACACAAATTAATTTAAGCAAAAAAAAAAATGAATGTATTGGCTCACACAACTGCATAGTACAGGGTTGAGGGCATCAGGCATAGCTGAATCCTGAGTCCCAAATTATATTATGAAGTCTTGGTTTTCTTCTCCTCTCAACTCCACTTCCAGTGTTTGCTTCAGTCTCAGGGGTTCTTTTCCTTATGGTAAATCAGATAGCCACCAGTAGTTCCGGTCTGACCTAGTTCTTACAGCCAGTTCACAAACTTAGACAAAGAGTAGTCTTTTCCCTTCCCTGCCCACAAAGCAAATCTCATGGATGGACTGAAATTGTCACTGCTTAGGTTATATGCCTCCCCTTTAGACCAATCACTGTGGATAGAGGAATGGACTGCCATGGTTGGCCAGGGAAGGAACAGAGATTGACAGCTCCACCCAAGCCCTATAGAATGGGGAAGAAAAAAAATAGAATGGGGAAGAGATCATTCTCTCATGAAGACTGGGGCTCTGCAAACAGTAGGTATTCACTTCAAGGGCTGATGAGATTTCTGGAAGGGGTAAAATGTCAGCAGGATTATAAATTGAGTGAGAAGGCTTTGGGTCAAAATGAAAAATAAAGTAAGGAAACATTTTCTTGGATGATTCACCACCGACCTTGAAAGGAGTATTGGCAGTGATGTTCTTGGTGGTAGAAGCCAAAAAGAACAAGTCATGCTCTCCCAGAGACTGCTTTGGTGGGCAGAGAATCTTAAGGCTGGAGTTCATATTAGCTGATCACTATTCCCCCCACCCCTATTCTGCATGAACAAATGGGCAGAGTCATGAAGTCAACAAAACTTGTCGTTAATTAACACTGACATCCATTCCCATCCTCCCAGCCAATCAAGTTTCCACTATGGTAATTTAGTAGCAGTCTCTTACCTCACATTTCTCCTGCATCTCTTTCTCTGGCTCATCCCAGGGATTACAGAGCACGGTTAAAAGCACAGGTCCTGCAGTGGACTGAATCTGGCCTAAAATCCCAGGACTACCCCTCAGTGGTTCAACCTCCCTGAGCTTCAGTTTTCTCATGTGTAAAATGGACCTAACAACAGTACCTGTCTGGCAGGGACCTTGTGAATGTCAATGAGATCATGGAGTTGAAGTGCACACAGCAAAGACTCAATGGACATATGTATGATCAGCATTAGTAACCACATTCATTTTATGCCCCCATCCTTTAGCATATCAGAGTCCATAGAGAGGACTAATGTGTGCACAGGAGTTAATGGCTTACAGTCTAAGGACTGTGTGCACACAAAGAACAGGTCAGTCTCCCATTCTAATCCATTCCAGTTGCAAAGCTGCTTCCTGCCAGGTATGCTGTGGTTGTCCCATCAGAAGCCAGAGGGATCATGAAATGACCCTTGAGGCCTCCCATCCTCAGTCCTTTTTTAACCAGGCCCAGATTAGGTGTGGAGTATTCTGGAATTTCTTGTGTTTCTCTTGGACTTACCTAAAATTCCTACCTGGCCTTTCTTCTGCCCTAATTGGAAGTCCTCATGCTCAGAGTCCACAGGGGCCCCTTGCCCAGGTCCTTCATAGACCTTCATGCAGCTTCTCTGACTTCCCAGAAAGATTCCAGGTTTAGAATATTAAATTAATTAACTTAATTTTACTTCAAATATTAAATTGAAATGCAGGCTATGCTTACTAAGCATTTGCCAAGGTACTTGGTAAATACTTCTAATGAATTATTTAATCACCACAATGCCCTATGGGGTAGGTACTCTTGTTATCTTCTCTTCACAGGTGAAGAAACTAAGACACAAAGGAGTTAAGTAACTTATCTAAGGTCACACAGCCAATTAATGGGGAGTTGGTATTTGAATCCAAGTCTATCTGCTCCAAAGCTCATGTTCTTGGCCAGTATCTGATTCTGCACCCCTCTGATTCATGCTTCCTCTCTTAAGTTTTCATCTTGGGGTCCTCCCTACCTTGAGGTAACACATGCATTTAAATGGGAATCAGTGCTCCAAACTTGCTCTCAGCTACAAGGCAAAGAGGATTTCAGACCTGGTGGTGATGAAGGTAGATGGAAAGTCCCTAACGGCAGACCTTAGTAAGGCACAGATGGGAGCCCCAATAATCCTAAGATCCCTTTCCAGCAGTCTCTGACTGGTAGGGAATCAATCAGTGTGACCTTGTTGAAAGAAGGCAATCTGGATATGGCATCCTGGTGAACTCCTACTCATTTCTTAATGCCCAGCTCCAATGCCTCCTCCTCAGGGAAGCTGTCCCTAACTGCCTCGAGCATTTATGATCCCCCTACACTACTAATCATCCTTTTATGTAACAAGTACTTTCTACTTGTTAGATAAAAGATACCTACTGTGTGCCTGGAAATCATAAATTCTCCATGCCAAACTGCACAGTCTCAAGGCAGGGACCAGGTTAGCAGAATAGTTACCTTTGCAGGTTTTGGAGCTACACTGTGTGTTTGAATCCTGTTCCTTCATTTACCAGCAGTATGACTCTGGGAAATTCCTTAACCTTGGTCAGTCTTAGTTTTCCCCTCTGTTAAATGAGCCTAAAAATAATACCTGCTTCTCAGTGTGGTTGTAAATATTACTTGAGTTTATATGTCTGAATATGGTAAGTACCTAGTCATTCTTGCCATGTAGCAGGTGCTTTATAAATGTTACCAGTTGTTATTGAGGCTGTTTTTCATATTTGTGTCCTAAGAACCAAGCACAGCACCTGCACCCAGTAGGTGTCCCATGAATGTTTGTGTGAGAAGGAGAAGGAAGGAGGGAGGAAGAGAGGAAGGAAAGGAGGCAGGGAAGGAGAGAGAGAGGAAAAGAGGAAGGGATGGAGGGAGTTGGGCACTTGACCCTTCTTCACATGAATCTCCCCACTGTGTGAAATAGGGAGACGTGCACCTGCTTCCCAGCTTGTGAGGATTAGTGGGCGTACACAGAACATGACAACACCTTGGAAACAGGGAGGTGCCTTGCACAATGAGAAGAGATTGTGATCATGTTGGCTGCAGGGACAAATGGCCTGGAGCTAGGCCTCCAGGACCCCTAGTGTGGGACCCTGCCTGGAGGTATCGTCACTCAGGGAGGGCTAGGGAACCTGTAGGAATCTGCGTACTAGGATATCCCACCTGCAGGGGGGTCAGCCTTGGATGAGTCCCAAGACCACCCTCTGCTCTCCAGAAAACTTGTACTTTCCAAGGAACACCGTTGAGGAAGAATATTTGATAAGCCAGTTTTGCTAATCAGTGAGAGGGGATTAGCATACTCACCATAGTTCTTGCATTTGGGGGACACAGCATAAGACCTAAAAGGGCTGTCCCACTGGCCATAGCCTCTGACTGGCAGGTTGAGGATGGACTACAATATTCACTTTCTGGAAGAGAACACTAAAGCTTCAAGAGGTGAACAGTCTGTTTAAGGTCACAGTGCTAGCAAAGGCCAGAATTGGGGCTCATGGCCATGCAACCCTGCAAAGTCTGACATGAGCCCTGCAAAGAATGTGGGTAACTTTAGGTTCAACAAAAGAGGAAATGTCATAGGGACAGTTACCTGCTCTGGTCTGTAACGACCCCCTCCCTCCTTTACTCTCCTGTTTACACAAACATTCATGGGACACCTACTGGGTGCAGGTGCTGTGCTTGGTCCTCAGGATACAAATATGAAAAACAGCCTCAATAACAACTGGTAACATTCATAAAGCACCTGCTATGTGGCAAGAATGATGAGGTACTTACCATATTCAGGCATATAAACTCAAGTAATCTTTACAACCACACTCTGAGAAGCAGGTACTATATTTAGGCTTATTTAACAGGGGGAAACTGAGACTGACCACACACCAGGGCCTCCAGAATCCTGAGACAACACACTCCTGCAGCAAAGGGAAATAGAGGTCAGTCCATTTTACAGATGCCCGGTTGGAGAACCCAAGAGGGGCAGTGATCTCTCCCAGGGCCACAGAGCAAGTTGGTGACTGGCAATGGGATTTCTCTGGTGCTAAGGGATTTTCAAGGTTTTCTTTGAAAGATTCCAGGATCTAACAAAGGATAATGTAACCAACATAATTTATTTATTTAACTAATATTTATTGCATACCTGCTGTATGTCAGGCACATTTTTAGGTGCTAGGGCTTCAGCAATGGACAAACGAAAGCTATTTCATGGAACTGACATGCTACTAACATTCTTGCACTATTTACTCACCAGAAGCTTAAGAAATAAAACATTTTTTAATTTATTTTTAATCATTATTCAAGAACAGTTTCTATCCTTTACTCCCATTCCAGCCAACCCACCCATCCCTCCCCTCCTCCCTCCTATTTCCAACCCCCCCTAGTTTTTGTCCATATGTCCTTTATATTTGTTCCTGTAAACCCTTCCCATTCTCCCCTGAAGTTCCCCTGAAATTCCTTCCCCTCTCCCATCAGAAAACTAAAAATGGATCTGCCTTTTGACCCAGCAATTCCACAGCTGGGACTGTATCCTAAGAACCCTAAAACACCAATCCAAAAGAACCTATGCACCCCAATGTTCATACCAGCACAATTTACAATGGCTAAGTGCTGGAAACAACCTAGGTGCCCATCAGTAAATGAATGGATCAAAAAGCTATGGTACATTTACACAATGGAATTCTATGCAGCAGAAAGAAAGAAATAAAACATTATTAATATAATTGAAACTTTGTGCTTGCTTATTCCACACACACCCTACCACCCTGGAAGTACTATAATCCTAATTTTGAGGTTTGTCATTCTCCAGGCATCTTTTGATACTTCCAGTATGTATGAATGTTTTTACTCTTTATGTAGTGGCATCATGTTGTACACGTCTTTCTGCAAATCGCTATCATTTAAGCATATATTCACATCAATACATGATGCTGTAGTTCATTTTTACTGCCGTATAGTATTCCACTGTGTGGAGATCTGACAGTTTACTTGTTCTCCTGATAGTTCACAATGTGAAAGCTACAGTGAGATGCCTATATACATCTCCTTGTGCAGATGGGTGAGTTTCTCTCCCCTTCAAACTTTAACTTCAGCCTTGCCCCTCCTGATTATTCCCCAAATTGGACAGGAGCTGGAAGCTAAAAGGATATCTGCTTATTTTATTTATTTAAGTAATTTGTTGGTTGCCAAGCATCCACCATGCAAGGCCTTGGATAGCTGTAATGAGGGGTGACATGATAATGGTGGCCTTCTCTGTGGAGGGTGCCCTGCTAGCTCCTTCTAGCCTATTCAGGTGTCCGAGGCTGGGGAGCTAGGTGAATGGAAAAGCAGTGCTGAACAGACATACCTAGTAATACCCTCGGTCCCTGACATTTAGAAGAAGGGAAAGGAGATCAAGTAGTTGAGCCTAGACCTCGTGTGTGTGTGTGTGTGCACGAGAGAGAGAAAGAGAAAGATGGTGTGTACATTATCTCATAGACATCCCTGTGACATAATGTATCAGTTTTCTATTGCTGCATAACACATTTAGTGGCTTAAAACAACACACTTTTATAATCTTACAGTTTCCATAGGGCCGGTGTCAAAACAAGGCTTATCTGAGTCCTCTGCTCAGGGTCTCATCAAGCTGCAATCCAAGGTAGAGAAAGGGTCTCCTCTGTGGTTCAGGGTCCTCCACGAGACTCATATGGTTGTTGGCAGAACTATTTTCTTGCATCCATAGAACTCATTGGTTCCCCAGGGCCAGCAGGAAAGAAACTCGACCAGGGGTGTCCAACCTTTTGGCGTCTCTGGTCCACACTGGAAGAAGAATTTTGTTGAGCCACAACATTAAATACACAAACACTAATGAAAACTGATGAGCAAAGAAAAGGTGTTAAGTAAATTTACCCATAAAAGGTGTTGGGCCATATTCATAGCCATCCTGGGCTGCATGTGGTCTGCGGGACTGCAGGTTAGACACCCCTGCTGGCTAGACTTTCTGTTACAAGACCACCTGACCAGGTAAGGCTCACTCAGGACAGTCTCCATGTGGCTTTAACTTAAAGATCAACCAATGAACAATCTTATTTATACCTGCAGAATCCCTTCACCTTTGTTGTGTAACCTAACATGACCACGGGAGTGATAGCCCATAATATCTACAGGCCTTTCCCATACTCAGGGGGAGGGAATTATTCATGATATGTACTCAAGGGGTGGGAAACTTGAAGGCCACTTAGAATTCTGTCTATGACAGGTTAGTGCTATTGTTTCAGCAAAGCTTTGACTCAGCAAAGTAAATTGATTGGCTGAGGTCAGCCAGATTAAGCAGGTTGGTGGAGCTGGGATTCAAATGCTAGCCTACCTTGTGAGTACAAGTTCTCTCACTGCTTCCAGAAGCTCTCAGTGCTTTTCTGAGAGGGCAGAAGGAACCCCTGCTTCACAAACATGTGCTCTCTTGGGTACCACCCCTTCCTAGGTCCCTTCTAGGAGAAAGGTCATCTCCTCCTAGACCTGGATTCCCAGAAGCCAGGGTTAGCCCCTTAGCCACCGACGATGTAGCCCTAGCACACAGTAGATACCCAGAAGATATTATCTTGCTGTGGGAAGCTTGTATCTTCTTTCCTTTTCTTCCTCCAAGCTAACCACTTCTGGAACTGCTGAGCACATATGTCATTCCCCAGAGAATACCATGTTTATGCTACAGAATTTCTCTCACAGTTTGGCAAGGACATGATGCTCCAGTTAACTTAAGGATTGCCCATCCAGACTTTATTAAACATTTTTATCATTTCTATTCTTATTATAAAAGCAATAAATACTCTTTTTAGTATAACAAATACCAATAAGCGTAGTATGAATAAAAAAATTTAAGCACCTGAAATCCTAGCCTGTTGTAAGACCATAGTGAGCATCTTTTTTTCAGCAGGCAGTATAGTATAGCAGTTAGGAGTGCAGTAAGTGGTCTGCTCAGTCTAGTTGTAGATTCTGGCTTCCCTGTTAACCAGTCATATGTCCTTTGGGACAAGCTGTTTAACTTTTCTGTGCCTCAGTTTACTCACCTGTAAAATGGGCATATCACTAGTACCTGCTTCATAGGGCTGTAGGAGGAATAAAAGGGATCATGCATGGAAAGTATTTAGAACAGGGTCTGGCATGTAGTATGTTTTATGTAATTGTCTTTCATATTGTTTTGATAAAAATAGGGTCATATTTAATGTACTATCTTATAATCTTTCTTCACATATCTTTCCTTGCCAATAAATGTTCACCCATGACATAATTTAAAATGGATAAATTACCTTCTACCTCTTATATTTAAGGAGTCCTTTAGTTTTGGCCTGTATGTATTTGCATGCATTCTTTAGCTACTATAAATAACACTGTAGGGAACTGCCTTGCAGCTAGTTTTTTGTGTAATCCTTACTTTTCTCTCCTGTAGAATGGCTTTCTCAAAGGACCCATAGGTCAAAGGCCATTCAGTTCCTTGGTGAGATCCCCATGGCCTCCTTCCTGAGTGTCAGACATGTAGAGTCAAATTGACCCCTGGGGACACTTCCTAACCAGGAATCTATATGTGGTTCTGTCCCCCAGTCTCTGACCCCACCACACAGGGAATTAGTATTTAAACTCAACACCTGAAGGTGAGTGAGGGGTTGCTCTCCATTGAAAGGGCAATGTGTTCCTGCAGGTCTAGTAGCTCCTTGCATCGGCTGTCTGCCACGGTCTCCCTCATGCAGGGTCTGAAGCTAGACCACTGCAGGTGGCCAAGGGCTCCCCAGGGCTATGTGGCACCCCACCCATGGCAGCAGAAGTGTCTGGGACCCGCAAGGGGGAGCCAGCTGAGATCCAGTGAAAAAGCAAGATACAGAGACCAGGGCAGGCTTCCCTCCTTCTCTCCTTTCCCTGTTTCCTCTCTCCTTCTTTACTTCTCTGCTTCCTTCCTTCTTCTTCACTGAACTTAGAAAGTACCATTTCTGGTGCTAAAACATAATCTCTGTCCTCATAGAACCACTGGAAGAAATGGGTAGAGAATAGATAATTTCACAAATACAGGAAGTCTGCATTGGTATGGTAACCAGGAGCCAGTATTCACTGTGGTCATTGGGAAAGACCTCTCTGAGGAAGTAGCATTTGCACCAAGGCCTGAAAGATGAGCATGTGATGACAAGGAAAAGAGTGGAGGAAGGACATTCCAAGCAGAGAGCTCAGCATGTGCAAAGGCCCAAGGTATGAACTAAAAGAAGACTAGTGTGGCTGGAGTGCCACACTAGACTAGGTGAGGTGCTAGTGAATAAAGAGGGAGGCAGAGCAGATCACCAGGGCCTTACATTCCTGAACAGCAAATCCAGAGGGCAATGGGATGAGTGGACCAGCTTGGGGTCAAGGCCAAAATGTGAGTCAGATAAAGTTGGTGTGAGTGAGAGTTAAGACAACCAGCTCATCATGCACCCTGGGCTGTGCCTGGACCCCTGGTGGTATTTGCTGCTCAACTTACAAACAAGGAGTACCCCAGTGAGTAGCAGGCCAGGCCAGTTTAGAGGGCAAGACCAACTCCACACACTCCAACTGGTTCTTACAACTGAAAACATCTGAGGCCTGATTCACTCTTTATTCCTATGCAAATAATAAATCAATAATCATAAATGCTGTGAACCCCAGATATATTTAGGGACATGCCTATATCTTAAAAAGACAGTGTTGAGTGAAAGAAGGCAAACCCCAGAAGGAACTTGCTGACTGATCCCTTTCATGTGAAGGTCAAGAATAGGCAGAACTAATCTGTGATGACAGAACTCTCAGGGAGACCAGGAGGGACATGAAGGGGGCTTCTGTGTTTTGACCTGGGGGCTGGACACATAGGTGTGTTCAGTTTGTGAAAATGCAGTACCTGGTCACTTTTATGTATTTCTGTGAGATTTAATAAATGTTTACTACAATTAAATCCTATTGCCCTCAACATTTCCTATGTAGTATTCCTGTCTACAATGTTTAGTTTACTAAGACTCTGTGAGAAACAATAAGAGGAATCTAAGTGAGGAACTTCCCCCAAATACCTACATTGCAAGAAAGAAAAGGTTTGGAGAACTGTTCTGAATTAACAGAGACTAAAGCAACATGACAACAAAATATAATGCATGATCCTGAGTAGAAAAAGGAGTTGTGAAGACAAGGGACAACTGGGGAAATTCAAACAGGACTGTGGATTAGATGATACACTGTTTCAATATTGAACCTCCTGGAATGGAAATAAGATAGTGGAATTGTGGTCGTGTGGGAGAATGTCTTTGTTCTTAGGAAATTCATGCTCCAGTACTTAGAACTAAAATGGACTGACATCTCAGGGGAAAGGGAGGGCGATAAGGAGAGAAACAGAGTGCAGATGGGATTGAATGTTAGCAATTGGTAAATGTAAGTGAAAAGTAGGTGAACACATATTGAAATACTCTGGCAAATCTTCTTGGGGATTGAAATTTTTCAAAATAAAAATTTGGGAAATAAAGAAAAATACTATTTCCTATTTTTTTTAAAAAAAAGAAATCTACCAATCAAGTTATAGCACCATGTCCCTTTCCTGTTAGGCATTTAATATGCATTATACACAATCTCATGACTCCTCTGAGTCTTTATAAGTAATGCAAATCCAACCAAACAACAAATGGATATTTATTGTTCTATATAGCTGAGCCATCTAGGAATGTCCCGCTTCAGGTCAGGTTTGATTCAGGACCTAAAAGATTTGACCTACTTTTCTTTCTCTCTGTTCCTATGCTCTGGTTCTTCTCATTTGGCCGCATTTCCAGTCATTTTCTATCTCCCCTCCTGAGCATTAGCTATCTGTCAGGACCAACTGGGTAGAAAGTAAACTTGCCACAGGGAGGAAGGAGAAGATTCTGGAAAGGTACCCCAAATGGCTTCCACACTTGCATGCAATCCATGAGGCAGATGGTTTTGCCCTATTGTGTATATCAGGAATCCATGACTCAGAAGTTATGCAATTCATCCTAGTTCTCACTACCAGGAAAGGAAAGCTAGGATTTGAATCTGGGTCTGCCTGCCCTATGCTACCTCTGTTTTATACAAGCACCAATGTTATAACAAAAAGTCTGGGAAAATGGCAGGGAAAAGAGCACCTAAATACCACCCTGGCACCATCACTTTCCATGTTTTCTTCCAGTCTTTCTCCAAAGGTGGTTGTTTGTTTGTTTGTTTGTTTGTTTTTAAGGAAAGTACATGAAATTATATGTTGATATGAAGAACCCCTGAAAACCTGCAAGCTACCAGGACACCCTTCATTTGGGAGCATCTGGGGTCAGTTGTTCCAGCCTGAATTTGAGGTTAACCCTTTCTGTTGCAGGGTCCCAGATCTGCTTTTACCAAGTCTACTTGGGCAACTGGCAAGTGCCTGGGAAATAAAAGCAATGATGACAGAATTAATGGAAAGCGCTGCATGTTCCCACTGGTTCATATGGGCAATCACAACATATCTTAACCTTCAAAGCATTCCTGAGGTTGCACATTATATCACCCCTGCTTTTCAGAGGAGGAAGCTGAGGCTCTGGGAAGAGCAATGACTGGCCCAGGATACCATCAGCATGTGGCAGAGGCAGGAGCCCAGGCACACCCTGTGACAGCTCTTCGAATCACAGCCTTGAACTTCCACTAGGCCTTCTTTGAATAATCCTGGGAATGTGTGCCACCTCCCCACCCCCACCATGGGTTATAAGAACTTGAATCAAAGGCCTTTCTGTTGTTGGAGAAGTCCTCCGGCTTTGCTTCAGCCCAGGCCCTTTCTGTCAAGGGGTAGAATCTGTACTAATAAAAACAAGTGTCATTTTACAATGTTTTCTATAAATCTGTTAGTGACCTTTAATAAAAATTTATGACCCTAATAATCCTGTTCTGCACATGCTGGTCAGATCATTGCTCATTGGCCAGTAATCTGCAAACCTTTAAAATTCAGTGACTGGGACTGGGCCCATGCCATGGGTCCCGCTCCAAATGATGGGAAGGGCATGAATAATGATTAATCCAAACTCCTTGGTGCCAAATGCAAAGCTGTTTTCCTGACCAGGCCATTGGTCTGGGAATCCTAGGAAGAGCAGTAACTTGAACACACCTGGCCTTCACAGAGAGCCCATTAAACCAGCTCTTAACCAAATGTAGCCCCACCTGCCTGATCTTTTCTGGTGCCTTTCTCTTCTTCCACATCTTCAGAGTAAGGAGTCAAAAATAAAGTGTGTCCATCACTACTAGCTGCTGTGGACAAAATCCAAGGGCCTCTCCTGAACCCACAAGGGTGTCCACTTTGTTTACAGGGTTGGAAGTAGAAAGCTGGGATTGACCTGGGTTTTAGCATCTCATTTCTTCATGGTACTCTCAGCAGAAACCCAAGCAGATGATTGAACGAGTGGGGACTTAGGATCTCCAAGGATTGCCAAAAGGTTGCAGGCCCAAAACACCTTATCAAATGTTTGCTTGGCTGTCCTCTTGTGTAAAATCATACTGCTCTTGCTCTGAGTCTCTGTACCAGGAAAATGCAGACATTTGCACAAATAGCACCGTGTCTCAGGGGCCCCCTGCACACAATGCATCCTGCTGAGATCCCAACGTCTACTTTCTCCATTACCCAGTATTCAGGGTAATGATGCATCATGGGTATTTCAGGGTGATGTATTTTCCTTCAGTGAAGAGGTCACCAATGTCTGTGGGTTTCCCACCTCAAGCTACTAAGCAGCTTTGGAGCTTCTCTACCAGTTTCGTAATTTGAAGAAGGGGCATTTTTAAGTCACATGGGCACCCACGCCAAGCACTTCTTTTTCTTTGTGGAGGAGGGGACAGGGATTCTGAAATCCAGACTGCCTAAACAAAAGGTACTGGAAACTGCTAGATCCTTGCTACTCAAAGTGTGCCCCTCCCCCCACCATCAGCAGTGTCAGTGTCACCTGGGAACATTATGTAACACAGAATCTCAGACAGTGCTTCCTGGGACCAGAATTCAGGGCTCAAACAGGATAGGTACCAGACCTACTGAATCAGAATCTGCCCTTCAACCAGAGCCCTAGGTGACCCACATGCTCAAGAAAGTTTGAGCCCACACTTCCCCACTGTATATTTTGGAAACTGAGGCACAAAGAGAAGGCCCCAAACCACACAGCAAGTTGGTGGCTGAACAGAAGCCAGTTCTCAGGATTCTCACCTTTCTGCTTCTTTCTGCTGCCCCAGCCCCTCTCCTTTACCCCGAGGCTGCGTTCCAAAGTCCACCAATTTAAATGTTTATCTCATCTAAAAATCTAGTTACTCAAAGTAGATTTGTTTACTCACTGAGAGAACAGGAGGGATCCTGACTTGTTAGGATATCTCTACGTCAGTGTACTTCAGGCTGGCCTGCTGGTCACACCTGCTGCCCAGAGGGTAACTGTTCAGATGAGAAATGACCACATTTGACCCTAAAACATTCTGGGATCAGAGTCAAAGGGACCTGGGAGGTCATCTGATGCAGAAAAGCCTTTATAGACTCTCTGCATCAAGGCCAGCTAGCTTTGGTTGGATGCCTGTAGTGACAGGCAAGTCACTACCTCAGAGAACACAAACTCCATTGTTGTAAAGCGCTAATTGTTTTTGTATTCATTTCCAATATTAAATTCTTCCCTGCTGAGCTTCTCCCCACCAATCCTATTTCCACTCTCGAGAGTAGCTCAGTGAGGCCCAGGCTCTCTTCCACTCAAGACTCCTTTAAATACTTAAACACTAATATCAGGACTTCCCTTCTCCATGCTAAACTTCCGTTTTGTCATTTTTAGGTTGTTCTTTGAGTAAGTCATTTTTAGATGTCACTCCTTCTTTGCAACATCAAACCACCATTTCAGTCATTACCTTCAGAGTGATAACTGATATCCCTCTTCAGAAGAGTTGAATATCACACTCCTCATGTTGGCCTACTCTGAAGAGAGGCACCATCACCTTCCTTGATTAGTTACTCTACCTCTTATAATACAACCTAATTTTGGTTTGTTTTTTCTTATTTTATGCAACCACATCACACTGTTAACTCCTGTTAACCCTGTCAAATATGCTTCCCAAAGCTTCTTCACATGAACTATTAACTACCAAGCAAATTCCCCCACTGATTCATACCTAATTGCCTGAGTCCAGATGCCTGACTTTCATCCATCCTTGAGTATCATTCCCTCTTGGTCTGGCTCAGGGATTCTGCCTATTGGGATAATTTTGTCTTGCAAGCTTTTACCTTGTGAATTAGTCATCCCTCCCAGCTGGCCTGACCTCAGCCAACCCTCAAGAATTTATTGAGCACCTACTGAGCATTCAGGGTCAGAGTTAGAAGATAAAAGTGGGACATGGGTATCCTGTCTCTTAGAGGGTTTATAGTCTGGTTGGAAAATGAGGACTCATCTCCAGGGCACAGAGGCAAGTGCAAACCAAGGCCAAGGTTGGGAGGCATAGTCTCTGAGAGGGCTGTTGTTCGGGGAGGTCTGTGGATCACCTACCTCACAAGGTACCTGAACCCACTCAGCTCAGGGACCCACGGTCTGGAAGCGAGGCCAGGCCCCTTATTTGTAACTCTCCAGGTGACTTTGACACAAGCCAAAGTTAGAATGTACAGTTTAAACAACTAAAGGTGGTGGTGAGCCCAGGACACAGGGATCAGGGATGAGCTGGGAGAGGGGGACAAAGGGGAGAGGTGGGTCCTCTAGATGCAGAATAAGAGTGGGGCATGGGCACAGGACAGATGGGGCTCTGGAGACTGTGCTGGTGGGTCAGAGATTAGCCCACCTGCCATGCCCCAGCCCTGCTCAAGAAAATCCTGCAACATCTCCATGCTATAACCCCAAAGACATGGCCCTGGGTTAAAAAACACCCTCAGTGTCTTGAGTGGGGTTCCAAACTGAGTAGTCTTTCAGATTAGAAGAGAAAAGCATTTGGCAAATAGTCCCACATCCTGTTCTCATGAGGACCATGGCTTCCCACAGATCCCCCACCCCAGCATTCTGAAAAGGGTCTCCTCTCTTTCCAACCCCCAACCCACATTACAGTCTGAGTATCTCAGTTGTTGAAATTTTGCTTCCTGGGGCTGAATTTAGCATTTGCAAGCAGTGTGACTTTGGAACAGATACTCTAACATCTCCATTTATAAAAGGGGCTAAAACAATATCTCTGCCCTCAGGTTGCTGTCTACAGTCATGATTCAACATGATCCACTGAGTGCCTACTGTATGCTGCCTACTGTGTGCTGTGCTTAGGACTGGGGATACAACAGGAAGGAAACAGATGGGGACGATATTCCCTGAGCAAGGGTAAATTCTCATGGAGACAGATAGCAAACAAGATACATGGAGTTTTTTAGATGGTGACAAGTGCCATTGATAAAAATTAAAATAAGCCCTGACTGGTGTGGCTCAGTGGGTTGAGCACCGGCCTGCAAACCAAAGGGTCACCTGTTCAGTTCCGTGTCAGGGCACATGCCTGAGTTGCAGGCTAGGTCCCCAGTAGGGGGCACATGAGAGGCAACCACTCATTGGTGTTTCTTTCCCTCTCTTTCTCCCTCCCTTTCCTTCTCTCTAAAAATAAATAAGTAAAATCTTTTTTAACATTTTAAAAATAAAAATAAAACCAGAAAGAGGGATCAGGAATTTGTGGTGAAGAAGAAGGGATGCAATTTTTAACAGGGGGTTGGGAAGGTGACATTTGAGGAAAGACTTGAAGGAGGAGAGGGAGGGATCTATGAGGATAACTGGAAAAAAGCATTCTAGGGATGGGAACAGCCAGTGCAAAGGCCCTGAGGCAGGGTATGCCTGGAGGCACAGAAGATCATTTTATAGTGATCACATAATATGTGACTTAATTGCTCAGTATCATCATTGACATCCTTATTGTATTGATAATCTTGGTAGAGCCATAGAATTTCATTTCTAAATTATGTGGCAGTTAGGGCATGGATCAGGAGTTAGATCATTCTGGGTTTGAATCCCACCTCTGCAATTCGCAAACTGTGTTATCATGGCCAAGTCACTTAACCACTCTGAACTTATCACCCAATGCTGATAATAATAAGACCAATAGTTCAAGTTTGTCACAGGGATCAATCAAATGCACAGAAGCATGGAGTTGGCCCTAAAGTGCAGGACACTGGTGAGCTGCTATAAGTACCCAGCATTACCCTGACACTGTACACGTTGGAAAGCCATGCTCCAGTGCTGCCACACAAGGTCACATGGCACCAAGAGGGCCTGAGAATTCCCCACCCATGCCCACCCCCACACTTTGTATCCCAGTCCAGGTATTTCTTTTTATTTTTTTTTAAGATTTTATTTATTTTTAGAGATGGGAAGGGAGAGAAACATCAATGTGTGATTGCCTCTGGAGTGCCCCCTACTGAGGACCTGGCCCACAACCCAGGCATGTGCCCTGTCTGGGAATTGAACCAGCGGCCCTTTGGCTCACAGTCTGGTGCTCAATCCACTGAGCCACACCAGCCAGGTCACTTTTTAAAAGTAAAACACAGCCCTTGATTTTGAAAATAGATCACTCAGTGTTCTCCTCCCTCTAATTAGGTTGTGTCAGTTGTTTATTTTACATAGTGAGGAAGGGAGCTTGGAATTTACCCAGAGGCCTGGAGAGACACCTAAGCTGATAGAGTTTTTTGGCCACCAGTTATGTCTGCCTGTCTCTCCATCTTGTTCTCTCTGAACGTAGCTCTTGTTCAGAGTACACTGGATCTGGGGTCAAAGGATTTAGGTTTGCATTGGAGCGCATGTTAACTTAGCTAGGGTTCCCTCTCTCAACCTCATTTCCAAATCCGTATAGAATGGGGTCACCAGTCAAGGTGAGCTCTAGGGCTCTTTGTGAAGACCAAAGGACAGGGGACATGCTAAAGTGTCTGGTCAGTGTTGACCCAGCCGAGTGTTCTGATGGTGTGGGACTTCCTGATGTGGAATGCAGCACAGATTTACATGCTAAAAGCAGAGAACCCACAAATGCTATGCTCTAAGCCACCTTTCCCCACTGCCTTATTTCTGGGTGCCTTATACTAAGAGAGATTAACTGGGTCCTTCAACCCCCAGAGATGTCTCAGAATCACCCAAGGATAGCATGTTGTGGTGTCTGAGAGCAAGGACAGCTCTGACTTAGGCCCAGACTGAAATTCCCCTCACCCCTGACCATCTAGCAACGTGACCTTGAACTGGTGACTTTGCCTCTGTGCCTCAGTTTCCTCATCTGTAAAGTGAGGAGCATAAATAACTCCTCTGGTCACTGCAAGGACTTCTGGAACTGTCCAGAAGAGTAGGTATTGGTAGGAATCACCTCTGAAATGGTCCTTCCCAGTCTCTTCATTTTCCAAATGGAGAAACTGATGCCCAAGAAGGGAAAGAGTTTGCTCAACAATACACAGCCAGCCAGAGGTCAAGCTGGGTCCCTTGGGTCTCTAGGGCTCTGTCTTGCTGGAGCTCCAGTGAGGGTGAAAACTTTGCCTGGATCCTCACAGGAGTCCAAAGTGTGGGGCGTGGGTGGTGGGAGTAGCCTCTGTTGCCTGGTAACCCAGCTAAAGTGGGAAGCCCAGGAAACAGGTGGTGGAATTTTAAAGTTCAGAGAGTAGTTCATGCAGAACTTTGTGTTCCTGAAGGGGTAAGAGACCCCTTCTGGCCAGCCATACCCTCTGAGCTACGGAGGAAAGCAGGTCTGGGTGTGGGGACCTGTGCCCCTCTGCCACTTGTGTGCTCCCCTCCAGAGCAACAAGGTTAAACACATGCAGGGCCTACCCAAGCCAGAAAAGGAGTGAAGGAAAGATGGCCAGGATTTGGAGCCTCATCCAACCACCCATTTGCTCCTCTTCTGGGCTTCCACCAAGACATCTTGAAGGGTGCTGAGCGGACAGAGGAGATAGAGGGTATGCCCAGAGTTCCTTTGTCTGGGGGAGGGAGTGACAGATGTACACATGGAAATTCCTAATGAACAAAAGGCCACAGGGACTGTGAGCCAGTGAGAGCAGACACCACCAGTAGTGACCTGGGGGGCTGCCTTACAAGAGGTGGAGATTGGAGAGCTTGGTGGGACTTGGTGAGGAGGAGGGAAAGGCACTGGTTACTGGCTGGCAGCTCTGTGCAGATGAGCATCATGGATTCCAGGAAGGAAGGAGAGAGCTTCCTGGAGAAGGATGGGGATGGGCCTCTGAGTTCAGAGAAGGTGTGTGTCTAGCATCAGACACAATGCTACGGTGTTTGTTTTTACCTATAATTGCAATTGGAATTGTTGCTTCCCCCAGCCCTTTGGTGGTTTTTCTCAGTATCTGCCAAATCTCTGGTTTTACAAGCAGCATGGGGCAAGGGAGTGTCTGCCCAGTCAAATCCCTCTAAGTAAGTGTCTTTGGGGACAGGCTCAGCAGTCAGGGGCACAGTGTGCTGCAGGAAAGCTCTAAGCCACGAACTGGATTTGACCCCTGCTCTGCCACAGGCTTCTTCCAACCAAAGCAAGTCCTTAACTGTATCTGACTTTTGCTTGCTTTCTCCGTGAGATGGACAGTGGGGGCCATTCAGGAGACTCTCAGAAGTTCCTTTCATCCTGAAGAGTCCCTAACTGAATTTGTCTCACAGTGAGGACAGAGGCAGAGCCCTTTACCAGAGGGTTCAGGTGGCAGCCCTGGGTCTATTTTGCCTTCTGTGATTGGTTTCTCTCTGCTGACAGCTCTGACACCTGCCGATTCATGTGCTGAATGGGTGGGACCCCCAAAGCAAGAGATGACACCATGCCTGTCATTCCTGAGGAGCTTAAGATGTGAGAAGGGGATATAGAACCTACATTTTAGGAGGAAATTAATCTTTGGCAAGCTATAAGTCCCCACACATCTTTGCTTTAATTCGCTCATCTAGGCAATATTTATTGAGGGCCTTCTGTGTGCCAGGCACTGGAGATGTGCTAGGGGTACAACAATGAGCAAAACCAGATAAGGTCCCTTCCCCATTCAGCTGGGAAACAGACCTTAATCAAGGAATCATACAGCTATGTGTAAAGCTGTATCTGTGGTGAGAGATGCACACATACCATGCATGGAACATGGAGGATCATAGGGGTGCAGCCTGTGCAGCATGGTCAGAAAAGGCTTCTCTATTGAGTCATGGTCTACAGGAAGGGAGGAATTAGCCAGGCTAAGGGGAGAATGAAGAAACAGAGAGGTCAGCCTGTGCCAACAGCCTGTGGCCTAAACTCTGAAAGCAAGGAGGGAGTGATGCAGGCTAAGGTGGGTGGAACCGGACCTGAGCTTGACCAACCCCATGGAAATTTGTTCTTCATTTCCAGTGCAGAGGGAAGTTTAATGGGTGTTTGAAGGAGGGGAGCTGGGGAGCAGGTGATGAGGGGACACATTGCTCCTTTTTGTCCCTGGACTGCTTCCCTCTCTCCCTTACTATTCTTCCCTGGGAGTGCTTTCTTTATACATTACTGACACCATTCCTAAAAGGTCAGGTGGTAAGGGGCTGAGGTGGATGGGGAAGCCTGGGGAGGAGCCACTGCAATTGTCTGGGCAAGAGGCCCAGAGGAGGGCAGCAGCAGTGGCAGGAATGGAGAGGAGTGGCTGGATTTGAGAGCAGCTTAGACATAGAATGAAATAACAGGACTTGGAAATGGAGCGAATGAGGGGAGAGGGTGTTGGCTGACTCCAGGTTTCTGGTTTAGGCATCTGTGCAATTGTTCATTCCCTTTTTTGAGATGGGAGACTGAAAGAAAACTAAAATTTGTGGGGAAAAGATTAACTTTTTTCCCCCCAAATTAGGCAAAGGTGGCCTTCTCCATTTCTTTTCCTTTTCAAGGCACCAGGGAGATCAAATACCTTTGCTCTTGTGTTTCCAATGATCTTTTATCATCTCTCTTACCTCTGAGAAAAAGCAAATTAAAAATATGCTCCACAGACCCAGGTCTGAGGCTCACAAAAGAATTTTGGTGAAATAGGATTAGTCCCTAAGTCTCAGAAAAGCTGTGGGGTCACGTCAGGCGGAGAGGGAGCTCCAGCCTGCAGAGAAGCTGAATCTCATGACCAGGGAGACTTTTCAGAGGTGCCCTTGGTGACGCCCGCTTGTCGCTGGACACAAATCTTTCAGAAAAGGAGCTCCAGCCTTTGTAAGTAGCTCGACTGCCCTGGAGTTAGGCGCTAGGCAAGAGGGGCTTTGCTTTGGGGGGATGGGGACATGTGGGGTGTGGGTTCCTTGAGGACCCCAGAAGCCACTTTGTTGTTAGGACAGATCAAATCCTCAAAGCCACAGGGCCCCAGGGAGCTTCTGAGAAGGGGAGGTGTGATTTTTACCCAAGAAATCTGCCAGGGAGGAGATAGGTGCACAGAATGGAAGGACCAGGGTCCCAGCTCCACTTGGAGTGAAACATTCAAGGTTCAGATTTTCTGGCTCTAGGACCTTGCTGTACCTCCCGGGACCTTACTTTCCCCATCTATAACAGGCATGATGCTATTCCTGACCTTTCAGGTAGATGTCAACAATCAACAAGATCCCCTATAAAATGCTCACTTTCTTGCCTGGCACACAGGCTTTGGGGTGAGTTGGTATCTTTGTAAAACAATGCTTTTGACAACAAGGCACTCTCTCACTCGATAATGTCCTTCCATGGATAAAGATGAAGGCAACCCATTCCTGTCCTCAGAGAATCTGAAGTCTCCTAAATGAAATGATCCTATCTTAGCCTCCCCTCCCCATGGGTGGGCGAGGATTGGCATGGGGAGTAGTGGTGATTGTTCCACATTCTGACCCAGAGGGTGGTGTAGTGGGCACAGCACATGTCCCCTCACACTGCTACTATGTCTGCACACCCCTCACCCAGCTGGGGTGAGCTTCTGCTTTCAGATGGCTACACCTGTGACTCTTCTTTAGCAGCCTACCCAGAGCTCCCAGCAGCAATGGGTTGGAGCTCCCTGAAGAGTTCTTCGTGAGATCACACCTTTGCTTGCTCCTTTTTGTCCCTGGACTGCTTCCCTCTCTCCCTTACTATTCTTCCCTGGGAGTGCTTTCTTTATACATTACTGACACCAAAATCCTCATCTTAGTGTCTGCAGTAAGTGTAGCTGTTTTCCCATTCTCCAGATGAGGGGACTGAGGTTCAGGACATTTCAGCCACTTCCTCAGGTGTCCAACAGCCAGGGGTAGCTGAGCTGGGCCTTGGGCCAGTTGTGGTCTGACTCAAAAGTCCAGGTTTTTTCCACACTGCAGCATGTATGTGATAAGAGCTAAAGCAGAGAGAAAGAGAGAGAGAGAGAGAAATCAATCCATTTTTAAATGAGGTCAGAGGATGGAGCAGCAAATTATCATGTTTGGGCATGAGGGTAGATGGTGTGTACCTGACACCCAGCAGTCTGTGGAAGCATGGATGAAATTTTTCAGATGGAGATGGTGGGAATAGCATCATAGGAAGAGGGAACAGCACATGCAAAGGCATGGGGTATAAAAGACACTACTTGTTGGGGAAGCATATGTGCCACCCTCTTCGAGCCCCATCATGTCTCACCTCCTGACTGCCTCCCAGTTTCCCCACCAAGCTCCTCTATTATAACCTGTTCTTCAAACAGAAGCAAGCAGCATGGAGGCTTTTTTAAATGTAAAATATAAAAATGTCTTTTAAAAATGTAAATCTGATCATGCCTCACTAAGCCTACTCCAAAGAAACCCTTCAGTGACTTCTTCTTCCACTTGGAAAAAAATCTAAACATCTTTCCATGTCCAACCAGTCCTGGTAATCTGGCCCAACCAGCCTCTCCCTTCATCTCCTGTTCGGCTCCTCCTTCACTCATTCCAGCCATCCTGGTGACTCTGTTCTCTGAACACTGTGAGCTTGTTCCTGCCCCAGGGTCTTTGCCGTGTTCTCTTCTAGAGGAAGAAACTTTCTTCCTTTAGATCTTCTCAGGGCTGGCTTCTTCTCATCCTTGAGGTCTCAATTTATGTCCTGACTTAGAGAAGTCACACCCCACCACGTTGCCCTGTTGGATTCATTTGTAACACTTATAATAACTCAAGTCATCAGGCTTGTTTGATTGTTTCCTTGTCTATCTCACATTTCTCCACTGGAATGTGAGCTGAGTGCAGAGACCTTGTCTGTCTCTTGCTTCTTTATCTCAAGTGCCTCCAGCAATGCCTGGCACTTAATAGGTGCTCAAGAATAATTGCTGCATTTGACTGGTGTGTGTGTGGAAGAATCAGAGGCTAGGGGGAGGCCTTGAATGGCAAAGGAAGACATTTGGACATTATACTTTGAGTAATAAGGAGTTACCAGTTCAGAATGCAAATTCTCCCACAGCTAATGAAAGTTAGGTACTTTTAAATCTTGAAAAGAGTATTCCCAGTATGAGTTGATGGACAGAAGCAGTGTGATAAGTCATTGGATGGCCTTCCAGCTTCCGCCCTAGCTGCTTTGGGGCACACCCATTGAACACAAGTCCCCAGGTAGGAGCTGTGCTAGCCCACTGCTCTGAGTGCTTACCTTAGCAATACCCAGTAAAGGACACTGCATTGTTTTTTGCTTAGTTTTCTTTGGTATAGTGGCAAAATATACATAATATAAAATTTTCCATTGTAATCTTTTTTAGGTATACAGTTCAATAGCACTAAGTACATTCACATTGCAGTAAAGTCATCACTACCACCCATCTCTAGAACTTTTCATCTTCCCCAACTGAAACTCTGTAACCATTAAACACTAACTCCCCATTCCCCTACCCCCACCCTCACTACAGCCCCAGGCAACCATCATTCTATTTTCTGTCTCTGAGTCTGACTGCTCTAGAGACCTCATATAAGTGGAATCATACAGTATTTGTCCTTTAGTTGCTAGCTTATTTCACTTAGTATAATATCCTTGAGGCTCATCAGTGTTGTAGCATATGTCAGAACTCCCTATTCAAGGTTGAATAATGTTCCATATTTAGTTTATCCCTTCATAGCTGTCCATTCATCAGTCAATGGACACTTGGGTCATTTCCACCTTTTGGCTCTTATAAATAATGCTGCTAAAGAACGTGATAGTACAAGTGTCTGTTCAAGTCCTTACTTTCAAACCTTTTGTGTATGTACCCAGGAGTAGAAATCCTGGAACACATGGTATTCTATTTTTAATTTTTTAAGGAACCCCCATACTTGTTCCCTAGTGGCTGCACCAAGCACACTGCCTTTTTGCCGCGTCGCTCCAAGTACTTACGCAGCCAAGACTTCCTTGGGTTCAGGTCACCCTATAGCATCAGTGTGCGATGGAATAACAATTTAAGTGACTGAGTTAAAGCCAAGTCTAGTTTGCTAAATTGAACTTAACCAGAAATGGGACAGGTCTACTTGTGCATTTAAAAGATCTTACCTTATAGCTTCATCTTTTGTCTGGCTCCTAGAGGGTACTGCTAATCCTTTATTCTCCTTAATGTAATTTAGGAGAATATGTATGTATGGGTGATAGATTTTATATGGAAATGATGGAAACTTTCTACTTGATGGCCCAGAGCATCTGCCCCTCAAGGCAGTGTGTGGGATTATCACACAGCCTTCATAGTCAATTCACACCAACCAGGCCATATGCAGGGCTGGAGTGGACACAAGAAGGTCCATTTATTCAAAATAGCTCCACCCTGGCCAGTGTGGCTCATTTGGTTGGAGTGTAGACCCGTAACTAAAAAGTTGCATTCCCAGTAAGGGTACATATCTAGGTTGCAGGTTCGATCCCCAGTCCAGGCATGTATAGGAGGCAACCAGTCAATGCTTCTCTCTCTCTCATTGATACTTCTCTCTCTCCCTTCCTCTCTCTGTAAAAGCAATGAAAAAAATGTCCTTGGTGAAGATTAAAATAATTTTTTAAATAATAAAATAGCCCCATTATCTGAACCAGAATATTCTCTCCTTGAAACCCCAGGCTCCATGGAAAGCAAGTTATAATAGAAAGCCATTATATTGGTTAACTGTGGAGCCACCATTACCCTGACCAGAAATCTGGAACCATCATGATCCGTGCATTCTCTCCTGGTTTGCAAAGTTATGTGAGCATCAGATGATAGCCCCAAATTGAAGCAAGGGAGTAAGAGGGAAGGAGTGTGGGGTGGCGTCAGGCTAAAGAACTCAATCTCTCAATGGATAAGGACTAACCAGAAGATTACAATCTTTGACACTAGCTAAATCTATCACTACCTTAATCCACCTATTCACCCATCTACCCATGGATCCATCCATCCATCTGTACACCCATTTATCCATCCCTGAGCTATTAAGTCTAATAGTACAGAGAAAAGTGCTCCAAGCTGAGGGAACAGCATGTGCAAAGGGCCTGTGATGAGAGGGAGTTTGTTGACCAGTAGAGGTGGATCAGAAAGATGAACAGGATTGTGACACAAGATGAGGCTGGAGGGGTGAGCAGGGACCAGACTATAGGCATTCAAGAGACTATAGGGAGTTCTGACTATACTAATGGTATCTATAGAACTTTCTGTGATGATGGAAGTATTCTGTATATGTGAGTCCAATATAATAGCCACTAGCTACTTGTTGCTATAGAGCATTTGAAATGTAGCTAGTATGACTGAGGAACTGAACTTTTGTTTCTATTATATTTTAATTAATTTAAATTTAAATGGACACATGTGGTTCATTCTTGTTAGACTGTGCAGCTCTGTACCCTAAAAACAGTGGGAGGCCATATGAAGAGTTTTAGCAAGGAATGAATCAACCTGATCACCGCCATCTCTGGCTGTTGAGATGCTCTGGGCCATCCTCAAGTATAGTTTCCATCATTTCCAGATGAAATCTATCATCCACTCATAATGTGGAGAATGAATTGGGAGAAGAGAGGATGTGGGAACATTCAGTGAGGAGGCTTCTGCAGTGGTCCAGAGAAGAGAAGTGGCCATCTGGGCTGCAAGCAGGGTGAGATGGAAATAAAGAGGAATGAAGAAATTTGGGAAAGTCCAGGGGTGGAAAATCAGCTGGACTTCATAATGATGGATTTGGTGATTTGGAAGCAGAAGCATTGGGATAACCCCCTGGTCTGTGGCAGACACAGTGCATTAGAAGAAGGGTGCTATCTCTGAGAGAGGGAACCCTGGAAGAGGACCATATTTGGGGGTGTTTAGGGTTCCTGAGTTCTGCCTGGGTCTCCTTGAACATGAGTAGTTTTGAGTTGTCGAAGAGGAAATGTCATTTGGGAGCTGGAGCCCTTAGGAGAAGTGTGAAGGAGTTAGAAATTAAGACCATGGTTGTGGATGGGCAAGGAGAAGACATGAGCCCAAGCCTTGATGGCCTCCAACTTCAAAGCTGGATGGAGGAAGGTACATCTGCAAAGATGATGTCAGAGGAAACCCAGGACAGTGTTATTCCATGCAAGGCATTGCAAGGATTTTCCTTTCATTCCGAAGGTGATGGGGAGCCATTGGACAGTCTTGAGACAAGGAGTTACATAATGTGACTTGGGTTGAATAGGACCAAGCCTGTTAGGAGGAGGCCAAGGGCAGAAACAGAGAGACCAGTGATGCCATAATCCAGGACAGACGTGTTGGTGGTGGAAAGAGACAGTAGGTGGCAGTGGAGATGGTCAGATTCTGGATTACTTCCTAAAGGTGGACTGAATGTGGGAGAGGACTCAAGGATGATGCCAAGGTTTTGAACTTGAGAACTGGAAAGATGGGGTTGTCTTTAACAGAGATGGAGAAGATGATCAGAAAAGCAGGTGTGGAGGATTATCAGGAGCTTGGAGTTTGAATATATTAAACTTGAGAAATCTCAGAGGAAATGTCAAACAGGCAGATAGATACAATGGTCACGGCTAAAGACATAAATGAGGGAGTCATCAGCATAGAGAAAGTCTTAAGATGGGATGAGATCATCTAGGTATTAAATGTAGATAGAGAAGAGGACCAAGAACCCTGGAAGATTTTCTGACTGGCTCTGCCTGTTCCCTCTCTCTCCCTCTCTGTCTCTCTCTTTCATCTGTCTTTCATCTTTTGTTGTTACCATTAACTGCTCTCTATTGTCCCTCACTCTACCCAGCCACCCACAATTCCTGAGTTTACCAGTCTTCAGTTTTGGCCACAAGAAGAAAGAAAATAACTTCTCTTTTTCATGTTAAACTCTAAAATCTCAGGGAAGGAATTTGATTGGTCTAGTTGGGTCCAGAGCTTACCCCTGAACCAGTCAGCTTTGCCAGGGTATGGGTCATGCTATACATACACACACATACACACACATGGCAGCTCCCTCAGTAGCCATATGGGTAGAGGTTAGTGAGGCATAGTTCCCTGAAATGGCTGGACATCCTGGGCAGGCACAAATCCACTACAGTTTTCAAACACAAATTTAAGGGCACACAGGTAACTCTTTTCTGAGGAAAGACTGGCCAGCAAGACATGGACCATGAAATGCCTATGTGAGGAGTACCTCCTGTCTATAGACAAGCAGTCCCTTTTCTCAGTTCCTCAACTGGTCGAGATTTGCTGGAGAAAGTCACTAGCTGGAGCTGAGTCATGACTAACTACTGCTACAACTACTGCTGTCATCCTCTTAGCACTTCTCATTGCCTTGGTCAGCTTGGCAGTCTTCAAGTTGATTTCCTTGCTCATTTGCTGAGAACACTGTTTTCAGCCTTCTCCTCCCAACTTAGACTCTGAAGCACTCCCATCTCTGCAGCTAAAGGCACCCCCTACTCCACTGCTGGTCTTCTGCTTTCCCGTGGTGTGCCATCTTTTCAGGAATACATCACGGAGGAAAGTAGAGAGCAGCCTGGAATCAGGTGATAAGGACCATTGCGTGTGAACTTCATCATCTTCCCTTTCCACCTGCCCTTTATCTGCCCTCCCTTTCCTCTGTGAAGACAGGTGGCTCCTTTGTGCACTTCCCTGGACTTCATCCCTGACTTTTATTTCCCACTTGACTGCTCTTTTATTGATCACCATCAACTTCTCTTTTCATACATGGTCAGGATTCCTCTATTAAGGAAAAATATTACTTCCTTTGATGCTTGCACTATCCATGGATCATCTTTTAACTTCACCTTCCTTCTCCAGCCTGAGTTTCTGAAAGAGAGCTCTGCACCTGCTGCCTACCCCTGCCCCCCATCCTCCAGGGTCCTAGCGGGATCTCAGCCTTTCCTGGACAAAACCAGGGGACCCTTTCATGTCCACCCTTCCCAGTTCCCTGCAGCAACTGTAGTTACATAGCGGGGACAGTCCCACCCATCCTCTTCTTCATGGAACTGTACTTCTTAGCTTCTGTGATGGCAAGTTTTGAACCTGGATGATTGGAGGGGAGAGAAAAAAACAGATTAAAACAAAACAAAGCAGAGGTAAGGCGTGTTCAGATTTCAGTCAGGTGTAAGGATGCTTTCCGATCCACTGCAGCCTGCCAGACTCCTGCCACTCACCTCCCTCTCTACTGGACTTACCTACTCAAGGCCCCTGAGCATACCCCATTTTCACTTTTATAGGCCCATATCCCCTGTCAGTCACGCCTTCCCTTCATCTCCTCCATGGAAACCCTCTCTGTGGGCTGACACAACTCAAATTCTTCTTTCACCTCAACCCTGCCCCTTCCCAGACCCTCACCATGTGGAAGGGGCTGCCCATTTGCCCTCACCACCATCACCCACCAAGTACTGCAGCCCCATGGCTTTGCTGGATCACAGCAGGGTATGATGTTCCTTTGTAGTCTGTCATTCACCTGGCAATTAATCACATCCTGCTGTGCCCCATCTCTGATGCTGTTGATTTGCAGGGTTCTTCATGCCTTGTATTATTATGTAACTCCCCACATGTTATCTCATCAACCTGAATTAAGTTCCGGTGGGGGTGGGGGAGTAGGCAGGGTGACTTAGCTGTCTTTGAATTCTCCAAAGCTCTTAGCAGAGTGGCTCACACAGAAGATGCTCAATAAATGCATAATGATTGATGGGCTTGTTGTTGATTTTTCTCCAGCCCATCCTTTATGCTGCTGTCAGAAAAATCTTTCTCAAAGATTGTTCTCATTACGTAACTCATCTGGCTCCCTCGATTCAGTCAGCCAGCATTATTGAGTGTTTGCTGGATGGATGCTACTGGGTAGGGACCTTTAAGGGTGAAGAAAGGGTGAATGAAGAAACAGCTGATAGAGACCCCATGGGCCTGACATGCTCAGGAAATAATCACAAGCGGAAGGCATATTTAGAATTAAGTGATAAATGGAGGAACTGGGAAGCCCATGGGAGGTCAGAGCAGTGAGGGTGTCCTAATGAACTCTGATCATCCATGCTGAGGCTGACTTTGGGAGGTGGAAGGGCTTGAGCTGGGCCTTTTGATGAGGAGGTTTGAGACAGGAAGAGACAAAATTCCTGGCAAGGAGAATTTGAGGAACAAAGTGGTGCAGCCAAGACTATCATTGCAGCGTTTCTGTCCTCTTAGGCATCCCCAGGACAACGTAAGAAGATCAGAACCAGTGTGATCTGCAGAAACCTAGGAGTCTTTATAGGTTTCAGGAGGATCATCGATGTCCCTGAATAGGCAATTTCGCCCAGCTCATCAGTGCAAACTCACAAATAGAGACATCAGCCAGAATCTTCTTGACACCCACCTGCTGTCCCATCTTCTGCCAGTTCAGCTCCCCTCCTGCTATGAGGCAGCCTTCTCCCCTTGATCAGCCATGGCATCTGAATCCAGAGAGGCAAAGGGTGGGCTTTTGGTGCTTGTCTCTGGGAAGGATGGTCTACTGGCCCCTTAGTCGCCTAAGTGGACAGCACTTACTAAGATACCCTGAGCAAGGCTCTGTGCCCCAAGGTTTTTTGCAACAGGGATTCTGCTGGGGGTGAGGTGGGTATCCCCAGGTTCAGTGGAGCCACATCAAAGATACTGTGAGCACCATGATGCCCTGGACCTTATGTTGTAACACAGGAGGGTGAAGCCTTCCAGTCTTCCCTTTGACTCTATACTCTAGTCACATGAGGAGACCCTGAATGTTCTAGGATACAAGGAGACCCAGACTGTCACCCTAGCACTATTACCACTAGCTGCAGGTGCAGGAGAAATGGGGATTGTCAGAGGAACGTGTGGACTGAGCTTCCAGGTTTCATCAGGGTGGTATTAGAGGAGATCAGTGCAAACCCAGCTCACAGACCTTACACACGTCTCTAGTATGGCATCTTTTTTTTTTTATCTTTTTGTAACTTTTGGGAGGGTATAATTTCAAATTGCAAGAAAAATAAAAAGAATTCTCTCATACTTTTATTCACAAGCACCCACTATTCAGATTTTCCTCATGTGCTCTATGTGTGTTCATATATGGGTGAGCAAGTTGCAGACAACTTACAGTTCACCAATACAGCAAGTTGCAAGTTCATACAACTGAGCAAGTTGCAGACTTACTTACAGTTCACCTCTAAATATGTGAAGTGTATATTTCCTAAGACCATGATGCCAATACAGTTATCAAAATCTGGAAATTTAGCATCAGTCCAATGCTATTGCTTAATCCACTGTCCACATTCGCATACTATCAATTGCCCCAGTATGTCCTTTATAGCTTTTTCCATGGATTCTTTTGAGCACATACATCCCTTTTCTATTTTTCAGTTTTGGTTTGGAAATAATTTTAAGATCACAGAATAGTCACAAGAACACTGCAGAGGACACTTATAGATTGTAGCTAGATTTACCTACTGTTGATGTTTTCTCCATTTGCTTTATCATTTACACAAATTCTTACTTCCCTTCTTTTTTTCTCCCTGCCTGCCTCCCTCTCTGGTCCTTCCTTTCTTTCCTACTACCTACATACATAAGATTTTTTCTAAACCATTTGAGGGTAACTTGCATTCAACATATCCCTTTACTCCTAAATACTTCAGTGTATATTTCCTAAAAACAGGGACATTCTTTTACATAACCACAGTACAATTATACAGTCCATAAAATTAACACTGATATAATTCTTTTTTATTGAGGTGAAATTCACATAACATAAAATTAATCATTTTAAAGTGAACAACTCAATGACATTTATTACATCACAATGTCATGGTATCACCACCTCTATCTAGTTCCAGAACATTTTCATCACTTCAGAAGTAGACCTTGTACACCCATTAATCAGTTTCTACCCATTTCTCACCTTCCTCCAGCCTCTGGTAACCATTTATCTGTACTCCATCTGTATAGATTTATCTATTCTGGATATATCAATGAAATTATAGGATATGTGACCTTTTATGTCTGGCTTCTTCCTTTTTAAAAAAAGATTTTATTTATTTTTAGAAAGAGGGAAAGGGAGGAAGAAAGAGAGGGAGAGAAACATCAATGTGTAGTTGCTTCTTGAGTGTCCCCCACTGGGGACCTGGCCCGCAACCTGGGCATGTGCCCTGACTGGGAATTGAACTGGCGATCCTTTGGTTTGCAGGTCAGCACTCAATCCACTGAGCCACACCAGCCAGGGCTGGCTTCTTTCACTTAGCATATTATTTTCAGAGTCATCCACACTCTAGCATGTATCATTCCTTTATTCCTTTTTATGACTGAATAATATTCCATTGTAGGGACATACCACACTTTGTTTATCGCTTCATCCATTGATGGACATTTGGATTATTTCCATCTTTTGGCTACTGTGAATAGTGTTCCTATGAAGATGTATGTACATATATTTGTACATATATTTGTCTGAATACCTGTTTTCAATTCTTTTGGGCATATGCCTAGCAGTAGAATTGCTGGGTCAGGTGAAAATTCTATGTTTAACTGTTTGAGGAATAACCAAATTGTTTCCACAACAGCTGCACAATCTCAGTTTCACGAACAATGTACCCAGGTTCCAATTTCTCCACGTACTCGCCAACATGTATTATTTTCCATTTTTGTTTGCTTATTTGTTAGTGCCATTCTAGTGAGTATGAAGTGTGGTTTTGATTTGCATTTCCTTGATGGTTAATGATATTGAGCATCATTTTATGTGTTTGTGGACCACAGATATATCTTTTTTAGAGAAACGTCAATTCAAGTCTTTTACCCATTTTTGAACTGGGTTGTCTTTGTTATTAGTTGTAACAGTTCTTTATATATTCTGGGTACTAGACTTTCATCAGATAATTTGCAAACATTTTCCTCCATCCTGTAGGTTGTCCTTTCACTTTCTTGAAAATATCCTTTGATGCACTAAAGTTTTATTTTAATGAAGTCCAATTTATCTATTTTTCTTTTATTGCTTGTACTTTTGGTGTATGCTGCAATTCTTTATCTAATTTGCTGCCCTATTTCAATTTTTCCAAGTGACCCATCTTTTCTCCTCCAGTACAGGATCCAGCCTAAGGTCAAATATTGCATTTGGTTTTTATATCTCCTTAGCTTTCTTTAGTTTGAAACACTTATTTACCCAACCTTCCTTTGACTTTTATTATACTGAAAATTTTCAAAGAATCCAGTGCCTTCATTTTTCTATAGAATGTTCCTCATGTGGAGTTTGTCTGAAACTTCCTCATGATTAGCTTCCAGTTATGCCTTTTCAGGCAGAGTACTGCCTAGCCAGGGGTGTCCAACCCGTGGCCCACAGGCCACATGTGACCCAGGATGACTATGAATGTGGCCCAACACAAAATCATAAATTTACACAAAACCTTTTTTTTCTCATCAGTTTTTGTTAGTGTTTGTGTATTTAATGTGTGGCCCAAGATAACGCTTCTTCTTCCAGTGTGGCCCAGAGATGCCAAAAGGTTGGGCACCCTTGGTAGGCAGTGTTGTCCTTCCCAGGACATCAAGCCTAAGGGGTACATGATGCCCATGAGCTCCACATTGGAGACATAAATTTTGATTAGCTGGTAAGGTGTCATTTAATTCCTCTACTGTATCCTTACTATTTTATTTCCAACCTGTGGGAGACACTCAAAGACCATGTAAGTATCCTGCTCCTCCACAGTTTGCTCTAGACTTAGCATCCATTGATAACTCTTGCCTGATGCATTTTACTATGATGGTTTCCAAATGCTGGCTTTGCAGCTCCAGCACTGTCACTGTGTTGACCAGGCAGGGCATGGCTCTCTAAGCAAGAGCTCTCCCTTCCTCTCATTGATTCATTGATGTATCAATTTTTTCTATGTGAATTCATGAATTCCTGTTTCCCCCCCAGTGTCTTATAATTCATGACTGTATTTAATTATTTTGGTGCTCAAATCATCTCAGAATTGGCCAGTGGGAGCCTCTGCAAGCTGGCATTCATGCCTTGTGACAAGCCTCCTTCCTTGTTTTGTGTGGGGGGAGGTTAACTACCTCCTTAACCTTCTGGCGTAACAAGATGTTCCTCCCGGCTCACCTTGAACCCAGCCCTGCAGTCAGCCATTTCTCTAAGGATCTATGATTCCTATTAGAGGAAAATTGCATTAGAGAGCAAGATCTTGGCTCAGGTGACCATACACATTTACCAGGCCTCCTCCATACACAGGTGGTGTGGGGAGCCAGGGGGACCAGAGCCGCTTCCCTCTCTGACCCTGGTGCTGCAGGGATCCTCTGCAGTCACATTTGTGAAACACCCAGCCCACCATGACAAGTACTCAGAACAGATTGGCCTCAGGCATTATTTCATGCTGTATCTCTTTTTAGTTAAATCTCTGTGCATATCTGTGATAATTTCCAGAGGAGTGAGCCTCCTGTGTCATGAAAAATCATGTGTTCTTTAAACAACAAAATGGATTATTTTGATGATATGTGAGCACAGGGCTCTGCTGAGTTTTATACAGGCCAGACACTGTGCCTATGTGCTTGCTGTGGTCCCCAAGCATCCTTTCTCACTCATCATCTACTTGGCCCCTAGAGGGCCTGAGTTTGCAATCCCAGGTCAGGACACTGCCTCCCTAGTCAACAAGTGCAATGTGAGATTCTCTTTCTTGTCTGCAGCATTCCAGCTTTGACTAAAGCCAACAATTGTCTGCAAAAGCAATGCTGTCTCATCTTTCACCTGTACCCCTCTTGTAGTGGATCCTGCTCCATTCTGTGAGTTTCCTTTTGTTCACTTGTGGTCCCAAGGTTGTTAGTTGCCCTGAATTCAGTTGAGACTGTGAGGTTGCTTTTCACCCTAGGGGTTCCACAGTCTTCCCTTCCTTGTGGGTCACATACACACACTCTTGGTCAGGAAGCCATTAACATTCTCATCCAGGTCACTGATCAGCAGGTTGAAGTGGGGAAATAGAAACATGTGGTTGACACTTCCAAATTTATTTGGTCATCCAAACACTGAATCCCTCTGTTGTATTATGACCTGGTCCTTTTCTCTACAACATTTCCTCAAAAGCATCAGAAGACACCAAGCCCCCACACTGTTCTTGTTTCCCTGTTCAGAGAGCCCTGGGAGAGACAGTGGGAGGAATAATATTTCAGGCAGGGACTGGGGGTGAAGCAAGCTTAGGACATCTAGGCCTTACACCCCTTCTTTCTTGTTGATAAGCTTCTCTCCTCCTCCATTGCTGAGCCTCCCAGGAATCTCCAAGAAGGTCACTCCTATCTCCCTGCAACCTCTGGTCTCTCCTGCCTTCTGGCCTTCCTACAGTTCCTCAGATCCCAGACAGCCACTGTGAGATCATGTCACAATTCCCCAGAATGACCCCTAGAGAAACCAAGTGTTTCCAAGCCAACACCATGCCCTTACCAACTCCCATGCCCTCTCTGCAGAGTTTGCAGCCTGAGGATGTTTCTCCTTGACAGAGAAGACAGAAGGAAATTCTCAGATGAGCTGCTGCACTGTCTTCTCCCCTTGGGCCACCTGAGTTCTTCTATCACAACCTCTAGCATAATGGTCAAATCATTCTCCACCTTCACAACAAGTCCTTCTATGCACATCCACTCTCCCCCATGCTCTGTGACGTGGGAGGCTGACCCCCAGAGACGGTACTCCTGAGCTCCTCTGTCCTCCAACTTCAGCTTGGGCTCAGCCAGTGAGAGGCACCAGCAGGAGATGGGAGGGTCAGAGGAGAAAAGGGAAGTTGTATTTCTACCTCAGTCCCTCTCTGTTTCCAGGCTTCCACCACATCTCCAGCTGTCACCGGGCTCCAGTGACACCTTTCCTTCTACTTGTCCCTTTAGGCCTAGGCAAGGTAGCAACATTCTACCCAACTGCTAGCCTTTGGCTGCCTTAGCATCCATGCTGGGGACCACAGCTTGTAAATATTACCTGCATTGAAGTCTCTCATTTGACCCGTCCATGTAAATTCTGCTGGGTGTGTGGCAAGAACAAAATTTTACACGGTGTCTGAAGGATCCACCTCAGTGGCTGCCCCAAGGTGAATGCTCAATAATCTTTTTACTGTTTACTCTTATTATCATGTTAATTTCTAGCTCTCACTTTTTTTATCTGGGTGTGTTAGAAGGTGTACTGGTCTTGTAGACCCTGAATGTATGGCTTTGGACAAATTCCTTCTCTCTGAGCTTCAGTTTCCTCATCCTAATAACTGTACCCCCTGCTGTTGACTGGTGGGTGTTTTGAATCTGTGTCTGGTGTCATACAAAGGGATGATCAGTGGAGCAAGACCCTCCCCCCATAGCCTCCACTGCCATGTAAGCAAGATGAGGACCATCCTCTTTACCCGCAGGACATACATCTGGATGAGAAAATGATGCTTCTCTGTCCTCGTTTGTTCCCAAGTAAGCATTGGTGACAAGCACAATAGTCAGAGGTTGTTTCCGAAGTTTCTCTCTTGGCCTCTGGCCCTGAAGCTGCCCCTTCACTCATCCTTTCTGCCTGGAAGGTCATTGAAAAGAGGATGTGAAATGTGGGTTTCTGCCAGCTCCCCCGTTAGTACAGCTTCTCCTCTGTGAAACAGGGATGGTGCAGCAGCACCTCCCGGGCACTCCCTTCGTGTGATTGAAGTGGACTCTGAGCAGCCATCCTTGAGCACTGCCAGTGTGTCTCCCAGGGGATGTGAGGAGAAAATGGGGGTGCAGGACTTAACACTGGTTTAGAAAAAAACCCTTCTCGAGGCAAATGGCCCTGATGTGGCAGCAGGTGTAATGATTAGCATAATACACACTTAGAATCCTAAGATCCCTTCCAGCTCTGAAATTTTGAGGTTCTTGTGGCCTCTATTACAATGCTCAATGACCTGTGGCGTTAATTTGTGTTAGTAGTACCCCGTCTTGTCTTTGATTGTTTTCGTTGTAAGTTGTACAAGTTCAATTTCGACTATTGTAAAATTTTTTTAAAGGAATATAAGGTTCTCATAAGTAAAGTTGTACAGCTTCAAGCAAGGCTAGATTCAGGGGGCACCAACTCTGTTGCCATCAATTTATCTGCCTCCACTTGTAAGCTCTGATTTTTTTTCCTGCATCTCCCCGTAATATTTAAAGGTGGACCCCAGCAGCTCTAAGCTTATGTCACACCACCTCAGAGACCCCAGAAGAAAGCAAGAGCCCTTTACCCTGTAGCTCTAGCAAAAGTCCTGAAATTAGGATTTGTTGAGCCCATTCAGCCAAGCTTGGATCATGTGATAACTCCTAACCAATAGCCAGGGTGGTGTGATGAAATGATTAGATGTCCCTGGTGCCCAATCCAGCATGACAGGGGGACAGACCCCTCCCCTAGAACCACAAGGCATATCAAGAGGTTGGTTTTGATGACTCCAAAACCACTCTGATATCTAATATTTAAAGCTTCTGCAATTCTTATTTACTTACTTCATAGGCAGCACAGGACTGTCATTAAGAGCTAGGCCACCTGGTTCAAGTGCTGGCTGCACCACATTCTGGCTATGTGAACTTAAGCAAGTTACTCAGCCTTCAGAACTGCAATTTTCTCATCTGGAAAAAGAATAATGGTTTCTACCTTGGAGACATGCTGTGAAGATTAAATGGGTTCATCTTTGCTGCATGCTTAGAATAGGGTTGGGAAGATTCTCTATGTATGGGCTTGGTGCTGGAGATTCAAAGATAATCTGACCAGACTTGCTCCCTGCCCTTATGGGGTGCATCATTTGGGGGTGGGGCATGGGGCTGGGGTTATTTTAATCAACACGTACTGATTGAGAACCTGATATAAAAGATGAAATGACAGGTTATTTTAACATAGATTGGTAAGCGGAGGATCCAGGAGGGTTACCTGATGGGAACTTCCAAAACTGAAGGATTGGCAGGAATTATCTGGGTGAATTTGGAAGTGGGAAGGTGTACCTAGTAGAGGTAACACCAGATACAAAGCCTAGAGATAAAACTGAATATGCTACCTTGGGGAAGTAGAAGTTGAGTGTATCCAGAGGCTGGCATTTGAAGTTGGGTGGGGAGGTGGGGGAGGCTGGGGTGAGGGTGGCACAGGGAGCAGCTGTGGTGAGGCTGGAGAGGGCAGTAAGTGACAAATTGCCCTCCCAGGGTTTTGTAAAGTCTGATAGGAATTTGGTCTTCATCTTAAGAGCTGTGCAGATATCCCAAAGAAATGTTCATTTTGTTTAAGTTTTGTCATGTATATACACCAATGAAACTATCACCAACATTAATAATGAATATATACATCACCCCAAAGGTTTCCTCTTGTCTCTTTGTTACCCCCTCCCTCCTGCCACCTCCTGGTCCTCCCTTCCCAATGAACTATGATCTGCTTTCTGTCACCATAAGTTAATTTACACTTTCTAGGAGTTTATGTAAATTGAATTATACATTTTCTACTTTTCTTTTTTTTAGGGGGGCAGCTCACTTCATTCACTCAGTGTACAAGTAATTATTTTTAATATTCATATCCTCCATGTTGTACCACATATTAATACTTTATTTCTTTTGATCCCAATGGAATAATATTCCATTTGGAATATACCATAGTTTATTCACCTGCAGATGGGCCATTGGGTTGCTTCTACCTTAGGAGTATTACAAATAAGCAGGCTATGAACATTTGTGTACAAATCTCTGTATGGACATATGTTTTCATTCTCTTGGGCAAATATTTAAGAGTAGAACAACTAGATCATAATATAAGTATATAATAAACTTTCAAGAAACTGCTAAATTATTTTCCAAAATAGTGATACTATTGTACATTGCTACCCACAGTTTATGAGAGCTCCCAGTGTATCACAGCCTCACTAGCACTTGGTGTTGGCAGTCTTCTTCACTAGTTATTTGAACACTGGGTAGTGGTATCTCACTATGACTTTAATTTGCATTTCTCTCATGACTAATGATGTTGACACTGTCTCCAAATACTTATTTGCCATCCATATATCTTCTTTGGTGAAGTGTCTGCTCAATTCTTTCCCCCATTTGTATTGGGCTGCTTTCTTATTATTTAATTTTGAGAGTTTATATCTTCTGCATACAAGTCCATGAGCAGGTATATATAGTTTGCAAATATTTTCTCTGAGTCCGTGACTTAATTTTTTATTTTTGTAGCAGTATCAAGGAACAGAAGTTTTAAGTTTTGATGAGGTCTAATTTATCAATTTGTTCTTTCATGGATAGTGCATTTGGTGGTGTATGTAAGAATATTTGCCTAGATCTTTGCCTAAGGTTGCAAAAGTTTTCTCCTGTTTCTGTCTCTTGTTCTATTAATTATCAGGGGTGAGGGCGGTATTGAAATCTCTGACTATGATTGTGGACTTGCCTATGTCTCTTGCATTTCCATCAGTTTTGGCTTCATATATCTTAAACTATCCTTTTGCAGCTTAAACATTTAACATTGTTTTGTCCTCTTAATGAAACAACACCTTTATCATTGTGAAATGACCTTCTTTTTCCCTGCTAATATTCTTTGCTCTGAAATCCACTTTGTCTGATACTAATATAGCCACTCCAACTTTTGACTAGTGTTAGCATGAATATCTCTTTCCATCTTTTTGCTTTGAACATATTTGTCTTTATGTGCATTTCTTGTTGCCAGCATAGAGTTGTCTTACTTTTTTGGTCTAATCTGACAGTCTCCATCTCTTCATTGTGTCTGCTTGACCATGTACATTTTGAATAATTTTTTAATCTTCTATATTTGCCAATGTATTTACCATTTCCAGTGCTCTTCATTCCTTGTGAGGACCTGTATTCCCATTTGGTATCATTTTCCTTCTGTCTGAATGACTTCCTTTGACATTTCCTAGAGTATGACCCTGCTGGTAATGAACTCTTTCAGATTTTGTGTGTCTGAAATGTCTTTATTTGCCTTGGTTTTTGAAAGATACGTTTGCTGATAGTTTACAGGGCTTTTTTTTCTTTCTGTGTTTTAAAGATGTTGCTTCACTGTCTTCTCACATTTCTCACCAAGATGAGAAATCTGTCATCATTATCTTTCTTCGTATAATGTGTCTCTTATTCTGGCTGCTGTTAATATTTTCTCTTTATCCCTTGTTTTGAGAAATTTTATTTTGATGAACTTTGGTATAGTGTTCTTTACATTTCTTGTGCTTGGGATTCTTTGGGCTTCCTGGGTATGTGTGTTTATAGTTTTCATCAAATGTTGGAAATTTTTCAGCCATTATTTTTTTGAATATTTTTCTCTGCACTCTCTCCCCTTTCTTCTCTCCTGTGAAGACTACAGCTGAACATATGTGAGGCCACTTAACATTGTCCCACAGCTCACCAATACTCTGTTCAGTTTTTCATTCTCTCTTCTCATTGTGTTTCATTTTAGTTTCTGTTGCTGTCTTCAAGTTCAGTAATCTTTCCTTCCACACTATCTGATGTTGATCTCATCTAGTGTTTCTATTTTTTTTTTAATTTTACACATTGTAGTGTTTTTCATCACTAGAAGTTCAACCCATCTTTTTTATATCTTCCCCATATCTTCTTAACTTTTGGAATATATGGATTCCAGTTATAATAACTGTTGCTGTGTCCTTATCTCCTCATTCTAACATCTGGTCAATTCTGGGTCAGTTTTGATTGATCGATGTTCCCATTATGATTATAATTACCTTCTTCTTTGCATGTTTGATAATTTTTAATTGGACTCCAGACACTGCATTTTACCTTGTTGGGCACTAGATATCTTGTACCCCTATCAATATTCTTAAGCTTTGTCTGAGATGCAGTTAAGGTACTTAGAAGTAGGTTGATCCTTTTGGGTCTGGCTTTCAATATTTGTTAGATGGGACCAGAGCAGTGCTCAGAGTAAGGCTCATTATTCCCCTCTGCTTAGGCAAGACCCTTGCAAGTACTTGATTCAGTGTCCAATGAATCCTGAGGTTTACCTGTCTGGCCAGTGGCAACAGGCACTACTCCCAGCCCTGTCTGAGTGCCAGGCTTAGTTCCTTCTAATTCCTTTGGATGGCTCTTTCCCTAGTCTTAGGTAGTTTCTTCATACACAGACCCTCTGCTGACCCCCAGAAATCTCTCTCTTCATTGCTCTCATCTCTCTAGTTATCTGTCCTGGACTCTCAGTTCCATCTCCTCAACTCAAAGAGTTCACTAGGTTTCCCCTGCATTTCCACCCCTGAGCAGTAGCCTGGAATGCTCCTAAAGCAATTAAGTTGAGACAGTCACTGGGCTCACCTCTTATCCCATCTCTGTTATCACTTATCATCACCATCTGATGTCCAAACAAATTATTGTTTTGTGTGTTTTGCCCATTTTTAATTATTTGCAGGTATGAGGGTTAATTGGTCTTTGTTACTCCATCTTGGCTGGAAGTGGAAGTCCCCTGAGCAGTTTAAATCAGGAAAGCAATGAACCAGCTTTGTTTTTTAGAACAATCTCTGTTTTTAGAAGTTATTCCTAATCTCCCCAGGGTCTTAGGTACTTGGGCCTCTCTGCCTGAGTGAGCTCATTTCCTAGCCTCCTCCAGCCCAGAAAGGTGATGTGGGCATGAAGCAGCCCTTCAAGACCATACCTGTGCATTTCCTGGGGAGTGTCCCAGCCTCCCCTGCTGTCACTTGACATTCTTGTCTACAGGTCACTGGCACTCACAGGCAGGGAGTGTTTGTGTGAGCAAAGCAACTTGTCACTGTGTTGGCAAGAGTGATGGAGCTGATGCCAGGAGAGCCCTCCTGGGCCACAGGAAAAGGAATTAGGCTTTACACTGGAATAGCACTTCTACATCAGACTCATCCATATCCTGCCCCCCATTGGGTCAGCAGGCAGGGAACTTTTAACCCCTTCTTAGAGGCTGGAGTTGTGGTAAGTCACCCAGCTGCTAAGTGGTATAGTTTGTGTCTCTGAGCACTTGTCCAGGTTTTGAAGCCCAGAGCATTGATTTGGGTGGCTCCAAGGGGCCCTCCACCCCTGCCCATGTCTCAAGGAAGCCAGCAGGAAGACCTGGGAGTAATTCTAACAGCCACCCCCACAGCCCCTCAGCCATCAGGAATCTCTTTGAGCTGAGGCCAGAGAAATTCAGTAAAACACCCCCTGGGGACCATTTACAGAGGATGGCCTTTCTTTCCTGGTCAGTGCAAAGCTGGCAGAAATTGATGAGGGCGACCGAGAGGGTGCCATCCTTGTCAAGGAAGAACAGGGCTTTATGGAAGGATGCCTGTGGCTGCTGTGCTGTCACTGTATGCAAAATGCTACCTAAGAGGAGCTGGTGGAATTTTCCACCAGGGCTAAATCATGGCAGACTACACTAGAGAGCAGCCTCTGATTCTTGTCTGTCCCTACAATGCCCAGTGCTCAGAACACAGAGAGGGCAGGGGGAAGGCATAGGTGGGCTTCAGAGTCTTAGGACACAGGAACAAATGGTACAGGGGTAAGATGGAGAAGCTTCACCACTGTGCACACACACCTAACAACCAGAGTTAATTGTGCTTTTTGGTGTTCTCAGATGTCATCAGCGGAAGGAAGGGAACTGCATGTGGCTTGTGGAGCTGCTCCCTGATTACTTGACCTGCAACACTTCTAACCATTGAAACTCTAAATCAGGGCCTCCAGACCAGGAGGTCTGCAGGCTAATTCTGTGACCACATGTTTAATTTTGTGTTTATTACATTATCTTGCCTACTGTTTTAAACTGTAATTAGTTACCCAAATCCCCAAATTGGGAGATGTCATGGAAAAACCTGGATTTCCAACTTCTCTTGAAAATTTAGAAGCTCAGGCAATCCTGAGGTTAGTGGTGGCCACTCTGCAAGCCCTCACAGTTCCCACCACCCCCTATTGCCCCCTGCACACCAGGGCCAGTGAATACTTGCTGATACCTGTGGACACTCACCTTGTGATCTTGTGAGTGTTGGAAGGTCCTGTCCTATGTTGTACAGGGCCTGTCCCCCTCTAGTTTCCATGAAAGGGTCCTGAAACCACATGGAAGAGTCACCTCCCTTTCCTTTATGCCAGACTCAAACTGACAAACATGCTTCTGTGTCTCCCTTACACATCCAACTGAAACCTCCCAGCTTCCTGACAAAAGACCTGGGTCCACAAATAGCAGGGCTCCCTGGCCAAGCCTGCCCCTAGACTAGGTGATCTGAAGTTCATTCCTGGGAAAGTAGAGCAATTTGTTTTGGCAGAGGGCAAAACCTTACACCATAGGCATGGCCTGCTCATGTGGCATTCTTGGTGCTGAGGGGCTCATGAGGAGATATTTGGGGGACAAGGTCCTTCTGGGTTGAGTGGCCTGGCTGGTCTGACATGGGCTTAGGATACAAAAGACAATCATCTTCTTCCATAAAGAAGACAGGCCATCTTTCCAAATGGCCTGTGCTGAGTCTTCTAGGCCCTCAAAACCTATGATTGGAGGCTCCCAAAGGAGCACTCTATATTTTCTTTATGTCACAGTGACCCCAAAAGACATATTTCCTCAAGGCCATAGAGAGAAGGTTTTGGGGGCTATTTTTAGTATTGGGGAGATTTTTTAGTTGGTTGCGGTTTGGGCACTGGCTGGGAGCTTCAGTAAGAGACATCCTTGGACCACTCCCAAGGATGTCTCCCGGGCTGAGTTGGACACAGCCCCAGCAGAGTGATCTGGGGATACAGTGTTATGACAGATATTAAAACCATGGAAACCAGGATCTTACCATGCAGCCACCACTGGCAGCTAACAGTGAGTTGGCTATAAGCAAGTCACATGGCCTCAGTTGCCTTTTACACCAGGAAGGAGCATTTTGCCTGCAAGTAACAGAATGTATAACTAAAAGTACTAAAATAATAAGCACCTAGTAGTGGGAGGTCCCAGGCTGATTCATTAAGGATACAGGTGCCATCTCATTGTGTCAGGGAACAGTCACACCTGATGCCAACAACAGCTCACCTTGTGGGAGCCTGAGGTCCTGGAGCCAGCTATTCCCATTTTTAAGAAAATTCAGAAATCTACACTTGTCTATGTAATTTTCCTAATTTCATAATTTTTTCCAAGATAACAACAAAAAATCATCTGCAGGCTGGATTCAACCCCTGGCTGCTGCCCATTGCTCAGGAGACAGAGGACAGGATTTTCCTGAGGTCACACAGCAAGATAGTGGCTGAGCCCAAATCTCCTGACCCAGGCAGGGGACCTCATGGACCTGATTCACATTAACTTCAAAGTCCATTCTCACTTCTGGATGTCTGACAATATTTTAGCTTTTGGCTGAAACCATGTAGGGTGAGAAATACAGCCCTCCAGAAACTTTTTTTATAAGAAACAAACTGGGAAATTGACAGCAAGTCATGTTAAATTTTCTAGCACCTTCTGAAGAGTGGCCTGCAATTTTAATCTTGCAGCTGTGTTTGACATGGAGCCATTGGACATGGAGCCATTTCTGTTCCTTCTGGCTCAGAATGCAGGAACCCAATGCCTCCCCTTTAAGGCAGAGCCCATTGTTCATGGTGTTTGGAGATGCAGGTTTTTTCCTGAGCTGCCAGGCCCTGACTAGGGCTAGGGGAGGGGCCAGAGGGTTCCACTCTATGTGATCTGTCCCTCTGTGTCCACAGACCCTGGCAAAGACCTTCTCTCCCAAAGCCTGGCCCTCCAGGAGTCAGTATCAGCAGGAGTTTGGGTGCCACTGATTAAATGGGAGGCAGAGTGATTAACAGCATAGGCCTTGCTGCTGGATTGAACTGGATTTTATTCTTGGCTCTGCCACTTACCAGCTGCATGACCTTGAGCAAGTCACTTCACCTCTCTGAGCATCAGGAGTCTTCATCTATAAAATGGGTTAACAATATTTACACACAGAGTTGTAGGACAACTCTATTTCTACTTAAAGTTCTTATAGGTAGGAAAGACAGACTTGTCATTTGGCTATTCACAGTAATGTTAATTACAACAAATCAACATGTAGTTCACTGAATTAAGGAATATAAAATTTGGGGTAGCAACAGATTTGACAATTGCTTTCCCCTTCTGATTTATGCCTAGGTTAATTTTTAAAATTTTAACAATTAATTACATAGCATTTACTTCATGGCAAACTCTGTGCTAAGCAATTTACAAGTATTGACTCATTTTCTACTTCTACTCACTCTCAGAAGAGGGTACTATACTATTCTACAGTTTTACAGATGAGGAAACTGAGATACAGAAAGAGGAAGTAAATTGCTCCAGGAAGTGCAGCTGATAAGTGTCAGGGCTGGGCTGTAAAAATAATCCACTTGACTTAGGGGCTCTTCAAGTAAACGTTACTTCCCCCTTTGCAGCTTTATTCCTCTGAAACACATTTTTCTACTTGGAATTAATCAACTTAAAGGAAGAAACCATTCTTTTTCAACCTGGGAAGTAATTAAAAGACTGTGCCATTGGTAGACAAAAGACTTGGGATCAAATCCCCACTCTGCCTCCTGCCCGGCTGTGTTACACAGGCCAAGTAATTCCTCCTCCCCTAAGCCTCGCTTTTCTCATCCCTAAACTGGGCTAATAGCACCGTCTACCTCTCCATTGTAGGGAAATAGAGTCATCCAATGGATATGAAGTTGCTTTATAAAGTCTTTGGGGCTGGTTTTCACTAAACAGTGTCTAGCACTTAAGGGCTGTCCTTTGTCATCTATGATGATCCAGAGACTCACAGTGAAACCCAGCCCCCCCACCCTGGCAAATGGTCATTTTGTTCTCAGGCTTATCCTATGCCCGGGCCTGGACTCACTGCTCCAGGATTCAGGGGTGATTAGCATCAGCCACTAAAAGGCTCAGCCCTCCCTCAATGCACAGTATCGATCCCATGTGGGTTGTAAGAGGATTTCTGCCTTTGCATTGCTTGGCAATATTTTGTTTAAATTAATTTATGCCACAGATTAATATAGTCTGTGAGATGAACTGCTTACTGGGCAAGAAGGGGGAAATGAACAGGATTTTAAGATATCTGGTGTGAAATCAGTATTTAGAATGAGGGTGTGCCTAGGGGTGTGGAACTAGACTCTGTTAGAAACACCTCTGCTTTTCACCCCTCCTGGGCCACCTCCCATTTGAGACACTCCATCTCCTCTAGAAAATAAGTCCCTACCACAGGCTGATGGGGCAAGGCAATGCATGTGGCAAGGCTGCACAGCCCCTGGTGAGTTGCACACACTCAGCCCCATGACAGCAGGCTCTGCACCCCCAGTACCCAAAGGGCAAGTGGTACATGGGAGGCCCTCAATGAAAATGTCAAATCAACAAATGAATGATAAATACATTTATTTGTCATTCTTCAGAGATTCCATATTACTTATTAAATTCTCCTACTTGCTGAAATTTATATGTAACCCCAAATCCATACTTATGGTGCTTTCACAGTCCTTTGCAAATGTGTGCAGAGCAGTGAAAATTTTGAGTCACCCAATGTACAAGTTCCCAGCTGAGATCAGATGAGGTGTCACTCTGCCTTCTAGTCTCAGCTCTCATACAGAAACAAGAATGCTGTTTTGCACTCTACTTAGTGCCACTTTTCCCCCTCAGTTTTGCACTTTTTGTTGTTGGTTTTGCTGTTTAAAGTGACCCAAATGCAATGCTGTCTAGTGCTCTAAGCCAAGAAGTCTATGATGTATCTTATGGAGAAAAAAAGTGTGCTCGATGAGCTTCATTCAGGCATGTATTATAGTGCTTTTGGTCATGAGTTCAATGTTAATGAGTCAACAGGAGATATGAAATGAGGTATCTTTATACAGAAACACGAAGTTATTATTATTGTTGTTTTTATTCTTTAAAAGAGAGTCACAAAAGAGGTTGGGGGTTTGGAGTTCTCTCATCTTGATAGTGGCTTGAGGATCAAAGATGATAAAGGCTGTGAAAAGTGGTTGTAAACTATAAAGTCTGTGGATGAGCATTGCAATCATCTTAACTATTGCATGGACATCATACTCCAAGGCAATTGTCCTGTGCCAAAGCCTCTGGGGAGGGCCTGCCTTGGTCCATGGGGCTGAGATTGAGCTTTACAGCCTTAGGGACCACATTGAAAGGGGACAGGGAAGTCCTAGTGGACTTCACAGGCATCATTTCCCTGCATATGCGAAAGCTTAGAGGAGGGCTGTTCCTGTCTGCTGTCCATTCTGTTGCCACCACCCTATCTGGGCCACCATTGTCTCTTGCCTGGACAGTGACATGGCTGCCTCACTGCTCTCATCCTTGTCTCTGGGTTCTCTACATCCATTCTCCACATCACTGTGACTCGACCCCTTAGCCTTCCACTGTATGCCCTTTAATGGCTTCCCATTTTTCCCATGGAAGTATACACACACACACACACACACAAAGATCCATGAGTCTCTGGCAGTCAGGCCCCTGCCCACATCTCCAGCATCCCTGGCTCCCTGATATCACATTATCCCTCATTCTCTGCTGCAACCATACTGGCTTCCTCTCAGAGCCTTGAATGTGCTGTGTGCTTCCTGCCACAGGGCCTTTGTACCTGCTAAACCTCTGTTTTTGTGACACAATCTCCCACTTCCAACATTTCCCCTGATCACAGCCTATACATCCTTCGGGTCTCAACTCAAGTCACTTCCCTGATGACCCTGCCCAGGAGCAAATGGGGCTGTAATGCAGCCCTACTCCACCCTACTTCCCCCTTTATGGAACCTGACACTTTCCATTTATTTGAGTGACCACTTGGTAAATGACTGTCTTCTCACTCCTTCTCCTAGACTTTAAACGCTGTGAGGTCAGACACTAGGGTTTGCCTCTCTTCACCACTGAGTTCCCAGAGCAGAGGAGAGGGCCTGGAACATTGTAGGTGCTCAATAAACACTCAGTAGGTGAGCAAACATCCATCCCATGCTGCCCACTGGGGAAAATCCTGTTGGACAAGATCCAGGCTCTCTCTGGCAGTTCACAAACAGAAGGATGATGAGCTAACATCTGTAGAGCCCCCTACCATGTATATTTTCTTCAATTCTCTCAATCATTTAATAAAGTGGAGAGCTAATATGTCCCCCGTATTTGAAGATGATGAGGAAGCTCAGGGAGATGGGGAGAACTGACCCAAGGTCACACAGCTAAGAAATGGCAAGGGCAGGATTTGCATTTAGGACTGGCCGACGCAGGCAGCATGTGCTCTAAGCCTCTTCATCTGGCCCCTCCCTTGTCTTCTCACCTTTGGTTTGTCCATACCCTCTATATGGCAGTTTTATATACAAAGAAGTATATCATTTAGGAGACTGGGGACTACACCTCATGTCCCAGCCATTCTGATGTTTTCTTCTTTGTATACACTGGTTCCAAAGGCAGAACAAGACAGAGCCCCTTGCTAATTCTGTTCTTAGGGGGTGGCTTGACTGGCTGCCTTCAGCATATCACTTTGCAGAAGCCAAATTCAACTGACAGATTCAGCACCTACAGTCAGTGTCAGGGACGCTTGGGGAGGCTTTGGCCTCTGGAAGGCCTTGCAGCAGCCACAGGATGCTAAGGTAGTAGGACTCATTTGACTCACCCCCTTGTTTTACGTATGGGGAAACAGAGGCCCAGGAAAGGTAAGGAATTTATTCAAAGTCAGAGAGTGAGTTTCAGAAACAAAATGAGAAGCAGAGGCTCTGGGCTTCCTGGGCAGTGTCGCTCACCTTTGTTTCAAGGTCTCACTTGGCAAAATGGGGACGGGGAAGATTGTCTCTACCAATCTATTGTGGTATCTGAAATTTCACCATTAATTCTTTTGTCTTAGAGAAATTCTTCTAGTTCTCTAACAGAATGGAAATACCCTTGGATGGATGAAATGAGGATAGAGACCCTAATCAGGGGTGGCCAACCTGTGGCCCATGAGCTGCATGCAGCCCAGGATGGCTATGAATGCAGCCCAACACAAAATTGTAAATTTACTTAAAACATTATGAGATTTTTTTTCTGTTTTTATTAGTGTTTGTGTATGTAATGTGTGGCCCAAGACAACTCTTCTTCTTCCTTTGTGGCCCAGAGATGCCAAAAGGTTGAACACTCCTTCCCTAAGTCATCAGTTAAACAATTTATTCATGTTTCCACCCATCTCCATTCTCTCCATCTGTATCTCCATATATCTGCTTATCTGTCTCTCCAATCATCCTTCCACCCACCCATCCACCCACCTACCCATCTACCTATCCATTTACCCATCCATCCCTCTTACTAGATTCTCATTGATCACCAATTTTCTGACTGTCTCTGGGATAAAGCAATGAATAAGGCTCAGTTATGGCCTCTGCAGAGCTCCCAGCACCCTGAAGGCAGCAGAGCTTTGAGGCCAGATTTCCCCTGCACTGTGAGAAAGGACCACACTAAGGGAGGTGTTCATAGCTGGGCTTCACAGGCAGAGAGAGTCTGGAGACCCTGACCCCGAGTTCTTCATTCCAGCTCTTGCTATTAACTGGCTGTATGGCTTGAGTAAGACCCCTCCCCTCTGGACTCAGTGTATCCATCTGTGATTGGACTGGATGAATGTTTCGCAAACTCCAATCATTCATATACCTCCCTCCACACCTGTAGATTAGGTCACCTTGCCTACACTAAAAAGTACTTAATCTCTTTATTCAAATGAGCTCACATTTTTTTTACCTAAATAAATTTTAGAATGAACCTTATTGTTACCATAATGGGAAAATATGGTAACAGCTGTCATAAATAGAAAGTAACAGTAAAAATAATTTTTTTAAAAAGGAGGCAAACTGCTAGTGTTGTTAAATTCTAGGTAGGCATTGCTTCCCACCAGTAAAGACCTGTTAGCCTTAGCAAGTGTTGGAGAGCTGGTAAAGGTAACCGAGGGTTCTCCCCTTCGAATAGTTTCCCTGAAGTGTGCCTCAATACTATGAGGTGATGGTGGGGATAAGGATCACCCCAAAGTGTCCCGAGTATAGATGTGTCAGCAGCATATATTCATGATATAGTCTCTCCTATAAGTCAGCAGGACAACTGCTCGGCCAGCTGCCTACTGAGCAGCCCGGCACCAAGAAATAGACAAGAGTCACACACAGTAACTATGCTCTTCACTCAGCTTTTATTGAACGCAGGTTCACTCAAAGGAGAACATCAACGTACATTAATATCCTCCTCACACTCTAACAATCTAAGAGAAACATAACACACACACACACAGCAATCAGTGTGGGATAACGGACTCAAGTCTCAGAGTCTCAGTCTGCAGGTCCAGGAGACAACACGGTGGGCAAGGGAGTTGTCAGAGTCTTGCAAGGAAAGGTCTCCAGAGCCAGGTGGGCAGCAGGGCAGACGAAGTTCTCAGTCCAGGAGGGCAGAGCCTCCAGCGGCGGATGCCAAGGGAGATCAGCGAGGTGTGGAGCAGCACTCTGGTGTGTGGGACTCAGCTGTCTCAGCAGTGGTCTGGAACCTGCCTGTTATACCTTGGAAGTGGTGTACTCCACCCTTCTGGGTCTTTTCAGTAAATGTCTTGGCACCCCTGATGCCAAGTGGGGAATTTGCCCAGGAGCCTATGGGTGGTACATGGTTCTTCTACTTGACACCCCTGCTGGCAAGTGTGGAATTTCCCCAGGGATTGTCTATGGGTGGTCCAGCTCTGCAGACACAGCTACTCTGACCACAAGGGCAGATATCTTAAGTGTGTCGGCTTGCCAGTTGTGTTTACTCTGACTTAGGTAATTTTTCTTTTGAACCAAAGGGTCATAGCTAACTAACAGCCATTTTAGTTGACATAAGTGACTCTACTTTGTTTTATACACTTTATACTATCTTAATCAGACCAATGCTGTTTTATTGGCCTTGCTATCCACATTATGCCACTCCTGCCCCCAAAGGGGAAAAATTGCCCTGAAGGAAGCGTCAGGTCAGACACAGTCCTGGTCACTCCCTCCTAAGCCCTCTGGATGTGCCTCAGGCCTGGCCCCTCCTGAGAACTCACACCTCCCCTGCAAGCCTCCTGGAAGGGTCAGGAAGCCATCAGCCGGATTCTGTAACTCAAACCTGGTGGTATCTGCTTCAAATCCTGACTGAGGAGGGAAACCAATATGGAAATCTGAAGCCAGCCCATCAGGGAGTTTAGCAGGCATCAGGTGCTGCCCATCACTCAGAGAGGGCCCTGACCTTTTCTAATCTTACCTTTTGCCAAGACACTTCTCCATTCTGTCTCCACCACCCCTCACCCTTGACCCAGGGTCCCTATAGCCCATAACAGTATGGAGTCCCCAGGGTGTGGTCTTTCTGAATTTCCCTATGGCATTGTCAGGTATGATCAGAAAAAAATATGCCCCTTAGATATGCCAATACCTGAAGTGTCTTACTAAATCTTCACACCCCTGGAAGGCAGGTGGTCTAGTGGATGGAACCAGAAGATCTGTGGGGTTTGATTCACCCTTGTGTTCTGGTGGCTCCCTGCATATCCTCACCTCTGGGTTTCTGGGGGCTGTTGAGCCTGCTGCAGCAACACTGACATCAAGGGTATTATTTACTTGAAAAAATGTTCCATTCTGGATTCAGATTTCAGGATATTTGAAATACTAAAACTGCTGCCAGCTCTGTTGAGGACACAGAAAAGCCCACTTTCTCATTTGGCCTTGGCTCCAGCTGAGGCCCATGGGGGGAGGGGTGGTCTTTGTAGCCCCCAGCCTCTACTCCAGATCTGAAGAGCCAAGCCAGAAAAGCCCAGAAGGGGAAAAGGTTAAAAACACAGCTTTGGACTTTGCTGTAGAAAGTGCTTTTCCTTTGCAGGTAATAGTTATACTCTTTCATGCAGTTCTTGCAATTCCTTCCTTCCTTCCCTCCTTTCTTCCTTCCACCAGAATGGTGTTTGACTAACAAGCATGGTCAGGAGAGCCCTGTAGGTTATTCATACCTGGTGTCCCTCTTGGTATATGCCATGACCATACCACTTATCAAATATGTAAACCACACTTCTGTATTCAAAAATATTATTAAGTACACACTGTGTTTCAGGCACTGAACTTGTTGAGCCATGGGACATATCAGTGTCCAGACATGGTCCCTCCCTAAACGTCTATGGTCCACTGCAGAAGGAGACATACCTATGACTGCAGTGCAAGGGCTGTCGTGATGGAGATCCAGGCATGGTGGCTGCTGTGGGAGCTGGAGGAGGGCACCCTCACGTTTTGGCCAGAAATGAAGCAGACATGTTGGAAAAGTTACTGAGAAGATGAAATTCCACACCCCAGACTTTTATTAAATCCCCTTATTGACAGAGCATGAAGGTACCTGAGAGATCTTTGAGGCTAGTATTCCCTCCCAAAGTTCTAAGGAATGCTAGTTTTGTGGTCTGTTAATAGATGTTACTGAAAGAAATGTTCCAAGGTCAACGTAGTTTAGGAAATGCTGAGTCAAGCAAAACTAAGCTGGTTTCTATGTTGCAGGACTTATCAGAACCTTGATATATTTATTCATTGTGTTATGAAATCTACAAGGAAGGTGGAGGCTCCAGCATGAAACATGGTGCCATGTTTTAGGGAGCCTCTCAAAAGACTAGTACTCCCCAATGTCACTCTGGGAAACTCCAATCTAGTCCAACTCCCTTGTTCATAGGTAAGAAAATTGAAGCTCAGAGAGTGGCTGGCACTTGCCTAATGTCTTACAGGGAACAGGGGCCAGGGCTCCTCCCCTGCAAGAAGGCTCTTTAGGGTGTGTGGTTTGGGCTTTGAGTGCTAGTGGCAATGAGAAGAGTGGGATCCGTGTGGACGAAGTAGTCCTAGGAGGGTTTCTGGAGGAGGTGGGGTATGAGCTGGAAAGCCTGGGGCCTGTGGGTGCCAGTGACTCGTGACTTTATTGACTAAATAGTAGTACCACTGAGAATCAGATGCACACACTCACTGGCACCCAGTTTGCCAGAAGAGGACTTCAGGCTGAGGAAGGCTTCCCACCAGAGGGATTAGTCCCTGAACTCACAAAGGATGCAACCACTTGCAGATGTATTTTTCTGGTCCTCTCTTCCCAGAAGCGTCCCCTGACTGTGGCCCCCAAGTCAAAATGATCCCTCACCCAAAGTCTTACCCTGGGTGTTTTGTAATGTCATTTTATGCTTCTCTGTTCTTCCTTGTGAGTTTTGTTTTTAGCCAGTGTGAGAGCCCCACTGGTTTATAAGTGAATTGAGAGCAGACCTGGTGGTTTATTCTTCCTTGTTTACAGTTAATGTTTATCAGGAACTCACTGCATGCCAGGCAAAATGCTCATTGTTTTCTCTGAATCTTCTCATTTTACCTTCATCACTCAGTAGCTATTTCTAACCCCTTTTTGAAGAGGAGAAAACTGAGGCTCAGGAGGTTGAAGTAACTTGCTTGAGAACATGGACTGTTAATGATGCAGAGACTCGAAACCAGGCCTTCATTTCTCTTTTTGTGTCTGGCTTCTGAATCAGACAGAACTGAGTCATGGATAGTCTCCCAGGTATCCTGCTCTCCTAGGGCAATGACCTGCAGGCTGGTCTCTCCTGTGTCTCCAAGGCTGGGGTTAGGGCCCCTGCCTGGTAACCATGCTCCGAGCTCAGCCCTTTCTCAGCTTGTTGACTGTAAGAGGATCCAGGGTGTGTGGTGCGGTCACCTGCAATGTAGAAGGGCAAGAATCATAGAGTGACAGCTGGCATGGCCCCTAGGCTCCCATACCCACTGCCCCAATGCCTGGACTTGCCCAAGACCTTTATGAGTTCTGGTCTTACTCACACTTATGTCCCTCCAGAACTTTCCATGCTGGGGGTCTGGCAGTTTTTCCACCAATTACTCCCATCTCAACCATTCACCTTTATTTATAGACAGCTTTTGTCAGTGATACCCAAGAAGCACCCTGCCTACAGTTCTTGGTTTGGGCCAGGGGCTGGGGTCTCCTTTCTTCTGTAATTAAAAATTCACCAAGGAAACAAAAAAAAATTCACCAGTGAGGACAGATCACTCATCAATCTCTCATCCCAACAGTCCCTACTGGGGAAGAAAGGGGCACTGGCCTTGCTGCCCACAACCCAAGACCTTGCTACTATGTGCAGGAGTTCAGGGCCCTGAGTGGGGAGCAGGCAGGTCCACCCAAGATTAGGGAGACCCCTTAAACATCACAGGAAGGGTACTGGGTGTGACAGATGGCTGATTCTGAGCTTTTTGCCTCACATATCCTGAGACATCAGGAAGAGGCCCACAAAGGGTCAGAAAGTGAGTATGTGGAACAAAACAGCCAGGAGGCCTCTGAGTACCACATGGCTAGTCATACCTGATTAGATACACACTTAAAGTTGCTAAGAAAATAGATTTTAAATGTTCTCACCACAAAAAATAAATGGTAATTATGTGATGTGATGGAGGTGTTAGCTAACACTATGGTGGTAATGATGTATATCAATCAATGCATTTTACACCTTAAACTTACACAGTGTTATATGTCAGTTGTATGTCAATAAGACTGGACACCTTATTTATATATATATATATAAAATTTAATTTATATATAATATATATAAATATTCCATGTTTTAGCCAAATGGAAAAAATTAATAGAAACTCTCTAGTAAAACACACAAGCCAAACAATGGGATAAGGTGTTTGAGGACCTCGGTACAGGGCCAGCCTGGAGAAAGCACCCTAGTCGGCAATGCTGGTTATTATTACTGTTGTCAATGTTGTTGCCTCTGCTCCAGACTCACTAATTGTGCCAGTCTAAGGCATGTTCGGTAACTTCCAGGGACTGAACTTGCTAATCTGTAACATAGGAATCTTAACAGTGCCTACCTCATGACATCAGTATCCTGACCCAGCTCGACCCTCATGTGTCCTGGGCCAGGAGGAAGGGACAGCCTGGTGGACAAAGCACTGACTCTGCCACTTTCTGGTTTGTGTGGCCTGTGAAAACCCCACCCATTCCCTGGCCTCAGTTTTCCCATCTGTCCAAAGTATGTACCAGAGCAGATGATCTCCTGGGTCACTTCCAACTCTGGGTTCCATGAAACCCTGCACATGGCTACCTTTTGTCAGGCTAGTGCTTTTCCCAGAAGAGATCTGGGGAGGGGAGCTCTCAGCTCCTGGCCACTTCCTGCGTCCTGTGACTGCTGTGTCAGCCTTGTGCCTGTGGGTTCCCTGCAGCTCTGCTTCTAGATCTCTGGGAACTCTGGGCCAGGCTGTTTTTCTGGGAAGGGGACAGCCTGCCTCGATAGTGAGAGGAATTTAAAGGTGTCCAGTGGAAGAGAACAGGCAGGGGCTATAAGGGGAAGTCAGGGTCTGGGCCAGGCTCCAGGTGCTGGAGACAGGGTCAGGCACTAGAATATGGGCCAGAAAACTTGAGTTCAGTTCAGGTGAGCAGGACAGAGGCTCAGGAAGGGTCAGCACCAACTAATAGTAATTGGGGTGGAACTGAGCTCCTGACACTTGGGAGGACCTAATTAGCCTTCCCTTGGGTTCTAAGGGATATGGCTGCTATGGGTGAAGAGGGCACAAGAGCAGGGCCATTGTGCTGGCCATCCATCATTTGCCCCTTGAGATCCACTATCCACCCTATTCACCTCACCCTGTGCCCCGGGAGGTGACCTGTATGCATCAATGCCCTCTCTCTCCCTCTGGCTTCTTGCTGACTTTGACCAATGTGTGGAGCTCTGGCAGGATATAGAGTGAGTGGGGAGAGATATTTGGATATTTAGTGTCTCAGCTCTCTCTCTCTCTCTCTCTCCCTCAGAGTCACCTTGAGCTGGCTGCATGCCTTGACCACAGGTGACAACTGTCAGGGGTCTTTTCCATGCATCCCTCTCTGCGCCTAGGTCTGGACATCATTTCCTCCTCCCACCCCCTTCCAGACTAGGGGTGGTAGCAAAGGATCACTCACTTTTTGTCCTCTCTTGCCCACACCTTTGTCAAGATGTCCTTTATTAAACCCTCAGGATCCTGTCTGACTCAGCACCCCCGCTGCAGAGCAGGGATATTGGAAAGGGACCCTGGAGAGGGGGTAGCAGGGTTCCCCATCCATACTTTGTCTGGAGTCTGACTCAGTCTTCTTTCTCTTGATATCTCCAAGGGATGGTCCTGGTATTGTTCTCCCTCCTGACTTCTCTGTTTATATGTCTGGAGCAGGAAAGGGGAAGGGAGGGAGGGGTGGGAGCCCAGGCAGGCCTGAAAGGGGAACATGCCAGGTTTCCAGATCCAAGGCAGACACCAGAGCAGGGGCTGCACACTTGCGCTCCTGGGGTCAGGGGTAGACACGTTGGGATACAGGAGCATTTGTGGGCCTAGATGGGTAGCCCACTTGGCTCCTGCCCATCAGTATCCTGCTGGCATGTGGCCCAGAGGTGCAGCTCTCCCCAAAGGAGTCAGAAAGTGAGACTTTTGCATGAAATCCCTCAGTTTCTAAACAGTAGGATCAGTTCAAATATTAAATTTTAAACAAATATCGAATTTGAAGTCTGGATCTCTGGCCACCAGTTTGTGACCTAGAAGATACAAGCCCCTCTGATGGGCCTCTCTGATCTCCTTTGCTCATAGGTTTCCCACACCTGGAACCAGACTGAGAGCAGCCCAAGATATAGGTGAGTGTTTGAGCAAGACCCTTGGTTCACCTGGGTGATTCAGCATCCCCAGCCACAGCTGTGTACATACTTCAGTGCCATTAGTGGCCCCAGAGCCCTTAGTGGTTTGCAAACCACCTGTCTGTGCAAACCCCCCAATCTTCCCACCTCTGCTGCCCCAACCACCTCAGCCTCCCTAATGCCCTTCCCAACACAAAGCCTTTCAGCAGCCACTCCCAAAAACCTGGGGACCTGGAGTGGCAGGGCAGGAGGAGGGAAGCCTGAGGCAGATCTGAAGCTGTAGTTTGGCTTTCCCCCTTCCCAGTCCCCCACAGAGCCTGTGTGTTGTCATCTTTACCTTGGTGAGATATTCTACCAAAACAGAGGTGCACTTGCATTAGTAAATGTCCTTTTGAGATAAAGAGCAATATTCCTGTGTGGGTTGCATGGACTTCATATCAGTCCATATATAAGTATCTGTTTAACACCATCATGAGAGGTTTTGGCAGGGGAAGGATTTGAGAAGGAAAAGAACTATGCAGAGGACTGGGCCCCAGCCTGGGAGCCTGCAGAGGCCTGTCAGGGGAGCTTAATGACTGCTGGTCCATCCATTTGCAAATGAACATTTGGAGACACAGCCCCCTTGCCTGGGGGACTGCCTGGGAGTTCTGCCAATGGCCCTGGGCTACTACTTCCCTAGCAACGCCTGAGAAATTGTCCTTCATGGTGTGAGTGTGTGGAGCTGGCTCCATTCCTAGGTGGAATAAGCAGTTGCTCCAATGTTTGATAGGATAGAGCCTTTCCCACTGAGCACCCGCTACCCGCCAGCCTGTCATAGCACCCCAATTGCCACCATCTGTGTCAATCCTTGGGAGAGGATGGTAAAGTTTTGAAAGCTCCCATCTAAATATCATCTGTAGGTTAGAAGTGGTTATTTCTAAGTTATGAGAGTATGGGCAATTTGGATGTTGTATTTTCCAAGTTTTGTGTAATAAGCATGTGTTACTTTTTTTCTTCCAAATGCTATCTGGAGTGGTCTAGCAACCCATGGGCACTTGTGTCCATTGTAGAAATTATCTGACCAGATTAACCCCAGCAGATAGCAGGGTTTAGGGAACTGGGACATAGGACAGGTAAGTTTTGATGGAGAAATAAAAGGTGATACTAGGGAAAGATTAAAGATCTATCAAAAGCGAATGTGGCCTCCTTCTCTGGTTTTGCTGTGATCATGAGCTAGAGAGCCAAATTATTTTCTGAAAATAATGTGGACTTGGTTCGTTCCCTTTGTTAAAGTACTTACCACCTCAGATATAATTGCTTCTCCCTCACCACACTCCGCTTCTCCCAGAGCAGAACCCTGTCTACTTCTGTCTGCATTTCCAGGACTCAGCAATGTGTTAATTTATGTGGGGACTGGTGTTTGCTGAGTTCCCACCCTCTGCCAGGCACAGAGCTAAAGATGTGATGGGAATCTATTACTTCAGTTCATCCTGAGAACAAGACAGAATGCTTAACCCCATTCTGCAGGTGAAGACACCAAGGCTCAGAGAAGTGAAGTGACTTGCCCAAGGTCACACAACTGGTGGGTAGAATTGGAACCCAGGCCCATCTAACTTCAAAAACTTTTTTTTCCCACCACATGCCTGTGAAAGCAACATCACTTTTTTAAAAGGTTGGGAAATACAGATAACAGTTGGTTCACAATTTTGCCTCTTTGTTGCAACAGGCTTTTATCCTTCCTCCTTTTATCTTTATATGTTTGCTCTGACACGCTATTACATTCTTCTCTAGGCTGTCACACCACTGTGGCTGTTCTAGTACAGTCCTTGCGTCAGTGAGAATTTGTGATCCAGATGAGCAAATGGTCCGTGGGCATGTAGACCATTACCTGGTGGGGTCAGGTGGGCCTTGCTGGCTCATGCACCCCTGGGGCACACACCAGCCCTGCCTCCTCCCAGCCGTGCACACCCAGTACCTCACGTTGCCGGTGAGATCAGAAGGCAGAACAGGATATCAGGGCTGGATCTGGGAGCTGTCCTGGAGTCATCCTGTCCCCACAGACCCTGCCCCAGGGCAGTGTTGTGTAATGGTTAAACCCTTGGTTGTTGGAACCAGGCAAAACTGAATTTCAGTCCTGACTGCTTCATTCCCAAACTGTGTATAGTCTTGGGCAAGTAAGTGTCTATACCACTTTGTGCCTCAGTTTCCCAATCTGTAAAATGCATACCCTCCCCACACAATGTTGTAATTACAGCCAGACCACTTCTTCCCCTTCCCTTTCTAAGTAATCAGGCTCTAACCTGAAGGGCAACTTTGTCGTAGCCAGGGATGGATGTCGCTTTGTGGCCTTGACTATAGCCAGATAATCTAGGTTTTCTTTGTTCTTTCTCTGTCCTTTTTTTAAAGTTGTCTAAACTTACTACATAGACTCTGGGGATCTTTTAATATGTATGATCAGCAAGTTGTTACAGCCCCAAAAGTGTAGAACATTTTAAGAATTTAAAAAAAAAATCTGTTTCGAAATATGAGTAACCAGTAATTCTACTTTTAGTGAATTTGCCCTGAGGAAATAGCCCAAGCCAGGTACTAAGATTTATCTACAGGGATGTTTATCACAGCATTGTTTCTATTAGTTAAAAATAGGAAACAGCGTGAATGTCCACTAGCTGAGGTTTGGGAGAACCCATCATGGCACATGCAGATAGTGGGAGATTCTGGGCAGCCATTGAATACAATGATTGAGATGAATTTTTAATAATTTATGGGGAAATGTTCCATATTCTAGGACTAAATGAAAAGGTGGATTGCCAAAATTAATCCTAACTGTATTTTTAAAAATAGGTATAATGCAGCATAAGTAAGCAAAGTAGAAAGAAAGAAGAAAGAGAATGAGAGGAGCAGGGAAGGCGAAAATTGGCGAAATAGACATCTAAGTGTAGGAACATAACAGGTAACTTATTTTCTTCTTTGTGCTTTTCTGCATTTTCTGAATGTCCTACAAGTGAATGTTCATTGTTTATGTTATCACAAAGAGTAATTCTAGTTAAGAAAAAAATTTCCCGCCCCCACCAATATGTATGTGTGTGTACATTTTGCCAGTCAGCTACATATAACATCACTTTTCATTCTAAAGTGTTCTTTTTCTCTAAACTTTTTTTTTCCCAAAGCCAATGTCAATGTTGTAGTCTTCTGTCACTGGAACTGTGGTTCTGAAAGAACTGGCTTTGGGACTGTTATTAGTTTGCTAGGGTTGCCATAACAAAATACCACAGACTGGATGGCTTAGGCAAGAGAAATGTATTTTCTTACAGTTCTGGAGGCCAGAAGTCCTGAAATCAAGGTGTTGGCAAGTTTGGTTTCTTCTGAGGCCCTTCTCCTTGGCTCTTAGATGGCCACCTTCTCCCTGTATCCTCACATGCTCTTTCTTCTGACTATGTTGTCTGTGCCCTGATCATTCCTTCTTATATAGACATTAGTCGTGTTGGATTAGACCTACCCTGATGACCTCATTTTACTTTAATCATCTCTGTAAAGACTCATCTCCAAATACAATCATATTCTGATATGCTGGGGTTAGGGCTTCAACATATGAATTTTGCGGTCACAACTTGGCCCATAACAGGGGCAGCTTATTCCTGATGACTGTGGCCATTTATTTTGCAGAGTGTTGAACTTAAAGCTGGAGTGGGAGCAGGGAAATGTAGGTGAAGAAGACATTGATCCCACCTTTAAGGGGTCCCCAAGGAGGTAAAATACAGACACCTAATGTAAGCAGTGCACCTCCCTTCTCCATAAGGACCCAGAACCAAAGTCAACCCTTCCTATCTGAGCCCATCCATCACAAATTGGCTGCTCAAGGTCAGAGCAAAAGAGTTCAGCCTATGAAAATTAATTTTATTAAGAAACTCTCATGCACTTTTATGCTAAGAAGCAGTGAGTTAGCTATAAACAATTAAACCATTCAAATGGGCTTCTGGATGTGACTACCAAAATTTCAAAAATAATTTTTGTAGCGTCAACTAAAAAAGGATTTTGACTTATAAAAGCAATGGTAAAAAGAAGGAATAGGATGAGTCAGGCAGGTATGGAAGTTTGTGATTGTTGAGCCTAATGGAGGCAATGTTGGTTATGTCAGTGGGTAATAACAAATAAGTCAGCAAGGGTGGGAGAGATAGGGAGAGGGTGAGATAGGCATCCAGGGGCAAGCACGCACCTTAGATTTAAGGTGAAAGGTAATAGGAAGCCACAGCAGATTCTGGAGCAAAGGCAGAACAGAATGAGGACAGAGCTTAGAGAGAATACAGCAGAAAAATCTAGTTAAGTGGCTTTGCAGAACTGCTGGGATGAGGGTCTAGATATAAGTTCTGGAAGTGGAACTCCAGAGGAAGATTTGGGAAGATGTCATTAGTGCTATTTCATTTTTCTCGGCCTTTGCCTATGCCTTTTCCTCTGCTTCACCCTCAACCTGGCAAACTCCTAAGAACATTTTTAGGCCCCATTCATGGAGACTGTCTGGCCTGAAGCTTTTCTTGCCCTTCCAGGGAGTCAGTCATTCCCTCTCTTGGGCTTTCCTCCAGTTAGAGCACTGGCATACCATACCATGGAGGTCTGTCTGCCCATCCTCCTGTTTGCTGCTGAGCTGAGAAGTGGGTGCTCAACAAGTGTCTGTGGGGTAAGACTGATGATGTCAGGGAAACCAGTGATTGGATGTAGGCTGCAGAGGTAGGTGGAGCGTAAGAGATTCAAATATGATTCTAGGGTGAATCTATAAAATTTTACAAATTATCAAGTTCCTATTATGAGTATGGAAGTGGTAAGAGAGGAGTAAGCAAGGAAGACTTGGGTTCCTATCTTTATGGAGCTTAGAGCCTAATGGGGGAAACAGATAATAAAATAATAATTATAACATGATGAATGCTATGAAGCCAGTTGGCTATGAGAGCCTAATGGTGGGGGGGGCGGGGAGAGGAGTGGTGGAATCAAAGAAGACTTCCTTAAGGAAGTGCTTATTTAAGGTGAAAATTGGAAGACATGTAAGAATGCACCTACTTGAGCAGGTCATAGATGTTAGATGATGGAACAAAATGAAGGTAAAGAAAAGGGGGAAAATGAAGGAAAATGAAGGTTACCAAAATGAAGGTAAATAAGGGGGAAAGGCATTTCTGCAAAGGGCAAAGCCTGTACAAAGGCCCTGTGGTGAGAGAAGCACTGGAAACACGGAAACTTAGCCTCACTAGAACACAGAGAGCATGGGAGTGCTGATGAGATAAAAGGCCAGAGGTGAAGGAAGCAGGACAGCATCATATGGCCACTATTGTCAGAAGGGTTTAGATTTTAGCCTAAGAACATCTGGAAGCTACTGGAGGGTTATAGTTGGGGGGTGATGGGAACAGATTTCTGGTTTTCCCTGGCTTCCCTGGCTGCTGCTGTAGAGTGAATAGATGGCTGTGATCAAGAAAGGGGCCAACTGGGAGGCTGATGCAGTTGTTCAAGTGAGAAGTAGTGAGGCCTTGACTCGGTGGTTGTGGGTGATAAGAAGTGGACAGAAAAGCATAATAGTCAAGACATGGGTGGAAAGGGAGAGAAAGTCAGGAATGACTCCTGGTTTTGGATTTAGGTGAGGGCAGAAAGGAGGACATTTTCAGAGATATTTGGGGTGCCTTTGCCAAACTCAATCCATACTGAGTCCCAGTAGTCCTACTGCCAGTCCCCTGGAGGGGTTCTGACTCACAGCAACACTAGCAGGTCAGCAGACAGGGATGGCAGGACCATTCAGCCTATCTCAAGGTCCAGAGAGGTGAAGAAGCCACTGGCGTGAAGCCCAGTGTCAAGGGCCCAGGCTGGGCGCCAGGATCTTGGAATTGTGGAAGGGATGGATGATTGTGAAAACTTGGCCCCACAATGCATGGCAGCTTCATTTCAGCATTTTCCTCTGATTCAGCAAAATCTCCTCACAACACCTTTCCTGGGAGACTGACAATTGATCATTATTCCTAGAGATCTACTTGGTATTTTATCTTTACTTTTTGCTCAAATGTCCTGGGACTTCCTGCCCTGGTGGTTCACACAAGAGTAAATAACATCTGATTGGTCTGCTCCATCCACCTCTCAGAGGACCCTGGCAGTGAATCTGGGACACAAGTCAGGAAGTATTAGCATTGTCCCATTTCACAGGTAACAAAACTGAGGCTAACAGAGAGGGTTCCGCTTGTCCAGTCACAAAACTCATAAATGGAGGAAACAACACTAAAACCCAAGTTAGGAGATTCTACGTTCAGTTCATTTTTCTCAATTATGTTTTTTGTCTTTAATCTCTCAGTAACTTTTGAAATAAATGGCCTGCTACATTTTGCTTTCAGAGCATCTGTTTGTTACCTAACAAAGCATGTTTTTTCTTTCTCACACTGTTTAAACTGTATTGCCCTATTGTGATTCCTTCCACATCAATGTAAATAAGTCTATAACAACCAGTGGAAAAACAAGAGATTCCATGAGACACCACATCATTTGTATGAAACTTTTCCCTGCACCTAGCCAGTTTTCTTGGTGGCACATATTTATTCATTTGACAAATATTTATTGAGCCAAGTACTGGGGATACAGAAGCAAAACAAGCAGCTATGGTCCTTGCCCTCAGGGAGCTGTGATTCTACTAAGGGAGAAGGACGATAAGCAATTCAAGTCATGTATGATGTTCCATAAAGGCTTATGGAGAGAATAAAGCCAGTGAGAGTTGAGAGAGGAGGGGAGGGGTTGGATGGGGCTATTTTACATAAGGTGGACAGAGGAGACTTCTCTGAGGAGGTGACCTTTAGGACTAGAATGAAAGGAATGAGAACCTAGGACATTCCAGACAAAGGGAAAAGCATAGCCCTAAGATAGGTGGGAGCTTGGGCTGTCTGGGGAATATGGAGGACCTGTGACAGCGAGGGCCAGAGCAGGGAGCTAGTGGTAGGAAGTGAGATCTGGGAAGGAGGTGAGGTGTCAGACAGATAGTGAGGACTTTGCCTCCCTTTCACATGGAATGGGGGCATGTGAGGATCCAAGCAGGAGAGTGACTTCGGGCTGACTTGCCTTAACAGAAGCCCCTTGGGCACATGGATGGAAGGGTGGAGACCAGGAAGGAGGTTGCTGCAGTAACTCAGGTGAGAGAGGATGGGGCTGGAGCAGGACAGCTTCCATGGAGGTGGGAAAAGGGACCTCTGTATGCTGAGTGCATGTGAAGGGTGAGCTGATTGGACCCACTCTTTTTTTTAAACTTCACCTGAGGATATGTTTATTGATCTTAGAAAGAGAGGAAGAGAGAGAGAGAAACATCGATCAGTTGCTTCCCTTACATGCCCCAACAAGGAATTGAAACTGTAACCTAGGTATGTGTCCTCACTGGGAATCGAACCCTCAACATTTTGGTGTTAAGGGATGATGCTCCAACCAACTGAGCCACCTGGCCAGGACTGGATCCACTCTTAAAGTGCATGTAAGGGGAGAGGGAAGGAGAGGAATCATGCGTGATGACTGAGGTGTATTCTGACACCAACTGGGGTGCCAAAATCCAAATCTGGTACTAACTAACCAAAGTTAGCACAGACCCCCACCAGTTAAAGAACATGGTTCCCCAAGAGACTGCCTCCACTTCAGATGCTAGGTGCAAGTGGGGTTCCCAAGCTAACTCATTTCTTTTGGGCCAGCTACAAATCTGTGGGTTCTCATAACCACTCTGGTTTGATAACTTGTTAGAATGACTCACAGAACTCAGGAAAGCACTATACTTACAATTATAGTTTTATTATACAGGATACAGGTTAGAACCAGCCAACTGAAGAGAGGCACAGGATGAGGTCTGTTAGGGTCCCACTAGGGACCTATCTACCCTCCTGGCACATCAATTATTCACCAACCAAGCTCTGCTGAGCTACTGAGATTTTATTGGTGTTTCATTTTGTAGGCATGAGTGATTGAACTCAATCTCTATCCTCTCTACCCTCCCCTTCCTGGAGGTGGGACTGGCTCAAAGCCCTGTCATCTAACCCCTTAGTTGATCTTTCTAGGGGTCAGTCCCCATCCTGCTTTAGCTGGTTAGCATAAACTCATATGTGGTCCCAGGGGCTCATGAAAAACAAACACCTTTATCACTTGAGAAATTCAAGGATATAGAGGCTCCTTCCCTGGAACCAGACAAAAGCCAGTCAAATTCTTTATTATACAATAGAATGGGTGCTAGTGCCATTTATTAACTCTTGCAGAAGACTAGGGGCCAGGAGTGGGAGTAGTAAGTAGTAGGTTTGGTAGGGAAAATGAGGGTGATGTTTTGGCCATGCTGACTTTAAGACATCCAAGCAGAATGTGGAGTAGGCAGTCAGATCTATGAGTCTGGAGCTTAGGGACAGAGAAGTATATAGACCATATTTTAAGCCTGGATGAGACTGGATGAGATAACTCTGGAAGTAAATATAGTTAGGGAGAAAAAAGGCTCATGGCTGTGCTGCCAGGTGTCCAATCGTTAGTGGTTTCAGGGAGGAGGAGCTGAAAAAAGAGGGGTGGCCTGAGAGGCAGGAGGAGAACCCAGGAAAACCTGGGTTATCCACCACAGGAGGGGTGAGCATCAGTGCTAAATTCTGCTGCAAATCAAGGAAGAGGAGGACCAAGAAATGGCCATTGGACTTGGCAAGATGGGTCTGAATGACTTCAGGGGAGGAGATGAGAGGGGAGGGAATGTAATGGAAGCCAACTGGATGGAACAAAGATGGGAAGGCAGTGAGGAAGCAGAGATGGAGCAGAGACCCCCTAGAGGCTATGGGGTCTGGAAAGGGGTTAAGGCAGCCAGAGGGAATGGTCCAGCATGTTCTGTGTGCCTAGTTCTGGGTCAGGGGTGGTAGGTGTCTTCTGGGAGCTCAGAGAGATAGGAGAGGGAGATGAGAGTCACTGAGCTATATAACAGTGTGAAAAATGGATATGGGATGGCAGCGATGTGGAGCCAGGAGAAATCACTTCTGATTTGGAGTGATGGGGGCAGGCCTAACAATAATTACAGGTATTTTTGTTGAATGCCTGCCTTCTGTGTGTCTGGGAATACACTGGGCTTTTGACGTGCGTTCTCTTATTTAATGCTCTCAGTACTGGCACTGTCCCCACTTTACAGGTGAGGAAACTGATGTTAGAGTGGTTGAATTACTTATCTAAGGTCACACTCTTAGGATTTGCCAGAAATAGAAGTTAATACAGATTGAAAAGGGGTTTTATTATACAAGGAAAGGTTAAGTAGGAAGAGGGGGCAGACTGAAATGAGAACTCAGAGACAGAAAACCTATGTGAGTTCAGGGGGCCCAGGGCAGACTCATTTGGAACATGAGGGGACTGGTCCTAAATCGCATCTGAGTCATTCAGGAGAGGGACCTAGTCTCCCTCCAGATCACAGTTCTGCCTGGGTCACCTGTAGTATGGCCTTCAAGAAGCTCCTAACCCCTTAGTCTGCCCTCATCTGTCAAGGGAAAGGTAACACTACCCTGCCTGGTGAGGGCACAGATCAAGGGAAGGGGGAGTGGGGTGGGGGCTGGATGAGGCTAATGTATGAGGACACTTTCCTAGGGGAGGGCTGTGGGCCAGAGAGGCAGGCATGGATCCCACACAGTGCTGCCTGTCCCCCTCAACCACCACCCCCACCACCGTACACACAGCCAGGACAGGGGCAGGCCTTTGCTCATGGCCCTCGTCATTCCTTGTCTGTAAAATAGGAGCAGTGGGCCCTGCAAACCTCTGCCAGCGTGCACAGTCATAACTTAAAAGAACATTGGAAAGAAAGCACTTAGCAGAAATGCCCAGCAGAAACCAGGAGTCAGAAGTGGTTGGAAGCCACCAGTTCTAACAGACAGATGGATAAAATCAGGAGAGTGCTCCCCTGCTGAGGTGGGATTTGGTGACTGTTTGATTCTGAAACATCTCAGGTCTATAGAGGTACACCTGTGAGCCCTTAGGGCCTGGTTTCCCACCTGTGAAATGGGCACATCCTGGCTGCGTGCCACCTGTTGAGAGGGCCAGAGCGGGAGGCCAGCCAGGTGGGATGTGCTTTTATGATCACTGAGGGAGCTCTTCCGCTGGTCCCTCCAGCTGCATATGTAGCTCTCCCAGGCTTAACACAGACACGTGGCAAGTCCAGGCTGGAAGTGTCTTCCCCCCGACCTCCCATTTCACAGAGGAGCAGACAGGCTCACAGAGGTTGGGCCAAGGATCCCTCTAGTTGATATTAATATTTACTCCCTAAATCTTTTTATATACCATGAAAGAGGAGAGGGGCAGGGAGGGAAGGAGGGAGAAAGGAAGGAAGGAAGGAAAAAAGTAAAGTAAAGGGAGGGAGGGAGGGTGGAAGGGAGGGAAAGAAGAGATGAAGAAAGGGATGAGACCCAGGGTGATATATGGATTTGGGAGGGTGGAGGCTCACCTTTGTTTTCTAGAAGATAATTGGGAATCCTGGCTACATCAAGCACCTAGAGAGCAACAAGGCCTAGAACATTCTCATTTTGGAACCTGCCATGCCAGTCACTTTACCTAGAAGTCCATGACCCACTATTTCTTTCCCCTCCTGCAGGCAGCGTGGTGGTTTAATCATGGGTTGGTTGTGTGAGGAGAAGCCTCTGGGAGAAAAGCACTTAGTGATAAGGGCTAAATGGTATTGACGTCCTGCCATAGCCACACACCCATGATTGTGAAAGAGGCTCAAAATGTGGGCTGGGGGCATGGGTTTGAAAATGTCTGGGATCTAGAAGCAGATGACTAATGAGTCTGAGGATGCCTGCCCCCTCCTGCTCGTGCCCATCCCCATCAGGCAGCCTCAGGGCCAGTTCTTAAAAAGCCAGTGCCTGGCCACTTCCTGGCTGAGGTCGTATTTCACAGCTTTCTGGAACTTCTCTACCTAGTTCTCAGTATCTTCCATGAGCCTCTGGGCAGAGCAGTTAGGAGGAAAGAAAGCACATCTCTTGAGCAGGTGCTGTGTGGGAGTGCTGTGTCCAGAGTTTTGTGGGTGCTACTTCACTTGAGACTTGCACCACTTCTGAAAGGGGTGGACATCACCCATACCATTTCACATGCAGGCAAACTGAGGCTCAGAGAGGCCAAATAGCTTACCCAGGATTACCCAGTCAAGAAGCATGAGGAGAAGGATGGAAGGAGGTGTCCGTGGGACCCCAAGCCTGTGTCTGGAGTCTGCCTGCTGCTGCCCAGTATGCATGCACTCAGGCTGGGTCTCTGAGGCTGGTTCTGTCATTGATCCTGAGCTGTCTCTCAGCCAGCTTGGCTGCTTCTTTCTCCTTCTCTTCCATTGTCTTTGCAACCCCTCAGGAGCCTGGTCTCCTCAAATGCAGTTCTTGTGAGACCCCACTTTGAGAATCCCTTGGTCAAATCCTGGGAGAGCCCCAAAGGTCCTGGAAATGTCCCTAAATGAGGCTACTCAAAAAAATAAGCAAAGAAAATGGGAAGCTTTAGGACTCCAGAGGATAGAACTGATTGGTCGGGGCAAGAAGGAAGGTTCGGGCCAGATCCTAGAATAGTGAAATCTTTTTCTAAGGATGGATGCATAGGTAGGTTAAGTAGGTAGATAGATAGAAAGATAGATGAGAGAGACACAAAAAGAAAAAGCAGGGGGTGGGGGGCAGGAAGAAACAAAGGAACCAGGAATGGTCAGAGAGGGTAGACTGAGTCAGTTTTTTCCAGAACTGTGATGAGTCCATTGGGAAAGTGAGATGACATCAGAAGCAACACAGTGTGGTGGGGTTGAGAGGAAAGGAGCTCAGCTGGTTGAGGAGTGGCCTAGCACTACAGGGTCATTCAGTGTCTGCCCAAACATCCCACTCGCCCATGAACAGAGCAAAGGCACTGCAGTGTCCCAGTGATAGTCACTTCATCAGCCTCGAGACATCAAAAGATGCTGAAATTACAAGTGAGTTCTGCTGCATAATTCACATTATGTTGTGAATTTTCTATCCCTTCCCATTAAAACAAAACCAAAATCCTGTAGACAAAGGAGTTAGCTCTCACAGAGTTCACCTTCAGTTACCTGGAACTCCCTCTGCAGCCCCTCCCTTTGCATAGATGGTCAAAGGGCCTTCCTCTACCCTGTCCAGTGGCATTTTTGATTTGGCAAATGGTTTACTGTCCACTCCCACCAATGACCTTTTGTTATAGGTTTTTCTTTAATTTTCTACTTCTTTTTACGCACGCTCACAAAGCTCCCAGCTTCAGCCACGCATGCCAAGGAGGCTTGTAGTAGCAGGACTGATCAATGCCGGGAGGCTCCTTGCAGCTGCCAGAGCCGCAGTCCTGGGTGGGGGTGGCTGTGGGCTCTGCAGCAGAGGCTCTGTCTGCCTCTGATGCTGGCAGCCAGAGCTCTGGACAGCTGCTTGCCCTGCAGAAGAGCCCAGGGCACAGGAGAGGCCCGTTCCTCTGGTAGAGCTGGCCCAGGACACACTTGAAAGGGTAAGTGAGGGGCTACAGGTGCTGTGGACAATGGAGGCTGAGAAGGAACCATGGGATCTGGGACTTCAGGAAAAACAAAGCTAGTAAAGCTGTTGCTGCTGAGGTTGAAGGAGGAAACAGCTCAAGAGCTATTCCTGGTGATTCTATGAAGTAGCAGCAGCACTTGGCTCTATCTACACTTGAGGTAGCCCAGAATTCTGGGGAAGGTTCCTACTGGCTCACACCCAAAGCAAGGCAAGTTATAGGACTTCCCTGAAGGACCTGAACTCCTTCCCTAATTCTTTGCCAGATGTTTACTAAAGGCCATATACATGCCAGGCTCCCTGCTGGGCACCAGGGGTTCAAGGAGCACTAGAATGAGGCCTCTTCCTAGAAAAACTCCTAGTCTTGCCAGGAGGATGGTTGCTCAGATTACCATAGTGTCATGTGAAACATGAAAGGAGAGGGTCTCCCCAAGTCAGAAAGAGGCTAACTGGGCTTCAGGGTACTAGACAAGATTTTACAGAGGAGGGATCATTTAGGTTGGGTCTTGAAGGATGAGTAGGAGTTCTTCAAAAGGCAGTGAAGATGCTGTGAGTGACTGCAAAGAGTTTGGACATACAAAAATATAATAGTGTGTGGTAACAGGCTCAGCAGAGGCTATAGAAAGTTAGCGGAAAAGATCGACAGGGTCACATCATGAAAGGTCTCAAATGCCAGGTAAAGGAGTTACTTAGGCATCTTAGAAAACTCAGTCCGGCTCTAGTGTAGACAGGGTGAGGAGTAACACAGGGAGATCCTGAGAAGAAAAACATGACCTCAAAGTCATTGGGGCCAGGGAAGTAGACTGAGGCAATGGAGTCAGGAGGTGAAGAGCAGGGTCACTGCTCTGTTCTTTTCTGAGATTGAGTGACAAGGCTGGTGAAGGATCAGCTATAAGGGAAAGGAGGTGTCTGGACAGTTTCAAAGTGGACAGGGGACTGGGTGGGTGATGGGACCTCTTGATGAGAGAGATGAAGGAAGGAGGAGCAGGTGGAGGGGGGAAGTAGGGGAGGTAATGAGCACCATGGGAAAACCTCTGGAGAGTCCTAGTCAAAGCCAGATTCCTAGTACTCCACATGTAGACACTGAACTTGTGATGTTAGCCGTCAGTCAGAGAGTAAGATCTTACCCTGCCCTACTGCATGCTTAGCCTCGTCTTTGCTGCTTGGGAATAATACAGTGCAAGTATGAAAAAGAGGTGTCACGTCCCCCCTGCAGGCAGATTTTTCAAATATTAAATGGGAATGCTACTGTGTAGGTTGCTGTAGAGCCTGCGTTTGAAACTGGGCATTTAGAATGACCTCATGTCTTGGCTAGGTGCCAGGAGACCCTAGACAGGGTGGCAGAGGGACAGGGAAGGGGTGACTAGAGGCTAGATAATTGAGCATTGTCTCTACCTGTCACTGACTCTTTTCCTGGGAGGCCAGGGATTCTCCTTGGCTGAGGAAAAGACCTTGGGGTTAGGAGAAATAGAAACATTCGTTAGAAAGTGTTTCTTAAGTCCTAGTACTGGAGGTCTGGGGATGCCCAGCTTTGTGGTGGGATCCCCAGATCAAAGTCACCAGGACAGAGAACTCTTGTATTTGGACTCTGCTGTGGGCATTCCCCTGTCTAGACATATTCAATCCTCATGCAAGGGGATCAGAGAGGTAAAGCACTGGCTAGTGTCACACAGCCAGTACATAGCAAACTGGTTTTCTGCCCAGGCCTAGCCAACTAGAGTGTAGGGTTTCTCCTCTCCCTCCACTGACCACCATAACAGTGATGCACCTCAGTCTCTGGGTGCTCTCATAGGGTTCTCTGTGTTTAAAAACAGTGTGATATTTGTCCCAGAACTATCAAATTAGGTGTTTTTAAAAGGAAAATTGAGAACAGCAGAGGTGTATGTGTGTATATCTCTGTGTGTTATATTTATTGGGCACCTACTATGTGCCAGGCCTTGAGGATGCAGCAGTGACTGAGGCGGATATTGTCCAGGCCCTCAGGGGCCATGGGTGTGCATATGGGGAAGGATCTTTTTTAAAATATATATATTTTATTGATTATGCTATTATAGTTGTCCCATTTTCCTCCCTTTATTCCTCTCTGCCCTGCACACCCCCTCCCACCTGCATTTCCCCACTTTAGTTCATGTCCATGGGTCATACATATAAGTTCTTTGCCTTCTACATTTTCTATACTATTCTTAACCTCCCCCTATTTTCTACCTATCATTTATGCTACTTATTCTCTGTACCTTTTCCCCCTCTCTCCCCCTCCCACTCTCCCACTGATAACCCTCCTTGTGATCTCCATTTCTGTGATTCTGTTCCTGCTCTAGTTGTTTGCTTAGTTTAAGTTTTTGTATTTTTTTAGGTTCGGTTGTTAATAGCTGTGAGTTTGTTGTCATTTTACTCTTCATAGTTTTGATCTTCTTTTTCTTAGGTTAAGTCCTTTTAACATTTCATATAATAAGATCTGGGTGATGATGATCTCCTTTAACTTGACCTTATCTGGGAAGCACTTTATCTGACCTTCCATTCTAAATGATAGCTTTGCTGGATAGAGTAATCTTGGATGTAGGTCCTTGCCTTTCACAACTTCAAATACTTCTTTCCAGCCCCTTCTCGCCTGGGAGGTTTCTTTTGAGAAATCAGCTGATAGCCTTATGGGAACTCCTTTGTAGGTAACTCTCTTTTTTTCTCTTGCTACTTTTAAGATTCTCTCCTTCTCTTTAATCTTGGGCAATGTAATTATGATGTGTCTTGGTGTGTTCCTCCTTGGGTCCAACTTCTTTGAGACTCTCTGAGTTTCCTGGACTTCCTAAAAGTCTATTTCCTTTGCCAGATTGGGGAAGTTCTCCTTCATTATTTGTTCAAATAAGTTTTCCATTTCTTGCTCTTCTTCTCCTTCCGGCACTCCTCTGATTAAGATGCTGGAACGTTTAAAGATGTCCTGGAGGTTCCTAAGCCTGTCCTCATTTTTTTGAATTCTTGTTTCTTCGATTTGTTCTGGCTGAATATTTCTTTCTTCCTTCTGCTCTAAACTGTTGATTTGAGTCCCAGTTTCCTTCCCTCACTATTGGTTCCCTGCACATTTTCCTTTATTTCACTTTTCATAGCCTTCACTTTTTTCTCTGTTTTACAAACGTATTCAACCAATTCTGATTACCAGTATTTTGAGCTGTGCATCTGATAGATTGGCTATATCTTTGTCAATTAGTTGTATTTTTTCTGGAGCTTTGATCTGTTCTTTCATTAGGGGCTTTTTTTTTTTTGTCTTGGCACACCTGTTACTATTAAGGGGCAGAGCCTTAGGTGTTCACCAGGGTGGGAGCAACCCATGTTGCTGTGCTGTGATGCTATGTGTGGGGGAGGGGTCCAAGAGGGAACAATGCTGCTTGCTCCACCCTCTGCCGGTTTTCAGTCACTTCCCCCACTACCCACAAGCAAATTGGGCCCTTCTGGTGCTGATTCCGAGGTGGGTGTATGGTCTAGGACCCTGTGGGTCTCTCCAGTGTACTATCCTGTGAGGGGAGTTTCTCCTGCTGTCGCCTCAACCCCCACAGGTGTTTTCAGTCAGAGGCTTTGAGGCTTTATTTCCCCAGTACTGTAACGCTGGGTTGCATGGTCCATCTCACTCCCCAGTTGTTCCTCCCAGTTAATCTGCACTTGAATGTGGGACTACCTAGTCCACAAGCTGCCACCTTGCCACCCCAGTCCTCCAGCTGCTGCCTTGCTGCAAGTCCTCTCCACCTGGCTTCCCGTCTCCACCCCTCCTACTGGTCTAGATGAATGTTTCTTCTTTAACTCCTTGGTTGTTGGACTTCTATACAGTTTGATTTTCTGTCAGTTCTGGTTGGTTTTGTTTCTAAATTTGTTGCTGTCCTTCTTTTGGTTATGCAAGGAGGCACAGTGTGTCTACCTACACCTCCATCTTGGCTGGAAGTCTGGGAAAGGGTCTTATACTTATGCTGGTATATACAAACACACAAGCACACATGTAGGCATTCATTAGTGTTCTGAACCAATGTCATAAGCATAGACACATTCACCTCGACCAGACACACACAGATACATGCCCCCAATGCTCACACTCACATGTATGCACAGCTCCATGTACACATGTTCACCTACAGGAGTTAACTAAAGAGAGGGATCTGGACCTACAGCCTAATAGAGTAGCAGGAGGATTTGAAGTGCATCCTGTCCTATTTCACCATAAGGCTGTCATAGGGTCTTAATGCAGGCTTCTATCTCCAACCCACCACCAGTCACCAGCTAAGCTCCTATAGTTGGATGGTGCAGACTTCAGTTTCGCCCAGGGACTACTTTAAGTTGTCACCATCATCTATTAAACATAGACCTGGGTGTTCAACAGCACCCATGTGCTGTCTCCTTTCACATTTTATAGGTGAGGAAACTGAGGCTTGGAGACATGGGGCATCTCGCCTAGGGTCTCATTCAGCTTAACAGTGACAGAGTCTGGACTTGAACCCTGAACTCTCTCATTGGAAACAGCAGCCCAGTACTGGTGCTGCTCAGGATGACCCAGATGCCAGGGACCACCTTGGATATTGAAGTCCTGAAGTCTTTTCTGTCACCTCCTGATAAGCTGAGGCTTCCCAGCATGTGGTCACTTCTTTTCTGACACCTCAAGCCTCAGTCCTGGAGCCACTCTCCAGTTTTCTCCCAGTGTGGTCCCTTTGGGCAGTAACTTATCAGGTGAAAAGAAAGGACTTTGAGCCTAACAGAGGAGCAGTCAGCTACTGCTCAGAGGTGGTGATCAGTCTAGTTTTGCATCCCACACCCAACTCTAGCCTCAGTTTCTCCATCCAAACAATGGAGATAATAATTATATTCCATGTTGGGTTCTTTTGAGTATTAAATGAGTTTGCACATGTGAAATGCTTAGGCCAGCACCATTGTTTTATTACTATTAGTCTCTGTCCATCCACCTACCAGTGACTTCCTATGGGCTTGTCTGGTGGAGGAGGCAGTGTGTTGTGCTGTAAAGAGATGCGGCAGGCTCACATTCTAATACGGGGATGGAAATATGAATAAACAAGGGTGCTTCAATGTAGTAGGGGGGTGTTTTCTCATCCAACAGGGTGAGAAAGGGGATTCCAGGAAGAGGAACTAGCAGAGGCAACAGGTTAGAGCAAGAACAGTCAGATGCACTGGAGAAACTGAGTGTGGAACAGGAGGAGCAGGTTCTAAAATCCACAGGCAGGACCCAGGCACATGAGCTAAGTGAGAGAAGTAGGCTGGGTGTAAGGCAATATGGAGAGGTAGGGACTGTGGCAAACTGGAAAGTTGGCCCAGTATTTCCAGGTCTTCCAGGTTTTCAAGAGATGCCAAGAACCTAGATTTTTTAATGTGAAATCGCATAACTTTGAAACATGGGCCAACATTAGGGAAGCCAAACAAAATATATCTGTGGGATACAGTCTGCAGCCTCTATTTATACTTATACTCATGACCCTAGCAATGGGGTGGGTGGTGGGTGGTGGGTGGTGGCATCAGAGGAAGTATAGCTGTGGATTCCAGACTCTACTTTGTGCCAGTAGGCTGTGTCTGACAGTTGGGTCCAGGACCTAGCACATAGGCAGTGCCTAATCAACACTTTCTCGGCAGATGAGTCAGGGAATTTGGACTTTATTTGGAAGGTCAGCGGAGAATCTGAGGTGTAGGGTATAAGAGTGAAGTGATGGAAGTTCGTCTTATGGCCATCGCTCTATCTGCCACATGGAGGCTGCCTTAGAGAGGGGCAGACAATAGGCAGGGCAGGGGGTGGGGGCAGGGTGCTTAACAGGACTCAAGGCAGAAGGTCATGCTTGTCAGGACTAAGACTATGGGTTAAGAGCAGAGCAGTCAAATCTATACACAGATCAACTTAGAGAGTGCAGGAGAGGGAAGACCAAGGTGCCCCACCAGCTAGTTTCCTGACCCACTTGGTGACTCAGTGGTGCTTCTCACCTAGTTGAGAAATTGGGTACAAGAAGTGTGCAGGGGCAGTAAGAGGACAGGTGATGAATCTGTTTTTTTCTGTGTGAAGTTTAGATGCCTGTGGGGCACCCAAGGAAAGATGTTCACTGGCCAAACATGCAGGTCTCAAGAGAGGAAAGGCTGAAGACTCAAAAGTACATATCCACCTGGACCTCATTCTCTTTCCACTTACCCCTAAGATCTTTGTGCTCTATATTCTTACAGTTGAAAAGTTTATTTCTTGGGTTTTGGTTTGTGTTTTGTTCTTACAAAGGCTGAAGAGGGAGAAGGTGGATTAATCCTTAATGCCATAACAAATGTCTGTGAACACATCCACTCTGATGGATTTTTCCCACCCACATCCCATGAGGTGGGCAGCTTGTTGTGGGGCAGAGAACACATGGGTTATCCAGGCCCCATAGTTATGATATAATAATGCCTCCTTCCCAAGAGCCATTCTCTGAGCTTGGCTATCCTGAACTCTTGCAATGGGATTTTTACCTGCACTTGAGAGAAGAAAAGGATTTGCTAAACAGATTGATGGTTTAACAAACCCACTTAGGAGAATGGGCTTTTAGCAGCATCATTTGCATTCCAACAATGAGTGTACAAATTGTAAATGACTTCTTATCTATTTTTAAAGCAGTTTTAAGACTTCTCATCTGCTGTCAAGAGTGTCAGTGAGCATACCAAGGATATTCACAGCACCGTTGTGCTCCTTTTGAGGGAGGAAAAACTATTCTATTAAGGCAGCAATTTTCAACTGCTGTGCCACAGAATTTTTAAAACATGAAATACCTGTCTCTCTAGTCAGGGACACTGACCTCTTCTCCTTTAGATTATCAAATTAAAAAATGACAACAGCCAACATAACCATAGCTGTCCAGTGTGAATGAATCAAAATTATACCTATTTTTGTCAGATTGGCAAATATATTTTTTGGCTGTGCTGCAGAATTTCAGTAATTAGTTCATGTGTGCCATAAGATGAAAAAGGTTGAAAATTCCTATATTAGAGAGCTAACATTTATTGAGCATGTGCCAAATATACCAGGCTTTGTGCTAGGCATTTTAGTGGCATCTGCTCATTTAAGGCTCACAATGGTCCCCAGAGGGGTGGCAATGGTATCAATTTTTACAGAGGAATGGAGGCCATGCCCAGAGAAGGTGAGCTGCTGGTGCAGACATGCTCAACTTGCAAGGGCCAGGCCACCCCAAGGTTGGCTACCAGATCTGAGTTCTTTCTAAATATACCTCACAGGGGTTTCTCACTAATTCAAGTTTCTGTCCCTTGACCAGAGCAAGGATGGTCTGAAATAGAGTTTCACAGGGGTTAGAGAGCAGCAGGGAAGGGAAAAGGTGGGAGAGGGAGCTGAGAAGTCAGGAAAAGGACTTGTCCATCCATGCATCAGTTCAGAGGGAAGAAGTATGAAAATATGAAAAAATGGAGGAGGAGGGTGGCTCTGAAGGGTAGCACTGAGTGTGGCCTGGTTCAAATCCCACCTTTGCCTTGAGCTCCCCTTGAATAAGTGATTACTCTCTCTCTGGGCCTCAGTTTCCACATCTGCAAAGGGTGGAGTTTGTCCTCCATATCAGCTTTACCCACCTGTAGTCATTTGTGTCCTGCTTCACAATTTTCACCATATCTGAAAAACACCTGCACTGTTGCCCACTTATTCTCACTTTTATCCATTCATCATTTTTACTTGATTACATTATTTTAAAGATACACTTTATTATGTGACTTAAATGGAATAATAATCACTTGTCATACATAGAAGCTAAACATCAAAATAAATACAAAGAAATTTAAAAATCATAATGTTAAATTCTACCCAGCTGCTGTGGCCTGAAGTCTGCTTCCCCATGCCCCCACCACTACATCTCTGTCTCTGTTAGAAGAGGGGGACCAGCAAGTGCGAGCACGTAGGCATTAAAGACACATTGGCTTCGAGCTGAGTCATTTTTCCTGGAAAGAACCAGCAGGAATGAAAGGGATCTGGAACCCTGTTTCCACATTGTGGGGCAACATTGTTTATTGCCTCCTGAAATTCCCTCCCAGGTAGTCTCTAGGGGCTGAGGTCATGCATTGCAGAAAGCCAGGTCAGAGGTCATTATAACCTTTGTGGCACTGACAGAGCCTAGGGAAATCTGGATTTGAGAAGCCCACAGATGGGCATGAAAAAGACAGGGGCCAGGTAGGATTCCAAGACAGCCCCCCTTTCTGTGACCAAGAGGTAATTATGCTTTCATGCGTCCTCCTTTTGGTGAGGACAAAGAGGGCAGAGCCACTCCAAGGGGCTTCAAGTCAGCACTCCCTCTGCCTTCCCCAGAGAGCTGTGAGCCTTGTTTTCTTCCTCTGCCTGATGGGGAGGACATCTTGAGGTCCCTCAAGTTTGACCTGGGTCACCTTCTGGGCGGGGCAGCCTGTAATCCCTGTAATCCCATATTAATGAATTTATGTGCCCAGGAGCAGGCTTAGTGGGGGGAAATGAAGAAAACTAAGCAAGCTCCTCTCTCCCTGGGAGGCAGAAGGGGAACTAGGATTGCTCCTAATGGGGTTAGAGTTGTGCTAAATCCCCCATCAACCCTGAGCTCCAGTCAGCCTCCTCTGGCCTCCACCCAAGTTCTGGGGTTGTGGGTCCCCTCTGTGGCCTTCCCTGCTGTTGAGCATGAGCTCGAACAGTGTGTGCATGAGCAGACCTATCCTTCCTTGCCTCCGAAGGGGACTTCCCTTCCTGGCTATGCTCAGCTACTGTCCTTATGAGGTGGGGGTGGGGGGTGGGGTGGGCAGGGGATGGAGGAAGAGATTTACTCTGAACAACCAAGAGCAGACAATGTTAAATCAAAAGAATCTTAGAGACCTTCTAGTGTTTTGTTATTGCACAACCAGGGTTTCAAATTATGACCTCCATTTTACAAATGAGTAAACCGGGGCCCAGAGAGGGAAAGGTCTAACAACCTGTCTGAGGCAGAGCCAAGCCAAGCCAGACCCCAGGCTTCCTGACTTCTGGCCCAGGCTTCTCTCCCTGCATTATTCCTCCTCTCAAGGGGACTGATGGTTAATATGCAGTGAGTGGCTTCAGAAATGCCCCAGAGACCTGCCAGGTGGGTGTCCCTGTTATATTGGCCTTGGGTTCAGGGTTCAATCCAACTAGACTCTTCTCTGTGCTGTGTTTCAAAAGCATCTTTGCTCAAACTCACCTCCAGTTGTGGCCTCTACGGATACCATCCCCTTTTCTGCCTGGAGATTGTGGTCACTTTCCCTGCCCTTTGCCAAGCTTGGCACACAAAATCTTACCTGGGCATGTAGGCAAGGCTGCGCAGGCTCCAAGCACACATAGGGGCTGCCCCTCCCCACCAGGGTGTCCTTCCTGTGTGCACTGGAACCTCTTCTTTCAGAGCAACTGGCTTGCACAGGGTCAGTGTCCAGGTCTTAGAATCTGGGGGTCTTGCTCAACTGCAAGATGGGTCCTTAACTACTGGATGATAAGTCACAACTACAGAAGACCCAGCCTCTCTCCTGGGTACTTCTCAGTTTTGCCCTGCCCCTAACATTTCATCTAGACTTCTGTGTGACCTCCATCTCTTTTCCATAGTCACCCCTCTCATTCCAGCTCATCTTCACAGATCCTTCCCAACTTTGCAGGGAGGAAAAAAATTGGCTTCCTGGTGGGCAAGGTAACTGGTCCATAGGTGCCCCTGGACAGTTGCACGCAGGCCCTCCAAGTCCCCATCTAAGTTGGGGTCAGAGGTGGCACAGGCTGGCCCAGGAGCTGGCAAAGACTGGCCCAGGAGCTGGCAAAGGCTATAGATCTTGCTGATGGAGAACCAAAGCACCAACCCGTCTGGAGTTTGAAACCAGAGGCCTGTGAGTAAAGCTGTAGGCAACGCCGCCAATGCCACTGAGCCAGTTCCCACCTTGAAAGGGCCTTTTGTTTTACCCCCTGGTTCCTGGGTGAGCAGTGATTCCATTTTAATTAAATACTCAGCAGCTGGGGTTGAACAAGCTGCCAGAGCCTTTTGCCCTGAGCCACAGGAGAAGCGACAAAGGAGAGGCGAGGGGCCCCTCACCCCAGCTGTGGAATGGTGAGCAGGAGCTAGTCTGAGAGCCCTGGGCAGGTGGTTGCATGTTGGTCGGCAGCTGGTTGATGTTCAGTGCAGAGGAATTCACCCTGCAGGATACCAACCTTCCCTGGGTATCCTGTTAATGGTACCTTCAGGGACACACTTGGAAAATTAAACCCAAGGACAGGAGAAAGACATTTTTTTATTTTACACAGGCCCAGCAGGGGCTCAGGGAGGAGCTAATGGAAGGCTGCTTTGGAGTGACAGTCTTTCCACCCCTGCTGGCCTCAACCCCTCTGCTCTGTGATACCATCTTCTCTGCCTGCCACATGCTGATTTCTTGCCCAGAAACAGTCCAATGTTCAGCAAGACAGCACAGACAAAACTCTGAATCAAGAGACCTGAGGGAAAACTCAGCCCAGTTACCAATCTACCTCCACTTTGATCCATGTCATTGAGGTTCAAATGTCTCCTCCCCTGAGAAGCCCTCTGGAATCTGGCTTAACCCTTACCACCCCACACTCCATGTTACCCATCATGCTAAAATCATCTTGTTTGTTTATTTGAATTCTTGTGTACTGGCTGTCTCTCCCCTGGAGAATGTAAGCTTCTTGAGGACAGAGGCTTAGTCTATTTTATTCACTCAGTGTCTGGCACAGAGCATGTGCTCAATAATGGTTGAATAAATACACTTAGGTAAGCTGTACTCTGCCTGAGGACAAAGACTCTACCTAAAAATGTGACCTAATGCCAGTAGTGTAAAAGTCCATGAGAATGCCCTGATTCTGGGGCTCATCTAATCAGCAGAGGTTCCCTGAGCTCCTGAGCTAGTCTCTGTGCTGAGCAGTGATGGGGGTACAGAGATGAAGCCAGCAAGCACCATGCCTACCCTCAAAGGACTGTAAGTCCAAGGGAAGACAGACACAAAATCACAGTTCAGTGGGATAAGGCTGTAGTGGAGGGCCAGAGAGAGCTACAACACTTGGCTGGTGTAGCTCAGTGGATTGAGCATGGGCTGCGAACCAAAGGATCGCTGGTTCAATTCCCAGCCAGGGCACATGCCTGGGTTGCAGGCCAGATCCTGAATGGGGTATGCATGAGAGGCAACCACACACTGATGTTTCTCTCCCTCTCTTTCTCCTCCCCTTCTCCTCTCTCTAAAAAAATAAATAAGTAAAATCTAAAAAAAAAAAGATATGCTTCCCTCTGAAGGGGATAAGTATCTTCCTAGATTAGAGGCCAAGAGGTCAGGGACCGCATCAGTATTCCCTGGGTATGTTCTCCAGGCCTGAGACTGCAGGTCATCACCCCTGTTTAGTTCATCCTAGGATGAAAAGCCACCTCAAAAATGCTATTCTCTTGGTTAAATGCATGTTGTGAGGTCAATCAACAAACACTTATTTACTGCAGCCCAGGTTTTTGATGATTCATTTGCTCACTTACTTTTTTACTTTATTCTACTCAACTGAAGATCCTCCTAGAGGATAGGGAATGGCAGACCTGCATAGGCAAAGGCTCAGAGGTGAGAATAAGTTTGGAATAAGTTGAAGAGGAAGCTAAGGATTTTCATTTTAAATCCCTGTAGGCTTGGAGTGGAGTTCTCTTTCTCTCAGGGAACAGTTAGTTGGGAGGTACAGAAACCATATTTCTTTGTGTTTACCCCACATTTTTGTCATTTAAGAATAAGGTTTGTGTCATTCGGCTACATGCTTAACATAGGTTACCTCTTACTCTTGATAACAATTTATGAAAGTAAGAACTTCCATTTCATAGTTGAGTAAGCTGAGATGCAGAGAAGGTAAATCATTTGCTCCAGGTCACGCAGTTTAGAAGCAGAGTAACCGAGTTTTGAACCCAGACACTCTGTGCTCACAAATCCTGTTTTTATCCACTACAGTAGTATTCCATTCTTCACGGGCCTCTGAAGTTAGCTTAGTTAACCCTAAATTATGCTCAATTCACCTTTTTTTGAGACCTTTCTAGAAAACATATCTCAGAGGACCTTGTCCTCTCCCTGAATTTCAGAGAGGCCAGTGTATTGTGAGGAGTCTCCTTTGCTGGTGGATTTATCACTTGTCTTCCCCTAATATGTGCCTTCCCAAGTAGTCCCAGCTGGAGTCTAATCCTTTCCCTCCTAATTATGTGACCTTCACTGTTTGCAAGCCCTTTTCCCACTTAATCCTTTCCACGTCCTTTTGGGGGTTGGTGACTTGAAGGTCACTTCACAGAGGAAGTGACCAAGGCTCAAAGCTTTCAGGACAATGGCAATAATAAAATTGCAGCAGCTAAAATGTATACAGGGCTTACTTATAGGTAATAGATACTGTTATCTACTGTAGGTAGCACCAAACTCTAGAGCAACTCATCCAAAGTCACAGCTAGTGAGAGGTAGAACAAGATTCAAACCCAGGAAGTGTGGCTCCAGAATCCACACTCTGAACCATTTCACTCACTCAACTGCCATACAGCTGGCTCATGGGGACGAGGGTGGAAGCTTGTGGCAAATATTTGGGTATGACTTGATTGCTCATTATTGACCCCTCCCTTAGATCCACTGGTGACTGCTTCTTTCTTCTAAACCTAGGGTTTCAGACTGCCCTGGCCACAACAGAATCCTGCAGGTTGCATGCTGCAGGTCTGGTTTGAAGTACTGTTAGTCTTGAGAGGATGTGCTTGCATATATGCATGTACGTGTGTGCTCACGTGTGTGTCCTTGGTGTGCCGCATGCTGGTCTGCTGAGATTCCTTGCAGAGTGTGCCTGGGGGAAGCAGAGTACGTCAGAGCTCTTTCTGACCCCTTTCAGCCTCCTTCATTGGGGAGAAAGGCTGTCTTGACTGTGTGTTTCTCCCATCCCTGGACTGCTGCTGGCAGCTGACTGTGGAGTTTTCATCTTAGGGACAGAGACAAGCAGCCTTTCAAAATAATTTGAGCCTTCAGGAAATGCTGGTTTTCTTTTGAAACTAAGCCACAGAGAATGACAGCCAAGGAATTCACAGTCCTGCCTGGAACTATTTTTTCTCTTTGAAGAAATATGGGCTCTTTTAACTACTGGAGTGACTCTGAACTGTTCTAAAGTGAGCCTCTCACTCTACAACTGTGCCGGGCATACTCATTTTCTTTTAAATTAAGAACTTGTTTTCAAAGCCTTGGCATCTCTCTCAAGGTAATGAGAGATACCTTGGAGATCTACAAAATCTAAATGTGCATGATATAAATGATGGACTTTATTTACTCAGCAGGCATTTCTTGGGTGTCTACATTGTGCGTGATGCTGGATTCATAGTGACATTCAGAGTCACATAGTCCCTACCCTCAGGAACTTAGTTTTATACAGGGAGAGAATGAAAATGCACTAATAAATCAAATAGATCATTTCAGAGAGTGGTGAGTGCCAGGGAGCATATGGCACAAGGTGATGTGATAGAGTGCTGAGAGGCTGCTTTGGTAGTCAGGGAGGCACTCTCTGAAGAGGGGCACCTTGGAGTTGAGAGTACAGTAACAAGCAGGCAGCTTTGCAAAGATCTGAGGGAAAGCATCCTGGGTACAGGGTACAGTCAGTGCAAAAGTATCAAGTTGGGAATGGTGAGTTCCAGGAGCAGCAAGGAAGAGGACAACAGTAGGAGATGACGTGAGAGAGCTAAGCAGAGACCAGTTTATGTAGAGCCTTGTAGGCAGTTCAGAGAGCTTGGATTTTATTCTGTTAAGTAGACTACATCTTGTTAATTAACAAATGATGTTTGACTCCATGAAAGGTTATGGATTATGGTTATTTTTATTGTTTTGCTATCAAAACAAAAGTTCCAAACATAGGTAAACATAATTTTGATTAAGATACCCAGGGTCTCTTTAAATGAGTCATGGAAACTTGGTGTAATGATCACAGGGTTCAAGTTTCAGCTCAGTTTTCCTAGCTGTGTGACCTTAGGTAGGTCATCAACTATTTCTGAGCCTCTGTTTCCTTATCTGCACAGTAGGGTATTATTTATAGACTGCCACATAGTATGTGATTGGAAATATGTATTATTCCATTGGGAACTTTCTTCTAAGGTACCCCTTACTAATTAGGACCTTAGATTCCACCTAGAGGAGGAGATGCCCACTAGAGGCACAAAAAAAAAGGTCTTGAATTACCTCAAAGCAGGTAGGGGTAGAAGGGAAGACATCTAAAAAGAGTATCTAACACCTCACCTTATACCCTGAGGCCCTCCACCACTCCTCCTTCCCCCAATAGCCTCCGACAGCTGACAGTGCCCTGTAACTAAAGGTCCACTTATAGCAGAAGATGCCAATCCTACAATGGCTTCTTGGTTAGAGTGGGAGGGACCTGTCCAGGGCAGGCCTCTGAAACCCTTGGAGTGCACTGAGGTCAGCATCCTGGAGCCAATCAGCACAAAGATTCTTGGAGCTCTCCAGGGTTCTGACCAGTGATGGAATCATAGAACATTTCAGTCATCTCTGACTCCAGTTGGATTGTCTTGAACATAGATTATGGTTACTACAGCTGGACCAAAAATGAGTGTAGGGAAAAGAAACCACATTTGAGATCAGGCAGACCTGGGTTAAAAATCTCTATCCAGCTGATGACCTTAACCAGTTAAACATCCATTTCCTCATCTCTAAAATGGGACTGGTGATGCCTATTTCTTATTGACTGTGTGAATTAGTGAACTAAAGCATTAAAAGAACATAATGTAATGCTAGACAAATACAGATGCTCATAAAATAGATGTTTATCTCCTCAAGCAGAGAACACCCAGAGAAGCCTATTGTGGGTCAGAATATTGGTTATAAAAGTATGGACTCTGGGGTCCCTCAAACTTACACAGATTTCAGCTCTGTTTCCTCCTGGATGTGTGAGTAAGAAAGCCACTCTATGTCTTAGTTTCCTCACCTGTAAAATGGAACTGATCCTGCATAGAGTCTAATAGCTAGAATTTAGTAAGTACCCAGCAAAGACTTGTGGGTTTGGATTAAATTTTTAGGTCACTTTCCTTTTCTTCTCTTTCTAAATAGAAGTGAATTTGGAATTCACTTCTAACCTGACAGTAGGCCATTGATGTTTCCCTAAACCCCATTAAGAGGGCGCAGACAGTAAATGGAAGCAAATGGTTGTGTTCCAATGTGACAGTGTGAAATGAAATGAAACCTGACTTGTGTCTGAGTTGCGCAGATATGACCAACAAGGGAACACCATCAGTCTTAGGTGGAATCTAAAGCACATGGCCGTCAGTGTTTTATGGACATGACCCCAAGAAAAAGATGTTCTTTTTTCTTACACCCATAAGATGTACAAGCAAAAATGTCTGTAAGGTTTCTTATTAAAGTTTCCTTATTCATTGAGGAAGAAGAATTAAACTGTGGTCAGGACCTCTAATTCAAGGTCCTGAATGCCTGAAACTCTTCTGACAGAAAAGCACAAAGCTGGGAAGGGCAGGATCCCTGTTGGACAGAGAGGAAAATACATGAGTTTGAGAGACATGAAGTTTGACTTGCAAGGTCTACTGTACCACTTAGCTGGGCAACTTTATCTAGGTTTAATGTTTTTTTAGTTACTGATTTGAGAGCGAGACAGAGATAAGAGAGAACCATTAATTTGTTTTTCCACCTATTTATGCATTCATTTATTGATTCTTCTAGGTGCCCTGACTTGTGATTGAACCAGAAATCTTAGTGTATTGGGATAATGCTCTAACCAACTGAGCTGCCCAGCCAGGGCCTATGTTTTCCTTTTAATTATGGAGAATTTCAAATGTATCAAGAATAGAATAGTATGGTAAAGTTCCATATACTCATTACCCAGCTTTAATAATTATCAACTATTGGTTAATCTTAACTCATTTCTATCCATCCTTTCCCCTCCCTTTTGTATTGTAGTGAGGCAAATCATTGGATGCAGTAAGTATTAGCCTCTCTGAGCCCAGTTTCCTAAGCTGTCAATTGGGGTGATAGTGATATCACACAGGGTGTCTAGGAAGATAACGGAAGAGCAAGGTGAAGTCCTGACAGTGGTTGTCCTCATTGCCCATGAGGGCCCTTGTCCTCCCAGGTTCCCACTTGGTTGAACCTTGGATCAATGCAGACTTGGGCCTCAGACCTCCTTCTCCGTGTTGGGTTCTCTGATCATCCTCCTGCTCAAACCTGACCTCTGCATGTAGACCTTTTGGAACTAGGACCCCATTATTCTCTTTGCTCCTCACCTTTGGGGATTGATCTTACACCTCAGTCCTCTGGTCTGTCCTGATCCAGGCCTGATGAAAATGCGGTGAGAGTGAAAGTCAGGAAACATGGATTTTTATCACACTAGTCAAATGGCCTTCACCAGTGCAGGCCTCAGCTTCTGGCATAATACACTCTTCATGTGGAATAATACTAACTTCATGTTATAAAACACTTTGCAAAATTTAAGCTATGAGGACTATTACAATGCTTGTGTTTATTATTAATTCACTTTGGAGTAAGCATTGTAGAAAGGGATTGTAGCCATCAAGGCAAACAAAGAAATGAAGCAAGAAGGAATATCTGAGATCAAGAGAAGGTGTGTTTATAAGATAGAAGAGAGCACAGTGTGCTTGGAAGCTGATGGGAATGATCCAGTAGAGAAGGAACAAGATAGATGATTCAGGGGAGAGGGAGCAGGGGTACCCACTGGAGTGAGCTCTTAGGTGGGGCCTCACTGTCAGTAGGCCCTCGGTCATAGAGGCTTTAGGGCCATTGAAGACCTTTGAGCAGGGGAGGTGATATGACCACACCTGCTACATGAAGGATGGATAGGTGAAAAAAAAAACAACTTGACCCATCAAGGGGCCTTGGGGAATATTCAAGTGAAAGGGGTTGTATATGCTTCTCTCTGAATCCACAGTGCCTGGCACAACCTTTGGATAGAGTTAAGTATTCACAGAAGGAGTGTCTGCAGTGCTTCTGGGACATCTGCTGGGGAAATTCATGTGTGGTGGGAAGCACAGGTGTTCTTTTTAGAAGGATGTATTGATGTGGGGGTCACCAGCACTGTGGTTCGTTGTGGGAGGGAGAGGATTGCTTAGGTAAACTATGCCTGGTCAGGATTTGTAAACTCACATGTCTATAGGGACCAAGCACATGGTGTAAATATAAATGTAATACAACAGGGCATTGTATAGGCAACAGGGAGTGGTGGAGATTGTGGCAAACTGGTGACACATGCCCTCTCTTAAGAGCTCAGCAGCTACTTAGCCCCAGCTCACTGTTTTCCTACAGACCCCGTGTTTCCAGAATTTTCAAGAGGATCTAGAAGTGTAGATTTTGCTATGAACTCACCCATTCTTTAAACCAAAGCTATACAGTAGAAATACAATTTAGGCCACATGGGTAATTTAGAATTTTCTAGTAGTCACAACAAAGAAGTGAAATGAAATAAGTGAAGTTTATTTTAATAATATGTTTTATTTAACCAAATATATCCAAAGTATTATTATAACATGTAATCAATATGACAAAAAAAAAAGAAGAAATCTTCTACCCTCTTTTTTTCATACTAAATCTTTGAAATCTGGTGTGCATTTTACTTAAAGTACATCTCAGGTAGGACTAGTCACATTTCAAGTGCTCTAGCTGCATGTGGCCACCCTCTTGGAGAGTATAACTTTAAATATTGGCTCCAACTATTTTAAAGCACATAGAGGGTCAAACAGAAGTGGGCTCCAGGCATCAGTGTCCAGCTTGCTGGTGCTGGAGTTGAGTAACTTGCTAAGGCCTCCTGCTCTGGCATTTCTGCACTCACACCTGGCTCATACCCCTCCTGCTGCTTCCCCTCCCCATGTCGAGCTGCCTGCCAGGAGAGACACCAGGGACAGTGAGGCACTTTTGAGTCTTCAGCAGGAAACTCTACTTGCCTGGTGTCACCACACCACAGCTGCGAAGTGTGGGGACTAGGAGGAGAGTCTCAGAGCCAAGCCTTAGTGTCAGTAGACATGGCCAGCTGGTCTTTGAAACCTGGTCCCCAGTCTTTGAGTCTAAAGCACATGCACAGTTGCACAGGCTACACACCCTCTTTCTAGACACCAGGGTTGTGGGCACTGCTGCCTTCCCCTCAGCTTCTGTGACTTCACTTGGGGAAGAGGAGTGCATGGGGACTCTACACAGATGAACTGACAGAACCCACGGCTCACATGGCCCTAGGTAGCTACTGAGGGAAGTGAATGCTAATGACAAGACAGAGTGGAACCAAGAGCATCTCTGCCCCACTGTGCATCTCGAAGTGGAAAAGGTTGGGCTGTCAGGCAGGAGGATATGAGGACAAACCAGCCCTGGGTAGTTCAGGGAAAGAAGGATTGGAGGTGGTCCTAGAGCTTTGAGCAAACCAAGGACATTTTAAAAGCCTTTCTTCCCTATTATTTATTTTTAAAATATTTTATTTATTTGTTTTTTAGAGAGGAGAAGAGGAGAAAGAGAGGGAGAGAAACATCAATGTGCGGTTGCCTCTCACACGTTCCCTATTAGGCACCTGGCCCACAACCCAGGCATGTGCCCTAGACTGGGAATCAAACCGTTGACCTTTTGATTTGCAGGCTGGCACTCAACCACTGAGCCACAGCAGCCTGGGCTCCCTATTATTTTATTAAGGTATAATTTCCATACAAGTAACCACTTTTAATGGAACCTCTTTTAATGTAGTTCTGTGAGTCTTCACAAATGCATACAGTTGTGTAACTACCACTGTAGTCAAGGTATAACACAATTCCATCACCCCCCAAAATTGCTCCCTGTCACTTTGCAGTCACCTTCTTCCCTTCCTCTAGTCCCTAGCAACCACTGATCTATAGATTCGCCTTTTTTATAACACCATTTTGATGGGATCATACACTGTGTAGCCTTTGAGTCTGGCTTCTTTCACTCACCACAGTGCATTTGATATCCTGTAGCATATATCATTAATTCCTTTCTTCTCAATGCTGAGTAGTATTCCATTGTATGGATGCACCAGAGTTTGTTTATCCAGTCTTTCACTCATTCATTAGGGTTGTTTTCCGTTTTTGGTAATTATAAATAAAGTCATTTTATTTCTGTATGAACATAAGTTTTTATTTCTTCTGGGTAATTACTTAGGGGTGGGATTGCTGGGTTATATGATAGGTGGATGTTTAATTTTACATGAAACTGCCCAAGTCTTTTTCAGAGTGGGTGCACCATATCACATCCCACCAGCAATGGAAGAGAGCCCCAGCTAATCCACATCCTCTCCAGCATTTAGTACTGTCATCATTTATTTATTTATTTATTTTAGCCATTCTGATAAGTGTTGGGGAATATTGCTAGGTACCTCTACAAACATTATCTCATCAAGTGCTGAGTCTGTGATATCATTTTGCATGTTTGGAAACCGAGGTCCAGAGTGTGGAATCACAGCTATCTGATGTGAAGCTGAACCTTTCCTCTGGGCCATACTGAGAGGCTGTACCCCAACATAGGTGTGGTGTCAACACTTGTTCACACCACAGGAAAACCAGGTTCAGCCCAGGCTTGCCTCTCCCTCTACTCTAGCATGACCCTCATGGCAGTCACTTCTTAGCCTGTCTGTCTCCTTTGATAGTCTGTCAGCTCTTTGAGAGTCTGTCCTAGTCGTCTATATCTCCAGGCCTAGATCAGACTCAACGAGAGAGCCAGCCAGCAAGTGTAGGATCTCCTGCTGCAAGGCTGACTCCCATGTTAGCCCTGAGGGGCCTCTACCCTTCTCTGCATTCCAATGACCTTTCTGGGCCACTGGTGTTATCTCCTAAAGAGGGAGCTACTGGGAAGATGGGGCCAGAGGTCAGGAGAACCAGGCCAGGCATGGACAATTCTGCCAGCCCTGACCCATCCCAGTCCCCCAGGTCCTCCCCAGGACTGGCTTCTCAGAGCCAGGTGCACAAACCCCTTTGCCAGTCTGTGGGCTTTGTTTCCTCTATGCCCAGAAGAGAAGTCAGGATCTGGGAAACTTGCTACTGTCTCCCAGTTGCTCCTAATATCTAATACACAGGCTCATGAGGCATTGCTGGCAATGAACAACTCTAGGAATCCATCTGGACTCAAAATATAGAAGGAGAGGTTATTTCCCTTTGGGTCAACATCTAGTTCTCTTCTTCTTAACAGTAATTTCCATTTATGATTGTTATGACTAGGGAGGAGCTACTGACATCCAGTGGGTAGTGGCCAATGTACACAGCAACCCCCACAAAAGAATTATGCAGCCCAAAGTGTCAACACTGCCATGGTTGGGAATCCTGCCCTAGTCCAGGACTTCATAAGAGCCCAGTGCTTAGCACAACACCTGAAATACAGTGCACATGCAATATACCATTTGTGAATAAATGAGCTTGTCAAAAGATACACACATACAATGGATAAGTAAAATCTGGCAGAGAATGAGTAATATAGCAGTGGCATGGTGGAATTACTGAAGATTCTTATTTTCCTCTCTGCTTATCTGTATTTAAAAAAATCTCCCACTATGAATTTGTATGTCTTATATAATTAAAACTTTATTTAAGGAAGAAAAGCAGAATAAAGCATAAAATGTATACTGAATATATATAGTAATTAGATTCATTCACTTATTTAACCAATATTTATTGATCCCTCACTGTATATTTATCAAGCATGGTTCTAGGTGCTGGGAACACAGCAGTGGGAAAAAAGAAAAATCAGATAAGGTTGCCCTCTTAGAGTTAATGTTCTAGCAGAAAGAGACAACAAAGAACTAAATACAGCCCTGGCTGCCGTAGCTCAGTGGATTGAGCATGGACTGTGAACCAAAGGGTCACTGGTCCGATTCCCAGTCAGGGCACATGCCTGGGTTGCAGGCCAGGTTCCCAGTGGGAGCCATGTGAGAGGCAACCACACATTGATATTTCTTCCCCTTTCTTTCTCCCTCCCTTCCCCTCTCTCTAAAAATAAATAAATAAAATCTCAAAAAAGAAGTAAATACATAAATGTATGGTATTTATAACACAACAGAATAGCTAGTGGTGACAAGTGCTATGAGGAAAACTAAATCAGGGTTATAGGAAGAGTATAATGAAGAGCTGATCAGAGGAGACCTCTCTGGGAAGGTGACTTTTGAATAGGGACCTGAACAGTGCCAGCGAGCAGAACATGACATGATGAATGGATCAAATGTGGATGTCATGTGTGTTTAAAGCAGAGACATGCACCACCCTTCTCTATAAGGTCTCTCTCCATCAAGCTTTGAGAAATGGCAGGACTTCTTATTTTGGAAATGCAATCCATCAAGATGCTCCTTCTGACACCTCTGAGAAGAGGCTGATGGTGTGTTTCTAAGCAGGGCCTTCATCTGAGAACAGGATACACAGGGGTTTAAGGTATGGACTTTCAAGGATGGGGAAAAAATTCTCTTGAGGAACCTCACAGTTTCTCCTCCTAGGGAGGCAGTGTACAGTTCAACTCTCAACACTTGCCAGCTGTGTGATGTTGGGCAGGTTGCTTAAACTCTCTAAGGTTCAGCATTCCCATCTGCAAAATGGCAACATTAATACCTATCCCACTGGGATGATGGAGACTCAGATGAGATGATACAGTGCTGTGGGTGTCCCTGTGTATTTGTTGAATGAAAAAAGATTTGGAATGTCTCTCTGAAGAACCCCAATCCAGAGGAAAGCAAACAGATTGATGGTTGTCATATTGGGGGTTTAACCAAAGACCTGCAAAGTCTCTTTCCAACTCTTAGCCATGGACACCCACAACAGCCTCTGCAGCAACTCTGGCTGATAGCCCTTCTTCCCCAAAGCTCAGGTCCCAAAGAAAACAGTGACCCCAAAACTAAGGATTTCTCCCTAGATGTGGTTAGCACACAATGCTGCTTTGGAATGGGGAAGGTATTTTTAAATGTTCTTGCAAGTGCAAAAGTGTGTCTTGTTAAAAATAAGGTTTGTGTTCATTGAAATGCTGTTCAGGTTCACCACTCTGCACAGTGTTTAAATTAACCACATTGTGCACCAAGCGAATTCCAAACAGCATGTGAATCATTGGGGGTAAAAAAAAGTTGGGAGCTGATATTTGCTAAAGTTGGATCTTATTTGTGTTCTGTATTTACCTAACATACCCTTCATAGCACTAACTCTGTGCCAGGCCCTGTTCCATGTGCTTTGCAAATATCAATGTCTTTAAACCCTCACACAAGCTCATGGCATTCCCCATCTTACAGTTGAGGAAATCAAGGTGCTGAGTTAAATTGCTTGCCCAGATTCATACAGCTCATGCCATTGGGGGAGTTTTTGCCAACATTTTTGCTGCAGGGAAAACCTTCCTTGTAACCTGCCCTGCCAAAAACTACCAAACTTTTGCTAGTGTCCTTTTTAGGAAATTAGGAATTCCTTGCAATGCCTAGGTAAGGAATTTCCTACTGCATTCCCCCCTTCTCCTGCCTGTGGACTTGGCAGCCTTTTGGAGCCTGGCAGAACAGATCGCCTATTTGTGTTAAGTGTCCTTTTGTGGTTCCTTATCCCCTCGGCTTTGGGCCAGCCTTCCCCAGCTGGCTCGTGCCCCTGCTTTGTCCCAGTTACCTGGCCCACCCTTCCAGATTTCCTTTATGTGCTCTTCCAGATCTCTGACCTCCCCCCATCCAGCTAAATCTGCTCTCCCTGAATGACTCAGCTCAGCTTCTGCCTCTTCCAAGAGCCTTCTGGGCTCTGGCGGCCCCATTACCCTTATCTATTAAACTTCTCTGTGCTTCTAGAGTCTACTTGCAACATGCAAGCTAATCCTGTTGTGTTTGCAGTTAGAATCTGTTCCCAGAATATAGGACATTAGTGGATTCAAATCCCAGCTCTGCCACCTACTTGGTTGCATGACCTTGAAGAAGTTGTCTTATCTCTGAGCCTCAGTTTTTATATGCATAAAATGGGCATAACAGTAGTTCCCAAGCTCCTTCAGGGTTGTGAAGATGTAAAAGATAGTACATGTAAAATCTCATAGTCTGCACTTAATCTATGGCAGAGGTCAGCTAACTTTTTCTGTAAAGGTCCAGATAATATATTTTAGTCTTTGCAGATTGAACAATTTCTGCCACAACTTTTCAACTCTGTTGTAGTATGTAAACAGCATAGACAATACATAAATGAGTATTACTCTGTTCAAATAAAACTTTATTTGCAAACATAGATGGAAGCCAGATTTGTCCCACCAGCTATAGTTTGCTGACATCTGGTCTATAGAGCAGCCTTTATTATGATTCTCTCTGCAATGCTATAGAACAGGTGTGTCAAACTCATTTACACCAGGGGCCACATCAGTCTTGTGGTTGCCTTCAAAGAGCCGAATGTAATTTTAGGACTTTACTAATGTAACTACTCCTTAACAGTTAAGTGAGAGCTCAGCACTGCCGCTGGGTAGAAACAAGGTATGGGACCAGATAAAACAAGGTGGAGGGCCAGATTCGGCCTATGGGCCTTGTGTTTGCCACCTGTGCTGTAGAAGATTAGAAAAGAGAAAGCTCCCACTCCCCTCCCAGGCATGACAGTGAAGAGCAAGGCATGGGAGCAGGGAGCTGGGAATTGGGGGGACAGGGAGCAGGTGTACTGAGGACTGGGATAAGACTCAAAGACAGGGAATCAGAAGGTGGGGGGGTGGCTTAATGTAAACCATGTGTGCAGGGGGATCATGAGAGGGGGCCTGGAGATGTCAGTTCAGGCCAGGTCAGGCTGACCTTGAATGCCACATTCATTCACAGAATTACCAATTCCCTAATGTAACAAGTATTAACTGAGCACCTACTATGTGCCATGCACTGCTCTGTGTGCTGAGGTCACAAGGAGAGTGAGACACACAGAAAATATGGCCTCAGAAGAACTTAGGTTCCCCCAGAGGAACTGAGGCCCAGAGTGGCTCAGTGACTGTCCTGGGGTCACATAGCCATCTTTTGGTTTCAATACATTCCAAAGTTACTGTTGCTTCAGTGAGATAAGCACAGGATTCAGACTCACACTGACCTGGCTTGATCTCGCTTCCTCTGTCATCCAGCCCTGTCACCTCTGTGAGCCTCAGTTTCCCTGACTGCCACATGAGGCCCATGATCCACACTCCCCCAGTGATACAGGATGGTTAGGACTTCAGGCTGTGCTTGCTATTAGAGCCCCTGTGTCATGGCTTCATGAGTCCCCTGGGGCCTCCATGTGACCAGCGTACCCAGAACTCCCATCTGCCAGGGGTCATTAGCAACATAGTCAAGCTAAATGGAGTGACTTGTGCTACAATTAAGGAAGGGTATGGGGAGGGTTGGCACTTTGAGGCAGACTTTCTAGGTCTCTTTCTGGGAGCATCCCAGAGTGAAAAGCAGCTGCACAGATACCCACCCTGGCCACCTGAGTGGCAGGCCCCATTCCAGACACCTTCAAGAGGAGCCCTACCTTTTTCCCATTTTATAGAGCAAGAAAGCAAGGCCTGAGAGAGGCATGAGAAGTATAGGCTGATTTAACTGTAGCAGTCACTGATTAAGAGTTCACTAGGAGCTGGGCACTTTCTCTTCTGTTATGTTATTCTCAGAGCACCCCTGTGAGGTAGGGATGACTCTTCCCACCTCTCTCACATGTGCTCACTCCCTTTCTCTTTCTCTGAGTACAATTGCACAGTAAAATGAAGAAATCTCACATGTGCAGCTGGATGGATTTTCACCTCTGTTTATACCTGTGAGACCACCATCCAGATTCAGTTACAGTATATTCCCAGCTCCCTGGGGAGCTACCCCATGCACCTTCCTCATGGACCCCCTTCACTTACCCAGAGGTAACCATTGCTTTGACTTTATCACCACAGTTTGGTTCTACCTACTCTTGAACCTCTAACAATAGAATCATACAGGATATTCTTTCTTGAGTCTGGCTTCTTTTGCCTGACATGTCTGTAAGATTCATCCACATTGTTAGGGACATCCATGGTCCATTCTAATTCAGAGCTGTGTAGTATTCCTTTGTATGACTCCATCACAAGTTGTTCCTCTGTTCCCCTGTGGGTGGGAGGTTTCTAGGTTTAAGCTATTATGAATTAAGTTTCTATGAATGTTCATGTCAAGTCTTTGGACACATATTTTCATTTCTGTCATTCAGAGTGGGATTGTTAAGCCATTGGGTACATACAGGTTTAACTGCCCTAGAAACTGCCAAACCTTTTCCCAAAATAGCTGTTCCATTTCCCACTCCCACCAGCAATGTGTCAGAGTTCCTGTTGTGCCACATTCTCATCAACTCTTGATACAATCAGTCACTTTCATCTTAGCCACACTGGTTGGGGTATCATCACACCCATTTTATGGAAGGAGAAACTGAGGCTCAGAGATGCTGGGCCACTTGTCCAAGACCACACAGCTACTGGTGTGAGAGCAGAAATTCAGGCTCTGTGAGATTCTGAATTCTGGGACTGTGTCATAGCTACAATTCAAGGCATGGAGCTCAGAACAGAATCAGAATGGAAGCAGCACATGTAAATGTTTTCTGAACATGAAGTGGATAGTTGAAAATGAGAACGTTCATTAGTGGCAGTGACAAGCTAGGCCAGTGCTCATCTCCCCATGGCACAGTGCCTTGGGTCCCTCCAACATCCCCAGGGAGAGCCCGGGCTCCCTGGTAACCTTGCTCTCCACAGCCATACTGCCAGGAATGCGTCCTCATGGGCTTGCCAGGAAAGACTGTTCTTTTGTGAGCTGGCAGGACACAGTCTGCATTCTGCAGCCCAGGGCCCTCTCAGAGCTCCCATCCCAGGGACTCTGCTATCCCCAAAGGCACTGGTTGTTCCTCTCAGGAAAACAACCTGTTCTGAGGTTGGGAGATTAATGGGACTTCTGGACACTCCTGTTTGGCTCTGGTTTCTAGAGCCCTGCATTCCCCTGGTTGTGCCTTGAAAATTAAGAGCCTAAGATCCTAAACCAGCTCTGCTACTGTCTTGCTGGGTGACATCAGGAAAGTCACCTCTCCTCTCTGAGCTCCTCTCACTGTGCATAAAATGGAGAGACTAGCTAAGAAGTCGAGGAAGCTGGGGCTTGGAGGCTTCTCAGGATTCCCTGTGGTAACTTGGTAGTTTGGCCACAACTGTGGATCACCCAGCCCAGTGCTTCCCAAGTTCTGATGTGCAGATGATTCCTCTGGGAATCTTGTTAAATGCAGATTCTGACTCAGTGGCTGCGGTCTGAAATCCTGAATTTCAGTCAAGCTCCCAGATAATGTTGATGCTGCTATTCTAAGGACCACACTTAGAGTAACCAGAGCCTTGGTACCCTTCCCCCCAATTCAGTCTTTAAAACATATTTTTAAAAAGATTTATCCTAGCCAGTAATATAGATGAACCACTGGTTTAAGGTACCAGGCATATTTTCTGCCAAGCATACAATGAAATGGGCACATTAACTATTGACGTAAATATGGCCTCCCAGGTTACACCAAGCTCATCTCCCTGGCCAGTTCTTCAAATGGACTCTGGCTCCTTTAAGTAACCATTCTGGTTGAATCAGCCTGGGTAATAAGGTGAAATTCAATCAGGACCACCCATGTCCACATGAAGACCATTCTCATGAGCCTGCAGGAAAACCTCCTGCCTGTTCTCCAAATTTCCACTTAAGGAAGTCATCAGAGGGTCTTTGGCACCTCTGGAGGCTAGATGCAGTCAGGAGACTGGGTTTGGTACCTCGCTGTGCCAGCATCTAGCTGGAGAGCCCCAGCTTCCTCATCTGTGAAATGAGCAATTAGCGGTACTCATGGAACCATCCATTGTGTGGAGAAAATTAGACAATCCATACAAAAGGCTTGTTAAGTTGGAATGTATGCCTTGTGAATAAGAGATGATTTAAGATTTCCCTACCTTGTTTGGATCCAAACTCTTGCAGTCTATAGGGCCCAGACTTTGGACTACTTCCAGAAGTCAGAGTCTCCCTCAAGTAATCAGCCCTCCTCTAGGTTATCCTAGAAGGCTATAGATTTGGGCAAAACAAGCACACATGGTCCAGTCAAAATCCAGAGTCTCCCTCCCTCCCAGCTCCCCCAAAGAAGGCAGGAGCATCACAGCTCAGCCAGCCAGGCAGCCCAGGTGAAGTTCCCCTGTCCCCCACAAGTACCAGTACTAAAAACAAGGAACTTTTGCACACTTTTTCCAACCCCCATACTCTAGATGTGATCTGGCGTGTACCTGCTTCCAGCTAAATCTTCCTCAGTTAGTATCCATGTATCTATTCACTTGCTCAAGAACCGTCCCTAACTCCCCAGAACTCTGGAATTCTGTGCAGACCCCTCACCACAGACACAAAGCTCCAACATAACTTCCCAGCCTGCCTGTGCTCTCCACACATACCCATGTCCTGATATGAGAAACTTGCTCTCCTCAGAACATTTCCCTGAGCTTGCCCATCTCCAGGTTTCTGCCCCAGCTGGCCCCTCCTCCCTCCAGTTGGAACATGTCTTTATTCCTTCTCTCAGTTCCCACCAAGGTCTGTCTGTGTCATGCCCAGCCGCCATTGCCCCATATGTGTTCTCTGACTTTTACATATGCATATATATACCCAACTTGGCTCTGATCTACACTCATCCCTTGTGTGTGATGCGTGTAATGGTTCTACCTCCTGCCAACTGTAAAGCTAGTCCTACCTGACACTAGGCCCACACTCAATGCTTTTTCCAGTGACCTTTATGATCATTATCGCATTTGAGCCCAATTTGCCTCAGTTTTTTCATTTGCAAAATGGGTATGATAACAGGACCTACAGGCTCAGCCCTCTCCCACCTTCCCCCAATACACCCTCTGCCCAGCAATTCTGGATTGCCACTCAGACTGCTTTTCCTGGTGGTGAAGCCTGAGTAGAAGGGTCAGAGAACCTAGCCTGATTCCATCCCTTCTCCTCAGGTACTCCCCAGGGAGCACAGGTTGTGCTACAACCCCTGGCACTGAGCAGTTTGGAGGGGTTGGCTTTACCAAGGGTTCAGAAATGCTGTTGTTTAGTCAGAAGCCTGTGGACACAAGGGGCCTGGATGTGTCCCAACCCTGCGGCCCTGAGAGGCAGGCCCAGGATGCAAGTGAGTTGGCAATAGGAGCTGTTCCTACTGCAATGTCCCTGCAAGGGACAGATAAGCCAAGTCTCCCACCCTCATGTCTGACCCCCAGGACTCCCATCCCCACACATCCTCCTCCTCCAGCCCCTCTGGTTTTCCACCTCTGAGTGATCTGCCCTCCCTTTCCCCAAGACCTGTATAATCTTTAAAATTAATATTTTAAGCTTTGCCAAGTTCCTTACACTCATGACCTAATTTAATCTTAAAAACAGACAAAGTAGATATATTTTTAAATATCTTTTCTCCATTTTATGCAAGTAATACAGGTATAGTGAAACCAAAAGAACAGTTAGAAAGTAGAGGTAAGGAAAAATTAAAAATACAGTAATCACCCACACTCATTTCTCAAACAAGAAATTGAGGCACAGACACACAGAATGATTCATCGAATGTCACCCAGTTGGCAATGCCAGAGCTGGGGTGTAGATCAGGTCTGTCTGATTATTTTCTATGATTATACAACACCTCAATTTCAAACTGCTTTTTAAAAAAGTAATCAATCAATGTTATAGAAAGTTTTTTTAAATAAAAGGAAAAGTATGGCCACTATCATTTTTTGTATTCTTTCTGGCCTTTATTTATTTTTTATTTTCTAGTATTATACGATATAATTATGAAGTACAGTCAATTTCATGTTGTAATTTTTTAATTGGCTCATTTGTCAATGGTCTTACCTGTAAAATGGGCTGATAATGCAGCCCACTCCATGAGGCAGGAGTGAGGAAGGGATGATATCCTGCATGCAAAGCATAGAGCCCAGCACCTATTAAGTGCTCAATCAAAACAAATCCTCTATTGGTATAAACACTATAATCATGATTTTAAATGGCCATGCCCTAGAACATCGAGTCAATGTACCACAATTTACTGAACCATTTCTTTGTTGCTGGATAGTGAGGGGTCTTATATTTTTTTGTTATAAATAACAGAGCAACAAGCTGGATCATGGCCTCACACCTGCTTCATGTGGCTGCTTCCAGCATCAGCAGAATGGTCAAGTTCTCCCCATCAAGTGCATACCTGAGGGCTCTATACACTATGTTGAGGAAGAGAAGGATAAATATTTATTATTCACCAGTGGTGTACCTAATATTAGGCCAGATACATTTATACTTGTATCCCTTAATTCTCACAAGCCCCCTTTTACAGATGAGGAAAATTGAGGCTCAGGCAGAAAAAAAACACAAAGAAATAATCTGCTCTCTATTAGCTAAGACTCTTAATTATGGTGTCATTTTTCAAAATATTGCACTTTTAAAGTAAAGCAAACAAAACCCAAAAACTCCTTTAAAACTTTTAAAGAAAATTAACTCCACATGCCCTCCAGCATTTGTCTGGTGATTCACTAGCCTTGACTACTGAGGATTTGGAGGGCGTGGAGGGAGCTCAGTTATGAAAGCCTGAAGAGCCCAAGAAAGACAGAATTCCTATGCAGCTTCTGGTCCACTGAGACAGGAAGACAACCAGTGTACAAGGGTGGACAGGAGGGACATGAGGAGACTGGCATGGGAGTGGGACTGGGATTTGGGAACCCCAGCTGTCTTCTCACCTCTGCACCCCTTACTGAGTGCCCTTGGATGAGCCCATTTGCCTCTCTGGGCCTCAGTTTCACCAGCTTCTCAGTGATCCTAAAAGGAGACTTCCAGCTCCAATATTTGGTGGTTTTTAACAAGTTGACAGAAAGTGTTTAGAGTTATTTTCTTTCAAAATCTCTATTAATAAGAAAATAAAAGAGAGAGTATGACAAGGAGACAGGGAGTTTTCATGTGTATTGCATATATTTGTGAATTATGAGATGTGTTTATGCACTAAACACGGAAAAAATCCATTACAATTAAAGAAAGAGGTCCAGCCCTGTTCAGTGCTTCTGAGGTTCTTTCTGGGGCTCTCATGATCCTGGTGACTTCGTGGTTTCCCTTCTACTTCATCCCTAGAGATGAAAGCAGGACTCCTTGACCCTGTCCCTGCCTGGGCTGTGTCCACCATCCTCCTGCACCATGCAACCTCCTTTTCCACTTAAGGCCCAGTTTGAATTAGGCGCATGCTCAATTCAGAAATGTAATAACAGCAAGAAGAGGTAGCATTTACCAAGTGTGTGCCCTGTGCCAGGCACTGTGCTAAATGTCCCACACATTCTCTCCTTTCATCCTCTCAGAGTGGGTAGTACTGCTATCATGCCCCTTTCACAGGGCAGAGACTAGGTTCAGAGGGGCCCGCACTTGCCAGGCCCCTATAGATCCTGAATTTGGGCAGTCTGGCTCCAGAGCCCAAGCCCATGGCCACCTTGCTAGGTGCATGAGGTTCACAGGAAGGACAGCAGTGCTGTGTGTGTTTCTTTGGGGGTGGGGGTGGGGGTGGGGGTCTGCCCAGACATGGGGTGTACAAGCTGGGCCTGTAGGGGGCATTCACCAGAGCCTGGAGGGGAGGAAAAGCCAGTGCCAAGGTGTCTGGAACTTGGCAATTCCAGGGGGTGGTCTGATGCACTGGGTGAAAGTGTGTTAAAGACAAGGCTGAGAATGGGGACAGTGTTAAAGCCCATGTTTAAAGGGAGGGTGGAGTAAAATTCAACAGAAGAAAAGGTTGATATGAAGAAAGCACCTTCCCTAGTGTGCTCTAAGAATGCCCACAGCCAGGCAGATCGCCAAGGCAGAAGAATAGACAATTCTGTTCTAGGGATAATCACCAGACCCCAAAGAAACACTCACAGACACTGCCATGTTGGGATCTCTTAATGACAGCCCACCTCAGCCATTTCCAGTGAAGCCTACCCTTAACTGATCACCCCTACCACACAGAGCTCCTACTCAGCTGTTTAGTGCTTCTTCTATAAATGGAAATAGACATCCAGGCTCAGCAGGCATCCGAAGGAAGCAGGGGCCAAAACAGAGAAAAAAGAAACTGGGAGAAAATAGAGATGATGCAGGAAGCAGAAGATAACTTCCCAAAACCACCATAATTAACATCTCAGAAAGAGAAGATACACATCCACGAAACAGCAATAAAGAGACCATTGGGAGAACAAAAAGAACTCTTGGAAGCCAACATTTTAAAGTCTAAAATGAATATTTCAATAGGATTTGTAATGGGGGGAAAACAGGCAGGATCTGACTGTTAAATAAATGTTTGGGGAAGGGCTAATAAAAATGTAGAAGAGGCTTCTGGGTTTGAACAAGTGGGGTTGGGCAGAGCCCTTATTTGCTGAGCTGGCCAGCTGCTCACAGAGGAAAAGCAGGTTGCGGGAGAACAAGAATGGATTCATTTCAGATGTGTGGGGCTGGAGGTCAATCCACCAGCAAAGAAGCAGAGGGTTGAAGCCCAGTGAGAGGAAGCCATCATTAGAGCCTGGATAGAGCATCTACTTCAGCCAGCTGTTTTCAAAGGGAAACTCCCAACCCAGCCTCTGAGATGCCTGTCAACCAACACTGATTCCTAGGGGGCTTGCCAGGTCAAAATGGGATGGGGAGTGAAATATGCATTTCAACAAACTCCCCTGGGAGTCAGATAAAGACCAAAATTTGGGACCTACTGGTCTCAGGAACAGGTAGTAGGGGTCTAGGGAAAAACTGGAGAAGTTAGGATGAAAGGAGCAAACAGGAAGTACAGGTAGGTTTAAACCCAGGAGGACACTCGTGTGGTGTACTCTGCCATCTTGGTGCAATGAAATTACTACTAATTTCAAAATAGCAACAGCTCTTTGGTATTCAGTAGCAAAATCACTGATTCAGGAAGCAATTAACATAGAAATTCAATCAATTATGCATTGCATTACTAATGTGTAGCAGTAATCAAATTGGCCTTTTAATATGTATTTTTTCTTTTAATTAATTCTGTCCAAAACTGGAGTAAAGATCCCATGAAGAAATGTACTCAGCTTAATTTTAAAAAGGAGAGGAGGAAAAAAACAACATTTTAGCTTCTTATCACCCTGTCAGAAAACACCCTCAGGCAGGAATTGCTTTGTACATTGGTTGATGTCATGCTCATGTGGTTTGAGATACACCAGAAATTCCCAAGTCCTGTCTGCAGGTGCTTGAGATTCCACCATTAGTGATTAGATGAAGCGTGATTTTGACCCTGTCTGTGATAGAATTGAAAGAGCACTGGACTAGGAGTCAAGAGACCCAACTTCCAATTTTAGATTGGTCATTAGTTGCCTCTCTGAGCTGCAGTTTCTCCCTCTGAGAGGATTAGACACTGTTTTCTTTTTTTTTAAAAAAAGATTTCATTTATTTATTTTTAGACAGAGGGAAAGGAGAAAGAGAGGGACAGAAGCATCAGCATATGGTTGCCTCTCGCATGCCCCCTACTGGGGACCTGACCTGAAACCCAGGCATGTGCCCTGATTGGGAATGGAAGCAGAGACCCTTTGGTTCACAGGCCAGCACTGAGAAGCCAATCCACTCAGCCACACCAGCCAGGGCTGCTTAGACACTGTTAAATAGTCTTCCAGCTCTGACATTATTATTCTTATATTACCACTGCAAGTGCCTCTCAGCCCCTAAGTATGAATGACTTTATGTCCCTTCCTTTTAGGTATTGACCAGAGAGGTCAGGCACAGTCACTCCAGAGCCATTCACCTGGGAGACTTAATTGATCATCTTTTGTAGAGCAGTTGGAGTGAGTACTATCAGCACATGCCTCCTCCTACCTTCTAATAATTGCTAACATTTATCAAGAGCTCCCTGTGTGCCAGGCACTAAGTGTCTTTCTTTCAACTGTGGTAAAATATACATAATGTCAAATTTACCATTGTCTTAACCATGTTTAAACATACAGTTCAGTGGCATTAAGTATATTCACATTGTTGCACACTCACCACCATCTAGCTCCAGAAAATTTTCACCTTCCCAAACTGAAACTCTTATTTTATGTGGATTATTTTCACTGAATCCTTACTACAACTCTGTGAGACAAGGTCTATTATTATCCCTGAGTATCAGTCAACCACAGCTATATTACATAGCCATAGTAATGCTACGTAATAAACACCCATAACACCCCAGCCTGATACACTCATAAGCACTTCTTTAGCTCCAGTGTCTGTCGGCTGATCCAGGATAGCTTCATTCATCTCTGAGCTCCTGCTTGCAGCCAGCAAACTCACTGAGGGGAATGTCCTTCTCATGGTGATGGCAGAGACACAAGGGGGCAGATGGAAACCCACAACACCTAAGGTCTAGATTCCAATGGTCCTACCTTGTTCTGTTGGCCAAACCAAGTCACATAGCCAAAATGCAAAGCCAGCACAAGGGAAATTGACCACACTCTTAGCAAAAGGCATGAATCCAAGGCAAGCACAAGAAGGGAGGCCAGTGTTGTATATGATCTTCCATAGCTCCATTGTAGAGATTACCAATTTCTACCTCACAGGATCATTTAAAGGAGCAGCCAGGATGCCATGGGAAGTCATGCAAGACACTGCTGGGTACAAAGGAAGAGGCTAGCACTTAATTAAGTGTACCCCCACCACAGTGATTTCAGCTTTTTTCCAGTTTACAACTTCATGCACAGCTTGTAGCATGGCATTCAGTACTTCTAGGAGTGGAGTTTGAACAGCCCAGCCAAGCTTATGTGGCTCCCCTAATCCCTACCAGGCCCCCAGCACCTGCCAAATTGCTCACCACACACCCATGTTCATGCCTTTGCTCATGTGGACTTCTTCATGGAAACCAGGTCAGACTCCTCCATGCTGTCTTCCCTTAGAGACTCTAGGCAGAGAGCTGGCTCTGTACCCTTGTGTGGCACAGCTGGCTTTCACAGCCCATGGGGACAGAGGCCACAGGTCACCTGCCCCATCCCCTTATACCTCTGCTAAAGACTCTGTGCCTGGCACCACTGGGTAGTCCTCCCCACCCAGGCAAGGGTCTTCCCCAGCTTCTGCCCATCTCAGGAGAGCTGGATAAGCTGGGGTGATGGCATTAACCCTGTGGGCACCACATCAGTCTTGGGAATATTTTCCTCCTCTTTACTTGAGGAAACCACAGCAAGAGGAACTTCCAGAACAATGCCCCCGCCTCGACCCCTAGAGTTTCAGAATTGTTCTTGGAGCACCTGGAACATGGAGAAATTCTCTTTTCATTTGAGGCCCTGGATAAATGAAAAGAATGAAGTAGGCCAGCTCACTGACCCAGAATTTTATATTTAAACCCAGCTTTCCCTGTGCGCTTCAGTAATGACAGTGAAAATTTATCTTCATTAAGGACCAGAAGACAGGGTGGGCTCAGGTGGGCAAAGTGGGCCTCTCTGGACATGGCAGATGGAGGGAGGGGCCTTTCGGGTCTGGGTCAAGATGGAAGGATGTTGAAGGGGCTGATAAGTCATGGAAATAAACAATCTGTTCTTGGAAGGGGCAGAAAGGCCTTCACTTGGCCAGTGGAGCCCTGGGCTGGGCTCCAGTGGGGGTCACCCTGTGCCAGTTTATTACTCCACATGCCAGGGAGTTTCTTTGTATAACTCTCCACCAAGAAGGCCTTTGTGTTCACATAATTTTGGCCAGAGAAAGTGAGGAAGCTACCTTCTTACCCTTGCCTTAATTATGGGGGAAAATCAGTTGGGATAGTTCACAACTATTTCTTTGTTTCAAGCACAATAACTAGGGCCCATTACACTTCTAGCCCAGCCTGCTGAGAAGACATTGATTTCTTAAAAGCACAAACAATGGAGCATGCTGACCATATGGTCACTCTAAGCAGAGTGGGTGGTCACCTTTATGATGTGATTTGAAGGTTGCCAGGAAGTTTCCCTGCTGAAATTTGCTTCCACTCACCAAATTGCTGCTGCCTGAAATTTCACCATGAACATCAAATCGTAAAATGTCAGGTTGTAATTAGCCTAGGAACCTGTCAAGTTCAAGGTCCTGACTCAAAGTACTCTTGGAGAATACCTGAACAGGCCCTTATTTTAGAGTAAACTGATGGCAGACCTGGGATTAGAGTTCAGGGAATGAAACTGTCATTTTAAAGCTAAATTCCCAACACTGGTGTGTCTTAAACTTTGCTGTGCATCTCAGTCTCCTAGGGATTTTGTTTAAAATGCATATTCTGGGTCAGTAGAATGGGATGTGGCCTGAAATTCCGCATTTCTGACAAGCTCTCTCATTCAGTCCTCGTGGCAGTCCTGAAAGGGATGTTATTATTCCCGTTTTATAGATGAGAAAAATTGAGACTCAGAGTTAGGTAATGTGACGTGCAGGATAATGTACCCCCCCCAGAAAAAAATGTTAGTGCTCTAATTCTAGGAATCTGTGAATGTGGGACCTTACATGGCTGAAGAGACTTTGCAGATGTGATTAAGATTAAGAAACTTGAGGCAGGGAAATTATTCTGAATTATCTAGATGGGGCCAGTCTAATCACACAAGTTCTTAAAAGTAGAGAAGCTTTTCCTAGCTGTGATCAGAGAGATGTGACAATTGAGGGTCAGAGACATGTGATGTTTGCTGGCTTTGAAGATGGAGAAGGGGCATGAGCCAAGGAATGCAGACAATGCAGACAGCTTCCTCTAGAAGCTGGAAAATGCAAGAAAATAGATTCTCCCCTAGAGCCTCCAGAAAAGAATGCAGTCCTGCCCACACCTTGATTTTAGAGTGAGAGCTATGTTGGAATTTTGACCTACAGGACTGTAAGATGATACTTTTGTATTGTTTGAAGCCATTAAGTTTGTGGTAATTTGTTATGACAGCAACAGAAAAAAATTGCAAATTTTGGTGCCCAGAGTGTGTTGTTGCTTTTAGAAATACCTAAAAAGGTGGAGTAGTTTTAAAACTGGGCAGTGGGCAGGGGCCAAAAGAATTTTGAGAAGTATGATAGAAAACTCCTCGATGGCCTTAAATATGCCGTTAGTAGAAACAGGGTTATTAACAACTCAGTTAGTGGTGACTCAGAAGGAAGTGAGGAGCACCACGAAGAAACTGTTAGTAGCAATGGACATGTAAGATGCTGCCAGTGAGGGCTCAGGAGAAAATGAGAATCATGTTATTGGGAAGTGGAAGAAAGGGGACCCTTGTTATACAGGGCAGGAATCTTAGCAGGATTGTGTCCTGTGGTTATGTGAAAAGTATAACTTTTAATAATGGACTTATATATTTAGCTGAGATTTCCAAGCAAAGTGTTAAATGTGTGTCCTGGTTACTTCCTGCTGCTTATAGAAAAATGTGAGAGGAAAAAGATAAATTTGAGGGAAGAACTGTTAAACAAAAAGGAAGCAGGAATTGATGATCAGGGAGTTCTTTGCCTATCTCACGTGGAAAGATCCTAAAATTAAGAGGCACACTGTCAGGAAATCATGTTCTAAAGGAAAGCCTGAGTGTATAGCTGTACAATTTCCAGCTAATACCTTAGAAAGATCAAAAGTTCAACATATTCAGTCACACAGAAGGCTCTTTGAAGAGTTTAAGGCTCTGCGTGAATCACAGATTCCCTTAATCTAGCCAGGAAGTATGCCTAAGGTTGTGATTCCTCAGCCACCTCAGGAAATGCCAAAAATAAGGAAGGGGTTATCTAGGGAAGATATGCAGATGAGCCACTTGGCTAATGGAGTGAACCTTCATGACATATCAGGAGACCCACAGGTTTCTTGAGAATGTTATACTAGTAGAAACACTGCCATCTTGGGCTGAAACAGAATACGAAATGAAAGAAGGCTGTCAGAGCCTTCTATCAGTAGAACCCCCAAATTCTACTGATATGACAGAGGTGAGTAAAACTACTCATCTGCAAACACATTCTACCTTTCATGAAAAAGAGAAGGAGACTTAGAGGGTGAAGGAGCTAATCCAGAGGACAAAACCCTGAGCCACAGAGGTTTACTCCCAGACCTTGAGACTTAATGAAATTTACCTGGCTGGATTTCAAAATTGCTTGGGACCAAGCAATTTTTTACCTTCTATTTTCTGCTGTTTTGAATAGGAATATCTATAACTGTTATCCTATATCTGTCTCATCATCATATTTTAGGAACAGGTAACTTGTTTCTTTAGAGAAATTGAGCCCCAGGATGTATCATACCCTGAGTCCCACCCATCCCAATTTACATATATGATTTAGCTGATGACATTTGGGACTTTGGAGCTGAAGAGGTTCAAAAGAGATTTTGAACTTCAAATTAATGCTGTGATGGGATGAGAATTTTGGGGAGCCTATGATGGAGTGAATGTATTTTGCATGTAGGATGGCCATGAATATCAGTGGGCCAGAGAACAGTCGGTTGTAGACAGAATAATAATCTCCAAATGCACACCCAAATTCCCAGAACCTATAAATATGCTACCTTACATGGAAAAAGGGACATCACAGTTGTGATTAAGTTTAAAGAATTCGAGGTAGGGAGATTATCCTGGATTATCTAGGTGGACCTCATCTAATCACAAGAGTCCTTAAAAGTAAGAGAAGTTTTCCCAGCTGCAGTCAAAGAGAGATATGGTGATGGAAAGAGGGTCAGGGAGATGTGATGTTTGCTGGCTTTGAAGATGGAAAAAGGAGTATGAATCAAGGAATGCAGACCGCCTCTAGAAGCTGGAAAAGGCAAGAAACAGACCCCCCGTAGAACCTTTAGAGAAGAACACAGCCCTACGAACACCTTGATTTTAGCCTAGTGAGATTCATGCTGGAATTCTGACTTGCAAAACTGTAAGATGATACACTTGCATGTTTTAAGCCACTAACTTTGTGATAATTTATGAGAGCAACAAAAAACTAATACAAGCACCTTACCCAAAGTGGTACAGCTCACATAGAGGTGGTAGCAGAACTTGGATTCTTTGGATGCCTGCACTTTCCCTATAATGAACTTCTTCCTGGTGGAAATTAAGCATTGACCTCTTATTTTAATTGTAAATGCCCCTGGGTAAGTAAGCCTTGAATTGCTGAATATGCCTCAGTTTTAGACTGTAAGCAGCAGAGATTCACCCTGGATGATATGGGCAGGAAAAGAATTTATTGAAAGCACATGAAGATTTGTAGGAACCCTCAGCAAGGACTGGAGACTGGGCTCAGGGCTGTTTGACCAGGATCAAGGTCCCAAGCTCTGCAGCAGATCCAACCTGCAAAAGACCCCACTTCCAAGGTCACTCACTGCCACCACACTAACTAGCTCCCAATGCCAAGTCTGGGGTAGCTGCTTCTGGAGCATGGAGCCCGACCCTGAGCATCAAAGGAGTTAGGGAAACCGATCACAGGTATTTCCAGCTGTTGAGTGGAAAAGTGGGCTCTGAGTCATAAGAGCTCCCCCAAATAGAGGAAGGGGTTCAGACACCAGGCAGCCAAAGTAAATGACAAGTGTCCCAGGGACAATGTGGTGGGCCAGCTGAATTTTAAACATTCTTCCTGTGATCCAAATAAGTCATAAAATGGCCCCCAGTAGAACACCAGTTTAGCTTCCCAATTTTGTTTCCTTTCCTTCTACTCCTGGAAATTCTGCAAAGTCTTCTGGCCAACCATGTGTCCCTGTCTATGTTTATCAAAAAGAGTCAGTAGGTAGTGGCAGCCCCAGAGGATGAAAAGAGCAGTCTGGCCCTAGCCAATATGACTCAGTTGGTTGGAGACTCATCCAGTAATCAAAAGGTTACAGGTTTGATTCCTGGTCAGGCCACCTACCTAGGTTGCAAGTTTGATCCCATCCCTGGGATGGGTGCTTATGATCCCTGGTCTGGGTGCCTACGGAAGGCAACCAGTCTTTGCTTCTCTTTTTCATTGATGTTTCTCTCCCTTCTTTCTCCAAAAGCAATGAAAAAATATCCTCGAGTGAGGATAATTTTTTTAAAAACATGTGCTGTCAACCCCACCAGCCTGGCATTACTGACCCTTTGTAGGACCTTTCACTTCTCAGGCCTCGCCTCCTCTGCTGTCATCCCAGAGGGCAGAGCCTGAGCCCTTTCTAGCTCAGATGCTCCTGAAGGTTCTGAATGGCTCAGCTCAATATTTTTCCTTGAACTCACTTACTTTAGTCATTTAAATATCATCATAGCTTTGTCATAAGGAATAATATCCAAGAGGTCAGGGTTTACATTCTAGTTTTACATTTCTTTTTCTGGTTCGTAAAACTAATCCATAACTACTAAAAGAAGAAAAACTGTTTGTCAAGGTACCATCTAAAAGCATCTATATCACTCTTTAGAAGAAGAAAGTAGTCAAGTCTTTCTTGTTTCCTCCACTTCTTCATGTGGGACGCAGGGAAGGTCACTTCCCCTCCCTTAGGCTTCAGTCTCCTGCAAAATAGGCTGAATTCTTCCATGAGGAGTGGATATATCACCTGTGTAACTGGGACAGTCCCTTGCACATAGAAGGTGCTCAGTGAAAAGTAGCTATTGTTTTTAAGTTTATCACCTTTGTCACTATTACTCTTGGGTGGAGTGTGGGCTTTGGAGCCACATAAGAATTTGACATCTCGCTCTGATGCTTCCTGGAGTGTAAGCTCAGGTAATTCATGTTACCTGTCTGAGCCTGACTTTCCTCATCTGGAAAAAGAGGACAGCAACCCACGTCACAGAGTTAACTGAAGGCTCAGTCAAGATGGAAAGGGCTCTGCAAATAGCGACAGTGGTTATATTTGGCCTGTTTTTTCTGTTGATGGCAAAGCTTGATCCTTTCTCTTTTTTTCCATAGACACTGGTCAATCAGTAGGCTTTTAGTTTTTGCCTCTCTTTTGTTCAAACAAAAATGAGGGAGGGAAAATGGAAAACCGAGGTTATATGTCTTCATTCTAAATAGCAGGAACCTCATAAATGGAAGGACATTATTTTAGGGTTGGAACAAATAGCTGAGGCTGGGAATCTGTTATCAGAATCACTGAGCAGTTAGAAAGGGATGTTCCCTGATCTTATCGGAGAAGTCACCCATGATTCTCAAACTGAACAGGAGGCCAATGTCTCTCAGAGGCCCCTCTTGCAAAAGGACATTTCTGTCCTGACCAGCAAGCTCAGTTGGTTAGAGCATCATTCTGATGTGTCAAGGTTGTGGGTTCAATTCCCAGTCAGAGCACATACAAGAAACAACCAATGAATGCATAGATAACTGGAACAGCAAAGTGATGTTTCTTTCTCTTCCCCTTCCTTGCTTTCTCTCTAAAATCAATCAAAATATTTTTAAATGTACATTTCTGAAGCAGTGGAGGACAACAATAGCTGGTAGTAAATTGATTGTCAACAGTCAGAATGGAGGTGTGGGAGGCAAACTTGCCCTGAGCTCCAGCCATCTAAACCTGTCTATTTAGATCTTAGGAAATATAGGCTTTCTCTAGGCCTTATGTTCAGGAGTGTCTTTTTTTTTCCCTTTGAATGTCAGTTGACATCACAAGTCACTCCTAACCCCTGACAGGGTCCTAAAAGCCCAGCCTGCTTTGAATGTTGCCTCCTGGACTCACTTGCCTTTGGAGTGTGGTAGGTGGAAGGGTGGGAGCAGACTGGCTCTGCTCCACCATCATGGTCTAGGCAGACCCCCATGGCTCCTCCCAGTGTCCCTTTTGTGGGCTAAGCAGAGGCAGAGGGATGCTTTTCATTCAGCAGCAACTCTGCACATGGTGCTTGTATAACTGGAGACTTGGACCCCCATTCCTGGAAAGGGCCAGGCACACCAACCCTAGAAAGGACTCCCCTGAGGGACAGAGCCTGACCTCAGCAACAGAGGGCCTCTGAATTTTGGCTTCCATTCACCTGGGGATCAGAGGTCATTTTTGGAGTTGGCCAAATAGGTGGTATTATCTTGGCCCTTCTCACAAGACTGTCAATATGTCCTGCTTCACACAACTCACTCTGTCTTCATTGACCTTCTGGGTACAGTAGGACAATTTGTTGAGCCTCACCATAAAGCCAATAACCATTCATTCCTGGAGCACCTACTAGGTGCTATGGATAAAACACAGACCTGGCTGGCATGAAGTTCCCAGTCTGGTCATTATTTTCTATCATCACGTCCCATTCCCCAAGAGCAGCACATATTCCTTGTGTTCATAATGACAGTAAATAGAAATAATCACAATAATCTAGCTAGCATTTATGTTCTGGCTAAAGAATCTCTGTGAAGTACTTTGCATGAGTTTGCTCATGAAAATCTCACAACTATCTTGGAAAGCAGCCCCTGCTCTCCATTTTACAGATAAAGTAACTGAGACTCAGAGAAGTCATGCATCTTGCCGAAGGTCACACAGCTGATAAATAGGGCCCTCAGATTGTAAAACCATACTGGTGGATTCCTTGCCCATTTTCCATGCCTCTCCTCTCAGCATGAACAAAATCAGCATTAGCCAATTCAGGCTTGATTTGGCCTTCTCCTAACACACGAGGAGATATTCCAATTGTGATTCTAAAAGCTGAAGCTCAGAGAGGCCAACAGACTTTCTTGAAGTCACCCAAATGAGACTTTCATTTTGGGACATCTGGTTGCAAATCTACTTTTGCTGCAACACGTGGCCCTAAATTCTACATGGGCATGTTGCCCCTCAATGGGCTTTGATTAGCTAGAGCTAAGATGAAGTCTTGTAGGTTACAAAATATACCTTGGACAACTGGCCTCTTTCACACTCTGTCTGGGAGGAGGGGCTGGAACCAGGAGAATCACCTTTGGAAGGAGGGGGCTTGATGTGACTGTCAGTGGGGGAAAGTGGGAGCATTCTGGGTTGTCACAATGGCTTTGGACCAGTGATTCTCAACTGGTGTGCTACAACAGGAACATTGGTGTGCCACAGGAATGTGTAAAACATGCAATACCTGACTATTTAGTCAGGGGCACTGACCTCTTTTCCCTTAGATTGCCTAATAAAAAATGACAATAGCCAACAACAGTAGCTGTCTAGAATGAACCATATTTTACCTATTTTTTTTGTCAGATTGGCAAAAATATATTTTTTGGTATGCCACAGACTTTTAGTAATCAGTTTATGTCTGTCATAAGATGAAAAAGGTTGAAAATCACTGTCATTTGTGAGCAAGGACCAGCAGTGATACAGGCCTCACAATGCACAGCCGAGACCTGTCCTGAGTCTGGCACCATGTTGAATGTTTCACTGGACGTTGATGTCAGTGAAAACTCTGTTTGTAGCTATGCTCAGAACCTAACTCTGTGTTGTGCATTAACATATTAATATATCCTGGAATTTCCAGGAGTAAAAATACCAAGTAAATTGAAGGAAAACTGTACTCATTTTGTTCAGAATTTCACCAAGAATCGTTCCCATTTTAATACTCAGAACCAGCAGCAGCATGTGTGGTATTTGAGATGCTGAAATAACAGCCCTGTTAGTGGCTGTCACATTTCTAGTGATTCAATGTATATCTGTGAATATATTTAGTTAGCCCTCACTTCAAAATGTCAAATGTAAAAAAAAGAGTTGACAGCACTCAGTTGAACATTGTCTCCTCTTTCATCCAAACCAGTTCACCCCAATTAGGATCCATCATCTGACTGCCTCATTATGTCTTCTAGTGTCATCACACCAGGGCGTTGAGACATGGAAATGAGCATTGTGTTTTTACAGATGACTTTCCTTTCCTTTCTCCTCTATATTACAGTTGGGGCATTATATGCCTTTTTAAAATTATGTGTATTGGTAGGATATATTAACTGTAGATTTGTTTTCAGGATAATAAAAGGAGTGTTGAATCAGACAGAGTCAAGAACTGCTGGCATAGTGGACAGAAATGGGGTTGCAGATGCTGCCCTGCGCCTAATTGCTGGGACCTCAGATCATAAGCTCTTACCCCAGGCCTCGCACATCATTTATTTCATTTGGTTCCCCAACTAAACTAGTGGATAAATAGTAGGTGTTGACAGAAAATGGGTGGTAGCCATTTGGATGGACAGATAGGTGGGGTGAATGGATGAATGTATGAGCAGGTGGATGGACATGGTAGGTGAACAGACAGATGAATGGGTGGGTGGGTGGGTATGTGGATACAAGAGTAGGTGGACAAATGAGTGAACTGATGGGTGGATGGGTACAGACACAGTAGGTGGGCAGACACAGATGGATGGATGGATGGATGGATGGATGGATGGATGGATGGATGGACAGATAGGAATGTGGGCAGGTGGAAGGATAGGTGAGTAGGTGATTAGGTAGAAGAATTGATGGATGAAATGAGGGAAGGTGGAAGAACAGGTACAGAAAGGTTTATTCATTTGCCCAGGTTCACACAGCTAGTCAATAGGACTGGAACCCAGGCAGTCTGATTGCAGAGCTCATCCTCTTAATTTCCACATTACATTTGATAAAGTAACTTGCCCAAGTCACCAGTCAGGAATAGATGAATCCAAACTTTGAAACTGGATCTGTTTGACTCATTACTACTCCACTGACTGAAGACTGGAGAACTTAAGGGGTCAGTTGTGAATGCCCCAGGAGTCTTGACCTCATTCGTGGGCAGCCAGGGAGCTGGCAAAGGGTTTGTTTAAGCCTGGTTATCACATCATCATTTCTGAGTTTAGAAAGACAATGTGGTGGTAGGTTTTAGAGGAACCCACCTATCAGGAGATTGTTGTAGTAACAGTCAATGAGGAGATGAGGCAGAGATGTGGCCAAGAGGGCTCAGAAGCAAGAATGGAATCAAGAGGCTTCTAGAATTTGATTTGTCAGGACCTGATGACTAAGCCCATGTGAGAGATAAGGAACAGCAGGAATCACAAATGTCTGCGTGACCTTGAACATAATCACTTCCACTTCCTGAGCCTTGCCTCCTACATCAAATGTGTCAGTTAGAACAATAAAGGTTAGGCTGCTATAACAAAGAGGCCTCCCCAAAATACTGTGGCTTACCCAGGTAGAAGTGTTTTTTCCTAGGATAACAGTTGGCTGCTCTGGCTTGACACAGGTGCTCTGCTCCACAATGTCATTCATTGCCTTAGGTTCCCTTTACTTTATTGCTCTGCCACCACTTAGGATGTTGCTGTCATCAGCACAGTGGAAGCTGGGTCCCAAGTATATCACATTTTACCTCATAGGGAGGTGGACCAAGTATAGATCATACACCCAGATGTTTTAAGTCAAAGTCTAGAAGTGACACACATTCATTCCATTCACATGCCACTCAATAAGGATTCGGTCACATGGCTACACCTGGCTGCAGGAAGACTAAGAAGTTTAGTCTGCCTGAGTAGCCATGTGCCCAGACAAATCTCAATTACCCTGGGGGAAGAGATAAATGACTTTAGGAGGAAAACAGGAAATCTATCACATCTTGGAATTGCTGGGGTCCAGAGTTATCACCAGGACAAAAATGAAATAATGTTCATGGAGCACCTGGCACAGGACTGGCATGAGATGGACGCTAGGCAATGGTAGGTGGAAGGGGCACATAAAGGACCAGTAAGGCACTCCAAGAACTGTGAGACTTTGGCCACAAAATCAGTATGTGACAAAGGAGGTCAGACACCTCTAGAGGCAGTTTCAAAATGGTAAGTTGCCCTCATGCCAGATTCTAGGTGGGGTTAGACTGGGTGAGGGGTGGTTTAGGAGAAGAGGGATGCAAGGTCAGCCTGGAGCCAAGATTGAGAAGGTAGAGGGGTTTTGGCAAGGCACATGCCCCCCATTGGGGAAGAGAAAAAGAGGGCTACTGGCCTAACAGCCCACCTGTGGAGCCAACTAAGCTCACATGTAGACATGGAGGTGTGAGAAGTCAATCAGGACAACAGAAACCACTCCAATTACTTTAGATAGAGGGAACTTAAGGCAGGCAATTGGTTTCATGGTAGTAGAAGAATAAAAACCACCTGAAGGACAGGGAGGCAAACTAGGGATTAGCAACAGCAGAAACTTACTGCCACCCTGTGGGTGTTGTTAATCAGACTCCAAGAGTTTGGTTAGCATGAGTCTGTTCCTAGTGGACAGATCCACATGGCCTTAGCAGCCTGGGTCAAGATTCCAAGCATCAGAGCCAAGACTAGACCCAGAATAGAGATCTGGCTGTATCTTTGATACTTTTCTCTCACCAGGGTATGCAGTCCTGTGGAAACACACTCAATGTGGGGCTTGTATGTGTGTGGACACCACCTGATATCATTTCCCATAGCTGCTGCTCTTCCCCTTCTATCCATTCCTGCCCTTCTGCCTGCCCCTCCTCACCATATCTGCCATGTCCAGGATGCAACAGATCAACCTCCAAATACCTGAAGGGCTACCTTGGTCAGAAGTGTACACTTGCTTGCTGTGCCTCCTATAGGTGGAACTGGGCTCCACAGGTAGAAGTGAAAGCATAAGGAGACTTGATTCCTTATCTCTACAACTTAGCTCTACTACTTAGGAGCTATAAATTCTTGAACAAGTTGCTTAGACTCTCTGAGCTTCAGTTTCCTCTTCTGCAAAATGAGGATGTTAATACTGCCCTTGGAGAATTGTTTACAGGGATTAAATGAAATAGTCATAGCAAGGTAGCTGACACAATGGCCTGGTTTTTCTTGTTCATTGTTATTAATGATATCTGGTTACAATGAGGCAAATTTCAGTGTAAGGAAATGATTTCCAACAGTCTGAGCCAACCAATGTGGAAAGGCTGCCTTGGTAGGTGGTGAGGTCCCTTTTATAAAAAGCATGCAGGTAGAAGCCTGACAATCGCTTGTCAGGGTCCAGAAATCCCCTGCATAGAGGGAGGGGTTTCCCTGGATGCCCTCTGAGATCCCTGTCAGCCTGAAAAGCAGTGATTGGTGTATTTCCAGTACCCCCTCAGGGGCAATCTGAGGCCCACCCACATTCAGGGAAGTTCTGATTCTCAGACTTGACAAGTTTAACTCCACACCAACAATGCCTGGTCCCCTCGACTATGAGACTAGAAGGAGGAAAGCCACATAAGATCTTGGCCGCCAAAATGGTGAGGGTCAAAGTGGTTCCATGGTGGCTTGACTAGGTTATGGATTTGTCAGGAAGTAGTGTTGAATAGTGGTTAGGACTCCAAGTCCTGAGTTTGGGCAATATTGACCTTCATCCTGGTCCAGCCACTATTGAGCAGTTGACCTTTTAAAAGTTAACCTCTCTAGCTTCAGGGTCTCCATCTGTTATGTGGTAATGACAGTATCTTTTTCATAGGATGTTGTGTGAATGGATAAAATAATACATGCAAAGTTCTTGGCTCAATTGTTGAAACATGGCCAACACTCAATATAAGGTGTTTGTATCATCACTACTTTAAGAATTTTTTTAAAAAAGGATTTGTGTCAGCCTGTCTATACAGTCTAATAAGATTGAAGAGAAATGAACTAGGGAGTCAGGAAATAATGGTAGGAAAATAAGATGGAACCATGGGAAGGTTAGTTCATAGCATGTACGCTTTATATTTTGCTGTGAGTTTCCTAGAAGCCAAAACAAAGGGGGAAACAAGATCTGTCAGGCATACATGTATAATTGCAACCATATCTAATGTAAAAACAATCATATTCATTATGGAATACATGGGTGGGTATTGCATAATTTATTCCATTAATCCCCATTGATTGGTATTTAGGTTGTTTCCAATTTTTCTTTGTCATAAACAGTGTTACAATGAACATCCTAGTACCTGCATATTTGACTGATTCTTGAACATCTACCTAACACTTCTGTCAATTCAATTACCTTCTGGGGTCTTCCTGAAGAGAAAAGATAGACATTGGTTGGGATAGGAGTCCTGAAAAGATATTAGGAACTAGAGATTAAGAAGAGTTGGTGGGGCAAGAGGGCAAGGCAAGAAGTGATCCCAGGAATGACATCCAGCCATTGTTGCCTGCTGAGTCTTCCCTACTTCCCTATGCCCAGCGGGAGAGATCCTTGAGACTGGGAAGGGAAAATGAGGCCAAATGCCCACCACAGCAGGGGCAGCTCATCATGAGGTCATACCAGATATGACACTGAGAATAGCAGCCATTCTCCCACCATTCTTCAGCCATGCCACACTACTCACCATTCCCCATCATACCATCATGCTGCTGCTCCTGCTCTCCCTCCAGCCTGGAACACTCTCTCATTTGTTCAGACTCCTGGTAAGCATCTCAAGAAGCAGCTCAAATCATCTCACTTTCATAAAGGCTTTTGTCCCCACCCTACAGCACTCTAGAGTATCATAGTCCCTTCTACAATGTAGTGCCACAATTCTTTATGTGTTGGTGAACCTCACCCAATCCCCAGGCTCTGATGTCTTGTTGAGTCCCTCATGGAAACATGTTCTAGAATTGAACAAGGAATACAGCTTTTGTGTGAGGTGCTTTTGAAGATGCAGGATAGCCTAGCTGTCAAATGCAGCAACTTTAGAGTCAGAAAGGGTTTAAATCGTGACTCTGCCTCTTGCTAGCTCTGTGACCTTGGACAAGTCCTTTCACCTCTTAGCCTCAGCTTTCTTATCTGACCCATGCACCACACATTGCATATATTTGCTTATTTAAATGTCAGGGGACTCCTGAGGAATTCGTCACTATGATGAAATACAGTGCTGAACACATGAGCACAAAGGCAGCTGCTGCCACACCCCTTTCTGGCCAGGCATCCACATATCAGCTGACTTCCCTGTCATGCTTTCAAAGTATCAATTTTGCACCAATTGTGTACTGGGTGCAGTGTTAGGCTCAGAGTGTAACTATACATAGTACAACTGCTCTGTGCTCTTAAGGGCTCTGAGCCTGGTGGGGGTGACAAGTATCAAAAAAATCATCGTGCAAATGACGGCACAGTTTCCTTCCTGGGTCATTGCTATGAGGGACATGGGCATAAAGCTATGTGAGCCCAACAGGAATGGCTTCTGATTAGAGGGTCAGAGAAGACCATTCTGCAGCAGCAATCTAGCTAATCAAAAGGATTTGCCAGGAAGAAAGCAGTGTATCAGTGGTACAGATAGAGACCTTGAGGTGGGAAGGGGTCTTGTGCACTGGGACACTCAAGGAAGGCCAGTGTGACTGGAGCCTAGAGAGCAAGAGATGGTGCTGGGAAGAGGGTGGATAGGAGCCTGCAGGATGATTGTGGAGTTTGGACTTCATCTTGATTGCAGGGTAGCCATCAAAGTCACATGTGATAGAATTCAGCTTCCAGAAGCCCTCTCTGTTGGAAAGTGGATTATAAGAGGCAACAGGGAGACACAGGAGGTGGCGTGAAAGGTTCTGCATTCATTCAGGCAAGCAATGATGGTAGACTGATGAGGCTGGTGACAGTGTAGGGAACAGAGTATAAGAGGTACTGGGTATGGAATCTACCAGATTGGGTGATAGGCTGGGTGTGAGTGGGTGATGGATTGCAGGCAGCTGGTTGACTGACTATGGGAGCCATATCCTAAGATGGGAAGACTGGAGGAGGAGCAGGCTGGAGAGGTGGATAGGGCTCAGTTGGGGCTATGAGATATTTGTAGGTGTAAAGGCCTGGCACTCAGAAGAGGGGCCAGCATGAGAAGGTGTTTTTGGTTTTCCAGACACATTAGAGGGCTTCAGTGAGACAGCACATGTTGTCAGCTCCTCTCTTGAACATCTGCTGAGCTGCGTACCTCCTAGGAGGGCAGTTCTTGGCTATCCATGGCCATTTTCAGAAGCTTGGAGCATTCCCACTGCAGAGTTGCCACTCTCAGGGCTTCCCCATCCTGGCCCACTGGTGACACCTCATTAGGAAGGGTGTCCATGAGAGTGGTTTTCCCTGGTTTGTTCAGAAAACCAGCTGCTACCTTTGAGTTGTTCCCATCTTATTATCCCCGGAGTTTCTACTTTTTTGTGAAAACTTAATTGCCTGCTAGGCTTGAAAGGGCCTGGACCAGCTGTTCAGGTTTGGGAAGTCACAGTTAAATGCACCATGATCAAAGGCTGCAAGAGGCCAGCAGTGTCCATGTCAGCAGCTCCTTAAAATTAGAGCAACTTAACTCCTCCCAAAACAGAAAGCAAATTGCTCCACATGGACACTTGAAAGCAAGAGTGTTAGGCAGGTCCAGCCTTCCAAATGCCTGCTGCATCTTTAAATCATCTTGCTTTGGAAATGGAATGCCCAAGCCTCGTCCTAAACTCCCACAGGAGACATGTGCAGAGATGTCATTTGTGGGTCCTGTGTCTCCTTGAAGTTTCTTTCAAATCAAGCCCAGGAAAAATCTCGAGAAGCCAATGAGCTCTGCGAATAATCTCCAAGCTCCCAGCTGGCCCACCCCCATGCTCACCCCCAGTTCTTCTCAGCAACACTAGAAATCAGGGGACCTGGTTGCAAATCCCAGCATCACAGGCTGGATGACCTTGAGCAAGTCTGTCTGTGCCCTGGGTCTACTCAGCTATAAAATGGACTGATAACTTCCCTATCTACCTCACTCAGTTTTGAGAGACCTCAATAAGAAGCAAAGTGCGAAAGTGCTTTGTAACAGAAGCATCACACCCATCAGCTGTTGTTCAACTTCTTACCATCCCAGTGATACTTGCATTTCAAAAACTAAGGAACTTTGAGAAGCAGGCAGTGTTTCTCAGGGAAGAAAAGCATTTCTAAAATGTTGGGAAACAAACCAGTGTTTGAAGGGCAGGGACACCAGGTGTGAAGTTACCTTGAGAGCCATGAGGTGTAAAAATAGCAGAGTAGGTGACAGGAGCAGCTGGCCTCCCTCCTGGAAGCTGCAGGGCCACCTTCTGTTACTCTCCTCTCTTGTTCTCTCCTCTCCTCTTTCCACTCCTCCCCTCTTCACCCCTCACCTCTCCTGTCTTCCTGTCCTCCCCTTCCGTTCTTCTACTGTCTCCCCTCACCCATCTTTCTTTTATCACACAATGGTTTTTAAAATTTACCATCTTCACCATTTTTAAGTGTACAGTTCAGTAGTGATACATATATTCCCATTGCAGTGCAGCAGATCTAAAAACTTTCTCATTTTATAAAACTGAACCCTTCTACCCATTCAACACCAGTTCTCCTCCCCTCCACCTATCTTTCACCTGTTTTTTCTTCTGAGTTCCATCCTTCCTTTTTTGTTCCAAGAAAGTTATAAACTATATAAGTTAACATTCTTTCTGTTGAAAGTGACTCAAACCAGCATAAGCCCCAAAAGGAATTTATTGGCTTGAGTTACTGAAAGGTCCTGGGTTAACAGGCTTCGGGTACAGCCGGGTCCAGGGACTGGAACAATCATCATACCTTATTCTCCCCTCTCCCTGTCTCTCACTTCTGCCTCTCCCTGAGCTGGCTTCGTCTTCAGGCATCCTCCCCATATTAGGATCCTGTCCCTCCTTCCCAGTATTGTAAATGGGGCAAATGTGCCCATATTACTTCTTTGCCAAGGTGCCTTCATAGTTCCACCTTCAGCTAGATGCAGCCCTGTCCCATCCCCAGATTTGGGGCATACCTGGCCCCACCACTGGATCTTCTGGACACCCCCTGCTCCTCCCAGTCACCTTGGTCCTGCCACCATGATGGCCCAGAAGAATGACATAGAAATAAACATGAGCCTCAGACTCACCCAGGCCTGAGTTCAAACCCCACTCTGCCATTTACTGAGATAAATGATAATGGGGGAAGGATTAAAAACAGAATACTGGTATAGAATGTTACTTTCTGGTGCAGCACCCATTCTAGCCACTTCTGACTGCTCTCCCAACCCTGCACACAGCCCTCAGTGACTGGGCCCTGAAGTCCATTTCTCCTTTTTCCCGCTGAGGCCAGCTCTAATGCCCTGTCCTCTGCAAATCCTGTCCCTTCTACCTCAGTCCCCTGCGTCCCAGTGCAGCCAGCTGTCTTCTGGAGCCCTGCCCTCGATCACTCTGTCACCTCTCTCCATTACTCTCCTACTGGAAGGTTCTCTTGCCTCCTTCCATTTCACTGCCAAGGCACAACTGCCCTGGGGATCCAGCCTTGCCCAGGCAGCCCAGATGCTGCAAAGGCTGTAAGAGTCTTGAGACGAACTGATGTATTTTTCATAAGTCCCTAAAGGTTCATACTTCCCAGGCATCTGTTGACATCTTCACTTATCTCCACAGCCAGCAATGTCTCTGGACCCTGAAATTGGAACTGCCTTCCAGAGCCCACAGTGGCCACCCAGGGCCTACACTCCATACTCACCTCTGTGTCTCAGAGCAGAGACCCAGGCTGGGAAGCCAAAGCTACAGGTTATAAAAACCAGTCAGAGAAGGAAGAAGTCATTCCTGGGGCTGGGAGTGCCTAAAGGTGGGAGAGCAGGAATCAGGGGGTATAAATACCACTCCAGCCAGGTGTCCCGGGAGAAAAAACAAGAACTGAAATACCACAGAGCCCTGCGTTCAAATTCTGACTTAGCCACCTAACCTCTGTGTGACCTGGGGCCTTTCTCCTCTCTGAGCCTTAGTTTTGCTCATCTGCAAAATGGGGACAGCTATGCCAACCCCAGAAGGTGGCTGTGAGCATTTAGTGACACAATACATGAAGAAGCTCAGTGAATATGAGTTTCTTATGAATAAAAAATAATAAATAGGCATAACTAAATTTTTTATGAAATAGTATAAATGATGCAATAGCATTTCAGTTCTGCATATGTCTTCCTCACACACACTACATGGCCTTCCTGCTGTTCCTCAGAACTGCCAGGCACACTCTCCTCTTCAGGGATTTTGCCCTTTCTCTTCCCTCCCCAGAAATGCTTTTCCCCACATGTCTGTATGGCTCATTCCATTCCCTCTCTTCAGTCAGGGCTTAAACACCACCTCCTCAGAGAGGCCTTCCCTGCCCCCTTATCTGAAATATAGGCTCTCTTGTCACTCCCTATCCATTGTCCTGCCTTTTTTGCTTCATCACAGCAAGCCCTTCCTGATACATTCTATTTTTATCTGTGTAGATTATTCAATGTCTGTCTCCCCTGCCACCAGAAAGTCAGCTGTTGGGGACAGGGACCTTGTTTCCTTCCATCCTTCCAAAGCTGGAATAAAGATGCCTCTCACATAGTAGGTGTTCAGTAAAGATCTGAGTTCTGTCAGAGATGAGTCAGACATGTCCCTGCCCTGAGGACCTTGGTTTTGCACTAGGAGGCACCAGGAGACATCTAAGATAACCATTCCAATGAAAACAAGTGCCACTTGCAGTATGCCCACTCTGCACCAACACTGCTCCAAACCCTCCCCATGCAGCATCTCATGTGCTCCTCCTACAACCCCACAATGGAGGTCCTGTCACTATTGCCACTGAACAGAGGAGATGATGCTCAAAGAAGAGGTGGAACTGGCCCAGAATCTTGCAGGCAGGGTCAGGATTGGAGCCCAGGTATGTCCGTCACCATGGTTTGGACCTTAAACACAAAAATCAGGGTACCACAGCACAAAGAGAAGACCATGACCTTGCTCCTTGAGGTCAGGGAAGGCTGCCTGAGGGAGGGAGCACTTGAGTTAGACCTTGATGGAGCCTTCTAGGCAAAGAGGAGGTAGAGGAGCACTCAGGTGTCAATCCTGTAGGCTGTTCCACAAGCATTCATTTAGCCTTTGTGCCAGGCAGAGATAACACCCTTCTGGAAATGAGGCCCTCAAACTCTCAAGGAAACTGAGGTGTTAGAGCCAGCAGCCTTGGGAGAACCAGAGAAGGGCCTGGGCCTGACTGAGAGAAAGGGAGGAATAGGCAATGAGCACCCACTGTGTGCCGAGCATGGCATCACAGGCTTCCCTCTGTCCTCTCACATTATATTCTCACCATGTGAGATAGAAGTTGCTATGCCCACTTTCAGATGAGGAAACTGAGGCTCAAAGGCCGAGTTCTGGCTCTGGGCCACCTGTGTTTGCTGGTCAGACATAGGAGGAGATTACCTCCTATTTGCCCCTGGCCAGGGGAGACAGTGGGGTTACTGTCCCAGGATTCTGATCAAGACAGTTGGTGAGAATCAGCAGAGAAGTGGCCTATTAGATTTAGCTCTTGGCAGACAGTCTCAGGGGCCTGCAGGAGATCTGACCCCCACACAGAGGTCTCTGTCACTGTCCGTGTCACTTGCTCTGTGACTCTGAACAAATCATTTTATTTCTCTGGGCCTTCTGTTTTTTTTTTTAACTCCAAGGACCTAAATGTCTCCAAGGCCCCCCCTTCTGGCTCAGATGGTACAGATTTCTAACCCTGGTGTGTTTCCTATCACTGCTATGACAGGTTACCACAAACTCAGTTGCTTAAAATTTACCAGCTCACATTTCTCTAGGTCAGAAGTCTGGTGCCGGTCTTCTGAGCTAACATCGTGACAAGGCTGCATTCCTTCTGGCGGTTCTCAGGGAGAATGATTTCTTGCTTTTTCCAGCTTCTAGAGGTGGCTGTGCTCATCACAGACCCTTCCTTCCTCTTCATGCCGGCATTGGCTTTCTCACATTACATAGTGACTCTTCTGCCTCCCTCTTCCCCTTTTCAGCGCCCTTGTGATTACACTGGGCCCACCCAGATCATCTAGTAACATGTCCCATCTCAAGGTCAGCTCATGAGCAGCCTTAATTCCATCTGCAACCTTCATTCCCCTTTGTAAGCTAACATAGTCACAGACTCCAGGGATTAGAACATGAATGTCTTCGGGTGGCCATTGTTCCACCCAGAAAACAAGACATTTTGAGGAGGCTTCAGGCAAGCTGTTTCTTCTCTTTGGACCTCAGGTTCTATGTTTAGAAAAGGGGATGATTATTATGACCCCTATCCCATACAGCTGCTTTGTAAACAAATTGAGATGATGTGTATTCAGGTGGATTACAGAGGGTGAGGCACTGTACATGGCATTAATTCTTCATTCCTGGGGTGTTTCAGTGACTAGTAGAATCATCTGATGGCTGTCACTGGGTACTCAAGCCTTCCCTATGTTCTGCTGGAAAGACGGCACCCAGCCACTCCCCACACTAAGAAAACAGACGTGGGTCTGTCAACTGCTCCTGCTCATTATAATGTCTTTTTTCTACAGAACCCCAGGGGCCCATGGAATTTGGGATTTGGGGAATGTCACTCAAGGATGCCTATTGAGCACAGAACAATAGCCCCTCATGAGGTCACACGGCTGGGCTGCTTAGCAACCACTCAGGCCCTTAGTAACCAGCCCAGAAGTGTTGATACTTACCAACAGAAACTTTGGGTTTTATGGATAACGCCCAGTTCCTTCCAGAGAGCCACAGGCCCTCAAAAACAAGTTCCACCCACTAGTTGCTGCTGTTCTGTTTCTCCTAAGAACAGGCCTGGGAGAGAGCAGGGAGCTCTAGTTCCATCCCAGCTCTGTACCTCTCCTGGGACTCATTTTCCCCTGCAATGTGGGGATCAGGCTAAATGATCCACACATAGGTTGACCATATATCCTGCTTGGCCCAGAACAGTCCCAGCTTATCATGACTATTAAAGGTAACTTTTTAAAAAAATTACTTTATTGTTGTTCAGTTACAGTTGTCTGCATTTTCTCCCCACCACTCCCCCGACCCCAGCCAAACTTCCTTGCTTCCACCCTCCCCCTTGGTTTTGTCCATGTGTCCTTTACAGTAGTTCCTGAGAACCCTTCTCCCCACTGTCCCCTCCCCGCTCCCCTCTGACTATTGTTAGATGGTTCTTAATTTCAATGTCTCTGGTTATATTTTGTTTGCTTTTTTCCTTTTGTTGATTAGGTTCCAGTTAAAGGTGAGATCATATGATATTTGTCCCTCACCGCCTGGTTTATTCCACTTAGCATAATGCTGTCCAGTTCCATCCATGCTGCCCCAAAGGATAGGAGCTCCTTCTTTCTTTCTGCTGCATATGATTCCATTGTGTAAATGTACCATAGTTTGTTGATCCACTCATTTACTGATGGGCACTTGGGTTGCTTCCAGCACTTGGCTATTGTAAATTGTGCTGCTATGAACATTGGGGTGCATAGATTCTTTTGGATTGGTGTTTCAGGGTTCTTAGGATATAATCCCATCAGTGGAATTGCTGGGTCAAAAGACAGCTCCATTTTTAAGACTCCACTCCAGGAAGACAAAAAATCCAATTAAAAAATGGGCAAAAGACTTGAACAGACACTTCTCCATGGAGAACATACAAAGGACCCAGAGACATATGAAAAGATGCTCAGCATCACTAGCCATTCAGAGAGATGCAAATTAAAACCACAATGAGATACCACCTCATACCAGTCAGAATGGCCATCATAAACAAATCAACAAAGTGTCAGAGAGGATGCAGAGAAAAGGGAACCCTACTCATGCTCATGAGCTAACCTTGCACTGTTGGTGGGATTGCAGACTGGTACAGCCACTGTAGAAAACAGTATGGAATTTCCTCAGAAAACTAAAAGTACCTTTTTCATTCATTCTCAAAAGTATCCCCAAATTGGAAGATCAATTTTCTGATAACTCTAAGGTCAATTCCAGCCCTTGATTCCTTCCCTTCAGCCTCTTCCCCTGAACAGAACTAATCCTAAATAGTTCAGCCAAAATTTTTCAGAAACTCTTTCTGTGCCATGCTGGGAGCTGGGGAAACTGAGGAAAACCAGACATGATCCCTGCTCTCAGGAGCTTCCAGTGCAGGGAAGAATGCCACTTAAGCACTCTGCAGAAATCTAGGATTGAATCCAGAACCATGTAATTCTCAGCCTCACTTGCACTCTCCCCACTAAGCTATTTTAGTAAATAATAATATTCCTTAGTATTAGAGTGACATTTTGCAGTTTCTAAAGCATTTCCCTTCTGTTACCTTATTTAACTCTGACATCAATGGTTTTCATATATCCCCATTGCTCAGATGAGGAGCAGGAGGCTGGAGGTCCTAGAAGGTGGTGAGTTAAGACAGCCAGCAAGTGGCATGGGAGCAACTCAACCTCTGCCTCCTCACTGGTGGAATAGAAATATTATCACCTGCTTCATAGAACTGTTGTGAAAAGTAAATGAGACAACACATAGAAAGTCCTTTTTTAAAAAATGGTAACTGCCAAAAATAAATGCCTCTGCCCTAAGCTGTCCTGGCCCTAGCAGTTGCATTTCTGGAATATTCACCTGCTTCTCACATGTCCACAGACACCAATTTGAGGATTGATACATTTCAGAGCACTTTTGATACATTTCAGAGCACTGGAAACAGGTCTTGGAACCCTAGCTCCACCTCCAGGAGCTGTGTGACCTGCTTCCAGCCTCAGTTTCTTCTTCTGTAAAATGGGAGTAAGAACAGGTAGTTCTGGCCCTGGCTGGTGTGGCTCAGTGGATTAAGTGCCAGCCTGTGAACTGAAGGGTTGTCAGTTTGATTCCCAGTCAGGGTACATGCCTGGGTTGGGGGCCAGGTCCCCAGTCAGGCATGCATGAGAGGCAACCACACATTGTTTTTCTTCCTCTCTTTCTCCCTCCCTCCCCCTCTCTCTAAAAATAAATAAATAAAAATTTTAAAAAAGAACACATATTTCTGAGGATGAAATAAAACAAAGCACATAAAGGGCTTGGTAGAGAGCCCAACACAGAGACAGTGCTCAGAGTGAATGAGCCTGTATTGCTTTTCTGACGTCCAGTGTTAGAGGAGTCTTTGAACCTGGGGGAGGGAAAGGAGCACCCATGAGGTGGGATTTGCCCCCCACCCCAGGAGCCAGTGCCAACGCACACTTTAGACTCTCTGCTTCCAGCGGCATTGGCAATGAGGGGCTTCAGCTGATGGAAGTTGTGCCCTACTCACCTTAGGGAGGAGAGGAGCCCCCACCCCCTTTTCTTTACAGAGCAGCTCCATGGGGGCAAATCTGTCAGGTTCCATGGTGATGCCTAAGTGGTTTCCCGCCCACACCCCTTGCTAGCGCTATATGAGTCACCATCCAGCACCGAGGTGGCAGCCGTGGGAAGGGTGTTCCCTCTCCCGCTGCAGAAATGCTGCTGCAGGATTGCTCCAGAAAGCCAAAACCAAGTCCCATGTTAAGCACAGCTACCCTTCTTATGCAACTTTTGACATTGTTCAAAAGCAATGTTAATATTCTTAACTTCCATTTGCCAGGAGCTCTAGAGAGCTGGCCCAGCCCAGACCTCACGTTCTGCTTCCAGCGGGCCAGGCAGAGGGTGGTATCCGCATTTGACAGGTGGGGAAACTGAGATGTACCGGAGGCCACAGGACTAGGAGGACACTCCCAGCCTGGCTCTCTGCACCAGTCCTCAAAGCTCCCCGTACTGGCCATCCTAGTTAGCTTTGGGAACCAGAGACAGAACAAAGCAGGTAAATATGATACATTTTATTCTTTCTCAAATGAAGTGTAATTGTTAGCATTTATGTTCCATTGCTGGAATGGAAGTTTGAACTCTAATTTCTGATAAAAATCTATTTCTGTCCTATGAGCTAATTAAGAATCAGAGCTGAGCTCCAGGAGGCTGTATGTTGGGGGAAAGGGAGAGTGGAAAATATTTGCGTAGTCATTCAGGGGATTTTTGCTTGTTGGCTGCCTTCAGCTGGAGTCCTCTTAATGAAACATTTCTGCTGTCTTGTCCAGGCCAGAGAGAAATAGCCACAAACAAGAGTGGACAGGGCAGAAAGGGTCCACGTGCATTTCCACCCACCTCAGTCCTGTCTAATCCTTAAACTCGCTTGATCCAAGTCTGGAAAAGCCAGACTGTTCCTTTCAGTCAAAGAACCAGCAGGCTGAGTCGCATCCTGCCAGCAGCCTGGCCTGGTTGGGGTTTATGTTCTGCGTCAGGCATTGGCCACTACACATAACAGCTTCCTTCTCTCCCAGAGCCACTGTGAATGTTTTCCCTTCGTCTGCACCCTGACCTCACCCAGCATGGATTTCCTACTATTTAAAACTGTTCTATAACTAATTCTGTAGACTTTGGGGTCACATTGATCTCCACCATAATCAGAAGAGTGTATGATGTTGGTGCCCAGGCAGTGTGGGTTCCTGGAATGGACACATTAAGTCTTGACGGGCTTCCGGTAAAATGAATTTTTGTGCATCAGAACCTGTTATTCTAGTTGACTTTCATTGGAGCATTTCAGTGATTATGTGTCCTTCTGAAAGGGACAAGAGATCCATACCTCAGATTGCACTAGATCTTTTTTTTTTTAAGAACCACATAGAGAAGAGCATGCTTTCTGAAAACAAATAAAAATCTGATGTACAGAATGAGGATCCACAATGGAAAATATACAAGGGGGACCCCCCCAAAAAAACCTGGAATGTATTTATAAAAAATTGTGTATTTATTCTTACATCTTTAAACTTCAGTCGCCTTCAATTGACTCTTGAGACATTTGATGCAATACACCTATTGAGATGGTTTTTCCACTGCTCCAAACAGTTTTTGAACTTGTCAATTTTGATGCCTTTTAGTGCTTCTGCCGTTTGTTTGTTTGTTTGTTTCACTGTATCCACTTTGGCAACACATTTCCCTTTGAGTAATTTTTCTATCCAGGGAAACAAAAAAAATCACTTGGGGTGAGATCGGATGAATAAGGAGGGTGGGGCGTAGGGGTAATGTTGTTTTTGGTTAAAAACTGCTGAACACTCAGCACAGTATGGGCAGGTGCACTTGTAAATCACCCATCATGAAATGGGCAAATGCATCAAAAGAGTCTTAAAAATTAATTCACTGAGGCCAAACCCAGCTTCTCACAACAACACCAGCAGGAACACTGATATAGATGGGTTCCTAGAACACTCACCTACCAGGGGAAGCCTGTACTACAAGGGGCCTGCCCTCCAGAAGATATTTCCAGTTTCTTGGATCCCCCCTCATCAAGATACTGTTTGTAGTTAAGTTACTCATGGGGTGACTGAAAAGGAAACAGTAGTCCGCAGCAAGGCAAAATGCTCTAAGTTCCAAAGTGGTCCTTAGTCTTCGATAGAGTGTCTTGTTCCATCTCTGCTATTTGCTTAGGTTCTAATTCTCAGGGGGAAAAATCATTAATATGTCTTATCAGCTTCCCTTTGAAGAAAATATTTGTTGCTTTCACATTGTTCACAACTCTTCAGTTGCTCATTCTAATGAGATTTCAGTAGCTCTGTTCTCTGTGGATAGTGAGCCACAAAACACTCACTTGGGCTGAGTCCCCAGACCTGTCTTAGCAATATAAGTCATTGTTATTATGGATTCCTTGGGGCTCTTAACAGAATGTGAAAACATAGCAAGATATTAGAAATCAGATAGGATTTGGAGTCAGACCAAAATTTATTTGCTATGTCACCTTAAGTAGGTGACTTAACCTCTCTGAGCCATGTGGCTCCCTCCCCCAATTCCAGCATTACCAAACAAGGTTAGTTGCCCATCCTCATGCACCCCTACACTTGTGCTGGCTTTTGTTCAACACACTGAGCTATAGCGTTCCCTTGTCTATCTCCCTTTTCCCACAGGTCCCAAGAGTTCCCTGGGGGCAGATGTCATCTGTCATTCCCTGGGGCTAATGTCATCTCTGTGTCCCAATGCCCAGCACAGGATCTGGCAAGGAGCAGAAAACAGGGGTTTGTGTGGATGGGAAGAAGGAAGGAAAACAGGATGGAGGGAGAAAGGAAAAGTAGGGGGAAATACAAACTTTAAACTCCAGTGCAACTCACAGTTATCTATTGTAACTGTGGATTGGTCTAAATGATGACATGGTAAAAATGGTAATATTGCTGCCACATATCACTTCCGAGTTTTCAGCACTGACATTACCATCATTTTATAGTTAACACATACTGAGCACTTATTTAGACATGTAAGTCTGTTCACCCTCCCAGTGCCCTGTGAGGTAGGCACTACCATGGTCCTCCATTTGACAGGTGACAGAGCAGAGCTAAGGAGAGGATGAATCACTCACCCACATGACACAGCTAGCACATGGTTGGAGCCTGGATTTGAGCCCAGGCCCCTAACTAAGATTCTAGAGCCAGTGCATTTAAACAGTGCACCCCCAACACCCAGGTCGAGGCTTGACAAGTAATTGATTTCAATAAAGGGAAGGAAGGAAGGAAGGGAGGGAGGGAGGGAGGGAGGGAGGGAGGGAGGAAAGAAGGGAGGGAGGGAAGGAGGGAGGGAGTTAGGAAGTTCGGAAGTTCATGTTCCTCCATGGCCAGCCTCTCATCAGACTCTGAATCTTAGTTTTAGTTCTTTATTCTTGGCATATGTGGTGATTAAAACAAAAAGTCTAAGCTCTATTGGGCCTAGGTTCACATCTGGACTTTGCATGTCACCCTGGGAAAGTCACTTCTCTCTGAGCATCAGCTTTAGTCCCATGCAGATGGGACTAATATTAGTGCCTTTCTTTCCTGGCCTGTGTTCTCCCAGAAGCAAACCACAAGACAATAATTTAAATGCAAGTAATTTATGTAGGAGGCACAGAAATGCTGGTAAGGGAGTGGGGAAGTGAGACAGGAAAGAGGAGATGTTTTCAAGAAAGTTAATTACCCCTGTGGGCACCTGGGGCACAATCACACTGGGGACTCTGGAAGCTGATGTAGAGCCCACAGCTCAGTGTTCCCACTTGAGGAGCAACAGAGCTGAGGTAGTGATACTCTGACTCCCATCAGCCATTGCCTGAGGGTTGCTGGAGTGGGAGGAGTGATAAACACTTCTCTAGTACTTGCCCACCAGAAAAGGCCCCCAGACAAAGAGGTGGGGGAAATTGCACCTTAGTGGTTAGTTAGATCTGTGGGATTATGGGCTGGGCAATAGCAGCATCTCTGAACTCTTAGCGTCACTTGAGGATTAAGTATTTCCTTAACCCACTTGGAGTATACACTCTGGCACTTGTTGAGCATTCGATGAGTGGCAGCCTCAAGGAGCCCTTTTCCTCTGTTTGATACAAAATAGATGCCCTTGGGATTTGCTCCTTAGAACCCTTTCACCAATCTACAAGCAGCAATGTGGTCCTACTGAGTGCCAGGGGCTCCAGCAGTGAGTGTAACATGCAGTATCCTGGCCATCCATCATTCCTGACCCCTCTTGTCTGACAAAAGATGAATAAGCAATGACAGATGTGCCTCTGGTAATGACTGGCGTAGTGCTCAGAGTGGTGAGGACCATGGGACCTGCCTTGTCCCACCCCCTCACTTCACAGAGAGGGATTCAGCCCAGGGCACGTGGCTGAGGGCGGGCAGTGCCAAGACTGGATCCTCATCCAGCACTCCTCCCAACTGCCTTTGAAGTGGGTGTCATACATGTGAAGGGCATTATGTAAGCCCTCCAGCTGGGGTGCCCAGTGATTATTTTTGTAACAGGGGAAACATGTTCTCTGCAAATGCCTAAACAGAAATTCCCTGTGTGTGGTTTCCCTCCCAGCTTTGGCACAAGATGATTTTGCTTACAAGGCACTTCAGCTTCTCTGGACAGGTGTCTGGGAAGTCCATGCCTGCAGCTTCCTGGGGGACAATAGTTTAGAAGTTTCATGAAACAAATGCATAAGAACAAGGATCCTCCCTGCCATGGGCCAGCTCTGTGGCCTTAGGCTACTCTCTCTTCCTCTCTAATCCCATTTCCTCATCTGTAGAATGGGGACTGTGAATGAAACAGTGGGCATGAGAGAGATTTGGAAGATATAAATTGCCTACACCTTATAGGTAGAGGAGTATTATTATCATTATTATCAACGATATCATTGATATTGTTGTTAGGAATAGTATGACCTTGGACCATCCATTCTTCTCTCTATGAATCTTCTCTCCTTCTCCCCATTGGCTATTATGAACCCCAAAGGACCAGGAATGTGAAGGGAATCCCCAAACACCTGCAGCCATAGAATACCTTGTCAGGTTCGGAAAAAATCATGTATTCCAACCCCTTGTAATGGCAAAACTGAGACCTGGAGAGGGGAGAAGGCTTGCCTAAGGCCACCCAGCCTCAGTGGCAGTCAACTCTGGCAAATGGGCTCACCACCCACAGCTCTCCCCCACATCTTCAAAGAACTTGGCCCACACCAGTCCCCTTGCCCGCCATGCCCATATGATTGACTGGCCCAGCCAGGGAAGCCTGGGAGGGCACAGGCCTCTTGCTGCTCAGTTCCCAGCTGCAGGTGTGTTCCCTTCTGCAGCCATTCAGTGTATCTGCCTCCAAGTTGGTGTGGGGTAGATGGCTCAAGAGAACTGAGCCTCAGTTTATTATTGACTCAAAGAGACCATCACACAAGTTCAGAGCACTTGCTGATGGAGGCAGCAGGTGTGGAACATGGGAAGTAGAACTACTGGCTTTGGAAGCCACACAGCCTGGCTTGGCCACCTTTATGTGTATACCTTCAGATATGTGGTCTTACCTCTGAGAGCTTCAGTCTCCCTATTTGTAAAATGGGGCAGTAAGGTGAATAGGCCATCCCTCCAAAATCTGATAGGCAGGTGGCTTCATAGCAGGAGAGAATGCAGATGTGGTGGTGCAGGGAAAATTTTAGGGGCGGATTTCTATCTCTGGAGAGGGGAAGTGATGGAAAAGTGGGGACTCCAGGAAGGAGGAGTCCCTGACAGGCCCCATGTCTGGGCCTGGCATGGATCTATCCAAGGTGCTGCCCCTCCATGCCCCTCCCCACCCACCAGGTAGGAGCTGAGTAGCCCTAGTTGTATGGAGAGGCTGTTGGCTGGGCAAAGTGGCCTGGGACCTGGCCCCTTTCTCCATTCTCAGTAGGTGACCCTGTAAAGAGGGCTGTGTGGGGTCAGGATGAAGTGGGCAAGGGGGCTCCTTGATGGGGGCTTCAGTCTGGAAACTGAAGGCTGGGAAGCAGGGGGCTGTCTGATGCCTCCTTCCCTCCCACTCTAGTCCTCTGGTGGAGTAAGGCTGATGGGTATCTATCAGACACTAAACTCCAGCCTCAGGGGGCAGTTGGATAAGCATTTAAGGAGAGGGGACAGTGAAGGTGCTGGGAAATAGGCAAGCTGGTCTTCCTGTACTAACATGCCACATGCTAGTGTGTTGTCTTACATGCATGTTTACTCTAGAAAATGAGAGAATATAGAGCAACACTTTATAGAAAAATCAAAAACCTTAAATACCACCAGTGTTGACATATGAGGAATACTGTATCTTTTAATGTTATATTTTTCAACATTATGTCCTTTTTTATACTATAAATGTAAGTTTCTTCTAGGGGTCAGGAAAATTGATATCCTAATTTTTTTCCATTCTCTACTCTGCTTTTTTCACTTGAGGTTTTTAAGAAATTTTCCTGCATCATTCAAAATTATTTGAAAAAATGCTTTTTGATAGATGTGTGATACTCTATTTTATGGCTGCTCAGTAATTTACTGAACTAACACCTTAGGACTGGACATTAAGATTTTATCCAAATTAGTGCCATGATTTAAAAGTATAAAAACACTGTGATAAATATCTTTATGACAGAAATGTCCGCATTTCCAATTATTTCTATTAGAATATGCTCTTAAAAAACAAAATTACTAGCTCAGAGACTGCACATATTTTCTTTTATTATATTTTTAATATTATATTTTGATGCATGCAAAAGAAATTATGTAGCATATATGTTAGTTTAATAACACAGTGTATATCATGGACCCACAACCAACCCAAGAACTGGAATGACACCAATCATTTGCCTATTCCTCTGTGAATGTCCCTATCCCAACCTGTGCTTCTCCCCCAAGAAATGACTATCCTGCGTTTATCATTTCCTTGCTTTTTCTTTCTATAGACTGTATTTTTAGAGCAATTTTAGGTTCACAGCAAAATTGAGCAGAAAGCACATTAAATGCCCATGTGCTGTTTTTCTTAAACATTTTTATCGTGTGGGTGTGTGCTTACACTGCCTATTGTTTAGTTCTGCTTTTGTGTTAGTTCTTTGAAATGGCATCACACAGTCTGCAACCTCCTGAAACGCTTCTTCTAGGCAACATTGCTTCTCAGACTCATCCATGTGGTGGCTGCAGCTGGAGCTGATGCATTCTCGTTGCTGTATAGTATTTCCTGGCATGAAGATATTGCAGTCTGTTGATTCATTCTCCTGCTGGTGGGCATGCAGGTTGTTTGCAGGGTTCAGCTCTTGCAAACAGCATTGCTGGGAACATTCTTGGCCATGGTGCCATTCACTTAGAAAAGGAACATGAGACGGAAAACACATTTGGGAGGGGACTGAATCAAGAGTGGAATATGCAGAAGCTTGATTTGAGATGTCTGCAGGCTATAAACTGATTTGACTTCTGAGGAGAGCTGCAACAAGCAACATCTTATGGGTTTACCTGAGCTAGCCTGTGCCATTTCTCAAGCCTAGCTGCAGAGGTCAGTGATCTTGGGGCTATGGGCACAAGTAATACCCTCTTCTGTGCTCACCTTCAAGAAGGCAAGGTTTGTGAAGAGAGCAGCTCCCCCCACCTTTCAGTCTCTGTGCCATTAAATCTGAGCATCCATAAGTGTGAGGCAATTATCTCTGATGGAACCCAGGAGGATATTAGGTAGTATACAAGAACAGCCTGTCACCTGATGGGAAAACTAGTCTGTTTTCGGTTCTCCTTCAGTCTTCCAGGTCACATCAATGCAAAAGGCACTAGTGTATCTTTAATTACAACCTCATACCTCCTAAACATTGGCTGAACTCTGAGCAGAGAATAAGCCCATTTTGGGCTCAGAGGCTTAGGGGGGCAATCAGATTCACTAAATAGAAGAACATTTTGTTATATTTCTTTGTTGTGGTCATCTTTTATTTGTGGTGAGTGGTGCTGGTTTTCCACTGATGGCAGTGACAGCATTTCCTTTTAAAATAATGTGTTTAAGTTTTAATCAAGCAAATTATTAAGGAAAAAACCATGGGATTACTTAAAGGACAGAAAATAACCATCCTAACAATATATTCGATTGACCCAGTGCTGGGAAACACTGACCTCAATTAACCATTCTCAGACTTCTGTCTTAGGACCCTTTATATTCTTAAAAATGATTGAGAACCCCAAAGAGTTTTGCTTATGTGAATACTTTCCATACTTACCATGTTAGATATTAAAACTGAGATTTAATATTTATTTATTAATCCATTTAAAATATCACTAATAAACCCATTATGGTAACATATACAACATATTTCATTTACAAAATAACTATATTTTTCAAAACAAAAAAATGAGTGAGAAGAGTAATATTTTATATTTTTGCCAATCTCTGTAATGACTTAATTGAGGGCAGCTGGATTCTCATCTGCTTCTGCATTCAATCTATTGCCATATGATGTTTTGGTTAATGTATATGAAGAAATTCCAGCCTTGCAGAAATGTGTGGTTGGAAAGGACAGAAGTATTTTAATAACCCTTTCAGATAATTGTAGATATTCTTATTTATAGTACACCCAAACTCAACAAATGATGGTATATTAGTTTGCTACAGCTGCCTTAACAAAATACCACAGACTGGGTGGCTATAACAACAGAAACATATTGTCTCACAGTTCTGAAGGCTTGCAGTCTGAGATCAAGGCTTTGGCTGGGTTGGTTTTTTCTAAGGTCTCTCTCCTTGGTTTGCAGGTGGCTGTCTTCTCGCTGTGTCCTCTCATGGGTTTTCTTCTGTGCATAGACATCCCTGGTGTCTCTTTGTCCAAATTTTCTTTACTTATAAAGACACTGGTCAACTAGGGCCCACCTAACATGACCCCATTTTACCTTAATCACCTCTTTAAAGATCCTGTCTCCAAACACGGTCACATTCTGGGTACTGGGTGTTTGTTAGGACTACAACATATGAATTTTAGAGGGAACACAATTCAACCCATAATGGATAGCATCTTAAAACTCATTTGCAATGAAGAACCTAAAGGTATCTCAATGAATTTTCTTGCTGGACATTAAAATCCATTTTCTCTTCTTATACTTCATTGAATCTGTTACCCATGCCTGCTTTTGTAACATTATTTATTAGTAATTTAGAAAATATCAGCTCACTGAGTTACACAGGTCTTTGAAATGTTTGTACATTTTGTTATATAAGAGTTGTAAAAGTCACATCTGTAATCTTACCACTGACCTTGTCAGAAATGTTTTTACATCTTGGGAAGCTGTCAAACTCATGATAGCAGATACAAGTTTTCCAAAATTCTGATTTTCACTGTGAAATCTCAAATTTTATCATTGACAATAAAAATTATCAGTTGTTTTCCTTGAAGCAATAGGCTTACTTTGCTCATTTTTGAGAAAATGTCTGCCAAATACCCAAGTCTGAATAACCTTCATTTGTCTGTCAGTCTTTCCCTTTCATAAAAAACAGCATTTCAGAAAAACAGAGGCTAATTCAGCTCACAATTCAACTGACAGCAAGAGACCTTTCCCTCCAACACCCATCAGACTTCAGTGTACAGCAGACATGCTCAATGAATACTTCCCCTTTCATGTTCTCAAGGGTTGAGATTTAATAAAATTAATAAATTTCCTGCTTCACCCAGAACATTCCTAAGTGAAGCTGGCATTTTTGTACCACAACTGTATGACGAGGAAGAATGTGATGGCCACGGGTACCGTTTGGTGCCACTCCCTTGATGTGTGCTGGGGCACCAGCAGGTTTACTCACCATTGCTTCTTCACCAGCAGTGCAAATATCAGCACAGTGAAGATGGCAAATAGCATCCTAGTGTTATTAGGAAAATAATTTTGACCTCTCAGCTCCCCTGCAAGGGTGTTAGGAACCCTCACGGGTGTGTGGACCACACATTGAGAACTTCTGACCTACATAAAAATACAGAGAAAATTTGGGGCCAGACAAGGTAGACCCTCAAAAATGACATTGGTGCCAGAGTCACAAGGCCTTGATGTAATCCAGGTTCTGCCAGTGTGGAACTAAGTGGCTTTAAATAAGTCACTGCCCTCGGGGAGCCAGATACTTCACACAAAAAAATGGTGGGTGCTTCTTGCCTCCCAGAGCTACGGAGGGGAGGGGATAAGGCCCTGACTTGAGAGCCTCTTGTAAATGGTAATGCACAGCCCAGTGGGAGGAGCCAGCAGCAGTGGGGAATGAGGCAAAGTTATGAACTTTCACATCCTGGCTTAAGCCATTTATGATTAGAAACCACCTAACACTGAAGAAAGAAATCAAGGAGGACACAAACAAATAGAAACATATACCGTGTTCATGGATCGGAAGAATTAACATCATCGAAATGTCCATATTACCCAAAGCAATTTACACATTCAATGTAATACCTATTAAGGTACCAATGGCATATTTCACTGACATAGAACAAACGCTTCAAAAATTTATATGGAACCATAAACGACCCCGAATAGCTGC
>CM052544.1:37081860-37123045 GCA_028533065.1 Trachops cirrhosus
AAAAAAAATAATAATAGTACCTAGGATTTACTGAATACTTACCAGGCATTGGGACAAGCCCCCTATCTTCACCACCAGCCAGCAACATATGTAGTTTTATTATTCCCATTTCACAGTAGAGGGAAACAGAGTTTTAAGTAAAATATCCAGAATGTCTCAGCGAGTAAGTAGCAAAGCTGGACCCTACACATATGGTCCTCGGTCCATATTAGCTGAAAGAATTAATAACAATCACTTAAGTCAGTGTTAGTTACATGCCAGGCTCTATTCAAAGTGCTTTTAAAAATACTAATCATTTAGTCTTCACAACTGCCCCATGAGGTATTCACAACCACTATCCCCACCTTTTAAAAGGAGAAACTGAAGCACCGAGTATTACCTCAGTTACCCTAGGTGGGATTTAAACCCAGGAGATCTGCTTCCAGAGTCCAGGATTTTAGCCAAATGCAGTGGAAGTAGAGGAAAGAGGGGAATCAGCAATCCCACTCAGCTATGTTTGCATTTCCAAGTCTGGGTAGGGTCAAGGCCATTTGCTAGCAAGCATTCAGCAGCACCCCTTCTGGGCTGGGCTGGGGACGCGGGTGTGTGAGGTGGGGGCAGGCTCTCCCGGAGCCATGGGAGACCATGAATGGCAGAACTGACCTCCCCAGAGCATCCGGCTCCCCAGTGGCCAAAGAAGGGCCTCCGGGAGCCTGACCTGCCTGGAACTGCAGAAATGAGCCATTGCAGCCCAAGCGGAATAATGTCACCTCCTCAATCAGAGAATGGGGACATTCCTTCAGAGCATCCAGAGAGAAAATGAACTGAGAGAGGTTAATGGAGTCTGAGAACATTTATAGGAAATGTTTTATTCCAAGTCTGTGCCACAATAACACCCAAAACATCCTCAATGGAAACACTTTGTAAGTAAAAATTACAAGCATCCTTCCTTATAAATAAATTTGATTAGTAGAATTTCCACATTGGAGCAATGTATTAGGCTGCCATAACGAATACCAATTTGCAAAGCAACTCATCATCCCCCTTCAAATGTGGACAGTAATTCCCACCTGTGGGGCAGTGGTGGCAGCCAGTCAATGCATGCGAAGTGCTCTTGTGAAAGGTGAAAGCTTGTACGAAAAGAGGGCTTTAAAAGTACTTCAGGCTTCTTAAATGCCTTATCCATTTAGGCAGTTAGAACATTTCCTTCTTTCCTGTTTTCCTCAGTGAGAGAATGGAGAAAACACCCGCCCCCTGGCCAGAGTCTGAAATACAGGGGTTACAACAAAGAGCCTGGGTCCCTGGTACCAACCTGCTAACTCCAGGAAGCTCTTCCGCCCAGGTTCTTTCCCCTGTTAGGGTGGAGCAGGGGGGTGGGCATGGTGTTTGACTGCCTGGACACACAGTTCACAGTCCTGGCTGTGCAATCCTCTGCAGTTGTTTAAACACTCTCCCACTTCAGTGTTATATTCTTAAAACGGGAGTAAGAAGCCCTCCTTCAGAGGATATTGGAAGGGTTGAGTGGGAGAGAAATCCGGATGTGTCCAGCAGAGGGCCTAGGATATCAGCAGCTGCTCAGGTGACCCCAGTGGGAACAATGGCTTCAGATTTTGAGGATCCCAGGCCCCTTTCCACTGGGATCGTGTCAGTCTCTCTCAACTGCACAAGCACTGGGAATAGACAGTTTGACATCTGTATTGTTTGCTGGTGCTGCTGTAATAAAGCACCTCAAGCTGGGTGGCTTAAAGTCATAGATGTGATATCTCACAGTTCTAGAGGCTGGAAGTCCAACATCATGGTATTAGCAGGGTTGGTTCCTTCTCAGCCCCACAGGGGAGAATCTGTTCCAAGCCTCTCCCCTAGCTTCTGGTAGTTTGGTGGCGATCTTTGGAGTTCCATGCCTTCCAAGTGTAGTACCCTGATCCCCCTTCACACCCTCTGTGCATGTCTGTCTCTGTGAACAAATTCCCCCCTTCTGAGGACACCAGTTGTATTGGGTCAGAGCCCACCCTAATGACCTCATCTTAACTTGCTTGCCTCTGTAAAGATCTTATTTCTAAATAAGTTCACATTCCCAGGTGCTGGAGGTTAGGATTCCCACATATTTTAGAGAGAGGAAGGGATACAATTCAACCCATAACACTGTCATGATTGTTTGAAGCTGATTCTGAACAGTCTATCAGTTCATTCATGACATTTCTCAAACTGACTCAAAGACAACTTTACATCATTTTTCAAAAGAGCAACGTGCTTCTCAAAATCATAGATTCCTTGACTTCCACAAGATTTTCCATCAACTCTTAGCATTAACAAGCCCCATTATGGGTCTCTGGACATTGAAGAGCAAGTAGGTTTGAACTGATGTTTTCGTCAGCCCAACTGTGTGCTGGACTCTGGGAACATAAGAAGCCAGGGTCAGTGCTTTGGAGGAGGTCACAGGTGAAGGCCACAAGGACACACAGGTGAGCAACTGGCTGTAACTGGGCAGGTGGGTGCTGGGGCCACGAGGGCCCTTTCTGGCAATGATCTTCAAGTGTCAGGAGAAAAGGCTTCCTTCCTGGGCCAATTCCTGTCTGTCACCTCGAAGGAAGAAATATCCTTCCTGAGAGCTCCGAGGACCATGGGAGAACCCCAGCTGCTATTTATGCTGTCAGATAACTGATCAGCCCCTCAGCTTTCATTCTGGGATGAGACCCTGAGTCCCTGCCTACACAGGAAGTCCAGAAGTGCAGAAGAGCCCAGAGCCCATCACCACCATAGCATCCTTAGCATGGCCAGAGTCCCTGAGGGGTCTGTGGTAGACTGCCTGTCTTGCCAGATCTTCATTCTTAAAAAAAGCCCCACCCTGGACATTGGAAGTTCCCATAGCACTTCAACTGAGAGCAAACGTCTATATTTTTTCCCATACCACAGTGATCACGGAGGACAAAGCACTATGAACTGGTCAGAATGCACAAGACTAGGCACAAGCACACTAGGTGCTGGGTTCAAATCCCTCAGAATGCTACCATTCTGAGCTCTGCTTTCCTAGGTGAATCTTGCCACTTTTTCAGTCTCAGTTTCCCCATGTGCAAAGTAGAGATGGTCCTTACCTCACAGATGAGGGGAGTCTATAAAGGACCTCATGTGATACTGGCTCCCCAGCAGGCACTCTCTCTCTTTTCCCTCTGGGCCTGTGTCCTCCCCTTGTTTGCAGTTTTTCTTCCCCTGCAAACAAGGTAAGGAAACTGAGGCCTATTTGGACCAGTTGGGTTCTGGCCAGCTCTGTAGGGCTTTTGGAAGTAGCCTCCAGGAAGTCTAGCATCTGGGCAGAAGAAACCTCCCAGTCATAGGCCTGCTCTGTCAGGAACTGTTGTGTGACCTGGGGCAAGTACTCCCTGCTCTATGCAGGCCTGGTAGCTTAGGCCAACTGTGGTGAGGTACCCCTCCCTCAGGGGCTGCCATGGGGGTTGCTGAGGGAACCAATACCCGTGGGTATTGTAAGCTTTTGTTCAAAGCTATTTGCTGCATCTGAGTCAAAGGCTACTATGCTCCCAGGTATTACTGAACTTCCTCAGCCTTCACTCTCAGCCTGGGGTTGAGAGTTCCCCTCCCCAAGGACAGTAGGAGAACTAAGGAGGGACCTGCCTTCCCTTCACTAGGTCGAGAAAAATAAAACTTGTAGGATCTTACTGTTAGAAGGAAACAAAGAATTCAACAATCCCACCCAATGCTAGCAGTTTTATCCAGATTCCTTGACTGGTCACTTTTTAATTTCTTTCTGGTTACCTCCAGGGATGGGGACCTCACTACCTGGTATGTGGCAAAGTATAGAGATGCCACACCATGGACTTCATGTTCAGGCATTTTATATATAAATAACTCCTCACTCAAGGCCATCTGACTCTTACTTTAGATATAATTTTAACAACATGTGTTATCTGTTTTCTTAAGTTAGAGAATAGAAGATCCTTTTTAGGTTTCACCTGCCCTAGAACTGTCCCCAATGTTACTTCCACCCCCATGAAAATTAATCACTTTATTCTCTTTGTCTGGCAGATCTTCAGATAAACCTCTGTAGAATGTCTTATAACGTGTTTTATTTGGTTGTTTAGTTACATCTCTCCCACTAAACCCCAAACTCTGCAAGAGGGTTAGGGTGGCGGCAAGAGCTTGCTTGGGGCTTTGACTCACATAGGTCTGATGTCCGTGCCCTATTTCCCCCTAGCTGTGTGACCCAGAGAAGTGGTCTAACCTCTCTGAGCGCATGTATTAATCAGTGTATTCATGATCCTTCCCTGAGCTGAGGGTCTTGCTTTTCTCTGTATCCCTGGTCCTGGCCCACAGTAGGTGCTTACCATTTGAGTTAAAGCAGTACAAGGAGGCCACTGGGAGGGGTATATTATGAAGTCACAGGGCAGGGAGTTCGCTTCTGGAAGCAAATATACTGTAGTCATGGAGAGCTTGCAGAATGGAGCCAAGAGCAGAGACAAAACAGTCAGAAAAATAAGATGCACAAGCTTAAAACATGCAGCAGTCTAGGGCTGCTTAGTGAAGGGGCAGCAAACATAGATATGCTCGGGGGGACATCACAGCACCACCCAGCAGTTCCCCCAAAGAAGTCGCTAGCACTATGGGCCCTGCACTGGCTTGTTCAACAGGGACATATGCATCTAGTAGCTGTGACTTAAACTGTATTTTAAAAAGCAAAAGAAGCTGGGAAGCAAAGGAAGTCACTGAGTTGACTAAATAATATGTTTGCAGTATAGATGTGTAACTATTTGTCAGATAGGAGCTGTTGTGATTAGCAAAATATCAATTTGCTTAAAAATGACAAAAATAGGGACGAGTTCCTCATACCTGCAATGTTTAAAATCAAACAAACCTCGGCACGTGAAGGGGAAGATGCAGGAGCCAGGAAAGCACTCGTGTGGAAATGCTCTTCTCCGGTAATGTTGGAGAAAGGACGTGGGCCCTACTTCATGGGAAACAAGAAACGTTTTTTCCTGTGCTCTGTAAACCTGGAGAAGGGGGTGGGCATGTTATGACAGAACAAGCAAGGAGTATCATGGGGCCAAGAGAAAGGGTGGGTGGGAGACTCTGTCACCATTTCGCTCTATAATCCAGGGAGGCTTCCTGAAGGAGGTGAGATCTGGGCTGTTTGGCCCAGGCCCTCCTTACCTGGCCTGGCCTGGCCTCCACCCAGTGTTCATATTCATGTGGTCTGATTCCTTGGAAACCTCCATTCTTGGGTCCAGCCAGAGGCACACATGGCAGTCGCCCTTTCAAGTTCCCAGGGCTGCTCTACATCAGACAGTGTACAGGGAGTCCTCGGAACAAAAGCACTTCCAGGTAGCCAGGACTGGAGCCAGGCTCCACTGATAGGATCAGAAACGTCAAGCAAATAGTGGCCCAGGAGGAAGCCGTGACAGAGAAATGCCCACCACCCACACTGCTTTTGGCAGAGGACACTGTTTGCCAAGCACACAGCCCTGTGGAAGCCAGCCCACGGCCCCTGGTGGCCAGCCATGCTCCCCCGCCCCTCCCCACCTGGCCTGCCCCTCGCCGATCCCAAGGCCAAAAAGGGAGGCAGCCCTGCTGGCAGCTGGAAGCAACCGGACGCTGTGGCCACTGCACAGGGTGTAGCCGCAGACTGCAGACGTCTGCAGTGGCTGTTGGTGCTGAAGCCAAAAGGTCAGAATAGAGGTTTATGTCCGTGGCCTGGGACTCAGCAGGGTCTCCTGCTGAGGGGATTTGCCACCATCTCCAGCCCAGGTATGGGTGGGTGGGTTCACTGGGTGCTGCCCATTGCCCTGGACTTGCTGGTCCCCTCAGGGGCCTGGGTCTCCAGGGCAGGGGGTTGCTGAGACAGAAACAACTTAGTGTAAGGGGAGGGACCTTCAAGCCTTTGAATCCTGGGCTGGGAGGGAGGCTGAAGGGTGAGGCCTGGTCCACAGGGGCCCTTTTGGAATCGAAAAGGAGTCCTGTTGGCAGGACAGTCTCTGGCTTGTACTGCTCTATATGCACCCTTTCTCCAGAGGGCTGCTAGAGTGTGCAAGAGCGAGAGCTTTGGAGCCAGACTGCCCAGGTTCAAATCCTGCTACCTGTGTGCAACTTTGCACTTTTCCCTCAGTCTCTCTGTGCCTCAGTTTCCCACCCTGTTAAATGGAGATGGTGGTAACCATACCTATTTTACTTGGCTGTTGTGAGGATCAACTGAGATGATAAATGCAACCCCTTAGCACAGGTAAGTGCTCCATGGTTCTGAGCATCGTCACTGTTCCCTGTTACTCTGTGAATGTGGACTGGCCTTCAGAGGCCAGAAGGTCAGCGCCGGAAAGTTAAAAGATCCTTCAGGCTGCCTGCCCATTTTACAGGTGCAACTACAAAGGAGACAACCTAGGTTATGACCTAAGCCTCTGAGTCATGCAGATCAGGGTTCAAATCCTGAGTCTGTAAGTTTTTCACCTATGAAGCCTTAGACAAGTCCTTGACCCTCTGACCTCCATTTTTCATATGTGAAGTGGAGATAGTTATGGGACCTACTTCATGGGATACACATACAGGGCTTATCCTGTACCTTATACTTCAATTAGGAGCCAATATCACCACCACCACCATCATCATCACTGTCATTACTGTTACTATTTATTGGTGGTGGTGATGTTGCTATTGTTATAATTAATACCAGGGAAGGGAGATTCAGAGAGGGAAAGGAACTTGCCAGTGGTCACTCAGCAAGTCAGAAGGTGGAACAGGCCCCAACCTGGCCTCCTAATCCCTGTCCCTATTCTTTCTGCTACCCTCACCATCTCATTGGCCTTTATCGGTCTTTGTTGCCTCTCAGCACATCCTGCCCAGAGCTTGGTTTGTCCTTGTAATAGGTCTCCCTAAAGCATCTGAGACCCCTAAATCACTAACTACATTGCTTCTGGGCACAGGTCTGTGGGCATCACACAAGGGAAGCTGGCATCTCCCAAGAGGCTGCACCAGCAGAGAGCTAGGTGGGACATTACCTTCTTTCATGATTTCCATAGCCCCTTTCCAAAAGCCCTGCAGCATCCCCACCATCCCAGAGATCCTTGGCCAAGCAGAACCCCTGAGGCAGACAGGATGCAATTTTTGAGGGCATATCTAGGAACTTCAGAACTCCTTGCACCCCTAGGGGCTCCTTAAGAAGGGAAGGATTAGGACTCCAACTTTTACCAAAGTTTCCTTGGACACTCGAATTAGGTCTAAGGGTCATCCTCGGGTGCTCCTGTTTCCATTAGCAGATGTAGGCCATCTCTGCAGGCTTGTCTCTGTCTCTTCCACCATCTGGCCATCAGAGTTTGGACCTTCCCTCGCAGGGAGAAATGGAGACACAAGAGGAGTCAGAGAAGGGGGATGATGGGGTTTGCCTTAAGGAGAAATAAGAGTGTGAACCTGTTTTGATAATGTAAATATTACATGAGCAATAATAATTGTTCCCATTAATTGAACACTTACTATATACCAGGCACTGTGCTAAGAATTTATCCATGTCATCTCAGTTAATCTTCACTACAGCCACATCAGGTAGAAAATATCAGTATACTCATTTTACAGATGAGTGAACTGCAAGGGGCTTAGTTATATAGCATGTGGTGACTACAGATGCCAAGCAGATGATACCAAAGAATGATAGACTCGGAGTGGAATATAATAGGGAATGCTGGGGACTGTAGCAGATTGGAGAGTGACATTCAATTGTTTGTTTGTTTGTTTGTTTGTTTTGTAGACACATGATACATATCCATTAAAGTGGGTAAAGCATATTAATCGTAAATGTAATACTTAATGGTTTTTACATATGCTTATATAGGTGACCACCACCCAGATCAAACTGTAGAATACTTCTAGTACCCCAAAGGCATTCATTTTTTTTTAATTCTGCCAAACTATCACAAGCCAAGGAAAGCCTAAGAAGACATGAGGACTAAATATAATGTGGTATCTGGATCAGATCCTGGAACAGAAAAGAGGAATTTAGGTAAAAACTAAGGAAATTTGAAGCAAGTAGGGACTTTACTTAATATTCACATTTCAATACTGATTTATTAATTGTGAAAAATGTACCATACTAATAGAAGCTGTTAATAACAGGAGAAACTGGATGTAAAATAGATGGGAACTCTTTGTACTTTTCTTAGCAATTTTTTTGTAAATCTAAAATTGTTCTGCCCTGACTGTTGTGGCTCAGTGGGTTGGACATCGTCCTGCAAACCAAAAGGTCCCCAGTTCGGTTCCCAGTCAGGGCATATGCCAGGGTTATGGACCAGGTTCCCAGCTGGGGGCATGTGAGAGGAAGCCGATCTGTTTCTCTCACACATCAATGTTTCTTTCCCTCTCTTTCTCTCTTCCTTCCCCTCTAAAAATAAATAAATAAAATCTTTTTTAAAAAATAAAATTGTTCTAAAACAAAAATTTATTGGAAAAAAAAACCAAAATTTGCCCTTGGGCTGGATCTGGCCTTTGAGCTGCCAGTTTGTGACTTCCAGTGGTCTAATGTCCTCATTTTACATATGGGGAAACTGAGACTCAGAAAGGAGTGGCCCCTTGTGCCAGGCCCCCGGAAGGTCAGTGGCGAAATGAAGACTAAAAGGTTGGTTGGTGCTCCAGCTGTAGAGAGTGGGGTCTGGGTGTGGGCAAAAGGCTGCTGAGGTCTCCCTGACTATCTAAGTACCTTGCTGAGGACTTGCCTCACCCTGCAGGAAGCTGCCAGGGGCCTCCCAGCTTCCCTCTGCTGCCTCCTCCCGAGCTCTCCAGCACTGTTAGTTAGAAACCAGTTCTTCCACTGGCCTCAGCCATGGAGTTGTCATGGGCAATTCCTCTTCTGACAGCAGGATATCACCCTCCTGCCCTAGCCAGCCTCAAGGCACCTTACAGGTGTCTCTCCTGCCCAGCAATGGTCTGAGTTGAGTATTGGTTGGATATATGAGTAAAGAAATAAAGAAGGGAAGAAATAAATGTCAAGGGTGGGTATCTGGGGGTGTGCAGGGGAAGATAAAGCGTGCCAACAACACAGACTCTGCATCCGGATGGCCTACTAAAATCCCTGGCTCTACATGGTCTTGGATAAGTCACTCAATCTCTCTGTGCATCAATCACCCTAAAATGGAGATAATATAGTACCTGCACCTTACAGAATTATTGAGAGGATTAAGGAGTTGATTAACATATGAGAGAGGGAAGTAATAAATTAGGAGAGGAACAAAGGAGAAATAGGGGAGGGTGATACTTAGTTTTCATATTGGGACATGGAAACTTGAACAAAGTCCCAAGTCTGGCCACTCAGGAAAGGGTTGAGTGTTGTCATATAGTGGTTAGAGCACAAATTCAGGAGCCAGGCTGCTAGGGTTCAAGTCCCAAGGCCACCACTTACTAGCCATTGTGGTCTTGGGTAAGTTAACCTCTCTGTGCTTTTGTGTTCTTATCTGTAAAGTGGGTGTGATAACAGTGCTGCTCACCTCACTAGGTTGCTATGAGAATTAAGCAATTGACTGGTATGTGATTAGTGCTTAGGACTATACCTGGTATATTTAAAATAACATTTGACATATAACAAGTGTTTGACAAATAAATGGGAAAGGTTTTATGCAAGAAGCCCACTCTCTTCCCTGAAGGGACCTGACTCACCAGGCACTGTACATCACTTACCTCTTGAATCTAGGAGAGAGCTCCCCTTAATGAAGTCAGATGAGGAGAAGGCTGAACTGGTAACCAGCTGCCCTTCTCTGTGGCGTCCGCCACGTCCAGCGAAGCCCAGACTCGGCAGTACTTCCAATACTTTAAGAGAAGCCAGAAATCTAGATTCTTATGCCCAATCTCCCAAGTTTTAAACATTGGCACTTAGTTCAATTTTATTTTAAGCTCTGAGCAAAACAAACAAATTTATTTTAAGCTGGCTGTTCTCCCAAGTGGCTGGTTTGCAGCTTCTACCCCAACCTAGCCCTGCTTTCTTCTATTTTTCTCCTGCATTGTAGAGAAAAGGAAACTGAGGCCCAGAGTGAAATACTCAGCCCTGTTGTATCTGACCAATTAGTGGAGCCAAAGGCAGTGTCCTAGTTCCCCAACCCTGGCGGCAGGTGATACAGGAGTCCCCAGGGTATCAACCAGACTTTGGACTATGTGAGGGAGGAGAACCCAGGGGGACATTTCCCCCTCAGCCTGGGGTACTTTCAGCAGCAGATTTGAAATACAATTATCTGTTAACCAGATGCCATCTGCACCATGTGTGTCAGGGGTGAAGCTGAATATAAAGCAGGGGACTCCCCCACTTCTAAAGCCATAGGAAGGATCTGGTGGGGCAGGTAAGGGATTCCAAAGAATCTCAGGCTGAGAAAGGGAACCATCAGTGAACTCTATGGTCAAAAAAGTCACTAAATGAGAGCTGGAGGGGTTGAAGAAAGGAGGGAGGCATGTTCTGGAGAGAAATTTTAGAGGGCTGTTTTTTGGGAAGAACGTTCATTTACAGCAGTGCATTTCAACCAGTGCACTACAAGAGGCACACTGGTGTGCTGCAGAATTTTTAAAACATGCACTCCCTGGTTATTTCGTCAGGACCACTGACCTCTCTCCCCTTAGACTGTCAAATAAAAAATGACAACAGTCAACACAACAATAGCCATTGGGTGTGAATGAATCAGTTATACCTATTTTTTGTCAAATTGGCCAAAAAATGTATTTTGGGGTATGCTGCAGAATTTTAGTAATTAGTTAATGTGTGCCGTGAGATGAAAAATGTTGAAAATTGCTGATTTACAGGCTTTTAATACTCTGAACTGTTGAAAAACTGTTCTTTGGTTCCCTCCTACTTAACCTGTCTGCACCTCTACTTTATCACCTGTCAAATGGCATCAAAATTATACTCATATCCTGCAGTTTGTGATGAGAATGGAATGAGATGATATGTACAGAGGATTAAACAATACAAATCAGCCATTGTTTTCATTGTCCACAGCAGCCAGCCTGCCAGGTTGCACTAGTGTTGGCTTGAGAATCTTTCTCTCTTAGCCTTTCTTTGCCCTAAGTCTACATGTGCATGACCTTAGCTTTATCTGGAGAGTCAAGTGCATCTACCAGCTGCAGAGCACCTCTCAGGGGTCAGGTTTTGTGCAAGCCTCTTCCACTATTTTCTCTTCCTTCACCTCAGAGCAGCCCTGGGAAGCCAACACCATCACCATCTTTTCAGATGAAGAACCTGAGTCTCTGGAAGGGAACATGACTTATCCAAGGTCACCCCTAGGTGGGCACATGATCTTGAGTAAGCCCCATTACCTTCTTGAGCCTCCAGCTTCCTCATCTGTAAAAGGAGGTTCAGGACACCCATCCCAGGGTTGCTGTGAGGATCTATGAGGTAATGAGTTGGAAAGTGCATGGTCAGCTGTAAATTTCAGCCAAACGGACATCGATGTGAGTCCTGCAGAGGCCTGCTCCTGTTCAGGGTTCGGTGCATTTTGGCAGCAAGAGCTATGGAGAAAAGTTATTTCAAATGGCTTTTCCTTGGGTGGTTTCCAAAATACATCACCTCCCTCCACTAACAAGTGCAAAACTGGCTTCTGCAGGGGCTGTGTTAAAAGCAAGTAACGTTCCAGTGGAATAACCTGGGAGGTAGAAAAGAGATGGCGGTGGTGGTCCCAGACAGGATCACGGAGAAGGCCTCAGGCTATAGAATCCATCAGATATGGGATCAAATCCTGGCTCTTCCACTTACTAGTTGTGTGACCTTGAGCCAGCTAGTTAACCTCTTTGAGCCCCACCCAAAGGATTGTTATGATGTAGGGGATGAGAACAGCAGCTGAGAAGAAGCAAAGCATGGGGGGCCACAAACATCCAGTGAGACAAGTACTGAGTTCAAGGCTGGGGCTGCAGACCTTGCGTGGGGTGGGGAGCAGGATAGAAACTAGTCAAGGGGCCCAGAAAATGATCAGCTACTGAACCAGTAGGGGAAGGCTGGTCAAGTAGGGCTCAATAATACACATACCCTGGACCATGAGCAGCTGGAGAGCAGACACTGTGTACTCTTCATCTCGGTGGCCTGGCTCACAACAGGTGCACAACGTACATTTTAAAAACTGATTTTAGTATTCACTTTCCTTTCTGCCTCATACCCATCCATTTAATCCTCCTTGTCTTTCAATATCCAGCCCCACTCCCCCACCCCTGTGAAGTGTTTAAGGATGCTAGCCAGCTCTGGTGTCTGACAGATTTGGGTTCAAATCCAAGGCCTTCCCTTTCTGGCTGGGCAGCCTTAGACAAGTTACCTCCCCTCTCTGACTCTGTTTCCTCTTCTGTAAACGGAAGATCCAGCCTCCCCAGCAGTTACTGTAAAAGTTAGAGATGATGTGTGGGAAAGCACGAGCAAGGCCCCTGGCATATAAGAGGTGTTCTGAAAGACAGCAGTAAAAGCCATTGCTCCTTAAGAGTGTGGCCCATGGCCACCTCTGCCTTCTCTGCTCACGCACAGACTGAATTCCCGCAGGCGTTCAGAATTTGTCTTTCCATCTCACATGACACAATACAAGCACGTGGGCTGTATACATCTAGGAAGAGTGAAGCGTCACCTGTTTCCGCAGTGCCGTTACACAATTTCCACACTGCTCCTATGTTGGTTGGACATGGTGGGGTTAACAACATCCATAAAACATCTCAAAAATGAGCTTCTATAGGCAAATCACATGGAATCAAGGAGCTGACTGCCCTCGGGGACTAACACACCCATACTTAATTGCTAACACCATCCACTGGCTACAGGTTGAATAGTGTCTGTAAATGTTTTCAGGGTGATAGTTCACGAATGAAGAGCTTTCTGGTCCCCAGGTCCATGTCTTATTCTCGAGGGTGTCCTGTAAACTCTGCACTGTCGCGTGACTATTTGTGGGCGCTGCTCTGGTACCATTCTTCAGGTCAAGCTGAATTCCTGAGAGGTGGGACTGGCTGTCTCTCCCTGTGGCTAGGAAACCCCCTAAGGTAGGGCCTGTGAGGCTGGAGCCTGTAGAGGGTCAAATTTGGGATGTGTGTACATACCATTGAGTCTGAAGCTGGCAAAGGTCTCCGGCCAGACCTTGTCTGTGTCTGGCTAACATTTTCTCACTCTGCATTCAGTGCAGACCCTGTTCGGGGATCCCTGTCCTCAGAACTGGGAACAGGGTTTGTCCTGTGATTAGCTGGGAAAACCCAGCTTTAATACCTGGCACCATTGGAGGATCACCATAGCTGTCTCCACAGGCCTTACAGAGTTTACCTGTAGCAATTTAGGCTCATCACCACCCTCTGTACCCATGCTGATGTGTTCCCTGCAGAGGTCACATAATTTGGTCCAATATACAGCAAAATGCAAAGGCAGATCTCAGCCCGTTCTCAGCCCCTCCAGCCATCTTTTTCTCTGCGTTGTTCTCTCCCCACCTCCTCAGGCAGTAAGGGGTTTGCCTAACCTCCATTACCTGGCAAGACCAGAAGTCTGAGTTTAAAACCAGCCTCCCACCCCCACCCCTTATCACCTGCTCCAGGGCTGGCTCCCACCCACAGCTCTCCCTCTGGGCCCCAAAGCTAATTACAGACTTCCTTAAATCATTCTAAGGTAAAACTAATTAAGTCAGGGTCGGCCACCAATTTTCTGGCTAGGACAGGCAATCTGACACCTCTTTCACTCCAGGATCCCAAAACCTTAGCTTGTAGCTTCATTTGAATTTGAGAACTGGGTTTTTATCATGTAAGGCTGATTTTAGGAAGCTCAGCAAAACGGGACATTTTCCCTACTGCTTCTTTGCACCGTATCAGGGTGAAATTGTGGGCTCAGGTTAGGGGCCTAAAAGAGCTGAGTGCAGCCAGATCTGTGCTACTAGGGGGAAGGTATGTGTGCAGACAACGTAGGTGACGCCTTCTCCTTGGCAACTCCTCACCCGTGGGGGTGCCCTCATCCACATCCACAACCCTGTGGCATGAGCAAAAAGCCCTGCCTTCAATCCCAGTCCTGACACTTGCTAGGTGAATGCCCTTGGGCAAGAGATTTTGCCTCTCTGTGCCCCAGTTTTCTCTTCTGGTAATGATAGTGCCTACCTCACAGAGTTGCTGAGAATTAAATGAGATAACATCTAAAGCAGGCAGTGTGGAACAAGTGCTGAGCCAATGTTTGTTGAATGAATAAGTGACTACAAAGCCACATACAGATTAAACACCAAAAATATTAGTTCTTTTGTAACTATGAATATTCATGGGACCCAGTGCCTAGTTTCCTAAAACCTTCACGTGAGTAAATTCATTGCATGGTTTCCCCCTTTGAGATGCAAGGGTGAGAGAAGTCAGAGGTGGGTGGGGGCAGCAGGGGTGGGAACTGAGGACTCCACTCCCACAACCTGCTCCTCCTTTTTCTGGGCCTCAGCAACCCCCTCTGTACAGAGAAGCCACTTGCTCACTGGCACTCAGAATGAGTGACTTGTGCCAGATGCAGGTCCCACCTCTGATTCTCTGCCCCTTCCTGCTCTGTTCCCTCATTAGCTGTGTCCTCACTATCTTCCTAGAAGGGGCCAATGTCCAAGACCAGCACGTGGCCTTCATTATTTGCCACCACCACATCCTCAGGCACTTGACTGCAGACAGCAAGTGACAGACTTAACTAATTAAGGAGACCCCAAAGGCAAGGAGCACACAGGGGCAGGTCCACTGTATGGCTGAGGACCCACTCTGTGCCATGGCTAGCTCGGTGCTGAGGATAGAGACTCTGGAGTCTGATTTGAATCCCAGATACCTGTGTGGCCTTGGGCAAGTTACCTAACCTTTCTGTGCTTCAGTTTCTTTCTCTGAAAAATAGGCATCATAATAATAATATATCTCTCATAGGGTTGCTGTAAGAATTGTGTGAGTTTATATGTGCCAAGGCTTAGAACAGGGCCTGGAACTTAGATGGCACTCCCCAAGCATTTGTCATTACTCATACTTCAGAGTCAGGATCTCTCTGAAACTCACCACAGCCAGCCCAGCCTGGGGGTCCAATGGCTCTCATCTAATGAATGTGGTTCAGGGAGGGGAAGCCACTTGCCCTGGTCGCCCAGAATGAAACCCCTGCCGTACTCCTCTCAGTGAGGACAAGCAGGGCCAGGGCAGCACAGAGGTGGCTAAGAAGAGCCAGTCCTCCCTCAGAGGCACAAGCAGAGTTGGAAGGTGGCTATAAATATGAGAGGCGAGGGGCTTTCTAAGTAGGCCAGGAATGTGTGTTAGTCATTGAGGTCAGGGCGGGCCGCAGCGGCTCTTGGCTGGGAAAAGAGTGTATCCAGGAGTGAGCTCTCCGGGGCTCAGGTGAAACCAAATGAGTCAAGGAGGAGAGTGACAAGTGCTGCTTAGCTAGGGGATGCACAGGCACCACTGGCCTTTTTCATAGGAGCGGGGGTAACCCCCAGAAAAGCCTCTCATGCTCCTTCTACTTGCCAAGAAATCCTTCTATAACCCAGATCAGATCAGCCACTGAAACCCACCAGCTGGCCCCAGGCCACAGCTGTGGTTCCCAAACAGCAGAGCCCAGGCCACCATTCTGGGTAGTGAACAAGGCCACCCTTTTTATTTTAATAGCTGTGCACTTACTTTAATGTGTTAGGAGAAAAATACAGCTATGATCAAATCTATGATCTTGTGGCTATGAATGATGAAGATGATACTAAGTAGGTATATATGTTTTCAAAAAAGGGAGTTGATTTTTTTTAAAGAATGTGAAGTCAATGCTAGTACATGTGGAACTGGCAACACTATTACTGAGGTTTGGGGGGTATTCTGGGTCACAGGCGAAATGTTAACCTCCTTGCTGTGGGGTTCCAGTTGCTTTCTGTGACTCCCACCCACACCCAGCCCTGCCTTTGCCCAAACATCCCAGGCACTTGCACCCTACCCCTCCTCCACTCTCACTGTGCCTACCACCTGGAATGCCTTTCCTGTCCACCTATCAACCAGCAAGGACCAGGAGAGATGAACTCCTTGCTGGAACTGTCACGAGGCCAAATGGAGGATCCTCCTCCCAGCCAGCCCAGGCCCTGTCCATCCACTGCCACTCCCTGCAGTGCATGAGGGTCGCCATACCTGGAACCATCTCTCCTCAATGGTGATGGGGGAAAGCACGATCTGGGGGTGTCTGTTTTCCTCCCCACTGTGCCCAGCCCAATGCTGGCATGGCACCGAGCACAGGCCCCAGAAGCAGACACCTGGTCACATTCTGGATCTGTCACTGCCTGGTGCTACACCATGCACAATGCAACTCACCCTTGGGGCTCAGCCCTCCCCCCTCATCTGTCAGATGGGGGCCAACAAGCTTCATTCCTTGAGGAGGGAGTAGTACATGGTGTCAGGGAGTTTATTCCACCTGAAGGTACCTAGAGGCGCGTGCCTGGCAGATTGTCAGCACTCCACAAATACTGGTTCTGATTATTCACATCATCAAGGCTATGGTCATTACTTCGGGCCAATGGATATACATTGAGTCCACAGTGATGCAGGATGAAGGGGAGGGAGATAAGACTAGAGCATCTTTGTGTTTAGGATCTGGAGAAAGTTCTTAGCACCTGTTTACCCCTCTCATTTTGAATATGGGGAAACTGAGACTCCACCCTGGAGCCAGAGCCCAGGACTTCCATCTATGGTGGTTCACCACTACTTGCCTCCCAAGACTGGGGGAAGAGGTGACTGAGGCCTGGACTCATCTGCCCAGCAAGACACTGTAGCCCCTCGCCCCTGCTTCCCTCACCTCTTCAGCGTGGGCCAGCAAGACCCAGTGAGGAATTCCAGGGCCTGTGGCTGGAAGGAGAATTCTCACTTCACTGAGGCAGTGAATCAAAAGCCTTATTCTTTACAGATTCCTCTGATAGGTGGGAGCAGACATGACCTTTGTCATTTGTTATTTTTAGCTGAGCAGGCAAGGAATGATAAAAACCTGTACGGGAGCTGACTATAAATAACATGCCTGTGGCGTATTTTTTTCAACACATCTAAAAATTGTAGAGCTAAACAAGCCTTGCCCTTCAAAGCAGAATAACAGCATTAGCATGGCACTTTACAATCAGCGAGCCAATTTCACAAAAGCCGTCGCTGAGGATCACCACACAGTTCCCTGGTGGAGACACTTTTATTGTCCCCATTCTGCAGATGAGGAAATAAGAATGCGATTGGCCAGTAAAGCTGTTGGCACAGTGCCTGACCCAGGATGAGAGCCCCAATATATATCACTGTCCTTACTGTGGTATCTTTGAGAGGTCAAGGAGACCAGGGAGAAGGAAGGGAGCAGGACCAGGACCACTATGGGGCTGCCTGTCTCCAAAAGCCATAGGCCACTGGCTGCTCGTAGGCCTTAGGAAACCATAGGGAGAAGAGATAAATGTGGAAAGATTAGAGGAGTGGGTGTTGGGCGTTGTGGATCCTTCAGGATGAGAGTTTGAGTGAAAAGGTGGTGGCTGGAGGGCTGGAGGCTGAGCTTTAAAGGGTTCAGCAATGAGGGATGCAAAGAGGGAGGAGGAGAGAGAAGGTAATTAGCCAACAGTTTTCTAGGGCAGTGCCCCACCAGAGTCACCTCATCTGACACTGAAATCCCTTTGGGCAGAGCAGTGATCCGAGGCAAGCCCCATAGCAAGAGAATATGAAAAACCACGCAAGAGCTGGTTTCCAGTGCTGGGTGGGCAAGGGCAGTGGGCAGGGAGGAAAAAGTCAAAGGAAACAAGAGCAGAAAGGGGATCCTGGGACACGAAAGGCAATGGACTCTGAACAGCTGCGTTGAGCTTCTGCCCAGGGCTCAGTGGTGTGCGGTGAACATGGAATGACCAGCTCTCAAGAGATGGGGGCCCACTTTGTAGTATTTGCTGTTTGGGGGGTGTTGGTAAATGTTCCCATCCTGGCAAATTGCAAGCTACCAACACAAGACCATCGGTATGCACCGTCAACTCTCTTGAGCCAATACAAGCAACTGCAGAACACTACTGGGCAAGACTACCACCATACCAACTCTCCAGGATAGGACACTTAGGTCCTGCTTGCTTCAAGGGGGGAGTAGAGGAGCCCGGGGGTCATTTTAAGCAACCATTAATTGTGCCTGTAACACATGACATACAAAGTATTCTACATGTGGTATCTCAGTTAATTCTCAGCACAATCCTCCAAGGTAGCTGTTATGTCCCTCTTACTGACAGAGAAACTGAGATTCAGAGAGGTAAAGTAACTTGCCCAAGGTCACACAGCCAGTGAGTGGAGGAGCCTGGATTTTAATCTAGGTATGGGTGAGTTCACAGCCCATTCCCCAGCCATACGTCTACTGGCCTTAAGCCAGGATACTTCTGGAAACTGAATTGGGGCTGGGTTTTCAGGCAGGAATTCATTGGTGGGTTCCTCTGTGGGACTGGCAGCTGAGAGCCCTGACCAAGTCTCAAAGGAGTTGGTTACCACCCTTGGGGGAGGTCCTGAGAGGTTTGAGACACCCCCACATGGGAAGGGTGCAGAGCAGCAGCCCTGTCTTCCCCTCAGCCCAGGGCAGAGCCACCACTTGGCACCTCACAGGGCTCCCTACACCCTACCTCCCTCCTTTCCATCTTTGCAACTGAGCATCTGAAGAAGCCCTGCTCTAGGAGGCAGTCCCCACATTGCTGGGCATATAGTAGTGCTCAATTAATGCTAAAGAAATGAAGAAAGGAACCAATAATATATTCCTATTCTTTGTTGTTTTGTTTGAAATCAAAGACTAGATTTCCTATGACTTAAAAGTGTTGTCATCTTTACAGAAAAGAAATGGAGAAGCAAAGCAGACTTTGGGGGGCACCATACTATGTGCCCCATACATACATTTACTCATTTAAGCCTCCTCACACTCTCATAATTGCAGGTAGTATTATTTCCACCTCATAGACTAGAAACTAAGGTTCAAATTGACCAAGTGATTACCCCAAGGCCACCCAATACTTAGTAGAAGAAGAGGGATTCAATCCTGTATCTCTTTGATCTCCAAGCCCCTGCTGTACTGTGCTGTGTCCCCCAGAAAAAAAAAATAGCACCTTATATCTGAGAAGCTGCCTTCAATTTGCCAAGACCCACGCATGTCCTTCTTGTATGTCATTGTTGCCAATCAGCCTGTGGGGTGGGCAGGGCAGGGAAGCTGGTGGGAGAGGAGGGAGTGCTCGGGAGAGCGGGACACCCCCCAGCCCACAGCAGTTAGTCCTATCCCACCTGGCTCCTGATCCAGTGCTTACCCCCCACTCCCTCAGGGCAACCCATTGGAGGCCTTGTAGTGAGAGAGTTGGCCCAACCTTGAGGGCAGTCCCCTCCACAGAGGACCTGCATGGTGGGACAGCCAGGCCTGGAATGTCCCCGCTGATGCAGGGTCTCCTTGGAGGGTGGTCCTGGCCACTGTGCAGATGCTCTTTGGAGTCATATCTAGTGAAGATGGGTTCTAAGCAACATGGCCCACAAGGTGACCAGGGGGGTGTTTCTTAGAGGGTTAAAAGGCTGTCCTAGAGCCAGCCCTTGCCTCCCAACCCTGGCCTTGTTGTGATGTGTCCAAGGCAGGTGGCTGCCACTCTCGGGACCTCAGGTTACTCATCTGTAAAACAGAGGATAAGGCTGAGAGAGGGACCTGGCAGCACTTCCAGGCCCTGATGTGCCAAAATTCCACATTAACCAATTCCACAGGCAGATCCCAAAGGGAATTCCCTCTGGGGAGATGTGGGAGGCACTCATGGGGACAAGGCTCTGTCAGCATTACCCAACCTCCCTCAGGCCCAGCTCTGGCTCTGCACCCTGCCTTCACCCTGTTTCCTTCAGCCACTTGCTGGACACCCTGGCAGGGCCCCAGCATTCCCCAGACCTGTAGCAGGGTAGTGATGAAGATGTCTGAGCCCAGACCCCAACACTACCTATAAGCTAGCCAACCTTGGCCAAGCTACATGACCTCTCTGTGTCTCAGTTTCATCATCTGTAAAATGGGGGTGATAATCAGACTACATAAAGGATAGGAATTAAAGGAGCCAAGACATGAAAAGTTGTTAAAACAAACATTCCCTGACATGTAGTAATTGTTTACTCCACGCCAACTCTCAGAACTACTATTTGTAATAACTCAGAGTAATACCATCTCTCCTGCCCAGCAGCTCTCAAGTGGGGCTACAATTAGGGGTCATCTGGGGGCCTAGAGGAGGCACTGGATTGAGAGTCCTGAGCCCACAGCTCTCATCTCAACCACCTACAACCCCAGAGGGTAGGGGCCCTTTCACTTCTCTTGAGTTCAGTTTCCTCTTCCCTCAGGTAGCTCCCCTCAATTCTCAGCACATTTGGGACTCCATAAATACCTACTGGATGTTCTTGTCTTCCTAGCTGTGGCTCTGTACAAGCAGGACCCCTTTCCTGCTTGCTGATGTGTCCCTGGCTCAGAGTCTGCTCCAGGCATGGTTGGAGGAATGAATGTGTTGCCTGCGGTAGGTGTGACATTACGTGATGCAGCTGTCTGACAACAGTGTGGAATTCTATTATGTGGCAGGCCCCTCACCAGTTTAATCCTGAAAACCCTTCTAAGTTGCCTCCTTTTCCTGGAATAAGGACAGAAATCTGCCCCGTGGTCCAAAATGCTCCTACCTCCTCTCCTACCCTTTCCCCACATTTTTCCCTGTCATCATTTGGGCATTCTTTAAATCCCTTGAGAATTATTAAGCTATTTTCAGCCTCAGAGCCTTTACACATGCCATTCCCTTTGTGAGCAACACCACTTTTACCTAGTGAGCTCCAGCTCAGCCTGCAGACCCCAGCCCGGTCACCACCCACTTGGGGAAACATTCTGTGATTTCCCCTTCTACTCCCACCGGAGACAGTCAAGTCCTCCTACAGACTGTGCTCATGGCCTCTGCCCCTTCACCTCCTGCCCCTGTGTAAACTTACATTGGTTTGTGTGTTCATTTCATGTCACATCTGTCCTTTAACCCTCTCGAGAGTAGACACCATGGGCTTTTCTACTTACCGATGTTTCCTCAACACCTAACACAGAACCTAGCAAATAGTAGGTGTCAGTGGATATTGGTTGAACAAATGAGCAGGCAGAGAGGCTGGAAGCATGCCTGTTTTACAGATAAGGAGCCTGAGGCCAGAGAGATTAAGGAACTTGCCCAGAGCCTATCGCAAAGGAATGGCATTGGAACTAGTCCACTGGATTCTAGTTCCCAAGCTCCTGCCACTCTCCCCACCCCACTCCCTTGCTACCTTTGGATGCGATGAAAGACCCTTCACATCCCAGAGGGAGAGGGCAAGGGCTTCTGATCCTCTGAGAGCCCTGGCTGCTTAGAAACCTTGTAAGGGGTTGAGTCCACACCCAACTACACCTCTGCGAGGCTTTCAGAAAAGATTTGAGTTCTAATTCTAGTTCCAGCTATGTGATCCTGAACTCTTCACCTGCACTCTCCAGACCTCAGTTTCCTCATCAGTAAAATGGGAATGATGCTGCCCACATAGCAAGTTAAGTGTGTGTCCATAGCATGTGCATTAGCACACAGGAAAGTGCTCAGCGGAGATCGCTGATGCTCCTGTGGACTCCATCCCATGCTAACGACACACAGACAGCTGGGATGGCCATGTTTCATCCCCCTACTTCTCATTGGTTATAGTCCCAGCAGTGTCTGGCTGTCTAATCAGTCAGCTTGCAGCTTTCTTCATTGTCACCCTCTCTTCTCCTATCCTATGAGAATGCTCTTTTTCTGTTGGGTCCTTACAGCCTCCTCAGCAGGACCACATCCCAAGAGATTGCAGGATACGTGGCAGACAGTGGCTTAAATGCTGGGTCCCATGCCACATATCTGTGCACCCCTGACCAAGCCACTCACCCTCTAAGTTGAGGCCTAATAACATCAAATTCTCCTGGGGTAGTGATGAGGAGTAAATGACAGCTCATGTGTTAAATGCCTGACACATATACGGTGCTCAGCAAATGGCAGGTTCCCTTTCCTCTTCTGACACTCCCTCAGTCATCATTGCCACTCCCTTGGTTTTTTTCCCCTCTTCCTAGTTTTGTCTAGGGAGTCAGCATTCCAGCAGGAGGGAAAGCACACACACAAATGTTAACTAGGGACCCCAGCTCAGTACCTCACATTCAGTGAAAGCTGGATATATATTTGCTGACTGAATAATCCAAAGGAATGCATTAGTAATGGTGAAATGTCAGGCTGTAGAGGGAGCATTTAGGGACAGGGGCTCCTCTCTGAGGTCTCAACTCACCTTGAGACCTCACCAACCCTGAGTCCAACTCTGGACTCAGACCCCCTGGTACCAGTTGAGACATCTCTAGACACGGTGTCTGAGTAAAGTTGGGGTCTTTCTTTCCCCTGCCGAAGCTAGACATGCAGAGGAAGCCCTGTTCATTGACAGGCTCAGGAAATAGCAACTCTAAAGCCAGGACCTACAAGTAAATGCAAAGAATGTTTCTAGAGCCACAGAGAGATACAAATACTAGTTTAAAACCACCAAGGTAATTACTTTTTCATTCACCAAACCTGCTCTCATCAGTTCAATCAATATTTATTGAGGTTCTGTACCCAATACTGGTGATACAACAGGCAAATGAAACCCATTCCCTATCCCCAGAAAATCCCCCAGCCTGATGGACAAGACAGATGCACATAAAAAGCTTAATTGCAAGAATTCTTGGTGGGGAGGGGTGATGGAGGTGAAATCAGTAAAGGCTTCTTGGAGGAGAAGTTGCTGGATCTGAGTCTTGAAGGATGAGTAGGCACTCCACGCAGAAAAGTGGGGGATGAGGGGGAGGCATCCCTAACAAAGTGGATGGAGCATGCAAAGAAACAGAGGCATGGAAATACAGGGGTGTGTTTGAGGAGCAAGGGAGGCTTGGTGTAGGCGAAGCAGGCAAAGGATAATAGGAGGGATCTAGAATGGCCACATGAGCCAATGGTAAGGAATTTGGGTTTTATGCTGAGTGCACAGGGGAGCCAAAGAAGGGTTTAGAGGAATTGAGAAAGCTCTTTAAGGTGCAGGGGGTAGGTAAATGGGAGGAGGATGCAGGAGAAGAGGCAGGGAAACCAAAGTGAGGAGTCAGGATTGATGGATGGGAGAGGGCGGTATGTATGTGTGCCTCTTAACCAGGTGTCATTAACCCAAAGAGGTAGCATAGATGAGACTGTGTTTCCCAGGCTTGGAAAAGGCAGCCTCCTCCAAGAAGTTCTCCCAGAGTAGCTCTTGACTCCCTAGGCTCTGTGTTCTCCCAAGAGAGAAAGTGCCAGCTCACTAATTGGCCCCTGTTCCCGGCCTCTCAGAGGGGTAACAAGGTCAACCATCATAACATGCCTGCCTCGCTCAGCTAGAAGGTTAGGGTAGGCCCTCCAGGCTGAGGATTTCTGACCTGTGTGGTTGAGAAGACATGCCCACAGATGTGGGAAATTTAGATTCCATGTGGCTCCCTGGACAACATAGGGTCTATGGGCTAGGGATGAGACCTCACACAGCATTTGTTTCAAGCCCCAGTTTCCCTACTCACTCTATGGCCTTGGACAACATAGTTTCGCATCTCTATGCCTCTGTTTCCTTCTATAAAATGGGGGTAAAAATAGGACCTACCTCTTAGGATGTTGTAAAGCTCACACCATATGAGACACACAGTAGGATGTCAATGCGAATAGTGTCTGGAGTTAGTCCTCAGTCAGGCCTGCACCCTCCTTATTTGGGGAGTAAGAACAAGAGGGAGGAGCTGGGAATTAGGGGCCTGGGTTGGAGTCTCAGCAGAGCTTCCTGGGCCCTAAAGACCAGCCCCAACAGGTGGTATATGAGAATGATCATACCCCAGTGGGACAACGGTCTGGAAGACACTCACCCCGCTAACATTTCCCAGGAGCCATCCAGAGAATCTGATTCCCCCCTACCCCACTGTGTTTCTTCTATTAATCACAGCCGCCCTTCTCCTTTAGCTTGCCAGCCGGCCAAATAGGTATAATTGTCCCCATTTTGCAGATGAGAAAACTGGGATTCAGGGAGGTTGAGTCATTTGTCCAAGGTCACATAGCCGTAAATGAAGGAGCTGGGTTTCAAATGCAGGTCTGTCTGGCCACAAAGTTCCAGTCCAAGATCCGTTTGTCTGAGAGAGTTTTGGACCACAGTGGGAGGGGGGAGATGGGCCCCCCAAGAGGTGGAAGGGAGACTTGGGACAAGCTGGGCCATGTGGTCCCCAGACACACATTCCTTGGCCCCTCAAGGTCAGGGGCTGAGGGAAGCCTGAGCTGTGTGCCGCACATTTGGGTAACTTTAGGCAGGGACTGAGGGAAAGGTCTAGAGTTCGAGTAGGACAGATCTGGGTTCTAATTTGGCTGTCATTCTCACTGGCTCTACAGCTCCTAAGCAAGTCATTTGAGGTCTCCAGGCCTCAATTTTCTCTTCCATAAAATGGGAAGAAACCCAGTTTCTTTGAGGGTAACATGGAGAGGTCAGACAAGACAGGGATGTGAGCAACCTTTGGAAATAGATTTCTGTCCCCTGAGGGGCCCTTGCCAGCATCTCTTTGTAACGGCAACTGACTCAAGAGCTGCCCCAGGACCCCTGCCCAGGTGTCAGAAGACCCTGAGCTGGGCAAGGTAAGGACAAGTATAACCCCCTTGCCTGCTTCCTCTCAATATGGAAAGCGATGGAGAGCCCATAGCTTACAGAGAAGACACAGCTAGCCTCTCAATATATCTGATTCTGCCTCCATCAGACCTGTGTGGACCTACCTCATCTGTCCGCCTTGTGCAGATTGCCTCCATCAGACCAGGCCAAGCTGCCCACTCCCATCCCTAGGCAGACTGACCTTCTCCCCTCTGCAAACTGCCCTGCTCTAGGATGTATTACAGGGGAGAAAACGTGGTCTGGCCACCTAAACACCATTTGAAAATCAAACTAGTCTGGCTCTCCCCTCACCCCTACCCTATTTCTCTTGCCTTCCCCCAACGCTGGCCAGCCTCCTGCCTCTCTCCCCTCTTCCCTGTGGGTAACCCTGACCTGTCGTTCAAGCTTCCTGGAGTTGCAACACTAACAGCATTGTTTGTCTGATTTCACAATACCTCTGCCTGTCCAGTTCCCCCTGCCCCCCAACATATCCTGGAAGGACAGGCCAGATGCCCCAGGTACGTCTGCTGCAGGAAGGGGAGACACAAGAGATAGGGCAAGGAACAAATGTCTGAGATCGGATTCTGCACTCAAGGATTACGGTGGGCAAGTCATCCTTTTCTTGAGGCTTCAGTGTACTCAACTGTAAAATGGGAGAATTGCATAGAAGTCCTTGAAGGTCCTTCTAGTTCTAGTATTTAATGAATCAAAATCACACAGCAGCAGATTCATTCGAGATTTTACTATCATATCTACCACAGCTGGGAACTGGGACTCTGAAGACAGCTAATGTGGTCATAGCCCAATGAGGGAGACAGATGTGTAGCCCATCACAATATGGTGTGGTCAGAGGCAGAACACAGGCATGAACTAATTCTGTGGAATCAGGAAAGATTGTCTGAGAAAGGGAACTTGAGTTGGACTTTGGAGGTTGAATAGAAGTTCATGGCCCTGGCATAAGAAAAAACTTTCAAACTATGCTGTTCAATATTTGGGCTGCCTCAGAAGTTGGGGGTATCCTGTAACTAGGGTGTGAATACAGAGGTACACAAGGCCAGGAATGCCAAGGAGGTGGGAGCTTAGCCAGGTACCAGCTCTAGTCTTAGATTCAGGGAACCAAAACCCATGAGCTCCTGAGAATTTGGGGTCTGTTGGTAAAGCTCCAGCCTACCCCAAACAGGGGCCAGTGAGCAGGCAGGACTCAGGACTTCCAAGCAGATGTGTATGGGGACTCACAGCTGACCCACACCATACTGACCTTCACATGTAAAGCCAAGGGCTTGAAGTCTCAGTCTTGGGTCACAGGTTTGGCTTACCCCCTCCTAGCTGAGAGACCTTGTCCTGGCCACCGCATGCCTCTGAGCCACACTCAGCCTCCTCATCTGTAACTTAGGTTCTCAGTGGCCACTCCAGCAGTTGTGAGGATTAAGTGATTTACTGTGTTGTATGTAGGTGGCCTTTGCAAACTATAAACTGTGCTAGACATGGGAGGGATTATTATTGTTGAAATGGTGGTTCCTAACCAGCCCCTTGAGGGGCTATTTATTTTGTAATCTGGGAAAGTGATGCCCCCAGTGATGTTACAGTAATAACCATGGGATTCAGGGCACAGGCTTGTTTGCTTGGCCCACATGTGAGCTCAGTAGGCCTTTCACCCTCTGCCCTTCCTTGCCCACCTTCATCCCATTCATCTCAGAAAACTTTTACTTGGCACCATGTTGAGGGGCAGAGGCTGCCCCTCGGTCTCGGAGAAAGGGAGACTCCTGACCTGGCCCAGCCCTGGAACTGGGGTGGACTTAGAAGTCTTCCTGGAAGGGGGCTGCTGGAGCCCCTGACCTGTACTTACAAGAAGAAGGCCAACATGGGAGCTCCCTGTCCCGGGCTGTTGGTGGGCAGTAAGAGCCTTTCTGAGAGGTGGCCTGGGCTGCTGTGGTAGCCTAGCCAGGTACCTGCTTTGCCTGCCCCAGTGAAGACCAGGGCCACCCAGTGTTCGGCATCCTTCGTTTCTTAGCATCCTCCCTACATTGAGGCCACTCTGCCTGGCCCATAGGTAGCATGGGACCCTTTGGTGGGGATTGGGGGTGGGGTGAAAAGTTAGGGGTTATCAGCCTGCTCCTGCTGGCAAGGGCCCTGCTGCTGGTGCTCTCAGCTCTCTGCTTCCCGTGGCCCCTCTGCCTAGCCAGGCTCTGATTTTGGTGCAGTGCAGACTTTCAGCTTAACGAGACAAATTGATATTCTGTGCCAGCCCAGGGATGGAGCGGCAGGCAGCTCGGGACACTCTGGCAGGCAGCTCAGAAGTGGGCAGGGGGTGGGGGCAGGGGAAGGAGGCAGTTCCATCTGGAGCTGCTTCCTGGAGCAACTCCCACCCCTGGCCCCCCATGACCCCCTCCATGCTGACAAGTGCCCTGAGACATGTCCTGAAGGTCCTTCCACCTTCAGTGCCTCCTTCCAAGCAGGGCACCCTCTCTTGGAGGGGGCGGGGCAGTGGAGAGGGAGACTTCTAAGTCTAAGAGAAGCCCCTTCACCCACTGTGACCTCTTAACCTTGCTCCTAGGGCTGTCCTCCCACCATTCTGTATTTAAAGGGGCAGCAGATCTTCCAGAGATAAGGCTGAAAAAAGTTGGCAGCTGGCTAGGGGGATTCCATTCCTACAGACTCCTCTTTGGGGTTCCCTTGGGTGCTCTGGACATCGTCTATCCCCCAAAGTGGTCAGCCCCCCAACTCATCGCAGATGTCACCTCAGATTATGTAAATGCATAAGACATACGCAGACATCCCTGCCAGTGGGCACCTGTCAGCAGAGAAATCACCCCTTGAAGGGGTCTTCTGCCAGACCTGCAGCCCAGCCCCCATCCCAGGTGGGGGTGCACATGGCCGGCCAGTGGCTAGGTTGCAAAGGTAGCTTTTAGATGGCAGCAGGGAACTCACTGCAGGCCCTGCAACCACAGATGTGTTTGGTCTGAGTTAAGTCCACTCCTCCCCCCAGTGACCTTTGCCCCTCAGGCATGGGGGTGTCCTGACGAAAAGCGAGGGCGGGGGGCGCAGATCCCCTTCCCAGCCACAGGAGGACCCCAAAAAGAAAGGGAGGACTTGGACCAAAGTGAGCAAAATCCTCCCCTCTCTGCTATCACTACCCTACCCCTTTCACCACTGGAGGGACCCCTCCCCTCCGGTTCAGCCCCAACCCTACCCTTGCCCTTGACATTCCCTCCTACTTCGAGTGAGCGGGCAGATTCCTGAGATTCTGCCAGCTTTAGCTCTTCATGATCCCACGGGAGGAATTAAAACCGCAAACAACACCGTGGTGGTTCGGTCCACACAACCCCCCTCCCGCCCCCTACTCTCCTACTCTGCTCTCCTGTACCCCCAGCAGAACAAGCCCTCCCCGAGGCCCGCCCCCGTCCTCCGGCCCCCTCCCCCAGCCTCCGGCGCAGCAGCAGGGGCGGCCTCTGCCTCCCCCGAGATCGCGTTTTGCCCGGGCGATGCTCTCCTAGAAGCCGCGCCGCGCCTCCGCCCCCCGCCCCCCACCTGCTCGGGCGGGATGGTACAGTCTGCAGAGGCACCGGGCACGCTGGCTGGGCTCAGCCGCGGCACCAGCTGCCGCACCGCGATTCCGGGGCTGCCCGCCTGTAAACCATGCCGGATTTGTGCTGATTTTCCTAGCCAAGTAAGTACCGGCATCCCCCAGCATGAGAAAATAAAAAATAAAAAGCACCCCACTTCGCTCTCCCCTTCCTCCCTCACCCATTTTATTTTGTTTCATTTCATTTGCTTTTTCTCAGCGCTGATGGTGGTGGCGGTGGCAGCGTGGAGGGGGTTGCGAGCTGGGCTTGTTTATCCGGCAGCAGCTGAGGCTGCATTAGGAGTTGCTGCTGAGAGAGACACTAGTGTGAGGAGGGTCTGTGTGTTGGAGGGAAAGGCTAGGGTGCTGGGGACACAGGCAGGGAGGCCTGGGACAGGCAGATGCCTGGGGTCTCAGGTAAATTCCGGCAGCCTGTGGACAGCAAATGCCCTCAATGGATGTTACGCAAGGACCAACAAGCTGGTGGCAGGGAAGGCGTAGGGGGCAAGGTTCTCTTCCCCCTGAGCTGCTGGACCTGGGGAAACACAGAGGACCAAGGGGTACCCCTGCCTGCCTCAGCCAGGGTGCCAGGAAACAGGCAGCGGGAGGCCCCGTGCAGAGGGTCCCCTTGGTGGGGTGGGCTGCTGTGTGCCGGGACCCACCAGGTCAAGCCAGCCAGCCCGGGCGTGATGGCAGGAACCAGGAGGTCCCTGAGCTGGCCAGGATGGGGGCAGGAGAAGCTTGGTCAGGCCATTTTGCAGCAGTCATACTGGATGGTGGAGTTGGCACTTTCTGCCTGGAATCCCAGTTCCTCAGCCAGCCTGGGTGGCCTCTGGCTGGGCACTTGGGTACCTGGGGCTCCTCCCTGCCTCCTGCAGGGTCAGAATTGGGAAAGCCAGCAGGGGGCCTCTGGACTCCCCAAAGGTGGGCTGCTGTGGGCACACATTCCTTGCTAGCCAGGTGGCCATTCCACACAGCCTCTGTCCTTGTTCAGCAGGTTGTTTGGGGAGGGGTCTCTGTGGCTGGCCTGCCCGTGACAGGCAAGGGCCCCTGGGGTCTCAGGGTCCCCATGCAGAGGCCCAGCCTGGCTCGACCTTCAGAAGGATAAGTGGCGAGCTCCACCAGCAGAGGGTCTTGGTGTGATGCTGCACACGCCTGGCCCAATGCAGAAGGGGCTCCTCTCCTCACCCGCATTGCTCTCCAAATTGCCAGGAGGAAGCAGAGCTGATGTTTGGGGCACTTCCTGGAGTGGCGGGGGCTATCCAGAGAAATTCTCCGTTGACGTGTGCAGTAGGAGGGGGCTTGGAGTACAAGACTGCCAGGGCTTCCGCCTGTTAACTTCCTTGAAGGGGCAGCAGCAGATTTGGGGTTGTGGCTCTGGGGGAACCCTGTGGGTGGTCCAGGAAAGATGCTGATGGCCCATATTATTTAGCCACCTTCATATGCCCTGTCCCATTCTCATCAGGGCCTATAACACATCCACAGACTTGCACAGATGCATGTATACAAATATAGTGCACATTGTAATGCAGTATATGTTTCAATCATAGACACACATATGGAGTACCCATATAGTACACTGTGTGTTCCAATCATAGACATTCATATAGAGTACCCATGCCCACATATACACCCCACCACATGGGAATGCAGCTCACATCCCTGAATACCACCTGCAAATACAGCATGCACGTGAATGCAGCCTGTACTCACACACCCATACCTGAGAATACAGCATGTCCACACATGCATGTAGCACTAACACAGGAATGCAGTGGGCTGTATTCAGGGCTGTATGATGGGCAAATCAGCCTGCGTGTAGTGCCCTACAGCAGTCACACATGTGATGTTTGCCCTGTGAGGGCTGGCCCCAGTGTGAAAGAGACAAGCACACATGTGTGGGGTCCCGAATGCCAGCTGCATGCATGTCCACTGATTGGCACACACCTCGCATGCTGGAGTACAGCCACAGGTGAATGTAGGTTGCACATGTACGAAGACAGCCCTGGCACACAGGTACAGCACCTTTGCGGATGCTGTGCTCACACCCCTGCCCCAAGCACCTCAGCCTCCAGGCATCTCGTGGAATTGAAGGTGCCTCCAGGCACTAGGGAGAGGATTGCCCCTCAGGGCACTGCCCTGTGAGTACAGAAGGGCACTGGCCCCCAAGCGGCGGCTGCAGCCCCACACAAGCCTGAGGGGAGGGCCAGACCAGGTTTCCAGGGAGCTGTGATTGGGTTCAGCAAGGCCGTCTTGGGTTATTGATGTTCTGCAGGGAAGGCTGCCCAGTGTTGCAGAGAAGACAGGAGGGGGCCGGCACAACTGCTTTCTATGGTCCAGACCACCAGGACCCCACAGGCCCCCTTCTCTGGCACCAGGAAACCGGCGCACACTGGTGTGGGATCTCTGAGAGATGGCGCCCTGGATGCCTCCAGCCTTCTCCAAAGTCTTCTTTAGACAGAAGGTCAGAAAAGCCTGTGGCTTATGCTGCAGAAACACTGAAGTGTTGGGCCCCTCCCTCTGTTCTCCTACTGCCCCCTTTCCCTTTCTCCCCACCTGCACAAGTATAGGTCAGGGAGATTTGGGTAAATAATAACCCAGCAAGCATTCACTGAGCAAATTGCTATGCACGCATCACTACAGTGGGCCCTCGCATAGCCTCACGATTCCCATGCCACAGATGAGGAAGCTGTGCAGAGAAATGAAGGCATCCACCCAAGGTCACACACCTGGAGCATGGCAGAGATGGAAGGCAGGCCAGTGGGCTCCCTGCCTGCCTCTTAGAATCTTCCTTCCCCTCCTGTGTGAGTCTAATCCAATTTGGGGTACCAACATCTTGGGAAACAGAAGGCCAAAAACGTGATATTTTTGGTGGGGACCAAAAATATCTAGTCCCTTAAGAAAGGGACTAGAGCAGGGGTGTCAAACTCATTTTCACCAGGGGCCACATCAGCCTCACAGTTGCCTTCAAAGGGCCGAATGCAATTTCAGCTCCTTAACAGTTAAGGAGTAGTTACGTTTATACAGTCCTAAAATTATTTCGGCCCTTCACAGGATTGATGGCACCTAGAAAGCCAAATGCAGATGTGTACACTCTGATGTTATTTGGCCTAGGCCTATTTATTAGAGGGAAACTAAGGCCCAGCCAGGTCCAAGGTCATATTGTTCTCAGGAGAACAGGGAATCTTGCCAATCTCTCTTAGGTCCCAGGCAAGAAGCAGCAGCAGCCTGTTTGTGTCCCTGATTTTCCCCAGATGTTTGGCTCCACGTTAGAAGTACAACACGCCCAGCCTCTGCTCCTGACCAGCTGTATGACCTTGAGCAAGTCACTTTGTCTCTCTGCACTTCAGTCTTTTCATCTGTGATTAGGGCATGCCTGTCCTGTTCTGCCTCAGCCCACAGCTGTCTAGGAGCCTTGAGCACTATAGAAGGCTGTGCACAGAGGAGTGATTGGCACCAGGACTGGGGCCAGAGCAGGTGAGCATCTTGCTGCCAAGGTCAGGAGGGAAAGCAAAGACAGATAATCTCTAGGCTGGTGGATCTCAAGCATTAGTGGACATAAGAATCACCTGGTACGGGGTGAATTTTGGTCCCCCACTGATGCAGGAGGTTTTGAGGGCTGCATTGTCACAGATGCCCCAGCGTTCGTAACTCCATAGCTCTGGACCCCAGGGAGCCAAGGTGACTGAGAATGGGCTTGGGAGATCTCATAGGCTTACAGAACTGGGGTGACCTGGGCATCATGCTCTTCACCCACTCTGGCCACATCTGAAGAAACTGAAGTCGCCTAGCAAGTTGGTGGCAGAATGAGACTGAAACTCAGGTCCCCAGCCCTCCAGTCCTATATCCCACCCCTAGACGCTGGCTTCACCCTTCGAGGTTAAATCAGGCCCCTCTGGGGGCAGGTCAACCTTCAAATCCAAAATGAGGCTGTATTCTCAGCAGCATGGGTGGGAGGGACACTCCAAAGAGACCTACTAGGCCTTCTAGTTGAGTCCTGTAAAGCCTGTCCCAACCATATGACAGTGAGGACATGGTTCCTCTTCTGTAAACCCTAATCTTTCCTTTCCTAGAAGGGGCATAGATTAAAAGCAGGATTTTGGGAAGATTTCAAGTAATATGTGTGAAGCAGCTGGAACACAGTAGGCTCAGGGTCAAGGTAGGGAGTACTAGGGCACCCTAAGGTTTGGGGTGCAGCCCCTGCTGGCCTCCCTTAGCGGAGCTGTCTGGCGAGCATGCGCTGGGTGCCACATGCACACGCACGCGGTGGCAGGGGTGTGGGGAGTAGATGGGCTTCCTCCCCTGGCCCCACCTGAAATACAAAGTGAGGTGTGGGTGGTAGGGTGGGTCTCCGGCCCTCTCCGAGGCCAAAACAGTAAACCTGCAGTAATTTATTTCTCCCTCCCACTGGGAGCCTCAAAAAAGAAACTAGGGAGAATGTTCCCCTGGAGAGAGTCAGTTGGATGCCTATAAGAGCTGGTAGTAGATGGATGGAAAAGATGACAAGGGCCCGGCATTCACAGTGGTAGGATGGACCCTCACTTCACCCATCTGTAAAATGGATGATAATAGTACCCACCTCTCAGGCTGTCGTGAGAGGCAAGTGGGAGAAGTAATGGACATAAAGTGCTGAGCTCAGGGTGTGGCTTGTATTTGTGGCTCAGTGAATGGAAGTTGTTGAGTCTGTGAAACAGAAGGTGTGAGTTCAGTAGCTATCTCTGCCACTTAATGGTGCTCTGGGTGAGTCACTTTGCCTCTTCAGCCGTGGTTTTTGATCTGTAACATGGCTACCCACCTCATAGGGCTGGCCTATGACAGCCATAAACAATAGGTGACATTTCAGCAGCCACTCCTGAGAACCTACTGGATGCCAGGCAATGTGCCATGACTTCACCGTGGTCTCTGGTTAGGAGCCCTGAAAGGGATGGAGCGAGTGTTTTTAAGATCTTGGAAGCATCATGCACAATCCAGGAAACCTCTGAAGGGTCAGAGTGGAGGGCAAGATGGCTGGGCCTGATGGAGGTGGGAATGGGGACCAGGGCTGGTGTCCCTGAGACTACAGAGGTCCCCACAGATGGGGGAAAAGGCCTTTTGATCTGAAGGCCAAGAGAGCTGGTTCTGGGCCCAGCTCAGTCACTGGTGGGTGACCTTGGGCAAGTTGTGTCAGCCCCCTGGTCTCATGATTTCCCCTCGAAAGAGGGGACAGTGAGGGCAGAATTCTTCTGCCAGCTGGCCTAGGGTAAAGGGGCTAAGACAATGCAAGTCTGCAGTAGCAGTTACAGCCACTGTGTTTGTTTCCTGTGGTTGCCATAACAAATAACCACAAACCAGGTGGCTTAAAACAGCAGAACTTGATTTTCTCACAGTTCTGGAGCCTGGAAGTCTGAAATCAAGGTGTTGGCAGGGCTGGTTCCTTCTGGAGGCCCTGAAGGAGAGAGATTCCATCTTCTACTGTCCTGGCTTCTGGTGGTGGCCAGCAATCCTTGGCATTCCTTGACTTGTAGCTGCATCATTTCAATCTCCGCTTCCATCTTCACATCACCTTCTTCTCTGTGTGTCTCTGTCCTCTTCTTTTTTCTTACAAGGACCTTAGTCATTGGGTATAGTGCCTACCCTAAATCCAGGATGATTTCCTCTTGAGATTTTTTTAAAAGATTTTATTTATTTTTAGACAGAGAGAAAGGGAGGGAGAAAGAGAGGGAGAGAAACATCAATGTACAGTTGCCTCCTGCATGCCCCCTACTGGGGGCCCAGCCCACAACCCAGGCATGTGCCCTGACTAGGAATGGAACCAGCAATCCTTTGGTTTGCAGGCCAGCACTCAATCCACTGAGCCACACCAGCCAGGGCTCCTCTTGAGATTTTTAACTAAATACATATACAAAGGCACTCTTTCCAAATGAGGACACATTCTGAGGTTTCAGGTGGATGTGGATTTGGGGGGAGATGCTATTCAACCCACTATAGTCAATAATATTTATTGAGTGTTAACTGCTGGTAAGTCCTTTGTCCAGTGTCTCATTTCCTCCTCACTATCATCCACTTTACAGATAAAGAAACCAAGGCTCAGGGAGGTTAAGAACATGCCCAAGTCACACAGCAAGTGAGGGGGAGAGCTGAGATTTGGATCAAGGTCTATGCGCAGGAACTACAGTAAGCCCTGTGTTGACCCAGAGAGAAGAGCAGGAGATGGGCAGGGGAGCTTGGAGATGTGAGGGGACCTGCACAGCAGAAGTCTGAGAGACTTCAAGCCTTTAAATCTGTCGCTCATTCTCTGTGAACCTCAGTGTCCTCATCTGGAGAATGGGGACAGCAATGCTGAACTTGTAGAGTAATTGCCAAATTCTAAAATGCTAATCATAATAAATCTATCCATCCTCAAGCACTTTGCAAACATTTTTTCATTTAATGCATGGGAAGGTAGTTGCTCACTCCAAGCCACATCCGAATAAGTGACTCTACCATCAAATAGTTATGTGTTGTTGAACTAGTGACTTCTCCATAAAATGGGAGTAACATTAGTGCCCACCTTCCTACTCATTCTGAGAAGCAAATAGGATTTAGGTGAAGTGCCTAGCCTTGGTTTATGGTCCAATTAAAGACTCAGAGGGTGTCTCCTCATTTGTGAAATTGGGATAATAATAACAATGCTATTATTTTTATACTACTGTTTGTTGTGTGAGGATTTGGTGAAGTAATGCAAAAGAAGCAATTGACTCAGGGCTTGTCCAGAAATCGGTATTAAAGTGGCTTCATCTCATGCCATCAGAAATTTAATCAAATTTAAATTCCAATGCCAGTGTTGACCTCTGTGTGACCTGAAGCCGGTAGCTTTGTCTCTCATAGTGTGGCATCCTGACATGTAAAGTGGGGCTGAGGAAACCTGCCCACGAGATAGTGTGAGTGGTGTGATGGATCAAAATCTATCACAAATGGAGCCCTGTCATACCAGACATTCAAAATATTTCAAGCTTCTGTCCTGCTTCTGAGGAAAGGCCCCCGAGGGCTTTCTTAACTATGCCCTCAGAACAGGCCATCCTAATCCAAGGGGGTGGATTCGATTTTTGTAAAGACCCTAAGAAGCCAGGCTGTAGTGGAGCATGGGGTTGGGAGAGCCTGTGGGAGGAACCTGTGAGTGGGCAGTCCCATTTTAGGTCCAGGAACCATACAGCTTTGAAGGAAGGAAGCAGGTCTCTGTGGTGCTCCCATGCCTACCCGAGAGCAGTTTCCTATGAAGTGGTGGCATTCTGCATGCTGGCTTGGGCTGCTCCACTGGGCCATGTCTGGCCATTCCAGGGACCACTTAGTAGGGGTCATGGGGAGTATTGTCCAGAGGAGTTTTTCCAGCCTGGCTCCCTCAAGCCCTGCCTCGCTGGGTTGACTCAGGCGTGGCAGAGGGAACTGAGCTGTCAGAGTTTTCTGTTGAGGCTGTGGAGGGGTGGGGGGTCCTTGGGAAGCTGTTTGGGGGTGTCCCCCAGCCTGCCTGAGGCTTCTGTGCTGGACGAGGGCCACAAGGTCATCAGGAGCACAGGTGTGCTAGGCTCTGGCTGACAGAGTTTTCTCAGCATTCGAATCTGTGTCTGGGGATCACATGGCCTGATTTAGCAGTGATGTAACACAGTGGTTCCAGACCAAGTCTGGGCCCAGTCTGTCCAGCATTAAATCTGAGGCCTGGGCACTGGCCAGCTGTGCATCCTTCATCTTCGAGCTTCAGTTCCCTCAGCTGCTAAATGGGGACAATAGAGCCTGCCCTGTAGGGTTGTTGTGATTAAAGCTGAGTTGTGTGGATTCCCAGGTGCACATTTTGCTGTTTCTGAAACAGGGGTGACTGCCATAACTGGTGGCAAGTCACACTAGAACCAGCCACGCTTTTGTCTTAAATATACATGAAGTAGTGATGCACCTTACAATGGGTGCATCTCAGATTCAGTAAAATATGGTAAATAAGATAAAAGCTCTAAAGGATTTAGAACAGGGCCACCAAGCTGTTGGGAACAGACCTGTCTCCCACCTGCCTTCCAAGCTCAGTAATGGTGGGACCTAGGTATTTCCATGCACCTCATAGGAGCCTTTGTGACCTCTTCTGAAACAATGGACAAGAGAATACCCACCTCCTAGCACTGATAGGAGAAGCCAACACATTTATGTGTGTATCACATGCCCAGCAGAGTGCCTTTATGCAGTAGGTGCTTAATAACTAACAGCTCGAAATAAATTATAAAGACAGTAGAACAGGGAGGAGTTTAAAGCACAGACTCTGGGATTCCAGTTCCTGCTACATCACTCCCTTCCTATATGACTGTACAAGTTTCTTAACTTCTCTGGGCCTTAGTTCCTCCATCTGTAAAATAGGGATAACAAAAGTATCAATTCATAAGATTGCTGTGGGAATTAAATAAAATTAAAGTGCTTAAGGCAGTGTTTGGCAAAAGTGTAGGCAATTATTATTTGATGAACTTTTAATGAGTCTCTTCTAGTTCAATAAGTGGTAGCTAAAATAGACACTGGGCTCAATAAAATAACAATATATACCACACTCATTTTACAGATGGGGCAGCTGAGGCCCAAGATGCATGTTGGTTTGCCCAAGGTCACACAGCTGGCTCTCCTCACTGCTAGAACCAGACTCCAGTATCCAGGCACTAGCCTGATGTTGCCTCCTTGCTCATGTTGGTCTAGGACTCTGTGATTCTTATGAAGAAGGGGTTCTTGCCAGAGGAGGGATGATTTCTTAAAGAAGCTGCAGCCAGATGCAGCATCTGGGTCTGGGCACTCATCAAAAGTGGTTTCCTTCTTCCTTCATGTCTCTGTCTATTCACCATACAGGGGAAGGGGCTGCACTGTGCTGTGCCCAAAGTCAGCAGAGCCTGCCAACCACCGTGTAACCAACCAGCTAGCACTTCCCAGCCTCCTAGTGCCTTCTCAGTGGCTGCTGAAGGTTTGACATAACAAAACTACCCCCTGAAGAGAGCAAAAGCCCTGGCTGGCCAGCTGGTCCAGCCCAGGCAGTGCCAGGGCCACAAAAATGGATTGGAGCAGGAGTTGGGGGAGCAGAGACCTGGGTGCCACCCAGCCTTGACAAATACTGGCAGTGACCTTGGACCCATTACAGTCCTTCTTGGCACCTGTTGCCATCTTTAAAACAAGGACTTTGAGGCCAGATGGGCCTTCTAGCACTTTAAATGTCTAATATTCAAAATTGCTCTGGCGTTACTGATCATCAAAGTCCCAGGGAAGGGACATGGTTAGAGATAAGGCACTCATGGCCACGTGTGTGTACAGCTGTGTGGATCTTGGATCGGGGTTCCAGGAGCAAGCCTGAACCAACAGCAGCTCCTATTTACCCCAGAGTGGTCTTCAGAGAGGGAGGCAGGTGGGAGACAGGTGAGGAGTACCCAGGTGAGGCAGGACAGTGTACACTGTCATATGTATTTGCGATGCAAAGGTTGCTAGACCCAGTCTTTTCCTAGCAACTATCTGAAGGCAGCAGATTAAGAGCTCTTTAGGCCACTCCAAATTTATCAACTTACATGACTCAGTTCAGAATAAAATGAGGCCCTTCTCCCCATGCCACCCCCAGCAAATTTTGGATTTCTAAATTCAGAGGATCTTGAAGAGGGGAGAGAATGTAAATCAATAAAACCAATACTGGCTGAGTACTTGGTGTGTGCCGGCCGGCCATGTGCCAAGCTCCTCGCCGACCCAGAGATGAATCAGCTCCAGAAAGAGCTCTCACTGGGGAGCCCAGGCAGCCCCAGGAGAAGGTGGCAGCTGAGAGCAGACGCTCAGCTGGGAGCTGGACCATGAGTAACTTCCATGGCCGAGACTTGGCCTCACCAGCCAGTCTTTGGATCCCATAGGGCTTTAGTTTCTTCATCTCTGAAGTGGGGCCCTATACTCAGGCAATAGTAATAGAACTAAATATGGCTGGGCATTGGGGTCCAGGGCTGTTTCTGGGTGTTTCTCTGCCCTCTCAGAAACTTGAATCTGCTCCAGTAGACTTAGGGGAAGGGAATTCCAACAGCTTCCCTTGCCCTGGGACTTCCGAAAGCCTCTCCAGGGAGGCCCTCTGAACTCCCAAGTCAAACCTCTACAATGGGACTGCAACAGCCAAACATGAATGCAAATGATGGAGTTGGAAAGGGGCCAACAAGCCTTTACAGCACCTTCTCCCCTGAGCCTCACTATGGCCTCCAAGGCAACCTGGGATAATAGTAATAGTTGTAGTTAACTGAGCACTTGCCATGCTAGGCTTTCCATGCACACACACTACTTTGCCTCTCACAACTGCGTAGGGAGGGATCCATTCACAGAGGATGAGACTTGTCCAGAGAGAGTTGAACTCCAGGGGAGACTGAGGCCCAGAGAAGAGCAGCCCAAGGTTGCCAAGGGAAACCAAAACCCTGGCACTCTGTCCATGGTACTGACTGTCACCCCACCGTGCTCATATACCACCCCATCCCTCCAGGAGAAAGGGCGAGGCCTTGGGTCAGACTTCAAGCCAGGAAAAGGGCCATTTATATCCGGCCAGTGTTCCCAACACAACTGCCCACAGGGGCATGGGGGCAAGTTCAGGATACCCTTGAGGCTGACCCCTTGACAACGACAGACCTGGACTAGTAGTCAATCATGTCCTCCCTGTTTATCCTCAATCCCTAAAAGACACCCGGGTAACCCTCATTAAGTTGTAGGTACATGCAGTCTGTGTTTTGGGAAAAGAGGACTTGCATTTCTTAAGCATCTACCAGGCACTGTTAAGGGATCTATAGTTCAAGTCCCAGTGTTGGCACAGACATGTTGTGTCCCCGTGGGTGAGTTATTGTCCCTCTATAGTGGGGGAAATGACTGCAGCCATGTGGAGATTATGCAAGATGTGAGCGAAAGGCTCTGCGCAGCTGCTGCCTGACTCCTGGCCACTGCTGTGATTATCACCCTGGCTAGCAACATGCACATCTCATGTCCATCCTGTGAACAAAGCATTCTTATCCTCACTTTACCAATGGAAACACAGTTCCCTCAGAGAAGTCCAGGGACTCGCCCCTGGTCCCACAGGTTAGCAGTTAGTGCCATGGGTGGGACCAGTCAGTTCATATACTTTGAGTCATAAGCTTGGGGCTTTAGAGGGCATCCAAGGACATACTGTCCAGAGGGGGTTGTCTCTGCCAGAGAGACGAAACCCCAGAATGCAGAACTATGGAATCACAGATGGGGAAGACAGCACAGGGTAGTGGTTTGGAGCAAACCCCAGAGCCCGAGAGCCTGGGCTTGTTTATAAGCCTAGCACTTCCTAGCTGTGTGACCTTGAACAAGTAACTTAACCTCTCTGTGCCTCAGTCTCCTCACCTAAAAAGGGGAAATAAATAATAATACCAATTTCATAGCCTGAATTAAATAATGTAATAGGTATAAAGAACTTGGAACAGTACCTGACACATAGGAAACTCAGTGAAGTATCAGCTATTTATTATTAATAATCATGGAATCAGAATGATAGGGGGAACCAGGCACCATTTTTCTCTCCCCAGTCTTGTCCCAACCTCCTCTGTGGCCCCCCGTGGCCACCAGGGGGCCCTTCTCAGAATGCCGTCTGGCCTGCCACTCTGGTCAGGCTACTAGTGTTCCACATTGCCAAACAAATGAGGCCCAGACTCTTTGGCCTGCATTCAGTACATCCACGGCATAGGTTCTATCTATCCTTGTGCATCTTCCTCTGTGATTCACCTTCCTCAGTGAGTTAGTTCATCCACTAAGTCCGTCAGGAATTTTAGTCACTCAGTATGAATGGGAATACAGCTCCCATTCACATTGCCCATTTCCCATCTCTGAGCTTTTGCCCCAGTTCTGCCCAACCTCAGAACACGCTTTAGTCCTTCAGAGCCTTAAATGCCTCTTTCTTCAGGAAGCCTTCCTGCCTCTCCCTTTATTGTAAGCTCCCAGGCTGCAGACCCTGGAGCTCTGGAGTTGTGCCCCAGCTGATGAGCTTGGTTTGTTTTCATTTTTGTGTTCTTCAGAGATTTCCTTAGAATATTTTTGAATAAACACAATGAATAAATGAAAGTATAAACTTCTCTGTTGGTCCTCCGTATCTTCTCTTGCCCCCACCCCCAATCATGTGTTCTCCTTAAGGGACCAGATGGACCCTCTTAACAATATAAATCAGACTGTGATGCTCTGTGCTTAAAACTCTATGCTCCTCCCCATGATTCACAGGATCCAGACTCCTTCATGTAGCCTATAAACACTTCAGGGCCCTCATCCCACCCCTCTCTCCTCACTCATTCTTCTCTAGCTTACTGGCCTCCTTTCCATTTTTCAAACTCATCAACCTCTTTTCTGCCTCAGGGCCTTTGTGCATGCTGTTTCCCTATCTAGAATGCCTTTTCTCTTTGCCCTTATATAGTAGGTTTCTCTCATCAGGCTGAATGGTATTTCCCCACTTAGCCTGTTTAAAGGAGGTTCTTCTGTCACAGCACTTGTCTTTTAATAGAATTTATCACAATTGACATTCTTTTCAGTATTTATTGCCTTATTTGTTCTCCAGACAGTCAGCTCCTTGAGGACAGGAAGCTTAGCTTACTGTCTCTTTTACTCTTGTATTCACGGGCCTGGGATGTGGGGGTTGGGGGGCAGGGTGACGGGTACTGTTTTGTGTAGCTGTGAAGAAGAAGGCAGTGTCCACCCTCAAAATCACACTTGACCTGGTATCTGCAAGATGGGGGAGGAATGATTGTAGGAGGTTGCCCAGGAACCTCATGCTCATCCACCTCCCTATGGGGAGCGGCGGGAGGCCGGGCGGGGGTGGGGGGCGGGATTGGAGGGAGAGAAAGAGAGAGTGGGCACAGGGTGCAGCCTAGATGAGACAAATGCAATTTCTACTGCCCTGTTATTTACAGTCTAGCTGGGGAGAAGGCAGTAGACAGCCAGGTCTATAAATTGTCTAACACAAGGTTGCAGCACCGATGGTGCAAGGCAGAAGAAAGCAGAGGAAGATATGGGAGGCAGAGCTCTTCGATGTCCCATTCTCTGGGAAAATGGGCTTCATTGTATTGTTTGTAGTGCTTC
>CM052544.1:37123145-37201315 GCA_028533065.1 Trachops cirrhosus
TTTTTATTTTAGTTTATTCAGTACAGTTTCTATCCTTTATTCCCATTCCAGCCCACCCACCCATTCCTCCCCTCCTCCCTCCCCTTTCCAACACCCCTAGTTTTGTCCATGTGTCCTCTATATTTGTTCCTGTAAACCCTTCCCTTCTCCCCTGAAATTCCCTCCCCTCTCCCCTCTGGTCACTGACTACCTGTCCTCTGTTTCAGTGTCTTTTGTTATATTTTATTTGGTTCTTTGTTTTGTTGTTTAGGTTCCTGTTAATGGTGAGATCATACGGTATTTGTCTTTAACTGCCTGGCTTATTTCGCTTAGCATAATGCTTTCCAACATTCTGTTGCAAAGGGTATGAGTTCCTTCTTTCTTTCAGCTGCATAGAATTCCATTGTGTAAATGTACCATAGTTTTTTGAGCCATTCATTTACTGATGGGCACCTAGGTTGTTTCCAGCACTTAGCTATTGTAAATTGTGCTGCTATGAACATTGGGGTGCATAGGTTCTTTTGGATTGGTGTTTCAGGGTTCTTAGGATATAGTCCCAGCAGTGGAATTGCTGGATCAAAGGGCAGGTCCATTTTTAGTTTTCTGAGGAAGTTCCATACTGTTTTCCACAGTGGTCATACCAATCTGCAATCCCACCAACAGTGCACTAAGGTCCCTTTTTCTCCACAACCTCTCCAACACTTGTTGTCTGTTGTTTTGTTTATGATGGCCATTCTGACCAGTGTGAAGTGGTACCTCATTGTGGTTTTAATTTGCATCTCTCTGATAGCTAGTAATATTGAGCATTTTTTCATGTGTACCTGGATCCTCTGTAGTGCTTCTGTGTGTTTACGATCTTGCGGACACCTTCATGATGAGCTTGGGGAGCAGACCTTGGTAAAGGGAAATTTCTGCTGATTGAACCTACACAGGGCTGAGCTTTGGAAAGAGCACACCTGACATTTACCTGCCCAGCAGCCCACAAGTCCTCAAGTCCTCAGCCTTCTCCCCTAGCAGGCCACCCAGGAGCTACCAATTACTGTGTCCCCAACCCATGAGGTGGCCAGAAAAACAACTAGGCAGCAACTGTTTGGAAAACCCTGTTTTCTGTTTTTAAACTGCAAATTTTTGTAATTTGAATTATAAAAATAATACATGCTTGTTGAAACAAATGGAGTGATACAGAAGGGTCTGTAGTAAAATAACTTAATTTTATTCTCCCCACGTTTACCTCACGTAACCCCTGTTGATATCCTGTTTTGTCAATCCTGGAATGTACATATTTGCCACATTTCACATCCCTGAGATCAGGATATACGTGGGAGCTGATGACAGGTCACAGTTTCACTGGAAGCATCTTTTCTTTCTTGGTGGTACAAAAAAGAATTGTTAAGTCATGATGTGACTTAACAATTCCACTTGAAGTCAACGAAATCTGGCCATTTGCTCTTTCCTTCCCTTGCTTGCTCTTTCACTTGCTGACAGATATAAATTCAGAGGAGTTCTGATTTTTTTCTGTGGAATCATTTTATTCATACCTATGACTTTATCTGTCCCTTAGTGTACTGTGGCCATCCTGGTGGCTTGGCAGACTTGGGATGAGAAGCAGCAGAGGTTAGCACACATGACACTGGCTTGGGAGCTGCAGTTCTGCTGTTTCCCAGCTGTGGTGTGCCCCCTCTGTGCCCCCATTCTCACATTAAGGCACTAGTGTACGTGCAGTGCCCAGCATAGGCTGCCTGCCACCAAGTGTGAACCTGGGGCTGGCTCTTCCCTCCTTCCTGCACAACATGGATGACATGGCATAAGAGGACATGACATTTCCCCCTCCCCAACCAGGGAGCCCTGAGACCCAGAGGAGGACAAGGAGTCTGAGCTCACATAAAGGTTGAATGCAAAAAGTTGGCTTTAAAAAGCCACATACAGCCCTGGCTGGTGTGGCTCAATGGATTGATTGCCAGACTGTGAAGCCAAGAGTCACTGGTTCCGTTCCCAGTCAGGGTGCATGCCTGGGTTACAGGCCGGGTCCCCAGTGGGGGGGTGTGAGGGGCAGCCAGACATTGATGTTTCTCTCCCTCTCTTCCTCTCTCTCTTCCCCTCTCTCTAAAAATAAATAAATAAAAATCTTTTTTTTAAAAAAAGCCACATGCAACCAAGGGCAGGAGGTAAAGTCAGAAAAGAGGCTCAAAGGTCAGAAGAGAGAGCAGAAGGGCAGAAAACATGAACCTGAAAAGATACTTCCCTCAGCCACAAAGCAAATAAGGCATATTTTTAAATATCAACTGGAGCAAATAGAGGTTTCTTAGTAAGGAGAAAGACACAGGAAGTCCAGGGTGATCTGCCAGCCCTGCTAGCTCAGCTCTCACGAGATGCAGGTCCTGTACCCACCAGGAGGCCTGGGCAGACAGATGTACCTGCTGGCCTCAGACCCCTGAGTTCCTTCCCAGCATTAGCTTCTGAATCACATTGCTGCTGACTGAGTACAATATTGTTGATTTAGATACTATACTCAGTGCTCTGTATGACTTATTTAATACAACATCCCTCTGGCACCTATCACCCCCATTTTACATATGAGGAAACTGAGGCTCTGCAACATACCATGGCCTTCCCAAGGGCATACAGCCTGCAGGCTGACTTCAGAGCACCCAGCTTAACTGTGACAACAGTGGCCTCACAGTCCCAGGGTGCTCAGTCTAGCAGGGAGACCAGTAATCCCAAACCAATGAGCACCAGGCCAGGGGAAGGCCCTAGCAGGCAATTCATTGGATTATCAGGAACAACCTTGGGAGGGCCTCACACAGTAGCCAGCTAAGTGGAAGGATAAATAAGAGCTAGTCAGCTGGAAGGAAGGTAGGAGGTAGGGAGGCTGCTCCAGGCAGAGGCACAACTTGAGCAGTGTGGAGGCCACCACCAGCAGCCCAGAGGCTCCAGGCAGGGTAGTGAGTGCTCAGCTAGAGAGGTGGCTGGGCCAAGCCAAGGGCTGAACAGTTTTAGCTGGGAAGTGATGTGAACAAAATTGGCCATTTGGAAGATCCTGTGGCACTAATGAAGATAATGGTTTGTAAAGAAGAGACTGGAGGCCCACAAGGAGGAAGCCAGACAAGCATCCTGTGAACAAGGGCAAAATGAAGGTCAGGTTCCCAAGAGAGGGGAGACGGGCCAGCTGACGAGGCTTTGGAACTCGTAGGAGGCATCCGCAGGGAGGCTGTTGTGAGTCCCAGTTGATGTTGGAGCTGTTGGGGCCCTTTAGAAAGGGGTGGAGATCATGAGAGGGGAATCCATGGAGAAAACCCACAAAATCTGTTTAAGGAAAGGCCAGAGGGGTAATTATGAGCAGACACATTTGAGAACCACTGACAAAAAAATTGTGAAAGTCCTTCACAAAATGAAAATAGCCATCCATACCTAAGGGCAGTGGAGGTGGGAGGAGCATTCATTCATTCCACAAATGTCATTGGAGGGCCTACTATGCACCAGGCATTCAGATATTACAATGAATACAACAGGCCAGTTCACTGCCTCATAGCTTTCATTCAAGAAGGAGAGGATAGGCAATAAACAAAGATGCAAGTGGGTGGTATGTCAAGGAGCAGTTGATGTATGGAGAAAAATAACATGAAGGAAGATTAAGAGGATTGTTTCAAATAGGGTGTCAGGGAGGCCTCCCTTAGAAGGTGGCATTTGAGCAGAGACCTGAGGGAGCCATGTGGCTATCTGAGGAAGAGGGTTCCATTCCAGGCAGAAGGAGCAGCCAGTGCAAAGGTTCTGAGGTGGGTGTGTGCTGAGTGTAGTGAGGGGAGTGAATGAGGGAAAGAGCAGGAGATAAGTTCAGCGAGGGTACAGATGGAGGGTTGCAGATCCTGTAGGGTCTTGTGAGCCATTTTAGGGACTCTGGCTCTTCCTCGTTTTTGGTTCTGAGCAGAATAAGGACTTGATTTGTCTCTGGCTCTGTGTGGAGAGCAGACTAGGAGTAGGGATGGGGGAAGTGAAAGGTAGGAAGACCAGGAAGGATACTATTGCAGTGAGCATGGTGGGAGAAGATGGTGACTGGACCAAGGTAGAGACTGTGTGGATGGAGAGAAGTGATCATATTTTGGATATGTTTAAAAGGAAAAACAGACAGGATTTGCAGATAGATATTTGGTGAGATCATTTTATTATAGAATTACAGAGTTGGGTTAACCCTAGCACTTAGCACGTTATCTATAACCTGGTAAGCACTCAGTAAATATGGATGAAGGGATGGGTGGGTATATGGATGGATGGATGGGTGGATGGGTGGGTGGATAGGTGGGTTTACAGATGGATAGATAGGTGTGGGGGGATGGATGCATGAGAGGGTGGGTGGGTGGAGGAATGGAGTGATAGAGGGATAGATGGGCAGGCAGATGGGTAGATGGGTGGGTAGAGAATAGTGATGAATGGATGGTGGCAGAGAGGCAGGAAGAGGGGAAAGCAGGCAGGCCTTGAGTGCCAGACTAAGAAATCCATACTTTCTCAGAGACAATGGGAACCATTGCAGGTTCTTGAGCAGGCGCATGACAGGATGTGAGTACCATTAGAGACATTCTAAGATGATGGCACTGGGCATTGCCCAGCACCAGGTCCCAAGCTGGTAACTTCCATGGACACTGATGGCCAATTCTTTCTATTTCTTGCTGTCCAATCCCCCACCATCATGTATTTTATTCATTAACAAGTATTTGTGGAGCACTTACTCTGAGCTGAGGGTACTGGGGACATGGTATAAATGAACCAGACCAGTTTCTGCCCACAGAACACATTTTTCACCCTGCACAGGACCATAGAACTAGAGACAGGATGCAGGTTACTCCTGGGGCTCAGTGACACACCAGCTTCATGCTGAGAAGTGATGGATTGCCCTCTGCCCTTGCCAGCAACCTTGACTTCCTGCAGCCTCAGTGAGGACCCTCAGGTAAGCCAGGCAAGGCCTTACAGCTGTTCTTGGAACCCTAGTGTCCCCCAACATTCTCCTCCTAACAACCTCCTCCTAGGACAGGGTTTTTTCTTTTGGGGCTTTTGTTTCTTAGGGTTTTTTTTTAAGATTGTATTTATTTATCTTTAGAGGGGAAGGGAAGGAGAGAGGGAGAGAAATATCAATGTATGGTTGCCTCTTGTGCATTCCCTGCTAGGAACTGGCCTGCAACCCAGGCATGTGCCCTGACTGGGAATCGAACCGCAATCCCTTGGTTCACAGGCCAGCACTCAATCCACTGAGCTACACCAGCCAGGGCTGTTTTTTAGCTTTATCTGGGATTTATTTTGGTCACATGTGTATGCATGTGAACTCTTTGAGAGGAAAGGCTGTGCTGGGAGTAGGTAAAGGAAAAGGGACCAGTATGCACTTAATGCCCACTGTGTTGCAGACTCATTTTATACTCATTTGTTCAATTTAACAAATATTTCATTAACTATCACTATGTGCCAGGTACTGTTTGAGGAACTGGGGATATACAGTTGACCCTTAAATAACATGAGCATAGGGGTGCTAGCCCCCTCCCATGCAATCAAAAATCCATGTGTAACTTTTGACTCCTTAATAACTTAGCTAGTAATAGCCTACTGTTGATTAGATGCCTTATTAATAATATAAAACATCCATTAATACAAATTTTGTGTTATATGTACCATATACTGTATTCTTAAAATAAAGCTAGAGAAAAGAAAATGTTATTAAGAAAATCATAAGGAAGAGAAAAACATTTACAGTGCTCTACCTATTTATTGAAAAAAAACACACATATACATAGAGCCTTGCAGTTCAGATCTGTATTGTTCAAGGGTCAACTGTAATGGTGAGCAAGACAGAGGAGATCCCACTAATAAATAAAATAAATCATTCTAGGCAAGGCTACAAAGAAAATTAACAGGGAAATCAAAAGGGCCAACTGGGATAGCTTGAGTAGGATAGTCAAGGAGAGGTGACATTTGAGATGATAAGAACCTGGCCATGCCACCATCTGAGGTAAGAGCAATTCCAGCAAAGGAGCCAGCACATGCAAAGGCCCTGAGGTAGAACTAGCAGGGTGTGTTCAGAGGCCACTCTGGCTGCAGTGAAGTACGCAAAGGGGAGAGAGGTTGACCAGACAGAAGAAGCAGTGAGAGGTCAGATCATGTGTGGCTGTGTAGGTCCTGGTATGGAATGTGGGTTTGATCCTGACATTGAAGGGTCTTAAGTAGGCGTGAGACACATATGCAGCCCCGTCTAACTGCTATGTGAAAATGGGGTTGTCATCTCATTCAGTCCTCACAGCAATTCTGGGCAGTTGGTGATGAAACTCCCATTTTACAGATAGAGAAACTGAGTTGCATAGGTAGTGAGTGACAGAGGAGGGTTTGAACCCACATCTGTATAACCGTATCCTGCACGCTTGATCAGTGGGCACCCATGGAAGGTTCCTTGACTGGGAAATGATGTAGTACAAGTAGGGTTGAAGGATGCTAACCAGGGGAAGGTGCCTGAGGTTTGGCTTCTGCACATGCACCTCTGTGCCCCTAGGAGCAGAGTCTGGCTGAAGGGCCAGCCTGGGGTAGCAGGCCCAAAGGCCAGATAGGGAAGCCCTGTGCTCCAACCCCCCAGTGGTCCACATCAGCTGGTGCTCAGCCTGTCTTTGCAATTCTCTGTAGAATGAGCAGGAAGGATGGGGCAAGGCTCTGCCCACCCCGACCTGTGGCTCTGGAGGAAATGTGAAGATAGGCAGAGGAAGTTTGGTTTCTTTGCTGTGATTTACAAAGGCCTACTTTATAAAGCCTTCATGAGGAGACAATTGAGAAGCAGAGGGAGTAGAAACCACTGGCCAGAGGTAAGAGAGGAACCTGTCACAGGTCTGCCAGGCTAGGGGGAGGCTGTGCCAGGTGTGAACCCTACTTGCACTGAGCAAACACCCACAGGAAGGGGCACAAAACCATCACCTTCCTCCTCTTCTAACCTCTTTTATCACCCCACTGCTCCCCTCCTGTGCCTTTACCCAGCACAAAGCTCAGGGATAAAGATACTACCTCTGAGATGACAGGGATGACAATGGCTATGCAGCCTCCTAAAGTCTCCTGGCCTCTTGCCCTATGTCTCTGCCTCCATCCCTTCACAACCCCCTCCTCATCTGAAGCCACACAGGACTAAAACTGAGCCCTCAGCCAGCACCTTCCACAGAGCAGATCCGAGTCAGCTCTGCCCAGGCTCTGCTCCAGGCCAGGCTCTGTGCCCAGACCTTCTATCTCATTTCTTACCTTATTCTCATGACAACAGTACAAGTTGTCATTTCATGGCTGAGGAAGCTGAGGCTCAGAGCTACGAAGGCATCTGTACAGAAAGTGAGGAGCTGGGCTCAAACCCAGGTCTGCACAAGAAATGGCATCTTTTCCCAGCCTACAGGGGATATTCTTGGGATATCAGTGGAAGCTGCATTCTATTGAGGGCCTCTAAAGTATAAGGGGATTTTCTTGCATTTGGAGGCGAGCTTTAACAAGAAGAGAGAGGTGATGCAATGGGTCATTGCCCTGATTCTGCGGTAGTCAGATAGTTAGGGTTGTGGGGGTCCTGCAGTGGGGTTGGCAGGACAGGGTCAGAGCTCAGATGCGCCAAGACCAGCCTGGCTGGTGAGTGATAACAGAGCCCAGAGTGGGGCAGCCTAGGGATAGGCAGTGAGAAATTAATTGAAGCAGGAGGGGGTAGTGCCTGTATCTGGTAGGTGTCAAGAGCTCAGAATACCAGAGCAAACTGCTCCCCACCCCACCCCCTCAGAGCCAGCAGCCTTGGAGTAGCATGGGAATGAAGGCAGGGAAGGTCCTGAGGGCAGCCTGAGGATCCTCACTCACCTTTATGCAGATCCCCAGCCTGTCCCTTTCTCTCATGGAAAGGCATCTGGGGAAGCTGTGTGCCCATGGAAGAGGTAGATGGTGGCCAGGCAGTAAGGAGGGTACCTGCTTACCAGTTTGTACCCTCCAGGACCTGCAGAGTATTCAGGTCTTTCTCTCCCTTCTAGGAAGCCTCTGGTCCCTTTAGATGCCACCCAGGTTTCTTTGTACCTTTCCTGTCCTCAGTCTGCAGAACAGACCCAAAGTCAGAGCCAGCACACATCGCTAATGCTTCAGACCTTACAGAGAATTCCTCCAACCGCCTCCTTTCACAGTGGGTAGTTGGGCTCAGACAAGTGTAGTAACTGCTCAAGGTCACATAGTGAACAGGTGTCAGAAAAAATAGACTCTGGGCTTGCTACTTAATCCTAAACGAAGATAAAGGAGCATCTTCGTGTCCATCCAGGAGAGAAAGGGGTCCCCATTTTCCTTGGTTCCTACACCTCTGGGTGCCTAGCTCTGTGTTGGGAACTGATGGTGATGCACTGGTCCCTGGGCTCTTTTTTGGGCAACTCCCACATTGGCCTGGGCTGCAGTGGGCCAGTCCAGCAGTTTCTTTTTGGAAGTTTTTTCAGGGAGGTGTTTGGAGGCCGATACCAGGACTTTTCCACCACCATGGAAATTTCCAACAATGGAATTAATAAAAACTCCCAGGGCCCTTCTCCCACCCCACTTTGTTATGAAAAATAGCTCCTTGGTGGCCAGGTAGAGGACAGAGCAGCTGAGATCCCAGAGAATTCCCCATCGAGAGACTCCCAAGTAGATGGCTAATAGGATCCAGGGGATCCCAGTTTGGAATCCAAGCAGCCTCTCAGGAAGGGATTTCCAGCTGCCCTGGGCCTGGAGCCAGAGTGCCTCCTGAGCTCAGGACTTCCTCCTGCTGTCAGAGCCTGGGTGGTGTTGGCAGGTGGACAGGGCCTTGCACATCACTGATGCTCAGGAAATGTTGGCTGTTAAATAGGTACAACAACTAGGTAGGGTGATAAGAAGGAAGGACAGAGGGATGGAGTGAGGGTAAGATAAGTTCCATTAGGAATCATTCGTGCTGTGTGACTTTGGTCAGTCACTTCACCCCTCTGCTGTGCAACTTCCTGTAAAATGGAGACAGTTATACCTACCATTCTAGATGGGTTGAAATGAGAAATAATGCCTGTGAAGTGCCTGGCTCAATAAACAGCAGTGGCTTGATCATCTCCATCATCACCCTCAAGATGAGGTAGAGCAGATAACGTGTGAGCTTGGGTGACAACCCTGAATCTGTTTCTGAGAATCCCTCTTATGAGCTTTGTCTGCTTTGGCAAGCAACTTCACCTCTCTGACCTTCACTTTCTGGATCCACAAAACGGGGATTAAAGAAAGGAGCACCTGTTTGAAGGTTGATTGTAGGAATCATGAGCAAGTCAGATTAACCTAGGGAAGCCCTGCTCCTCCCTACAATGCTGTTCCTCTTGTTCCAACTGGGTCTGGGGTGGCAGAGAGAGGCCTTTCCCTGAACTAAGAGTATTTTAGTTTTAGATCCCTGTGAATGAGCAGAATACAGGATTTCTCGAGCTTAGTCCAGGAGTTAGAGTCAGCCTAGAAGGCCACAGTGATTGACAAGCTTTCAAGGAAACCTGGAGCCATTGGAGCCTAGACGATAGGTAGCCTGTGGATACACAGCTCAGGGACAATAAACATCACACTCTGAGGTTCCAGCCTTAGTGCAGCTCTAGTCCAGCCCCTGAACGTCTCACTCTCCCTCTCCTCTCACCACCTACCTGGTCAGGAATGATCTGCTTTTGGCCAGTTCCCACCCACTTGGGTAGGGCAAGGGTCAGTTGGTATGAGCAAAGCAGACAATAACTGGGAGGTATGCACTGCAGAACAATGAAGGGTTTGCATTCTGGAGGCTGGCAGACTCGGATTCCAGTCCTGCCTTCCTAGCAAGCTGCCTGAGTCTCAGGCTCCTCATCTGTAAAATGGACATAACAGCAAAACCTACATCCCACTCTGGCTGTGAGGATGAAATGAAGCAGTGTACAGAAACATTGCAGGGTACCACCTGGCAAGGGCTTGCACTCATTTACCCACTTGCCTGTGTAGTGGGGTTTTATGGTAAACAAATAAGGCAGTCTAGGGAGATCAACACACCCTAGCTTTCCCAGGACATTCCTGGTTTCAGTACCAGAAGTCCTGCATCCCAGAACACCCCTCAGTCTTAGGCAAACGAGGATAGCTGCTACCCTAAAAAGATCTCTGCCCTCGTGGAGTTTAAAGTTTAGTAGAGAGAGACAGAAAAGTAAATATATAGCATGCATAGTGGATAAATGTGCTATTTAAATAATAACACAGAGTAAAGGGGTAGGCTTGTTATGTTTGGCGGGGTGATCAGGACAGGCCTCTCCAAGGAAGTGACATTTGAGCAAGGACCTCAAGAGGTTAGTGAATGAGACATGTAGACATCTGAGGAAAGAGCACTCCAGGCAGAGGGAACAGCATAGACAAAAGCCCTTCAGTGGGATTGTGCTGGCATGTTGGAGGAACAGAAAAGGATCAGGTGGGTTGACAAGGATTGGCCAGTTGAATTAATTGGACTCCCTTTAGAAGTAAGTAATTTAAATGCCAAATCAAATTAGCCTGAGAAAAACTTATGCTTTGGCTAACCTAACAGGAAAAGAAAAAGCAGTGGAGTTGGTTCCAGATGTGGCTATATCCTGGTGCTCAAATGAGGTCTTTTCATTACTCTGCTTGCATCTGTATTGTCTTCATTTTCAGGAAGGTCCCAGTAGCCCCAGGCAGACCTCCTACCCATCTGTAACCACAGGAAAAAGAGATGCTCTGTTCTGGGGTCCAGGCATGGCAGGTGGGAGCAGACTGAGGTCTAGTGTGGCTGGAGCAAAGAGTTGGAAAACAAAGATGTGGGAGAGGAGGCAGGAGGATCAGCAGGGCCAGAGCACCTGGGCCTGGCCTTGTAGGTCCCAGTTACTTTGGACTTAGTTCTGAGTGTGCTAGAAGCCAGTGGGAGGTTTTAACAGGGAAATGACATAGTATAATTTATGTTTTAGGAATCTCAGTCTTGTTATTGTGTGGAAAATGGGTTGTAGGAACCAGGGTACAACAGGGAGACAGATGAGGAGACTAATGCACCCACCCACATCAGCATTGATAGTGGAAGCAGAGATGAAGAGAAGGGGATGGACTTGAGAGGGACTTAAGAGAGCCTGGACACAACTTTGGATTTAAGTGGGGATAGGCACACAGGCAAGAACTTGGCAGGGTGTCAGTCCCAAAGAAACTGGGGTATGGAAATTGTTCTCTGCCAGAGACAAGAGCCAGTGCCTAGAGTTAGGGCCTATTTGCCTAGATGACACAAACTCTCTGAGCCAGAGGCCTGGGATCTTTGAATCCCCTCCCCATTAGGCACCAGCTGGGCCCGGAGCCTGATGCCTGCAGGTGAATCCAAATGGCTCCAGCTGTGAGGAAAGAAGGGCGAAGAGGGCAGACAGCCCACCCAGCAGATCATGGGAAGCCTAGAATTGAGGGAGCTTCCTATTTTAGCTATGGTCATTTCTCACTCATCCAGCCCTAGGTCCAGGACAGGTCATAGTCCCTTTCAAGGAACATTAGTGTACAGCTTGGGTCCCAGAGCTTCTAATGTTCTGGCTTTCATTTGGTGCCTAAAGGTAGCTTATGTGTCTCCCCTGCCCGCCAGGGAGACTGGCCGGAGTCATATGTAAGAGAAGAATTACCCAGAGTCTAGGCTTATAGGAAACAGTGGGCCCACATTGAGGTCACTTGCCTCCTGACCCACTAGACTGGACTACGTCCTGGGCCACTTCTAGGATGGGTCTAGTTTTGGATGTTCAAGCAGATGAGCCATGAGCATTTTTGTAAGGTTCTTCTCATCAGTCAGGTATGGCAAGATCCAGGTGTAGCTAAGTGAAGCCTCCCAGGGCATGTACCTGGGGGCAATTCTCAAAGACCGCATGGTTCAGAATGTGCTCCATGTACCATCCTAGAGATGTGTCTATGCCCAGATCTGGCAGCTAATGAAGAGAAAACTAAGGCGCAGAGAACTTAAGAGAGTTTAGCTGTCTTTGGGAGCATGGCTGGGCTCAAGGTCATCTATGGAACACCCCTTTGGGGCTCAGCAATTTCATATACTGACATCATCTCTTCTAATATGACAATCCTGCGGGGAGTGTTTATTTTCTCACTTTCCAGATGAAGAAACTGAGGCTGAGAAAGGGTCAGCATGGTATTTGTCACATAATCAATTCCCAGAAAATTTGAAACTGACAAAAAGTGAGTGTCACCTCCTGCCCCCTGGAGATCATGCACGATGGCTCCCCACTTTGGGAAGGACATTCATAACAAAGGAAATTATTCTTTTCATTCCCTGTGTCTGTCCTCCCTCCCTCTCTCCCTTCCTTTCTTTTTGCTTTCCTTCCTTCCCAAACTACTTACAGATGACCTACTGTTTGCTACACACTATGCCAGGCCCTTGGAATACAGTAGTAATTTAAAAACACAGGCCCCGCCCTCAGTAGTATAGTGTTGAACATTAATCCAACAGTCCCACAAATACATATAAAATATTTACAGTATAGTAAATTAATCAGGGAAGGCCTCCCTGAGGAGGTGGGATTAAGCCTAGAGTAGGAGGATGAGTAGGAATTTTCTAGGTAAGGATGAGGAGGGAATAACATTAGGCAGAAGGAACAGAACAGACAAAGGCCTGGTGGGGAGAATGGGTAGCGTGGCTGCAGCAGAGAGTCAGGAAAATGGGGTGTTGGAGCCAAGGCAGGCCACCCAGGGCTTTGAAGATCACATTAGAGAGTTTCGTCTTTATTGTTGGAGCTGTGTAGGTGCCAGGAGGTTGTGATGTGATCAGAACTGCTTTTCCAAGTGCCAGCAGAGAGACCAGTTAAGAGGCTAATGTAGTCATCCAGGCAAGAGATGAGAAAAACTTGAACAGGGGTAGAGGTTGAGGAGATGCAGGGAAATGAGTGGTTTCAAGGAAATGTAGGAAGGAGCAAAGTCAATAGGACTTGGATGATGGAGAGGAAAGTGACAGGGGTGACTCTTGTTTTCTGACATACTGACAGTGAATCCCAGAGGAGAGTGAGGCGGGGGTAAGAACGCTTAAGGGTTGGATTTCAGAAATGTTAAGTTTGAACCTCTACCTCACACCACACACAAATCAAATTGAGAAGGAACAAGCTTCATGACATTGAATTTGGCACTGATTTCTGAGATATGACAACAGAGCATGGGCAATAAAAGAAAAAATAGATAAATTGGACTTAATCAAACTTAAAAACTTCTATGCATCCACCAAGTGAGAAGACAACCCATGGAATGGGGGAAAATACTTGAAAATCATATATTTGATAAGGAGTTAATATTCAGAATATATAAAGAACTCCTATAACTCAACAAATAAAAGACAACCCAATTCAAAAATCGGCAAAGGATTGAATAAACATTTTTCCAAAGAAGATATACAAATGACCAATAAACACATGAAAAAATGCTCAGCCTCACTAATTATTGGGAAATGCAAACTAAAACCACAATGAGACTCCACTTCACGTCCATTGGGATGTCTATTGCAAAACACAAAACAAAACAGAAAATGATAAGTGTTGGTGAGGATGTGGAGAAATTGGGACAGTGGGAAATTGGTGGAAATGTCAAATGGGGCAGTTGCTGTAGGAAACTGTATGGTGATTCTTCAAAAAATGAAACATAAGATTACTATATGATCCAGCAATTCCACTTGTGGCTATTTACCCCAAAGAACTGAAGGCGGGGACTCAGGCAGATAGTTTTACACCCCTGTTCATAGCAGCATTATTCCCAATATCGAGGATGGGGAAGCAACTCAAGTGTCCATCAACAGATAAGGAAAGTGTGGCCTGTATATACAAGGGAATATTATTCAGCCTTAAAAAGGGAAGAAGTTCTGGCACACGCTGCAACATGGTTGAGTCTTGAAGACATTGTGCTAATTGTCACAAAATGACAAATATTATATGATTCCATTTATATGAGCTCCCTAGAGTAGTCAAAATCATAGAGACAGAAAACAAAGTGGGGGTTGTGGAGAGGAGGGAATGGGAAGAGGGAAAAGTTCTGGAGATGGATATTGGTAATGATTGCACAACAATGTGAATGTACTGAATGCCACTGAATTATACTCTTAAAAACGGTTAAAGTGGTAAATGTTGTTATGGAGATTTAACCACAATAAAAAGTAGATGAAAAATTAAGATGACTCAGAGATCTGAACATAAAAGCTACAATTATAAAGCTTGTAGAAGAAACAGAAGAATATTTTACCACCTAGGAGTAAGAAATACTTTTTCAGAGAAGACACACACAAAAAAACATAAAATAAAAGAAAAAAAACTGGCAAGCTGGACTTGAGATCTGTTGAGTATGAGGTGTGAGAACTTCCAGGTAGAAAGGCCAGGTAGGAAGCTAGTGTCTGTTGCTCATGGTGAGGCCTGGATTAGAGGGACCCCATGTTGAGGCTCCTGAAATTAATGTTTCAAGCTACAACCTGCCTTTTGGGCTCACAGTGAGGTCACCTAACTTATGGCACATTAAACTAGACTAAATGACTTTGGCCACTTCTGGAGTCTAGTAGCAGTTGTCCAAGCAGATGAGCACCTGAGCATTTTCCCAAGGTATCTGCTCTGAGCAGCATCTTATTGGGGGTGGCTTAAACCATCCATCTACTTCTCTGACCAAACTGGGGGTGCATCTGTGATAACAGCTCTCTGTCCAGTTCTGTTGCCTTCATTCTTGTCCCCAGGGCAATGAGGGGGTCAGATGAAATCTAATTTCCTCTAAACTAGAAGCTGATCAATTATGGTTACAGGAACTTGCTGTCTGGAAAAATTAGGTTTGTGTTTTCCTCGGGAAAGAACAGCATCTGAGTTCTTTCTCCTCCATTATGTTGGCATGGAGGGGAGTTGGTTATTGTAGGATCCGAGTCGTGGGACAATAGAAAAGCTGTGGAGAAAGAGGTGATTATCAAGTGGTCTTGCCTTGCTGAGGGTCTCCAAGCATGGGGGTCTCTGCCTCAAACTTTGCTGTCTCTAATGAGCCCTAGGCACCTGGGTTCCCTGGCTTCACTATCTTGGTTCTATTTCTACCCAGCATTCATTGGAAAGCAGGGGATTGAGTTGGTCCCACTAGATAGTGAGTTTGGGCCTTTGTGGGACTAAAGGAACAGGGACTCCTTTGAGAAATTAATGAAAGCCACGGGCTTCCTCCTCAGAAAAATGTAACTTTATACAAACCTTTACAAAGCACCCTCACATGGACCTCAGCTAAAGACAGCCTGCTATGGGGCTCCCTAAAATGGCTCCAAGGTCACCCACAGCTTTTCTGCTTAATCCTCTGGTTATCTTCTGAGGGAGGTATGATTATGCCAGTTTTGCAGATGAAAAACCTGAAGCTCAGAGAAGTAACCCAAGCTACCAGTCTGGTCCCAAAAGGAGTAACAGGCCCTGTGAGCAAGGAATTCCCAAATGCACTCTCCTCCTGTGCAGTTGGGAGGCCTCACCCCCAGCTTCTCCCAGTGGGAATATAAAGTAGTCAGTGGGAGGCCCTGACCCCTGGACGGCAGAATTTTTGTCTGAATCACCTTTGAGTCCCCAGTATCCAACCCAAGGTCCCAGAATCAACCAACTGAATGATGAGATGGGAGGGGCCTCTGACTTTGGAGGTAGAAATGCTCTTACACATCAGCTCTGTCCTTCCTAGCTCATTACCTGGGTCTCTCTGAACCTCAGTTGCCCAGTCCAAAAAAGGAGACAGCTGTGTGACAGGCACTGTGCTCAGTGTTTCACAAGCGTTATTACACATCACCTCCCCCAAAGCCTAAGTGGGGGTGTATAAATAGCCCCATCTCACAGATGAAGAAACTAAGGCCCAGAGCAAGGCAGTGGCCTGGCCAAGGCCATGTAGCAAGCAGCAGAGCTGGAATTATAGCCCAGGTCTACCTAACCCACCCATGCTCTTAACCAAACGCATGCAGCCTGACAACAAGTAGGTGCTCAATAAAGGAACAAGTTGCCCCCCGCCCCACCTCCCTCCAGAGAGCTTTCTTCAGGAGCCTATAGCTGGTAACATTAAACATAAGACAGATTAAAAGTGACCCAGGGAGGGTGCAGGAGCTTTGCATGACCCCTGCAGGCCAAGTCCTCTTTCATTTCCTGCATAGTAAAGTCTCTTGTCATGAGCTTAGAACAATAGCAAGGGAAATAAACTTTACTGTTCTTTTTTCCCTGCTTTTCCATTTCCCCACCCCCACCTGCTGCAGTGGCAGGTGGGGGGCCCAGCAAATGACCAGTGTGACTACCCTTCATTCTTGCACGCACTCGCCTCCTCCCTGTGTTAACCTTCCTTCCTCCAAGTGTCTTCATAGCAGCAGCCCAGACTGGAAATGATGAAGTCTGCATGCTCAGCCCTCCCCAGCTCTGGTGGTACATCTCAGACTCGTGGGCATGAGGGCTCACCACAAGCCTTGGACGTGCTGGGCCTAAGGTGCAGAGGTGGACCAGACACCTCCTCACGGAGCTCCAAGAAAGACAATAATAGTGTGGTATGTCCAGAAGGCCATAGAAACATGGAGGAGGGGTTGTAAAGTCTGCCCTGGAGGTTAGAGAAGGCTTTAGTAGAACAAAAGTTTGCCTTGGGGGGCGGGGCAGGCACTTCAGGCAGGGGGAGCTGCCTGGGCAAAAATCTGGAGGTGTGGAACCTCACAAGGTGTTTATTATGATTAGAAGAAAGGATACAAGGAAGGGGTCAAAGGACATGAGACTGGAGAAGTAGGCAGGGCCTGTGTGCCAGGCTAAGGATTTTGAACCTTGTTCTGAGGACAGTAAGGAGCCACTGAAGGCTGTTGAGCAGGGAAGTCACCTAATCAGGTTCACCAGTGTGGCTAGATGGCTGCTGTAGTCTCATCTCTGAGCTTCTCTCACTACACACTCTCCTCTGATGATCTCACCGTGTCCCATGGCTTAAAATACATCTCTAAGTTGCTGATTCCATATTTATATCTTCAGCCAGAGCCTCTCTTCTACACTTCCAACTCGTCATCCAACTGGCCACTTGGCATCTCTCCTTGGACATCTCACAAGCATCTTGAAGTTAACAAGTCCAAAACAGGATTCTTGATCATGCCCACACCCCCAAAACCCACTCCTTCCCATCCCAGTAAATGGCACCACCATTTACCCTTTTGCTGAAGGCAGAGTCTTTACCAGCCATGCTCCTCCTCCTCTTCTTCCAGCTCAGCCTCTTGGTTCCACGTCCTAACTTCCACCTGCCCGTGTTTCTGCCCGTGTTTCTTCTACACCACTGCCGTCCCCATTTTCCTGGATGATGCAGTAGTCACCTCTTTCTCCCTACTCTCCTTCTCACCCCATGATAGTTCATTCTCCAATGAATGATGGATCTTTTAAAAAAACAAAGCTTTGTGCTAATCTGCCACCTAAAATTCTTTAGAGGTACTCTCTGCACCTGAAATAAAATCCAACTGTTTCAAAGCCTTGCACAATCTGGCCACTGCTCTTGTCTGAGCTCACTTTTTCTCACTCTCCCTCACTCACAGGCCCCAGCCATGATGGCCCTCTTTGGGTTATTAAAAGCCTGCCTCACCCCTCCCCACCTCAGGGTCTTTGCCTGTGCTGTTCTCTTTATCTGGAACACACTGGCCCCAGCTCTTTGCACATCTATGCAGCAAAATAGGTCCCCTGGCAGTTGGGTGTAATGCCTTATTCTCTTCAAAGCACTTTTCACCATCTCTCTTCCCCAGGAGCAAGCACAATGTGTCTGGCACACAGTAGGTGCTCATCAAATAACTTGCATGAAAAAATCAGAAGATAGCAGAAGGGGGCTTAGAAGCAAGAGATCAGGGGAGAGAGAATGAGACCTAAAGGACATGGAAGAGCAAGTAAAGGAAAGTAACTAGTACCAGATGGGATGTCTGAATTTGATCCTAGAGGCACTGGGGAGTCACAGAACGTTCTTGAGCTTAGTCATGGAAGTGCAAGTGGTCAGTAGAGCAAGGTGGTCATGTGATATCAGACTGCCTTCGGTCAGATTTTGGCTCAACAACTTCCAAACTGTGAGACCTTAGACAAACCACTTAGCCTCTCTGAGCCTTGGTTTCCTCCTTTGTAAAATAGGGCCTGCTAACGAAATCTACACATAGGGCTACTGAGAGGCTAAATAAGATGGTGCATGTAAAGTCCTTGGGATGTCCTAAGTGTGTAATAAACATTGGCCATTGCTGCTACTGTAGGGTTGTTAGTGCTTCTTATTAAGGCCATGTGTGTCAGGCATCACACCTGGCACTGGGGGACCAGCCCTGCCTGTTGTTAAGCTCAGTCTGATGGGGGAGATGGGCAGTAAAGCCCTGCCCGTGGTTGCTCTGGATGAGCCTCCTAATGAAGCCACAAGGTAGGCCCTGTGTGAGCAGAGAATTAAGTCTGGGAGAGTCAGGGAAGCCCCTCCAGGAGGAGTGACATTGGATTTCTGGGTGACAATTTCCTTGAGAGAATATTTTGAGTCAGCAGCCAGTGGCCCATGAACAGGGAGAAGGGGGATGTGTCCTGGCTGCTCAGCTCCCAAAATTACCCAGTTCCAAGGGCAGACAGCCAGGTAAGCCCCAGGAGCTGCCACCATGCCTTTCCTGGATGGGTTCCAGAGACCTTGGAGCAGTCCTTGCCCTTGTCTGTGCCCCCAGGTGGCAAGAAGGCCTGGAAGGGGGATGCCCAGGCCAGAGCTCCCACCCAGGCCAAGGCGTCTGGGCAGTCAGTGCAGGCGCCACAACATAGCCCCTCTCTTCTCCCACATAGAGGCCACTGAGGTACCACCAGGGGACCTGAGTCATATTTGCTTTTCAGCCTCAGGGCCAGCAGCTTGACCACCAGGGCCAAAGAGGACGTGCTCTGGAGCTCTGACCCTGCCCTCTCCCTCTGCCTCTGTGTCTCACCTCCCATTCTCCGTGTACCCATCTCTGTCTGCTCCAGTTCCTCTGGTTCTTTGTCTCTCTCTCCACCTCCCCCTCCTTTTCCCTTCTTCCTCTCCCTCTCTCCATCTCTCTCCTCCTCCATCTTTCTATTTACCTCCCTCCTCTCTTTTCCTCTCCTTCCTTTCTGTCTCACTTTCTCTTTTAAAGTCTGCCTCCATTTCTCTCTCTCCCTCTTCCCACCTCTCCCTCCCACCCTTTGCCTCTCAAGTTCCTCTCTGCCTTATAGCTTCTCTTTCTCCCCTTTCTGTCCCCTCTACCTCTACCCTGTCCTCTCCCTACAATGGGAGGCATCGTAGAATACAGGCACACACATGCACACACACTCTCTGATCCCCCTCAAGACCGGGGCCTAGGCCTTAGCCCTGCTGCCATCCCCCACCCCCCAGCTAAGCCTGGCCCAGGACACAAGGATGAAGGCAGGATGGGCAGAGGGGTGGATGTTGAAGCTAATGGAAATAGCAGGGAGAAGGGGGCGTTCTGTCCTCCCCTTGGTCTTCCCTCACCCCTGTGCCCAGAGCTGGGGGCCAGGAGGAGGTTCCTGAGCTGTGTCCTCTCCTCTGTGCAGCTGCTGGGCTTCCCAGCATCATGCTGCAGGTCAGGTTATTGGGCCCATTCAGCAGAATTATAAATAGCAGCTTGTGCTCAGCCTGGCCCACAGAACAACCTCCACTGCCGCACGGTCCCCAGGGTCCCTGTCCTCTACCCCTCCATCCATCCCTCTGAGGCAAGGCCTGCCTTCCCCTGTGCCGCCAGTGGGTCCTCAGGTCAGTATTCGATGTGCTATCACCATAGCAACCTGCTTGTCCAGCCCAGGCTCAGGTTGCTGGGAGGTGTGGGTGTGGGCAACTGAGGGAGCAGTCCAGTGGCCTGGAATCACAGGTCATGGCTCTGTGCTGGGGCTTTCCTCTCTTGTGGGCTGAGGAGTGGGGTCCTGTCCTGCAGAAATCTCAACCTGCTGGGGCACGGTGGGGCAGAAATGTCTGATACTGGGAGGCTTGGCATAGGGGCACCACCCTAGGCCTCTCCCACTGAACTGGAACCGTGGGTCAGCCCAGGCCTCGAAACCAGAGAGTTGTGGGTTTAAATCCTATATCGGCACCTGCTACTTAGGTCACGTTGGGACCACCACTTAACCCTTGGAGCTCAGCATCCTCAGTGTCCAAAAAGGAAGAGTAATACTCCTACTCCCTCCTCTAGGGGTTGCTGAAGAGATCAAAGATGCCAGCTGTGTGGCAGGTCCCTCAGTCCTCATTCTGTTCCTCTTGGTCCCTGTGGGCAGGGCAGGGCAGGACAGGGGCCCGGTGAAGCTCGAAGACTTCAGAGTTACACCGACATGAGTTCCAATCTGGCTGCTGCCGTTCACCAGTTGAATGATCTCAATTTCTCTAAGCCTCAGTTTCCCCATCTATGAAATAGGTGTGAAAATGTCTACACCTCACCATTTTCAGGATCAATTGGGCCTCAGTGGGAGAAGCCATTGGTATAGTGCCCTGTACATGGCAGTACACTTGCCATCACTTTCTGAACTATTCTTTCTATTCCAACCTTCTTGGCAGAGATTACCCTGCCTGCATCACTGACTCACTGGTCACTTCAGACAACACCCTCTCTTTCCCACATTTCTGTCTCCCCATCTGCAAAACCACCACAGGACCACTCAGGTCCTGCCCAGGTCTGAGATTTGTATATCTCAAGCAGCCCCACTAGGCTGGGCCGTATCTAATATTATACACTGACGTCCTCACCAGGCCCTGTCCTCAGCTCCCGAAACCTGAGCTACACAGTTACCTGGCAACCAAGGCGTGAGCTCAGAAGGCTTGGGTGTCAAGATGTCCAGCTACAGCCCCCTCCCTTCAGGCCAGCATCCCAGCAGGGGGGGATCAGGCCAGGGAATCTTGCCCAGACCAGCCCTGGAGGAGCCTCCTGTTCCTCTCATACCTACCCAGGTCCAGACTGTCTGAGAGCCCACTTTCTCAGGGTAAGAGGGACTATTGGCCTCAGATATTTTTATAGGTAGGGCACGTGGTCAGACTCAAGAGAGAAACTGGAGCCACTCCTCACTCCTAAATGATACAGTGGCTGTCATCATCACCATCTTCCTGGAAGCTTGCAGCCCAAGTTTGTTTAAAAGTGTGGAGAATTCTCTGATCCTCTCTTAGCACTGCCCTCAGGAGGCCTGATGCCACCTCCTGGAGCTCCCAGGGCACTTTTCACGGCCACACTTAACAAATCCAAAAGAAAGAAAGAAGGAAATCATATCACCCTTACATTTACTGGGTTTCCCTGCACGACCTCTCCCATGTTGCCATTCACCCACCCAACAAATACTCTACTGACCATCCATCCCTGCTCTGTTGTGTTCTGCCTGTGACCTTGGGCAGGTTATTTAACTTCCCTTTGCCTTCATTTCCTTTTTTGCAAAATGGAGATAATAAGAATACGTGCCTCATAGAGTGGTGATGTGGGTCAAATGAGATGACATGCATAAAGTGCTTGGCACATAGAAAATGCTCCATAAATATTAGCTTATCATGATTATTTTTATTAAATTGTTATGCTGTTCAGCCACCATGCCAGAGGGAACAAAGCACAACTTTTCGAGAACAGGGTGGGTCCAGTTCTACTCCATCCACATTACATCCCACAGCTCCTGATTCCCAGAGCAAAGATTTGCCAAATGAGTGGAGGTGAGAGATGAACTGTTTCCACTGCAATCCATTGCTGCTCAGGGACTGATCGCTGAGACATTGGCTTTAAACATCTTTTACGATTCCAGGTGTAGGCTGCATCATCCACAAAGTCACCAAGGTGGGTTTAAGTCCCATTGTAGATTTTCTATCTTTGCCTGTGTTTGAGGTGGGGGAGGAATAAGTAGGCCCGTGGGTGCTTGAGGTGACAGCTTGTGGAGGGAAGGGATCTGACATTTACAGAAACCTGATAGTGAACACCTCCTTGCATTTTGCACCCTAGGTGTCTACTTGCCTCATCCTAATCCCAGCACTGTATCTGAGTGACCTGTGCCAAGCAAGTCACTTGTCCCCTTCGAGCCTCAGTCCCCTCATCTTTAAAATGAGCACGCTGCTCCCTCTGCCCCACAATCACAGGTGAGATAAAGGAGGTCGCACTAGGAAGAACTTCCAGTAACAGTCCTCATTAATAAGATAGGGATGCCATCCATAGAAGAGCACTGGGCTTGTGGCCATTCCTCCCCAGAGCCTACCATTCGTCAGCAAAGCCACATTGGGTGGCTGCCAGCCCTCTGGCTAGGGGGCTGTTTCTAACAGCAGGTGATGCAGCCAGGCTGATGGCTCCAGGGTTTCATCCTTGACTTCTTCCAAACACAGGAAGGGGCTGCCATCTGCTTCCTGCCCCTCACACCCAGACTGCCAGGTCAGCCAAAGCCCCCCACCTCACACCTGTCAGGAGTGCAAGATAAAGAACTCCACTGGGGGTTCCCTAGTACATGCTAAAGCTAGAAATATCCTGGGGGCCTCCTCCTGGACCCAGGCCGCTTGGACACCAGGCACTGTTCCTCCACCCCGGGGAGCAGCAGAGTGGCCCTGGGTTTCTCTCTCACGCCTGAATACCACATTTCATTCTGCTGGTGTCCCTACCGTGGAGCAGCTTCATTTCTGCTAACTCTGGGTCTGGAAGTCTGTTGACTGCCAAGGTCAAGAGCACAGCCTTGGGACTCAGACCCAAATGCAGACCCTCATATGACCTTGGTCAGCCACCTGACTGTCTGAATCTCTGTTTCTTCACCTGTAAAATGAAGAAGAGTGTCTAACCTTGGGGCCTATCATGAATATGAGCAGGGTCATGCCTGGAAACAGCTGAATACAAGGACTGGCACTTGATAGTAATAAAACTTAGCTGCTCTTATAATTATTCATGTTAATGTTATTGCTATTCTGATGCCATTATTACTGTGGCCACCTTCCTGCCAGAAATGTTACCTTCATTCCTTTCAATCATTCCTGCAGGCTAGTGCTGAGTACAGAGAAAGTGCTTATTGCATGTTCTCTTTCTTGCTATCTAAACTCAAGTGTTTGTTGAAGAAGTGGATGACTCAGTGGAAGAGTTCATGACCCAGGCAACCTTGTTCTCTCTCACTTTCTGAGGTCAAGCTATGTTCCTATAGCCACTCAGCAAGCTTCTATTAGGCACCAACTGTGTCTGTCTGGTGTACTGCGGACCTGGAAATGGATGGGCACAGTTCCCTGCCCTCTAGGACATGAACAGAAGTGGTGTCAAACTCATTTTTACTGAGGGCCACATCAGTTTCATGGTTGCCTCCAAAGGGCCGAAACAATTTTAGGACTATATAAATGTAACTAGTCCTTAACTGTTAAGGAGTTGAAATTACATTTGGCCCTTTGAAGGCAACCTCAAGGCTGATGTGGGCCCCGGTGAAAATGAGTTTGACACGCCTGCTCTAGGACATGAACAGCTAAGACCCATGGAGGGATCAGGTCACTCTGCCTGGAGAGCGGGTTCAGCGTAGAGTTCACTTAGGAGGGGTCTTCTGAGCTGGGCCCTGCAAGGTGAATAGGAGTCTGCCAGGCAGAGAGGCAGAAGGGAGGGAACAGCTTGTGCTAAGGAATTTCAGGTGGTGCACAAGACAGCTCTGAGTTGATTTTTATTATTAAAACAAGAAATTCCCCCACCATAGATGTCTCAGTGTCCAGAGAATCTGGCTGATTTGAGGCACACACACACCCATCAGAGGGAGGGGTGCCAGGAACAAGGGAAGCCTCCTTCCCTCTCCTGACCCAGCATCCAAGACTTACCACAAGTCAGCATGTGAGGGTCTCTTGGAAGCCATCTAGTCCAACCTCTTTATTTTACAGATGGAGAAACTGAGGCCCAAAGAGAGAAAGTGGTGGAGCAGGGACAACTAATGATGGCCCTCCTAGCCGGGCTTGCTCCAGGTCTATCTGCCCATGGTTGGGAGTGACTGGCTCTGCGTCTGCATGCCCTGTGCAGGATCTTGAGCCCCCTGGTCACTCCCTGAAGATGTCACTCTCTGTGGGACCTGCCACAGGCCTCTGAATTTCTCTAGCCCTAGTTTCTACTTATGAAATAGAAAAAGTCAGTAGGTTTTTTGTGGACTTTGGACTGAAAAGCATTTTATGAACACTCATAAAATGCCATTTTTGTCATCACTGTCATTTGGTTCAGGGTGATCCCTAATGGCAGAGTTCCCTGAGAGCTAACATCATCTAATGGAGTGGTGTCTGGGTTCAGAGGTCCAGGGCCACCCTATGGACAGCCCCAGAGATGGTGGTGAGACATCTGTGGGGGAAGCAGGCTATACATACCCACATGTAATCAGTCACACACATGCTCTGTCCTGCCCTGATATGCATAATGCACACCTGTACATGCACCGCTGGTTGCACAACCGTGCGCACCTTCTGCCCCATCCTGGCACATACACATTACATTCATGCACTCATAGACATGAACTTGTGGTGGAAGAGAGGGAGTAGGGATATTCTGCTTGAGTCATAAATTGCCCATTAACTGTGAAACAATAAAAATAGAAGAAAATTTAAGCTCAACCTAAAGAACTTTGTAACCACCAGCACTGGCACAGATTGTCATGGAAGGAGGGAGTGAACCCCTGTCAAGGGAGGCACGCAAGCACAAGCAGGACTTTGCACAGCTGCAGTGAAAGACTTAGGCATCACAGAGATTTTCACCTCTAAGGTCCCTTCTGATGTCTGGATTCAAGTGAGCTTAGGGAAGCAGGGCCTCTTCTGGCTTTTCTGTCATGCTTTGCAAATACTGGTAGTCCTGCATGGTCACATTATCCTCCCTACCACCCTGTGAGGTAGGAATGGTTATTGTTCCCATTTTTGAGGTCTCAGGATTGAGGCCAGAGAGCTGCCTTGATTTTCCCAAGGTCACTCAGTGATAGCAGAGTGAGGGTTCTAGCCCAGATCTCTCAGGCTCTAAGCCTCCAACAAAGGGGTTCTGACCCTACTAAGTTGTGAGTCAAATGAAAAGTGATTTAAGAATCCAGAAAGGAGCCCTGGCTGATGTGGCTCAGTGGACTGAGTGCAGGCCTATTAACCAGGGGGTCGCTGGTTTGATTCCCTGTCAAGGCACATGCCTGGGTTGCGGGGTTGGGGGGTCCCCAGTTGGGGTCATATGGGAAGCAACCACACATTGATGTTTCCCTCCCTTTCTCCCTCACTTCCCCTCTCTCTAGAAATACATTTTTTAAATCTTTTTAAAAAAAGAATTCAGAGAGGAGAAGTTTAGGGAGTGGGAGGAAATTCCCAAGAGAAGGTGGCACTGGAGATGATAGATCTGGGGACCCAGACATGAAATAGAACCTAACAGGCAAAGAGGGAAGCCCAGGTGGAGGTGGGGTTACTGGAGCAGTCACAGTGATGGGGACAGTGGGGAGTCAGGATGTACACACCCACCGTGGCCTTGCTTGCTTTCATTTTGGGGCTCGGAGCCTCAACAGTAGGCCATGGTTCTGCACAGCTTCAGCAAGGCTGGGGTCCCCTGGTTCTGAATCCCTCAGGAGGCTGCATTCGCATCTGTCCCTGTGCAGATGGCTGGTGAGCACAGCTAGCAGCCCTCACCCCCACCCGCACCCCCTTCTGTCGCCAGGACTCGGCTGCACTGGGGAGTGTGGTATGGTGTTATTTTTAGACGTGGCACCATCTGCTCAAGGTGCCGGGTGGATTCTGTTGGTCTCCGCAGTGGCCAGGACAGCCATGCCAAGTCAGAGGAAGACTGCAGAGCTGGCCTGCAGGGCGGTCACTGATCTGCATGCAGACCTGCTGAATGCAGGAGCCAAAGAGATTCCACAGGCCTTCAGGGTGCATGATTCTGGAATCTGAGTCTGGGGCTGCCAGTGGGTTGAGTCTGGGGCCAGGGGCAGCCAATGCAGAGGACAAGCTCAGCATGGGAGGTGTCCTGTGTTCCCAGCACCCTGCCTGGTTGTTGGGCTTGAGCCTGAGTCTGCCTCCTGGCAGATTCTGAGTGTCCTGCCCTGACCTTATCCTTGACCTCCAGCTTTGTGTGGAAAATGGGGAAAAGGCAGGAGGAGAAAAGAACAATGGCCAGCCCTCAGGGATCCTTCTTGGGACCTAACACTGGATGTGGCAGAAGACACAGTCCTGAGCAACATGGTCCAGAGGAGCTGGCACATCTCCTCATTGGACTCCAAATGCTTCAGTGTGTCCCACTGCCTGGGCTACCACCACATTGGGCTTCTGAGTCATCATAGAGAGGACTTAGGCTGATGCTTCCAAACAGGGGCTCTGATGGAAGACTGCCTGGGTTCAAATCCAAAAATTATGTGATCCTGGGCAACCTCCTTAACCTGGCAGAGCCTCCATTTGCTCATCTGTGGAATGGGATGCTGGTAGCAGCTACTTCATAGGGTCCAGGCACAGACTTACCAATTTGCTGCTTATAAGGCTGTGGCACACACCTGAGTCCATTCAGCATCAGCTCCTCTTGCCACCTGACTGACCAGGTCCACTTTTCAAATGCAAACTGCACCCTAAGATTTCTTGTCCTTCCATAGTATTATTGCTTTCTCAGTCATGGAACCAGTACTGGTGGAGGCCTGTGCCGTGCTGAGGGCTGGGGAGACCTTGCTCTCAGGAAGTTGATGATCTAGTGGGGGAGACAAGCTGTCAAGACTCACCCCAAGACTGAGGGTGGAGGGTGTGAAATCGAGGAATAAACCACATGTGATGGGCTGGCAGTGAGAAGAGGGTTGAAATTTATAGCAGGAGAATTAGAGAAGTTGGCGTGCTGAGCCTTGGAGAGGAAGGTTTTGATTAATGGGAAAGCAGGTGTAGACAGTCCTGGTTAGAGGGAACAGTGTGTGCAAAGGGTGGGAGGCAGGAGCATGCATTTGTTGTTCTGGAAATGCTGAGTTTAGTTAGACCAGAGCCCAGGGAGGCTGGCTCCAAGCCAATTGGGCAGGATCCTAGGTGGCACTGGGAAGCCTGCAATAGTTTTTAATCCAAGGAGTGGCATGCTCCATCTGAGAAGCAACATAATGTGTTGGTTTTAGAGTCAGATAGGTCCCAGGTCTGCTCCCAGCTCTGCCACTTGCTAGCTCTGTGACCCTGGGCATGATGTTATTTTACCTCTCTGAGCCATGGTTTCCTCATCATAATAATGCCTACCTTGTGGGCTTATTGTGGGATAAGGTGTGTTCAGAGCCTAACACAGCTCCTGACACATGAAAGTCACTCAGTAAGTGGCAGTAACCATCAGCATCACTGTGGGAACAGTGAAAGAGAATTGAGGGGCCAGTCAGGAGGCTGTGGATGAGTAGCCTGTATTCTCAGCCCACAATGAATGACTTTCCCTCACACCTTACCTTCCTGCTTCTCTGTTCTGGACCCCAAAGGACTCACTAGCTATTCAAAAGTAATCTCCCAACTTAGATTCATCCTGGCACACCTGTGGGTGAATATCCCTACCCCAACACATAGAGGAAAAAAATTAATAAACTCAGTCAGACTGAGATGCCACTTAACTATGGTTCCAGCAGGAATCAGAAGGAAAGGACCATGGATAGTACAAAAAAAAATGGATCACTAATGGTGGGATTTCTGGCATCAATAACAGATGCACATAGGCCAAGGTGAGTCCTCTGTGCATGCACTCAAGTGGCCCTGAGTGGCCTTTTGCAGTGTCATTTTGTTGGCTCACAACTGCTCACTAGGATACCCTATTGCCTGAGAACCCTGCTTTGAGTATCAGCACCAAATATCTGGGGACAGCTCCCCATGCCTATTCACAGAGCACATGGAAAAGGCTCTGTGCCCTCCCCAGTCAACCCCCACTCTGGGGGTGAGTACTGCCATCCTAGAAGGCTCCTAGGGGCACTTATAACCCTCTGCTGTGTGTCAGCACTATAGCATGTGGACAGCTCCATGCTACGGGCTACGCCATTCTTAAAGCCCACCCCATACCCCTAGTCAGCACCTTGGCCTTGGGAACAGCTCCCAGTGGAGACAGTTCCCAAGTGCCTTCTTCTTTTCCTCCTCAGAGGGCTGTCAGTCAGCACAAGGACCACGTGAACAGGGCTCACACCCAGCCTTGGCTGGCCAGCCTGCAGGGAGTGGGGGCCTGCAGTTATCAGGTTCCCTGACCTCAGCCACTCAATCCCTCCCCAACACCCACCTTTATCCATCCATCCATCCACCCAGAGACAGCTCCCTGGTCCCAGTCCTTCATGGTCAGAGGTGAATCCTGAAGACTCACCAACCAGCAAGTAACTTGCACAGCAGAACCCTGTGCTTCACTATAGAAACCAGAGGAAGGGGCAGGAGCCTGGTCTGTTGGAGAGAATATGTGAGTGAGCCTGAGGCTCACTTATGAGTATCTGTGTGTGTGTTTGAGATCTAACTCTACTAACCCCAACCAAGGATCTTACGCCAGTCACTGCACTCTCTTTTCTTTCAGTAAAACAGGGTGCCAGCAGTTACTGTATCATTGGGTTGTTGTGAAGGATTAAGTGAGACAACAAATGTAAAGTTCATAGAACAGTGCTTGGCATGTAGTAGGTGTAGTCTAAGCATTGCTGTTGTCATTATTCTTTGTCCTTCCTTCAGGCCTCTGCTTGTAAGCACAGGAGAGAAGGAAGAAGATGAAGGTAGGAGGGACAGTTTCATTGTAGCCATTTAGGATCTGGAGGCTAGGGGCAGCCAGGGCAGCAAAGGGGACCTCAAGATGGTCAGTGCAGCTATAGGGAGAACAGGGCAGGTAAGAGCTCAGGCCAGAAAGATATCCAAGGCTTTTTGCTGAAACCCGAGAACAAGGTCCAGAGCAGCTGGTCCATCCCAGGCAGAGCCACAGTTCACAGCCTTTTTAATGTATGTCCCCTTTCTGCAGCCCAAAGTGGAGTCTCCCAACCCTTTTCTGCCTCAGCTAGGCTTTCTTGCCTCCACCTTCTGGTGACTTTACTGTTTTAGCTTCATCAGAAAACTCTCAAAGATTTTTTAAGGAAATATTTCTTAAGAAGGCACATATCAAGGATACAAATCTTGGAAAGCAGATACTGCCCTGCCAAGACCCAAGGATGGCAGTGCAAGTCAAAGGCAGCAGGTAAATTTTGATCAGCTCATGACTACTAGGCTCTAGGGCATTTCTCCTTCCTACAGCCTCCAGCCAAGTAGGACTTGGCCTGCATTGGTGTTGGCCTCTCCGGCTGGGGATGACACAGCAGCAAGGAAGTATACCCTGAGAAGCAAGTCTCAGATGATGGGAAAATCTTTGATGATATTGCTGCAATGGCCCTTTAAGACTAAGTATCTGTCCAAATCCCCCTCTTGCTTTACAGAATATGAAACTGAGGCACAGGAAAGAAGGCTGTGGTTCAAGGCCATACTGCAAGTTGGTGAAGGCAGTAGGGAACAGAGGAAAGATAGAGGCTTTGGACTACAGCAAGTGTATTTAAACTATACCAAGTCCTATTTGTATGGCCTTGGCCATCTGTAACCTCTCTGAGTCCCAGCTTCCTCATCTGTAAGGTAGGGACGGTGATACTGCCCAGCCCATGGAGGCATGCACTAAGCAAGTTCTGTTAATAGTAGTGGTCAAGCCAAGATCGGGACCCAGCAGATCTGGTTCCCAGGCAAGTGCTGTTTGGATTACATCCTCCCAAAATTTGGGGCAAACGTTGTGCAAGAATCACTGAACTCAGCCTGCAGATCCCGACCTTGGGGTTATCACAAGGGGCTCTTATGACAGAGGGTTAGACAATAGGGTCTGAGCACCTTTCTTGCTGTTCTCAGAATCCCAGTAACTTGGGGCAGGGTCTGAAATGTAGGTTTACCAAATGGGTAGAAGGATGGAGAGATAGAAAGATGGATGGATGGATGGGTGGATGGATGGATGGACAGCTAATGAATGGGTGGGTGGACAGATGGATGCATGCATGAATGGACAGATAGAAGGATGGATGGATTGGTGGGTAGATAAGTGGGAGTATGAATAGATATGTGAGATATCTGAAGGACTAGAAATAGGGTTTTTCTACCATCTAACATTGGCAGCTCCTCTGGAGAACAGGAAACAGTGGAGGGAGTCGAGTCTGGTTGGCAGCTAAGGGCTGGACCTACCCTTCCTAGGACGGGCATGAGGCTAAGAAGATACAAAAGAAGCCCTAGGTCCCTAATAGCCCACTCTCTGGCCCCGCTCCTGCCATCTGTGCCTTCAGGGTTGATGCATGGTTGTTTCTGCAAGACTTTTTTATTTTTTTTTAGATTTTCCTTTTCTGGTTAGCAGGATAGGAGTTTTCTAAAAATAGCACTAAATTCACTTGTGAGGTATTCATTTTCAGTTCCCTTCCTCCTTCCCAGTTCTCTCTCCTCATCTGTGAGAATTCAAAGCTGAGATTTTCATTGTCAGCTTTGATGCACACACACACACATGGTGGAACCTGTGTACTCAGAGGCAGGTGTTGGCACAGACATCTCTGGCTCGCTCACACTCACAGACACCTGCTCATGCTGAGATAGTCCAATAGAACTGCATGGCAAACCTTGTCCTCTAGGGTCATCCACACTAAAGCACACATCTGCTGAGATACCACAGGGACACATACACAGTCACTTACAGGTTCAGCTCAACACTAATATTTTCACACTCCTGACCCAGGTGTGCCCCAGACTGTGGACTGGCCATGATGAACATTTAATGTAACACATTCACACTGACCTTGCATATCCACACTTACACTAATATGTGTATCCTCACTCACAGTCACTCACACACACACTCACACACAGACAAGACCTTCCCTCTCCCAGAGAGGACCATCTCAGGCAACAGCTGCAGCCATCTGGGTGAGGCTGAGAAAGAAGCAGTTGTCCCTTTGTCTCTGGCTGCTGGCTGAGTTCACCCATTTTCCTGAGTCATAGCCATGGTGGGGGGGGTTCCCATCGCTGGGGGCAGAAGACTCTACAGAAAGGGCAGAATTTGCATCTAGGAGAGGGAAGAAAGTGTCTAACCCCAAGGGAACTAATTAGTCAAGACCAGAGCAAAGGGGAGACTAGCTTTGTATGCTGTGCCAACAAGTGGGGACCCTCCTCAGCCTTCCAAGCTGTGCTGGGAGCTTTGTGGGTATAGCCCTGTCAATCTAAGTTCTGTGTAAGCACAGCAGTGTGGGGGGCATTCTGGCTGAGCAGAGGGTAGAGCCAGTGAATGAGCTATCATCCTAAGAACAGCCACCATTTTAAGGAAGAATTTTAACAAGTTCTTCCTCTGTGCCAGGACCTGGCCCAAGCTCTATCTCAATTAGTCCTCACAAAACCCTATGAGATAGGCTTTGAAGCTGGCTCTGTTTGGGAGGAGGAAACCAAGGCACAGGAGGGGTTAAGAGCCTTTCCCAAGTCACAAAGCTAACCAATGGCAGCACCAGTCCTCATCATCTGAGGTTTCTAGCACAGAGCCTATGTCCCCTACATTTGTCATGGCTGCCAGAGACAACTCAAAAAAGAAGTGACTTTAGCTTTGGCTGGTGTGGCTCAGTTGGTTGGAGCGTTATCCCATAAACCGAAAGGTCACCTGTTTGGTTCCTGGTCAGGGCACATGCCTAGGTTGTGGGTTCGGTCCCTGGAGGGAAGAGGGAGCTGTGTACATGCCAGAAGCAACCAACTGATGTTTCTCTCCCTTTCTTTCTCTCCCTTCCCCTCTCTCTAAAATCAATAAGCATGTCCTTGGGTAAGGATTAAAAAAATAAAAAGGTGACTTTAAAAATACATATTAAGGTGGCATTTAAATTCAGCACATCTTAAAACAGAAGGACTCAGCATTCAAAAGTTATTTTTAGCACATAATTCATTCGCAATTGTCCCAGCTACCATCCTTCAGTAGGATTTGAAAGCTGTTGGTTTGAGGTTTTGTTTTCCTTTTTAATCCTTCCTTCAAAAGATAGATTCCTTCTTTGTTAAATTAACTCCAAAAAGAACATTGCACCTTCTTCTGCAGGCATCCTTGCTGGCAAAGACTTTTTATTAAGGTTCCCCTAACCTATTCTTGAGTCATTGAAATGTAACAATACAGAGTCATTTAAATGCTAATAAGATGAAATTGAAATGCATAAATCCAATATTGTTAGAATATTCTCCTGGATTCTGCAGGTCCTGGCACTCTCAGAGCCTGAAGGGACCTCAGAGATCACTAGTCCAATCCCTTGACTTTCCACATGAAGCCCAGGGAGGAAAGGGGCTTGGTCAAGGTCACTCTGCAGGATCTTGGAAAACAAGGAGTGGCTTTTCAATGGACTCTGGCCTCAGTTGGCTGTGTAACCCCTCGTGTGCTGCTCACCCTCTCTGGGCCCAGAACTAGTCATGTGCCCTGCCCAGGCCCCTGTCTCATTCCCCTCAGCTGCTATAACAGTAAACCATAGACTGAATTAAACAACAGAAATTTATTTCTCACAGTTCTGGGGGCTGGGAAGTTCAGATCATGGTGCCAGCAGATTTTCCAGTAAGGGCTTTTTTTCTGGCTCGCAGATGGCTGTTTTCTTGCTGTATCCTTACATGGCCGAGAAAGATTATCTCTCATGTCACTTTTTATAAAAACACCAATCCCATTCACGAGGGTTCCACCTTCATGACCTAATTACATCCCAAAGGCCCCCACCTCCTAATACCATCACATTGGAGATTAGGGCTCCAACATATTAATTTGAGGGTAAACACATTCAGTCCATAGCAGCCTGTGTGCCCATTTTTTAGGGCAGGAGTGATTCCATTGTTGAGAACTGGCTGCAAATATACCTTATCACAACCATGAGGTAGGCACACTTGCTAATAACAGGGGGAGAGGGGGAGATACAGAAGCCAGAGTTGTAGAATATCTGCTTCTGGCCAGGAGCTACACCAAGACACACACACAGGGGTCTCCATGGGTCCTCACAGCAGCCTATTAGACAGATGGGTCAACTCCAGTTTGCAGATGAGGCCCATCCAATGAGGTGAGATGACTGCTGCAAGGTCACACCACTCATTAAGTGTCTCAGCCATAAAGTGGTAGCTCAGGCATTTAGGCAAGACCGCAAGAATGTCAGAGTCTGGGTACCTTTGGCTGAGGGAATAGCTGCCTGCTCCAGCCTCACACCCATGCCTCATTGTGATGAAGGGAAACTGAAAGTGGAGGGCAGGGTATGCATCTCAAAGAAAAAGGTGTGACTACTGATTGTGATATCTTTCCTTACCCCCAGCAAACCTATAAGACAGGCAGGGTCGGAATCACCAGCCCATTTTACAGATGAGGAAACTGAGATCCAAGAATTTCCCATGGATGGATGACCCAGGGCCTAATCCAAATATTCATTCACTCATCAAGTATTTATTGAGTGCCTCTGGATACCAGGGACCATAGTAGGTACATAACTACTGCCCATTCAGAGCTCTCAAGTTCCTAGGGAAGGAAAACAGCTAAGCAGGCCCAAGCAATAGAGTGTGAAGTGTGATATGGTACAGGAGGCATCCAGGAGTCAGGAGAATTGACATAACTCTGTGTGGTCCAGGAAGGCTTCCAAGTAAAGGACACTGTGCTGAGCAGAACAGGCCATTGTCAAGGCAGAGAAGGCTGGGGGAGTGGAGAGTGTTCAATTATGGAGAATTCAGGCAGCTGATAGATTCTATACTAACTAGCAGTTCTTCAGCTCTGTCCATCTGCCAGAATATCATTTGAGTGGCATCATACAAGTACTTCTGTGCCAGTAGACTTCAAGCTCTCTAATGGAGGAACAGTTAGATCAAATACCAAAGTGAGTGCTGCAACTTAGAAGGAAAAAACAAGATGCCCAGGACAGCACTGGTCTCATGCATGCACTGGTGAGATGCAGGAGAAATTGGTAATGGGCTGGGGACAAGCCACATCAGAAGAGGTAACTACAATGGGAAATCTCAAAGAAGAAAGTTTAAGATCAAACATCTACAGGGGCAAAGTTCTGGTTTTTAACTGATTTTGTTATCCCTGCATTTCATCCCTCTAGACGTGCTCACAGGTCCCTTCCTGCACCTTTTACTATGTCCCTCCTGACCTTTTACTAATACATAGTTGTATATTTCAGATTCTTCCACGTCTGTCTTTTGGCTTAAGGCCTACTTAACCCACAGGAAGTTAAATTTCCCCATTCATCTTCCCTGGTAACCTGAGCAGATCAGATCTTCCTGCTCTAGGTGTTGACAGCACCTGGGACTCCCTGTCATGGCAAACCCATCATGTTATATAGAAATCACTCATTTAATTGTGTCTCCTCTCCACTCTCAGCTCCTGGAAGGCAAGGACCATGTCTGGATTGTTTAGTGCCTAGAACAGAGTAAATGTCCAAAACAGCTATTAGGTGGGTGAATGGATGGATGGGTGGGTGGGTGGATGGATGGATGGATGGATGGATGGATAGATGGTTGAAGATCATTGTTCATCTTAGTGCAATAGTCATTAAAATTACCAGTAGGCCATTAGTTTATGCCTACCATTGTCATCACAAATTTAATTACTGCTAACGATTCTCATAGCTCGTGCTGTCAGATGTAATTGTCAGTGCCTGCACTCCACACCACAGGTAGCAGGGGGACAGATAGAAAACAGTGCCTTGAGTTTAGAAAGTCCCTCGTGGTTTGCAAAGCACTTTTGTTCACATATGGCACTTAATTTAAGCATCCTAAGAACCCCATGAGGGAGATTAACCAGGGTAGGCAGCAAAGAGCCCTGATTAAGAGAATGTCTCTGGATCCAGAGTGCCCAAGTTTATATCCCAACTCCACCACTCTCTAGCTGTGTGATCTTGGGCAGTTTATATCACCTCTCTTGGCCTCAGCATCCTCATATGTTCTATGAGGATAATAAGACTTTCTGTCTCATGAAGTGGTTGTGTGGATTGGTAATAATAATAAATACTGAATCCTTACTCAGTAATTACTGAGCTCAGTTTTAAGTATTTTATGTGAAATAACTAATTTAAGCCTCATAACACCTATGAGGTAGACGCTATTATTCCCCCTCCCTTTTTTAAAGATAATAAAATTCAAGTTGATTTGCTTTCCATCCTGCTGGGAGGAGGAGGAGCCAGAATTTGACCAGAAACTGTGGCTTCTAGAGCCCCTGCTGTTAACCTCTACAGCATCTGTACATCCAGGCATCCTTGGTCCCTGCCTCAGCTGTTGGTCCCAGTGTAAACATAAGGCTTCCTACTGCACCCCTAGGTAAAAAGGGCCCCCTGAAAGGCATGACAAGCTTCTCCTGCAGCTCCAGCACCCCCAACCCTTGTACAGGAAGCCCCACACCCCAGTGGAAACACCAGATTTGAACATGGTTTATAATTAGCTCCCAGTAAATTAGGAGTTAGCAAGAGGAGAATGACTGTTGTCTTACAGATGAGGAAACTGAACCTTGACAAAGTGAAAGGGCTTGCCCAGAGTTCCACAGGATTTGAGAGAACTCAGATTTAAATCCAGATTGCTCTGATTCCATCCTGTGTTCTTCACTTAACTCAGACAACAGTCCACTGACCAAGCGTCAGCTCTCAGAGAGAAAGGAGAGAGTGCCCCCTAGGGGAAGGGGAGAGAGCACTGTGCTGGGAGTCAGAAAACTGGACACCTTTGGGCCCCTCTGCTTTTGATCTTTGGCTCTGGACAAGTCCCTTTCCCTCCTTGAGCTTCAGGCTTCTCACAGAATGAAATGTAATTAAAATGTCGCCAGCTCTAAAATTCTGTGCAAGAGGAAAGGATTGTAGAAGGAGATGGGGCAGGGCACAGGGGACAAGAGGGAGAAGCTGGGGCTGGGGCAGGGGTTCAGTCCTGTCTTCCCCCTCTACCCCTCACCATCCTGGGCCTATGATGGCCAGCTGTCTGAGGCTGCTGGGTGGAGCCGGTCTCCGTGCCAGGCCCAGCCGAGCTCAGCAGGGGCCCTTTGTCACCCAACGCTTGCCGGGGCCTTGGCCACTGGTGTTGGGTGTCCAGGCAGATTGGATTCTCTCCTGGCAGCCCTGCAGATGCCGCACTCTTGCAAGGGTGGCTGGGCAGGCAGAGAGAAGCCAGCATTCCCTCCTCCTCCTGGCCTCCTAGAGGAACGTGGAAGCTGCTGTCTATGGTGCTGGACTGTGGGGGCCCCCAGGTGAGGGCTCCCTGGACCCCAGCTCATGCTGGGAGCCGAGCTGTGGGCTCATGACGTCCCGGTGAATATGCATGAGCTGGCTCCTCTGGCCCCACAGAGGGCCTTAATTAATGTGGTTGGGGGCTGAGGGTGGAGGTGGGTGGCTTTCTCCCATTCCTGTGCCTGTAAGTCCCAAGTGGTGAGAACAGTGTATATCAGTGGCATGGACAGGGGTAGCATCTGTACTTGGGGGTTATGCCCCAAATTGTGTGAGCATAGAATGCATGTGGGGAAGTGAGAGAAACCAGGGTCTATGTGTGCACAGAGGGGACATGAGTACAGATATTTTTGAGGGAGGAAGTGGGGATATTAGATGTATGCCTAGAAGTGTAACTGCATGTGATGCTGTACATTGCAGGGAAGGGGTTGTTTCCAGTGTGTGGGGGAAGTGGGGCTTGTGCATTGCTGCATGTGTATGGCAGTGAGGTCGGCCCTAGAAGTAGGGGAGTCAGGTGTTGCAGGGCACCCTGACCTCTGTGTGTCCGAGGGTGTGAGTGCACCAGGATGTATGTTGTGAAGTCAGTGTGTTACACAGCACAGTGGGCAGTTATGAGATCAGGATGTATTATGAAGGTCCTTCAGTTTGTGCTGTGGGGGTGATATATCGTGGGGTGTCCAGGAGAGTGCCGGTATATTTGGATTTACAGTGTGTGCTGGTGTGCTGTGGGTGTTGTACAAAACACCCATATTAGGGTATGTAGGTGTTATTTTGAGTGGGCATGCATGCACATGTACACGGGACCTTCATGAGTACCCATCCCATGAGGACTCCAGTTCCTGACCTTTGTCACGACTCTGTGCTTGCCCCCACAGGAGCCACCACCCCTGACCATGTAGATGCCAGCTCCAGGGAGCAGCATGGGCCCTGCTGAATGGAGACTACTGGGTCTACAGCCCTGAGCCCCTCTGGCCCCTGGACTTTACCCTGCACCCAGGGACACTCCTTGGAGTTCACCACTGCTGTTGTCAGCCCACCTCAGCCTCCTCCTCCCCCTGGGACCCGGAGTCGGCCACCAGGAGCCACAGACATCCAGTGAGGTTGTGCTGAGGACAGCCACACAGAGCCATCATCCAACAGCCTCTTGTCCAGCTCTGACCCTCGGGCCCACCCCGAGCAGGAACTGTGGCAAACATGGGTGACATGACCAACAGCGACTTTTACTCCAAAAACCAAAGAAACGAGTCGGGCCATGGGGGCGAGTTTGGGTGCACGATGGAGGAGCTCCGCTCCCTCATGGAGCTGCGGGGCACTGAGGCTGTGGTCAAGATCAAGGAGACTTATGGGGACACTGAAGCCATCTGCCGGCGCCTCAAAACCTCACCTGTCGAAGGTAGGTGTGAGAGACTCAAACCCAGGGCTGCAGCCCTGGCAACTGCTATCTGTGTTGGCTCCATAATATTTAACCACAGGGATGTCTTGGAGCTGGACTGAAATGCCAGTATGGCCATTCTGGTGTATTCTAGCTGAGGGTCAGCCCCTTTGTATAGGCCAGGGAATGAGGCTTCCATTTTCTGCCCATTGTGGGTTGGGGTATGACCCAAGTCACCTGCCATAGGAACAGAGAGAACCATAGAAACAGGTTCACATTCACCTTAGGGGTAGGCTCAGCAGCCTGGAAATGTGGGAGGCACCCAGTCTCCAAGGTGGGGCCGGAGGGAGACCAGTGGGGCAGAAGAGGAGTCATGCCTTGCTTGCCTTTGTAAAAGCTCAGGTGGGGCTCCTGCTTTCCCCACCCCATCTACAGAGGTTGAATTCCAGGATCCAGCCACCAAGCCCCTATGCTCCCTTCCCCAGGCCCCAGAAATCCCTTTGTCTGGCTCCAGCATAGAGCTACAGCATTTGATACCATGCAGCCAATTCCAGCTCCCCAACCCCTGTCACTGGGCTAAGTCATGTCTGATTGTCCCAAATCCAGGCTCTGACTTGGGAACTCCTAGGTCTCTGGGGCAACCATTGGCCTTGGAACTGCTAGACAGATATGGCAGGTAGGAAGATGGGCCATCACAGGAAAGGTGACAGATGCCTGTGTGTGTCTTGCCCTGGACATAGGTGTGGAACTTTCTCGCAACTGCCAAAATAAGTAGGCCTTGGATCTCCAGAGAGAGAGAGAAAGGATTTCAGCCTCCTGGGGCTTCTCTGGAGGGGACCAAAGCCCATTCATCTGCCATGAGGCACAGAGGAGAGAAACCAGCCCAGCTTAGGCACAGAGCTCAGTCTGAGTCTCCATCTCCACAGTTACCTTCCCTTACCATGAGGAAAAGAGTTCCCTACATGAACCCCAAAACAGCATAGGTGTGAGGCTCTGCCCAGGCACTCCCCAATCCTGTAATTTTATGCAAAGAAGCTGTACCATGCCTCAGTTTCTTCCTCTGGAAAATGGGGTCAATGTCTACCTCATAGTGCCTAGTGAAGGCCTAAGCATGCAGTAGGCATTCAATAATTAGCAACCATATTATTCTAAAGAGATTGGATGACAATTCCTCCCCTGGATATAGACCACAACCTGGGAGGTAAGCAGCATCTGAATCCTTATCCCCATATGACAGAGGACAAACCTGAGGTCCAAGGTCCCTCTCCATCTCCTAACTCCAGTCCCCATGCCCTGGGCATGGCTGGGCACTAACCCTGAGTGCATTTCCTGTAGAGGCAGCTTATGGGTCTAGCTGCTCACGGGGGCCTGCCAGTCTGTCTAGTGGTTGCCTGTGCCTGCACCCCACTGCACCCAGTGGGTCAGGGTGTCTGTCCCTTTCATCTGGGGCCCTCTTGGGTCAGGAGGAAGAGCTAAGCCTGGTTCTTCTTTCCAGATTGGCTGCCATCTCTGATGTTGTTTCTATGTGCTGAGCCTGGGCTGAAATTTAGAAATTGTTTCTTTTTTAGTGTTTCATTGTTTTGGCAGGGAGAGTGGGAATACAGGAAACATTCTTTCTTCACTTGGTGATTCTGACTCAGGTCTTGAGAATGACCTCAAGTGGCCCTGTGATGGGAGTTGTGTCTGCCTTGGGGCTTCTGAGCCTCAGCCTTGAGGGAACACCCATCCATGGCAAAATGACCCATGTGCACCTCTGCCATCAGGGTGGCATACCCGGTGTATTAGGAGACAGGGTTGCCCGGTGATCTTTGCCTTGTGAGTAGAACCAGGAGATGCTCTTGAGTCAGGAATTCTTAACTGTCTCTGGGCTCCAGGCCTGGATGGAAGCTATGGCCTTTCTCTCCAGAAAAACAGCCAACCCCATGCAACAGATATGGCTCCCACTGTCAGTGCCTTCACAGAGCCCCTTGAAGCCAGGCTGTGGACCCTGAGTTAAGAAAACTGCCCTCCCCTCCCACCTGACAGGCTCTCTGACCCTGGGAAATTGAGTGGCCCATTGCCAAGTTCCAGCACTGTGCAGGGTCATTACCAGCTGGCTCATTGTGTCCTGCACCTGAGGGCAGGAATTGTCCTGCTCTTCTCTGTACATCCAGCACCCAGTCTGGTGTATGGCACAGAGGAGGGTATATAACTTAATGGTGTTGGAAAAAGACTTGGCTTGGGGTGGTGAACACAATATAATGTACAGATGATGTGTTATAAAATTATACCTCTGAAACCTATATAATTTTACTAACTAATGCCACCTCAATAAACTCAATAAAAATAAAATTAAAAAAACAAACAAACCCTGAGACATAGCCATTGAGTCTTGAGACCACAAGGAGCAGCTCAGATGTCTGAGCAGCCAAAACAGCAAATAATCCATGCCAAGTGCAGCAAGGGCCCCAAAGCTCATAGGGTAGGTGAGATGGGTGGGCAGTGAAGGTCAGAGAAGGCTTCTTGGAGGAGGAGGTGTTTGGCTATGGATGAAAGAAAAGGGAAGCATGTAGATAGAATAAAGTGGCATTTCTTGGACAGAATTCCATAGAATACCAATGCATTACAAAAGTTAGGCATTATGTGAAAAGTAAAGGGGACTCAGTTTTCTCATCTGTAAAGTGGAAAGAATGGTAACAGCTCTGACTAGTGCTCTGCCCCCTGCCAGCTGTGTGTGTGCCTTCAGGCCTTTTGTCTGACCTCTCTGAGCTTTGGTTACCTAATGTTTCATGATGACCAAATGAGATCTCTGATGGGAAAGATCTCTTGGGAGGAGGAAAGACTGGTAGGATTAACCAGAGCCCCTGCTGCACTGGTCCCTAGAAGGATCTCCCAGGGTGCAGGTCGAGCTGAAAGAGGCTTGGGGAGGGGCAGAACATAAGGCCACAGACCCCAGACTTGGGTGATCTGGGTTCAGATCTCAGCCCTGCCATTTGCCAGCTGTGGGACTGTGGACAAGCTACTCAACCTCTCTATGCCTCAGTTTCCTCATTATCCCCTGTAAAATGGGGGTAATGATAGTGGTTACCTCATCAGGTTGTGGAGAGGATGCAGTGAAGTAGCTTAGAACAGCACCTGGCATGTGGGCAGTGCTGTGTTAGGATTCAGCCCCAGAGACCAAACACCTCCTTTCCCCATCGGTAAAATGGGTTGTGGACATTGTTATTCATTGAGATCAGAGCAAGTGCCCAGTATCTAAGTGCTTAATAAATGTCAGCTCTTGTTTTTATTCTGTGTATCACTGTTCTGGAAGAAGCAGTCACATTCTCCAGAAAGGGTGGAACCTGTCTGTTCCGGAACACTGGTCAGTGTCCCCACATGGTGCCACACTTTGCAGTAGGCTATTCTGTGTCCTTATTACACGTGAGCCTGGAAGCAGGAGGTATTATCCCATTTTACAGATGAGGAGCATGAGGGCTCAAGGTCATCACCCCAGTTCATGTTAAAGCAGACTTTGAACACAGCTCTGACGGACGCCACACCCAGATGTGCCATCAGCCCCAAGCCAGGCATGTGCACCTGGGCACAGTCTTCTAAAGGTGCTCTCGGTCTGCAGAGGGCCTGAGTAGGGTGGGGCCACCAGAGAACTTTATTCTTTCTCATGCTCAGCATTTGTCTTGCCCTGTTTACCTTCTTCTGATTTACAGGAATGTTTGACCTCCAGCCCCGGCCCCCAACTTAGAGCCATGTGGCCTGCCGCTATGCCAGCTCCAGATAGGGACTCAGGTTGACCATTCCAACATCCCCTGCCCCCAACATACTGAGGTGAGCAAGGAGCCAACCTCTGAGTCACGTGAGAGGAAACTGCTTCAGGCCACGCATAAATTAGCCTTCCCATTCACATCCAGCTAATTTTAGACAAAAAGATCTCTGTAAGTGATAGAGGAGGCTTAAAGCCATAGAAATCTATTCCCACCCACCCAGGGCACCACCTGCTGCTAGGCCACAGGCTCAGCTCCCACAGCCTGGCAATTTGGAGTTTCTGCCTAACTCTGGGGGTAACTGCTGTATAAACCTGACCTCTGTGAGGCCAGGGGTGGCCCCAATCTTCATTTCTTTCCTTTTCACTATTGGTTCTGTTCCCTTCTGGTAATGCCTTTTCCCTCTGCCCTCCACTGCCCCCATTTCTTCCACAACCTTCCAGCCTAGAACAGTGGGGCCCCAGAGACCCAGGTTCAAATCCTGACTGGCTTACTCTTTCTTAAGGGACACTAGGAGAATTCAATCTAACCTCTCTAAGCTTTAGTTGCCTTATCTGTGAAGTGGGGATAATAACACTACCTGCCTCACCAATGTTGTCCACATGAAGGGCTTGTCCAGTGAATGGCAGACCCTGGACACTTACAAAATGATGTTATCATTGTTATTAGTATACCTAATATTTCTTTCCAAAAACATGCGTGGGCCCCATCCTTGTGAAAAAACAGGCAATTAATAAAACAGTGCCCAATGAAGAGTGAGGCTTCCCAGAATAGGTGGACTCCTGATGAGTCTGGAAAGCTGGGGACTGGTTCTTGGGGTGGCCAGTGAGGTCCTGGAGGCAGGAGCTGTTTGTCATTCTCCATCAGGTCCCCAGCACCTGGTACAGTGCCTGGGGGCTCAAAATTATTCACAGAAGGAAGGAAGAGAGGGAGAGAAAAGAGATGGGGGTGGCCCTGATGCCCCTCCCTGTGTAGGACGGAAGGCTGCAACCTGGGGACAGGACACAGGACACCCTGTGTCACCCATGGAACAATTGGCTTCGGTTCCCCAAGCCTAGAGTGGCACCTTCCTGCACCGCTCCACACACACAGCCCTCGTCCTTCACTCCTGTCACCCACACCTTGGGCAGTCAGAGGGGCAGCTCAGGCATGTCCCTTTGGGTGCTCCCTACATTGTGTGTTTCTCAGTGGGGGAGAAAGAGGGACAAAGAAGACGGGGTGGCATCAGGTGGGGTGGAAACTGGATACTTCAGAGTGTTGTGAAACGGAACCTCCGGTTAATTTTGTATGAATCCTACAGCCTGCCTGAGTGGAGGAGAGAGAGGGGCTGAGGGAGGACAGGAGGGCAAGTCATGGGGGATGGTGCCTCATGTGGCATAAATACGATGTTAGCTGAGAATGCCACTGTGACCTGGCAGGACTCAGGTCAGCCACAGAGCTACCACCAGCTGGGCACGGGGAAGAATGTGGAGGCAGCAGGTGGGGTCTTCTGTTCGTCATTGTGATGTTGTTGTCCGTTTCCCCAGGGATCACTGGGGCCCTGACAGGTTGACAGAGAAACTGAGGCAGCCGCAGATTCAGTCATGTCCCAGAAAGGGTGAAGCTGGGGACCACTCAGATACAGGGTCCACGTGGAAAATTCCCTGCCTGGCCAGAGATAAATGAGAACCACTCCCCAGGGTCTTCATGTGAAGTGGCCCATGCTCCATTTTAAGGCCCAGGACTCTGTCAGGTGCAAGGCCTGGAGGAGAAAAACTTACCAAAGTATTTAAGAGACTGAGAAAGCTCACCACCTTCTCAAGTACATGCAGGGGTGGAGGAGGGGAAAGCATGAAGACTGGGGAGGTGTTCAGACTCACCTGTCGTGACTTCACTTTTCTTACCTGTAAAATGGAGATCATGCTACTTCACTCTTTGCCATTTGGAGATAATGAGTTGAAAGTGCTTTAAAAGTTTTCCACAAAAAAATTATTATCTTCCAATATTTATTGAGTATTTTTATCTATTAGGATTCTGCTTGATAGAATTGGTTGATAGGAATCTGGTTCTATCTGGTTGATAGAACCCTCTCAAATTGGCTTATGCAAAAAAGGGATTTTCTGGCTTGTATAACCGAAAAGTCCAGTGACTGTTCTGGCCTCAGGCATGGCTGGATCCAGGGCCTCCAATGCTGCAGGAGGGCTTTGTCCATCCCTCTCCTGTTATTTCTCCTCCACTGTCCTCAGGCAGGCCCTCATCCCATGAGGGCCCCAGCGGCTTCAGGCTAACACCCTCCCATACCAGCCACCCCAGTGCCAACAGCACCTCTTTCTCAGGGTTTCCCCTTAAGTACCAAAACAGACTCTCACTGGGTCACCAGGAATCACATGGCCAATCTTGAGCCAATCCCTGTGGCTGGAGGTTAGAATAGGTTGATAGGTCAGACCTGGGTCACATGCTTACTGCAGATGGGGGCCAGTCAGTCCACATAGGCCATGTGGAGATGAGGGGAGGGGAGGGGAATGGAGGCACAAAACACACATGTTTGTGGGCCTACTATATGGAAGGTCCCTACTGTGTGCTAAAGAGTGTATGGAGTAAGAGCAGGTATGCTCCGTGCCCTTAAGAAGTGCTTGGCCTGATGGGGAGGAAGGATAGAATTAAGAAGGCAAATTGAGCCCTGACCAGGTGGCTCAGTTGGTTAGAGCATTGTCCCATACTCAAAACAAACAAACAAACAAACAAACAAACAAAGTTGTGGGTTCAATCCTTGTTCAGGGCACATACGTTGTAGTACGTTGTAGGTTTGGTCCCCAGTCAGGGCACATACAGGAGGCAACTGATCGACGTTTCTCTCTCACTTCAATGTCTCTCTTCCCCTTGCTCCCTCTCTCTCAGATCAATAAAAAATTTAAATTTAAATTTAAAAAAGGGAGTTGAGGAGTGAAGGTAGGATTCAGGAGCACTAAATATGGAGTGATCACAGCCAAACCATAGCACTGTTAATAACTACACTAGGATAATAGGCATAAGCTGGGCCCAGACAAAGTAGGGCTACCACTAATGTTCTAGCAGTGAAGTGACCAGCTCATGTCATGGTCAAATTCTGGCTCCACTTGCTAGCCAGCTGCAGAGCATTGGGCCAGTTCTTTAACTTCTATGTGCCTCAGTTTTTTCATCTATGACATGGGATAGTAACAGTGCCTCTTTCGTAGGGTGACTGTGAGGGTCAGAGTAGTATGTGTGAAGTGTTTAGTGCCTGGCACGTGGCAGGTGCTCTATCAATGTCAGCTGTTTTATTATTCTATACCAGGAACTCTCAGTGTGACTTTAAGGTACATGTTGGGTTTAAATTAGTGGAGATAAGAAAGACAGCTTGTCTGGGCAGATCAATGGGCTTGAGCAACACATGGACTCTATGATTTTTTTAAATGTCAGTACCATATTTGATTTGCAGTGCTTATACACCACCACCCCTACCACCACCACTACCACCAGGGGAAAAAATCCTTTAAAAGCACAGCTTTCTGTGACAGTCTGATGAATCATATGTGGATGCGTTCCAGAATGCCACCCACACATCTTTCTGAATCATCAATAAAATAAAGCCACATGTTGATTAATACGTGCTATCCACTTTCTCAGGCAGGGGCAGGAGATTGTGTGCTAGGCAAACAGTTCTGCAGGCCTGGGGGTGGCCGGCGGAGCACAGAACAGTTAGGCAAAGGGCCTGACCTGCCACTGACCAAGGGTTTCTGGGTGAATGACAGCAGGACTGGAGGGACTTCATGTCCCAGAGAAGACGCTGCTGAGCTGGTAGGTGCTTTGCGCAGTCAGGCACCCAGAGGAGGGTGAAGGATATGGGCAGTGGGGGGAGCATTTACAGGTGGACCTCTCACTAGGCAGACCAACCATGCAAAAGCTTGGGTCTCAAAGCCATCCAGTGGCTATAATTTACTGTGTGCAAACCTATCAGAGCCAGGCTTTCTGTCTCATGTAGTCCTCACGGCAGCCCCTTGAGTGGAAACAAAGGCTTGGAGAGGAAGCCATCTCCATGAAGGTGTCTTTGCTTTGCAGAGTGAATATGCACTAAACACTAAGTACCTAGTACATGCTCAGAAAAGAGAAAGAATGAGAAGAGCATTGACTCGGAGTCCCAGCTGCATCACTGAGACCCTTGAGCTAGTCACTCCATCCGTCTGAGCCTCAATTTCCCCATCTGTAATTGGCATAATAATAATGCCCACCTCCCAGAGCCAGAAGATACAGGTGTTCGGAGACTTCCCTTGCTTCCCCTGCTTCTATTATGCCAAATGGAAATGTAGGCTCACATGTATTTATTTGTTTGAACAGACATGTGCAAGCTTGGGCCACATTCCTCTTCTGGGAAGAGATGTTCCAAATGCTTCTCAGCAATAATTTTTGTGTGGTGTGGCTCTACGTGAGACAAGTGGGAAGGCCAGGACAGGGAGAGCCTTCCAGGACATTCCCTCTCCATCCATAGAGTGGGAATAGAGGTCAGACAGGAGACAATGCCAGGGGCAGAGGCCAGGCAGAGGGCAGGAGGGAGGAGCTCCTCCTGACCCTCTTCCCCTCCAGAGCTCCCAGGAAGTGGTGGTGCAAAACTGGGTTGTAAACCACCTCTGCCTCAAAGACTCTCCCAGTCTAGCTGCAACTACTAGCTGTGATACCGAAGACACACCACCTCATTGAAGCTTCACAAACTCCTGTGAAACAGGAGCTATTTGTATCCCCAACTTACAGATGGGGCTCAGGGCACCATCACTAACAAAAGACCCAGCCAGTATTGGTATCCAGACAGGCTGACTGCCGAATATGCACACATGACCTTAATCTACTGCCTCCTGTTGACAAAGTAACTCTACAGCAGGAGGGAATGTGCTGAAGGTTGAAGGAAGGGTCAACCCCTGCCTGATAGGAGACAAAATCAGGAGAACTTCCCCTGAGCCAGATCTCCAAGGAGCTGAATATCTCGAGCCCAAGGACAGGAAGGAGCTGAATATCTCGAGCCATTCCTTTTTTTTTTTTAAGATTTTATTTTTTTAGAGAGAGGGCGGGAGAGAGAAACATTAACCTGAAACCTGTGAGAGAAACATCAGTTGGCTGCCTCCCCCACGCCCCCATTTGGGGACCTGGACTGCAACCCAGGCAGGTGCTGTAACTGGGAATTGAACTGGCAACCTTTTGGTTTGCAGGACCGTGCTCAAGCTGCTGAGCCACACCAGTCAGGGCATGGAGAATGCATTCTTAATGAGGGTAACAGTCTAAGCCAAGGCCCCAAGGTAAGAACCAGTATGTGCACAGGGAGACGTGAGGAATTCACTGTGCCTGGAGCCTAGGATGTATCTCAAAGGGCAGAAGACTCCAGCTGACAGACTATGGTTTGACTTTTGTAGACACAGGGTTTTAGTCAGTTTGTTCAAACGGTGTATGCAGACTGTCAGCTTGGATAATAGTGTTTATGTTTTTCCATTCTGTCCATGTGAGTGTGAAATGAGCTTTGAGCTCTATGAGGGTAAAGCCCTGAGTAGAGCTCCTTTCCAAATGCTAGGTGAGCCAAAGAGCTCACTGAGTGCAAGGAAACTGAAGGTTTGAGAGCTGGTTCTCATACTGGGTTCCTTGGGGTTCCACAGAGGTGCCTCAAGGGACAGGGAGATTCTGAGTGACCTTTCCTCCCTATCATTTACAGAGAGCCTCCTTTTTTTAACCTGTTTTTCGTGGTAAAACATCTGGTAAAATTATTTTTAAACAAATGTTTGGGTATTTTTTTCCCAAAAGGAAAGAAAAACATTGAAAACCTCTAGTACAAGAGAAAAGTGCTAAACTAGAGTCTCTAAAGCCTGGGTTGGAGCCCAGGTTATTTAAGTTCACAGTGCCTCAGTTTTTATATCTGTAAAATGGAACAGGTAAAATCCAGCTCCCAGGACCCATACTGTTCCATTGATTAAGTGAAAAGATACACATAGAGTGCCTGGCCCACAGAGGGCCCTCAGGGGAGGTTCATTTTGCAGCCACCCACCCCACCCTAGCCATGGTCTGGCCTTGTGTGCTCTACCCACCTGTGTTAGGAGACACTCTGAGCTGGAAAGACTAAAGAGGAGACCACCCTGACTTTGGCTCTTATTGACTGAGACCCTCCCCAAAGCTCACACCAAAAAAGAGGGTGGGTCTGGTAGTCTCTGAGGCTCCTCTAGGCTCAGACATTCTGGAATTGTGAGATTCTCTGCCTCAGTGCCCCCCAGCAGTGCAAACATCAGACTGGCTGAAGGGTGGCCAGCTCACAGCCAGGCCCCGGATTGCCCTTCCCATGAAAGCCTGACTTCAAATCCTTCAGGCATAGCCAAGGCCCCACCACAGCCCAGGCCAGGGCAGCACCCTTTGCCTCTCAGCCCAAACCCCCCCAGCAAACCTTTCCTCCCAGGTGGCTTTGGAGCCCTACCCACACTGGCTTCCAAAGGCCCATGGGTGTTCTCTGGCACTAGGTCTCAGGCTCCCAGAAGCCCAGGACCCTGGGACACCAGATGCTGATTACTTTGCCCCCATGAGTTTCTGTTTTTTTATCTGCCAAGTGAGCTGAGAGGTGAGAGATGTTGCTCCGCACAGCAGGCTGGACCCTCTCTAACATTAGGCAATCTCAATTGTCCACCTAGCCTGGGTCGCACAAAGGTCAAGGGAGCTGAAGCAGCTTTTCCCTCCAGGCCCGCCTGTCACACGAGAGGCTCTGACAGAGCAGGTAAGTTATTTATGCAGGCCCCCCTCTCCCCACAATGATTATCTTACTCCTCTTGGCGCAATCCAGGCCCCTGCTGTGGTTTCAGACCTGGAGTTATTTATAGTCAGTGGAAATTAGCGCCTCTGCAGATGGCTCCCTCATACCCACCTGCCAGCGTCAGCCTCCACCCCAAAGGGAGGCCCTCTGGAAATTTCCGTGGTCCCAGAAAATGATTCCAGGGACCATTTCCGAACAGAGAAGATTCAGCTTTCTGTGGAATAGCTTTGCAAAAGTTACCATGGGATTGAGAGGTAGAAGCAAGCCCTTCCAGCATTATGATCCAGGAGGGCTGTGTGGAGGAGGTGGTATTGAGCAAGATGTTGAGAGGAAGGGTTTGCAGTGGAGAAGGGCATTCCAGGCAGAGGAGAAAATATGGACAAAGTCACAGAGGCAGAGAAGAAAGGTATGTAAGAGGAAGAGGTGATTATTCTGTCTGCCTGGGGCTTGGGGGAGGGAGCAACCAGAAGTAGTAATAATTAAAAGTAACTGAGCATTATAGCCCTAGCTGGTGTGACACAGTGGATTGAGCTCCGGCCTGTGAACCAAAGGGCTGCTGTTTCAGATCCCAGTCGGGGCACATGCCTGGTTACAGGCCAGGTCCCCAGTGGGGGATACTTGAGAGGCAACCACACATTGATGTTTCTCTCCCTCCCTTCCTCTCTGTCTAAAAATAAATAAATAAAATCTTTTTTTTAAAAAAGAGTGAGCATTATAGATGTTCTGGATACCATTCTAAGCACTTTACATACATCATAACTCATTTAATCCTCCCAACAACCTAATAAGGTAGGTGCTGCTATTATCCCCATCTTTACAAGTAAAGAAATCGAGGCTCAGAGAAGTTAAATCACTTGTCCATGGTCACAAAGCTAGTGAGTGGAAGAACTGGGATTTAAACCCAGGCAGACAACTCCAGATTCTATACTAATACTCTGAATGTTTAGTCAAAAAGTAAGTTTGGGCTTAAAATAAGAGACAAGAGGGAGCCCCAGGTGTTCTTGAGCAGAGAGGTAGTGTGGCTAAGACAATTGGTCTGGCAGCAATGAGTTTGGTTTGGAACAGGGAAATAGAGCCAGCGGGGAAAGAGGGACAGGCATCTGAAGGGGAGGTGACAGGGCTGGACCCAGCCAGGAAGGTGATGATAAAGAGGAGAGAGATGAGGGAGCTTCAAGCAGGAGGACTCAGCCTGTGATAGGAGAGAGACAGAGACAGAGAGACATGTCAGTGTAGACTCAGTTCTTAATACAGCAACTAGCCGCTTATGACAGAGGTAAGCCAAGAAGGCCAGGAACAGGGTCGGGGTAAGATGAAAGGTTTGTGCTGGGCTGTGCATTCTTGGGGCCTGGGGGGTAGGACAGTAGGTCTACAACCCTGGAGAGAGGGTGGGCCTGGAGGTGGAATGTCAGATGCTAGAGATGTCTATGGAGAAGTCTTGTCTCTACTAGCAAGTCCCAAACCTGAGTGGGGGGAAGTCAGCCATGGGAGGGCAGAGGTTTAGGCCTATGTTGTTCCTGACACCTGGAACAGTGCCCAGCACAGAGTATACTCAATAAATATGCAGAAATGAGTTCACCTGGGTTGGTTATCAAGCAAAGGTCCTTAGGGAACATCAGCTAATAAGGGGGCAGGCGACTGGCAAAGTAGAAGTCAGAGAAGTAGAAGGAGAATGTTGCCTGCAGACGGGGCATGATCAGGGTGTCTGGCACTAGATAGGCAGTCAGTTAGACATAGGGGTTGCAGGAGAATCGGAGGACGATGAAGTAGTAACAACCTCAAAGGCAGACTGCTGGATGAGCTCTTAGAAAAATGTCTGTTGGACAAAACAGCACAATGGAGCATTCCCTGGGGCTTCTCCAGCAAATACATACCAACTCAGTCATGTCAGGGCAGGTGGGGAAAGGGCCTAGGGGACTCATGGACCCATGGGACCTCAGGTCTGGGATGGGTCTCAGGGACTTTTCATCCAGCAATCCCAGGGCGCACATGAGACCTGCCCAAGCACACAGTGGATGAGAACCCGACCCAGGGCTGAGGTCCTGAATCGTCCCTGCACATGGTGAAAGGGGAAGACATCTCTCCTCCCTGTCCCTATTGCAGCCTCTGCACCTTCCCCCTGACCCTCAGCTCTCGCATCCATCTCTGCTCTGCCGCTGTGTGGTTTCCAGGGGCTGCCATAATAAAGGACCACAAACTGAGTGACTTACACAACAGAAATGCATTGTCTCACTGTTCTGGAGGCTGCAAGTCTTAGAGCAAGGTATTGGGGAAAACACAGTTCAACCCAGAACATTCTGACTTGAGAAAGTCACTTCTGTGCTTACAGCCACAGTTTCTCTCCTGTAAGGTGGGGACATAATGGGAACAGATGAGGACTGTGGTGAGGGCAAATGGGCTCACTTCTATGTGGATGTGAGTCTCCAAGAGCCCATCATACAGCGGGCGTTAGAAGCAGCAGTGCGGCCTAAGCACTAAGCAGCAGACATCCTGGGTCTGAGTCCCAGCCGTGTGCGCCACCTCTCAGAACCTGATCACTCACCTGTGGAGCAGTGCTGACTCCTGGGCCAATGTGAGTAGTGAATGAGCTGATGCAAGTAAGCACGCCCAGCACAGTGCAGGAAGCCTGCAGGGAGAGGAAACTGCCGTCATTATTATTACTATTATCATTATCATCACCCTGCACATACTACAGGTGTAAAAACTGAGGTCCAGAGAGGGAAAGATCCTGTCCAAGCTCACACAGCCATCTGGCACAAAACCAAATGAAAATGCTTTTTAACCACATCCCTGTGTGACATATTTTTTAAGTAATTCATAAATGCCCAACATTAAGAGAACAATTAAGCCCCTTTCAGCTGTTCCATGTGCTTGATGGAACATTACAGAAAATGCATGATTCAGAGAACAAGAAGCAATGTGGATGAGGCTCTTGAAATAATGTGATGTGAGCAAAGCAGGGCTTGGCATGGTACATGCAACAACTCCTTAAAAACCGACACAAGGAAAAAAGGCTTAAAGGGGTCCTCCAGACGATGCCAGTGCCAGTATTGGGGTTGTGGGGTGAGATTAGGAACAATCATTTTTCAGCTTCTCTTTCTACACTGGTGGGACAGCCTCCTAAGGTGGGTCAGTGAGGAGGTGCTGGCTGTAAGCAAAAGAAGCTGTCTGAGCAGCATCGTAAAGAACTGTGGGCAGAGTGAGGTGAGCTCAAGCTGAAGCAAAGGCTGGAGAACCTAGCTGTAGTTTCCTGAAGGAAATTAGGACAGGCAGGGATCAGTGGCAGGACTGACAGGACAGATGCCCCTTTGAGGAATGTGGTGTGGGGGAAAATCTGCTCCGCCTGCTTTGGTCCCCGTGTCACTCAGGATTCCAGGCAGTGCTGTGCTGGTGTGTGTGTAAAACCAGCTGTCTGGGTTGGGAGGGAGTCCTCCTTTGCAGTGTGCTGATTTTGTGGTGAAAATGCTCCACTGTGTCACCAACACGATGGCATTAAATGCGGACTTGGGAAGACATTCAACGTTAGCGCACCATTATGTAGATTTTCTTTTCTTTTCTTATTTATTTTATTGTTGTTTGAGTACAGTTGTCTCATTTTTCCCCCATTGCTCTCCCCTGCCCATCCTCCTCCCACATTCAACTGCGCCCCCCATTGTCCTTGTCCATGGGTCCTTTGTACGTGTTCCTTAACTTGACCTTTCCCCATCTTTCCCCCATTATCCCCTCCTCCCTCCCCTCTGGTCACTCTCAGTTGGTTCTTTATTTCCCTGTCTCTGGTTCTATTTTGTTCACTTGTTTGTTGTGTTGATTAGGTTCCACTTATTAGGTGAGATCATGTGGTATTTGTCTTTCACCACCTGGATTATTTCACTTAGCATAATGCTCTCCAGTTCCATCCATGTAGTATTTCTACAGTGCAGATTTAAGAGAACAGAGTCTAGTGGCATGTAGTGTGATAATTAGGAAGGGATGAGTGTGGGGCATTTGCTACCTTTTTAAATATAATTTGTATAAATTATAAGTGTGTATCATTGAAGTCTGATAATGACTATATATAACAGCCAGCTCCCAAAAATACCTGAAAATGTAACAGTCAGCTCTCACAGGCAGGTGTGAGCTGGTACCTGCACATCACCAACTCGAAGTCCAAGGAGAGAGCATGTGAGTGGCCTAGCTTGGTTGCATGCCCACCCTTGGGCCAGGAGGTAGGGGGAACATCTTGGTTGATAGTTACCAAGGTTCCTCCCAATAGGGGGGACCTAATTTCCCCAGAAGATACAGGGATGCCATGAGACAGCCAAAACCCAATACATGCTTTTGTTTCTCTTTTTGATAATTTCTTTAAGTTCTACTTTTTCCCTTATGATGTGTTGTTTATTTTTTAAACAATAATTCATCATTTCTTAAAGTCCCAGAGTCTTTAAGAAGAATCCAGGGCTTCATTCTGAGAACAGCAAACCAGAGGGCCCAGCCAGGAGAAGTACAGGGGCTCAGAGCAGCCACAGACAGCCCACACCCCGACCTTCTCCAGGGAAGGAAGCAAATGAACTAAACCTCTTGTCATACTGCCTGAGAGCCCATCCTTAGCAATTCCCCCAAGAAGACACAGATATTCCTAGTTGAAGAGTACCTAAGGGCAGAGGCTTCTCAAGTAACCCCTAAGGGGAGATGAGAGTGAACGGAGACCCTCCAGGGTTGAAAGTGGCCCAGATATGAGGGAGATACCCCTGACAGCTTAGGCCTAATCTCACAACTGTAGGCAGAGATTCTGTTTGTACTAAACCTAGTGAATCCATGATTCCCCAGGGAGCCCTATTGACCCTCCAGGAAGGTGCTAGATCTCTCCTGTGACCACAGGTCCCTGGCTCATGGCCACAGTTAGCCAAGGTGAAGAAGCAGCCGCTCACCCAAGAATGTGAGGGTCTCCTGCTTCCCCCTTACTGGGGATCATCTGGTAGCCAGCAGAAGGCTTGGCCTAGGATAAGGCAGGCCATCTGATTTAGAAGGGAGCCCAAGGAAAGGTGCTGCCCTGTCCTCTAGTAATAACTGAGTTGGCGACTACCTAGTACTGAGCAGCAAACCAAGATGCTTCCCTTATCCCTATTTTGAGGAAATTGGGGCACTCAGGGTTGACTGACTTGCCCAAGTCACACAGCTGTTGGAAAAATACCTGGGCCTGGATGAGGCCATACCTCGTGGTCTTAACCATCTGTCAAAGGGGGATGAGGAGGTGTCCCCAGGACTCCGTGCTCCCCACAGACTGGTGCTCGGACTCTGGCCCAGAGGCCTGGGAGTTTTCAGTTGCTCCAAACACCATGGAGCTCAGGCCCAAATGTGAGAAAGAGGGGCAGGGCTGGCAGTAGGCAGACACCTGATCTGTTAACGGTGTGGCCGAGAACTTGATTCTGTTTCCAGGTCTCAGTCACCACCTCCTTGTGGTCAGCAATGTTCTCAAGGATCCCTGGGCCAGGGACCTGTGAGCTATAAAAAATGAGTGCATGGATAAATGGTAATGAAAGGAGGCTTGGGGTGTTGAACAGACAATATAATATAGAGGTGATACATTACAGAATTATATACCTGAAACCTATACAATTTTATTTACCAATGTCACCCCAATAAATTCAGTATGTATAAATAAATAAATAAATAAATAAATAAATAAATAAATAAATAAGAAAGATGAGTCCGGAATCCCAGACCCAGGGGTTGTAGGCTGTCAGCCCTGGAGCCTTTGGCAGGGCCTGGACATAGAGTACTGGCTGAAGGTTCAATGCCAGCTCCTCTACTCACTTGCTGTGTGAACTCAAGTAAATTACTTGCCCTCTCTGAGCTTCAGTTTTCACATTGGGAAAGTAGATTTAGAAATGCCTACCTACAAGATTGTTATGAAAATAATGGATATATGAGCCCCCTTTTTTCCATCCTCTCCCCCTCCAGATTCTTCTCCCCACAGTGGCCAGAGTAAATTTAAATATGAGTCAACTTGTGCCACCACCTGTTCAAAACCCAAAGGCCAAAAAAACCCAACTGCCCTTAGAATAACACCACACTCCTCACTGTGCCCTGCAGACCTGGTGTGATCCAGCCACCACCCTGTTGCAGGGTTCTCAAGAACAGGCTGCCAGGCCCTCAGGAGATCTGAGGCCCAGAGCTTCCTTTACAACGATAGAGCCTCACCTTCCATTAATACCACTTGGAGTTCCAGGATAAATTAAAGATTATAACTGAAAGTTAAGGATAATAATTATAATGTTGAGACTATAGGTGCCCTGCCTTTAATAAACCCCACTGAATTTTGACACATTCTGTGGTGGAGTATGATGTTTCACCCCCTGGCTAAGGATTACTACATTCAGTTATTAATTTATATATCCTTTAAAGAAGTGTTTATTGAGCACCTATTTTGCTAGTTGCTGTCCTAGGTACTGGAGATATAGCAGTGAGCAAAAAATTCCTACCCTCACAAAGCTTATAAGAATCCAACCGAAAATACAGAAACAAATAAATGAACAAGAAAATATCAGGCCTTGGCCAGATTGCTCAGTTGATTGGAGCATTGTCCTGTACGCCAAAATGTTGCAAGGTCAATCCCCAGTCAGGACACATACCTAGGTTGTGGGTTTAATCCCCAATTGGGAACATATGGGAAGCAACCAATCGATCTTTCTCTCTCACAATGATGTCTGTCTGTCTGTCTGTCTCTCCCTCCCTCTGTCCCTCCCTTTCTCTCTCCCCTTCCTACCCCTTCCTCTCTCTCTAAATCAATAAAAATATATCCTTGGGTGAGGAAAAAAGGAAAATATCAGATGGGTGAGGGCTTTAAGTGTGAGTAGGGGGAGGAACAGCTTAGATGTGCAGTCAAGGGGGGCTTCCCTGTGGAGGTGACATTTAACCTAATTATCAGCCAACACACTGGATGCCTAAGAATTGCTTTCCACAGTTGACTGAGTGTGAGTTCTAGTGGGGCTCCTGTTTTTCAGAGGTTTTAGATCCCCTGTGTTAGTGTCTTGGGCTCTATCAGGCACTCTGCCAGGGCCTATAACTTTCATGATCCCTTTCTCTATCACAGCTGCCCTGGGAGATAAGCCTCCCATTTTATGGTGAAGAAACAGAGGCTCAGAGAGGACTTGTCACACAATGAGTGGGTAACAGAGTCAGGACTTGTGTTTTGAGTCTCCTAACTTGCCCATTCCTGTGCCCCTTCCCACACCTCTTTTCTTGCTGGATGTGTTTGGGGAAATCACAGTGTCAAGGGGGAAAAAAGCCTCCTACTCTGTTAGAAGCTGGTGTTGTCAGCTGGGAAAGAACTAAGTTCCAAGAGGCCAATGGGTGTTCAGTGAGAAAAAGGGGTCACCAAACTGGCCCAATCCCAGAGAAATAGGCATGTGGGGGAAATCCTGGGCAAGCCCCATTGCAAGAAAAAAAAAATCCCTGTGGAGGCAAACTATAGAGGGGGGGGTAACTTTGTGAATTATCACACTTTGGCTCAACTTCTAAAGGGCTAACGTGGTTTCCTTCCACTTGAGAGAAGCAGCTGTACATATCTGGTGGGTAGACAGGCACTATGTTAGACTTGAATTTATGCTTCCCAAGGGCAAGGGCAGTTTCATTTTCCTCTGAGACCCCAGCACCTAGCAAGAACTCTATATAAATGAAAACCTGACTGATGACTGCATGCGTGTGTGCATGTATGTGTGCTGGACTGCCCATTCCAGCTCCCCAGGTCACCTCCCCCAACCAGAACCCTGGGCCCAGCTCATCGTGGGGACTACGGAGATATCAGAAAACCTAATCCTGACCAAACACGCCAGCAGTGTCTTCACCTCCTTCCTGTGCATGTCCCTGCCCAGCTTCCCTGCAACCCCTCTGTCTAGAGAGGTATGTCCCTTTTATCCCACCTAGAGGTTGGGTCCTCAAGGAGAGTACCAGCCCAGGAGGGGCTATGACCTGACTAGCAGAGATGTACCTCCTGCCACCCCCTTGCCAGCCTCAAGGACATATGAGCTGGTACAAAGCCACTAGCATCCTCTTGAAGTCCTGGGAGATCTAATTACGCAGAAGGGAGAAAGTGTTGAGCGAATGAGCACCAGGATTTAGAATAATCAGGTTTTTGACTACTGCAGTTAATGGGAGCCCAGACTGCAAAACTGTCCCTCTGATGTCCTGACAACGGGCTCCCTCTACGGCTGGCTTTTGATTTGGAACTGCCAACTTTTCTGTCACCCCCAAAAGCTTTTCTAAATTGCCCTAACAATTACCATCTCAGGGAGCCAGCCACACTTCAAGCCCTAGCACAGGAGTGAAGAAAGTACAGCCAAGAGGTGGGAGGCAGATGGAGACTTCCCTTAGGGCTGGGGTGAGTTCCAGTCCTGAGATTTAATTCTGAACATTGGGGTGGGTTGAAAGGACTTGAATCTTGTTTCAGTATTACCACCATTTTACAGATGAGGAAACTGAGGCACAGTGTACCCAAGGTCACTTGCCAACAGGTTGCAGAGGTGATGTTCCTGCCTGGCCCAAGCCCCTGTTCTTGCAGCGTGTTCCAGATGCCCTCAGATCTTGGGTATTTTCCCCTCTTCCTATTTCATGTATTTGAATTTCAGAGCCCCTTGGGACCTGTCGTGCCAGCTCTGTGCCGAAGTTTTGTCTCTGAAAAGTGCCAAGGATGATGATTTTCTGCTAATGTGCTTCTCAGTTAATCGGTATTTTTACCTTTTGCTATAAATAGCAAAAAAAAATTGCTTTCAATAGATTTGGGACCAAGCAGCACAGGGGTTAAGCGTGTCAGTCCACCCCCCTTTACAAAAAAGCCTAAAGTGAAACTAACAGCGAGAGACTCATGAGCACCTACTAAGTGCTGAGCATTGGGAAAACCTTCATTTGTTTGATCACTCTTTCAGTAGATGTTTCCTGAGCATTTACTGTGTGCTAGATATAGTTCTAGGCCCTGGGGATACATACAGCCATGAACAAAATCAATGTCACTGCCCTTGTAGGGCTTGCATTCGAGTGTGGGTAGCAAGCACACACACACACACACAATGGAAAAATAACTGAGATTGTTCATTGTTGTAAGGGCTCTGGCAGAAATAAGCAAGAGCCTGGAGTTGGGAAAAATAGAGCAGATCTTCTAGATCCTGGGATTAGGAGGCAAAGAAGACCTGGAGAATGAAAGGGAGGCTGTCATGTGGAATGAGGAGGGAGCATGGGCAAAGGCTCAGAGGTAGGACGTGAGGGGACATTCAGCAAGAGGTGAAGCCAGGGTGTTGAGCAGGGCTGGACAGCAGGAGCCTGGAAGAGGAATGTGGGTTTCTCCTCTAAAGTGAGGCAGCTGCAGGAAAGCCAAGAACAGAAGAGTGATGTGATACATTATCTCATTAATTTTCACCAAGGCCCAGCAAAGCAAGTACTACATCTTCACTCCAGCAGGTGAACAGCGATGGAGGCTGAGAAGAGAGATGGCTCAGCCAGTGAGGAGGTGACAAAGCTACTTATTGACCTGGTGAGGGTTTCTTCATTGCCCAGCTAGCTAGGGGTGGACATGGCCAGAACCCCAGCTCTAGTCTCCTACCCCAGTGCCCTGCCCCCAAATGTCTTGGCACTTTTTTCTGTTCCTTTTGGTTTTGTTCTGTTCCTTTTTGTGTTCAGCCTGGGCCTCAGGCTGAAAAGAACTTAATGGGATATGATTTGAGGGTTTGTTGGGAACATTTTATTTCCCCATAAAATTGTAAGCCTCAGCCAAGATGTGTATTTCTGGTTGCTGGGCAACCAGGTATGGCCCAGTGAGTAGTGAGGTCAATGATTCTGCTTAGAAAGTAGTAGTTAGTCTACCCACCTTTCCTCCTCACAACCCCCTCGAAACCCAGAGCCTCCCATCCATTCAGAACTCACAACGAGGGGGGCAAAATACAAAGTAGATGCAAGCAAGAGAGTGTGACAATTCTAAACAGACATTAAATGGGCTCAGCCCCCCACAGGAAAAGTATAGAGAAGGGCCTATCCCAATATGTAGGGAAAACCCTTTATGACCACAGTAGTGGCTTATACTTTTACCATGTGCCACATGCTGTTTTAAGCGTGTAAACCTATATTAACTCCTCATATCTTCACAAGAACCTTATCAAGTAGGTACTATCATCACCCCCATTTTAAAGGTGGAAAAACTGAGGCACCCAGAGGTTAACATGCCCATCCGGTAAGTGGCAAGGCCAGGCAGTCTGCCCCAGATCTGAACTGAAGCAAATAGAGGGATGGCCTACCTGAGAGATCTGATTGGGAGTCAGCAAGGAGAAACAGAATACAGGAAGGATTTACTCAAAAGCTGGAGCTGACTCAACTTAACTCTTATTGGGGCCCTGTGGTGTGCTAGACAATTTACCTTCTACAGAAATTAGGTAAAAAGCTCAAGCTGCTGGAAAAGGAGTATAGGCAAATAGGCCATCGTATCTACGATACGATGGTAGGTTCTGTGGGAGAGAAGGAAAAAATACTGGGAGAGGATGACATTGAGGCAGATCCCCAAGGAAAGGTGACAGACCTAGGCCTGGAAAAGGAACCAAAGATGGAAGGAAAAGCATTTCAGGTGGCATTTTATCACCTTGGATGGGAATTAGTTTTTTAGGCTTCCATCTCCACTCTGCCATCACCACCCCAGACTGTGAGCAACTCAAAACAGGGGTCATGTGTAATTTATCTTTGTGTCCTTAGGAGACAACACATATCTGATATTTCAGATGCAGCAATCACAAAATGTTTTAACAATATGTAAACACGGAAGGAAAGGGGAATGAATGAGATTGGTCTTAACTGTAGAAGAAGGTATATTAAACACTATTTGTTGAGCATTTAGAGCCTTTGCAAGTTCAAGAGTGGAGACATAGAAGTCCACATTGGGCACTTATGGGAGATCAAAGTAGCATAAATTGTCGGGCAGAAGGTGGTGGGACTGGGAGGGAGACCCACTGAAGAGCCATTTCAGGAAGAGCCACTTGAGAGATGCTGAGAGCCCAGATCCAGGTGATGATCTCAAGAGTGAAGAAGAAAGGTCAAATCCAAGAACTACCAAGGAGGCTGGCTAATCAGTCTGAAAGAGGAATAGATTTGAAGGAAACCAAGAGGTTGGTCTTAGACTTGCTGAGTTGGAGATGTGGACAAAACAATCAAGTGGGGCTACCTTGTGGGTCCCAGGAAACCCTAGCCCAGGGACTGAAGGAGAAAAGAACAAGATGAGAGACACAGCAAATACCTGGAAGGCAAGTCCCACTTCCTGAACCCACATCTGTGACAGATGTCACTAATGAATCCCAATGCTCGGGCTCCTCAAGCTCAACTCCAGGTAGCCTCTACTTACCAAGCAGTTGCCTTGCAAGATGAAATGTATTTATTGTCCCTGTCCTAGGGGCAGCAGGACAAGCCTTCAGACTGGGCTTCCCTCTTTTCTTCTGAGTGTCAAGACAGTCAGAAGAAAAGAGGGGAAGGGGCAATGAAGGAGCAGAGGTGGGAGCAGTGAGTCCTCAAAGCTAATTGTCAAGTGTAAACCACTTGAGGTCCAGGTCAGAACCACGAACTTTTCCCTCTGTAAGCTTTTAAACTCTTCTTTTAAGAAAGTCTTTAAAGGCTTACAGAGTTTAAAAAAACTTTTTAAGAACAATCACCCAGCTGTCATTATTTGTTTATTCATTCCAATTGCTGAAAAAAACATTTATTTTTATGAATAATAATATTCCAAGGGCACAGTTTGATAACTTTCTTGATAAGCCTAACCATTCTCAAATGATTGCAGTTTTATTGTTTGTTGAAGACTTTAGATAGCATGCTTTTCTTCTACTGTGGGATCTGTAGCCTGCCAGCCATTCATTCCACACCTATTTGTTGAGCACCTGCTGTGTGCTGGGCTCTGTTCTAGGTAAAGAACTGTCTCCACTAACCTCCTCATGGGACTCACAGTCTGGCAAACTAGGACAACAGCCAGCCTCAGAATCATCTATGTTTTTATAGGACAGTCAGCTTAACAACTGAAGAATGAGAGAGAATGTTCTCAATCTCCTCCCAATTATCAAGGAGGCACCACAGCCAGCCTTTGAGTGTCCCTGCTTTCAACCTGGCAAAAGCAGGGGAATGGATGTTCCTTCTCTCCAGAGTACAGACTCACCTCCCAGCAGGAATGGCACCCAGGAGTTGACTAGGACCTGTGGGTCCTCAGGCATCCTAGAAACCAGATTTCTAAACCAGACACACACAACTTCTCTAGTGTTTAGAATTAGCAAAACTTCAGAAACAGATTGCTAAAGAAAGCATATATTCTCCCAAAAACAGCGTACTTCTAAATAACACTTGAGAGAGAATGTGGCAGGTTTCTTGACAAAGACTTCAGTGTGCTTTGCTATAAATCAGTAGATGGACATGGTGATGACAATGGGTGCTCCAATTCAATTCCCCAAGTATGTTTTCTCAGTGATCACCATAGCTCTAGTATCGGCATGAGCCTTGGTCAGTCCTTTATCAAGCACCACCACCCCAGGCCCCCTGAGGAAGGGGAGCAGTGCCTGGCACATGAAATGAAAGAAGTGGTAAACCTTCTCTGTTGCACAGGCAGCAACAGAGGTGGTCTTTGTCAAGTTATTGGAGAGACACACAAACCATTTAAGTTACAAAAGAATCCCCAACAGTGTGCAGTTAAACATCAACATGATGGTAGGAATAGCGTGCAATTGCTTAGCCATCCCCAAAAGAGATACCCACAAGCACCAGTGTCATAGGGCAACAAGAGCATAGGGTCTTGGTGTCTCAAGACCTGGGTTCTTGTCCTGGTTATGCCACTGATAGCTGCATGAGCTCAAACAAGTCACTTTATCTCCCAGAGCCTCAGTGCCCTCTTCCATAGAGTGGAGACAAGGCTGTTGGTCTCATGCAGTTGAAGTAACCAGTAAATTTAGGGCATAATTATTAATACCTACTCTAGCCAAGCACTATGTGACATGCGTTATCTCACATAACCCTGTCATCAGCCTTCTGAGGTCTACAAAATATCCCCATTTTATAGCCCCAAAGGCCCAGAGAAGTTGACTTGCCTCAGGTTACCCAGCTGGAAAGTGGTACAGCTGGAGCCATTGTCAGTCATCAGATGCTGTGACCACAGTTCAAAGCATATGGTAACAGCATTACAGAGTTAGGCCCCCAGTGGGTATAGAAAATTCAGGGAAGGGGGAACTGACGTTTCTGCTCCCCAGTGTATGTCAGGCTTAGTAGGATGCTGGTGCAGTGAGATGCACAGTCACAGTTTATTGAATGAATGAATGAATGAATGAATGAATGAATGAATCAGGTCAAAGATATAGTATTTCAGAACAGCACTCAAGCTGGCTTCCCCAGGTTCGATTCCAGCTCTGCCACTTACTATTCATGTATAACATGGGATAATGATTGTCCCTCCCACAAGGGGTCACTTTGAGGATTAATGAGTTTACATGTGAGAGCAGGTTAGTGTAGAAGCTGGCACAGAGTAGACATGTATTATCTGTGATGATGAGGATGAGGGGTTTAGCCAGAGGGTTTCATATATATGCTGGGGTTGAGCATTATAGCCATTGCCCCAAATGTTGTCACAGTTAACAATCCATCCTCCCTCCTGCCCTCCCTGCCTCACCCATGCCTTCTCCCTCCCCCTTCCCAGTCCCCCATCACTTTCTCCATTCCTCTTCCCCACCCTCTCCCCATCCCACTCTGCCTTTTCTTCATCCATAAGCACACAGTATTTACTGTACACAACCTATAACCAAGGGCATAAAATGAAATGACACAGGCTATGCCTTTCAGGAGCTCAAAGTTAAGTAATCACAAGAGTCAGTTAAAATACCACTTAATAACTTCTATGTGGGGACAAGGCAGCAGAGAAGGGCCATTAGATCAGTGTGGGTAGTCAGAGGTGGCTTTCCAAAAAAGGTACTGTGAGCCATCCCAGAAGGACAAGGGCTAGAAGGGCAACCCTGCAGGTGAACGGCCAGGCCGAGAGAGAACAAGCTGCTGGAGAGGCAGAGGGAGAAGAGATGAGAGGTTTGCCACCAAACTGATAGGATCAGCAGGGCTCCCTGCACTCTCTGCACTGCATACACAGCACGGGTTCATCCCCTCACTCTGTAGTGGGGCAGCACCCGCCACTTGGTGGAGAGCCACAGCTCTGACCCAACAGCCTTAGAAGGCCCCACATGAAAGGTTAATTGGTTCATGAATGAATGATGCAGTTATAAGAGAAGTGTGCAGAAGGATCTTGGAATTCTCAAGCAAGAAGGTCCCTTTGAGAGCTAACCTAAGCCCCTCAAACAAAAGAAGGTAGAACCCAGTAGGCCTTGTGGCCAGTAATGGGAGAAGATCAACATGTCTTTATTTGACTTCCCCCAAAAGCAGGGTGAGTTGAGGATGGGATACAGGTTGTCTATTTGGGAGTGGTCTCAGGAATCAGAGAATGAGGAGGGGATAACAGAGAAGAGAGAAATGCCTATGTAAGGTATACTACTGAACTGGTTACTGCCGTGGGCAACAGGGCTCAGTCCTGCCAGGAAGCTTGCAGTGAGCATGTGGGCTGCACCTCAGGATTGCCACTGCAAGGGTGCAAGGCTGGAGCATTTGTCCTGATTCCCAGCTCCCACTGGGTACAGTTTGGATAGCTCCTGGCACTTCTGGGTCCCCTGCTTGGGGGCACCTAGTGACTCCCAGCTGCAGGAAAAGTCCTGAATCTAAAAACAGATTCGGTGGGCACATAAGGGGGTACAGCCAGCATGCTCAGGATTTACCCACCACCCTGCAGCTTGGTGTCACAGAGGACTGAGAAGCTGTGGCCCTGGGCATAAAAATAAATGCTACAGCTTCTTAGGAGATAATAGTACCAGTAATGGCTCCCATTAGTCGAAGTATTTCTCCACACCAAGTGCCATGCTGAGTGCATTTTGTGCATTGCCTCATGTAATGCACTGACCCATCTTAGGAGGTCACTACCAGTGACCCCATCATACAGATGAGGAAAGCAAGACCCAGAACTACTTAAATAACTTGTTTAAGGTTAGACAGCTAGAAATTTATAGAGCTAGGATTCAAACTCAGGTCTGTCTGACTCCACAAACCTCCCCAAGCCTCCAGCCTCCCAGGTGATTGGAACTTTCCAGGTGGCCCAGGTAAAAGGAGCATGTCAGAGTTCAAGGCTCTGAAACATTCCTCTTCAAAGGAGGCAGCATGTTGGCATACACAGTCCAGAGAGCAGATCCAGGTAGCATCAGTGATTCACCTTAGGAAGAGGCACTTTCTCCCCTCCCCATGTCTCAGTTTCCTCATCCATAAAATGGAGCTATTATAATGCCTTTCCAGCCTCCTTGATGAGGATCAGCCTGGTGGGAAGAGCTTGCACAGGTTCTCTGCAGTGAGAGAGAGCGAGGTTCATGTTCTGGGGGGCATTATGCAATGGTTAAGACTTAGACTTTGGATTCAGACGAGTCTGGAGTTGAAACCCAGAGGATAGGTTTCTTTACATCCTCATACCTCAGTTTCCCCATCTATAAAACGGAAACTGAGACATAAATGGAATAATGCCCATATGGCACAGTAAGTGCTAGGTGCCATCATTACTTCGACCTTTAGGTATGAGATCTCAGGTGGTCCCTTAACCTCAGTGAACCAAGGTTTCCTTATCTATAACACAGACCTCTTAATACCTGCCTTATAGGCCCAAACATGGTAATGGACATGGACGTGGATCCTAAAACAACTTTCACAAGGAGTTCCTCTCAGCTTTCTAGGGTCTCCAAGTGTTTTCTAATTTGCTTCACAACTGTCACGCCACCACCTTCCTCCCCCCACCCCCAATCCCCTATTCTCTCCAAAATTCTTTCTTCCTCTGAAAGAATCTGTTTCTAAGAGACACCTTCTGGCCCTAAGAGAAGCTGCCTTTTTAAAGACCTGAAGAAGCTAGTGTTACAGAAATGAAGGCTTCTACTTTCCTGACTTTTATTTCTGATATTGGATCTCACTGACAGTTGCCCCCCAGAATAACTTCAGGCACTTAAGTGGAGAGTGGAAGGGATGCCCCAGGGTGAGGCTGAGGCTGGACATGTGTGCTTCTCCAAATCCTTTTGTGGGGCATTTAACTGGAGGCTCCCCCATCCCTCCCATGAGCAACAAGGACAGTATAGTGCACTGAGGCGGCTGGACACAGAAAAGAAGTGACTCAAGAAGACATCAAGTATCTGCCCTGCTCCCCAGTCCTCAGTCTGAAAATGCCTTAGAGTAGACATCGGAGATAAGCATTGCCCACCTCTTACCTCCTTTCTTCCTTTGCAAGTGTGTCTAGCAGAGGCCACATCTTGACTGAACATTTACTATGTATCAAACCAAGACAGCTGCAGTCCCTGCACTGTGGAGCCTGGAGTGAGCAGGGGAGCCTAATGTGGAGAAAAACCAATTACATTATTAATTATTAAAATAATGATAAAATGAAAAGGATTTTCCAGGAGCTATGAGAGCATTTAGAAATGGGCTCAATACTAGGTGCGTGGCAGGTTCACCCAAAGGAAAGGGTGAATTAGGCACAAAGGGGAGAGAAGTATTCCAAGCAGAGGGAGCAGCACATGCAAAAGCCCTGAGACAGGAAAGCACTTGATATGAACGCCCAGAAAAGAGGCTGGTGTTGCTGGAGCATAGTGGCGGAGAAGGGATGAGACATCACAAGAAAGCAGGGGCCACACTGTACAGGGCCTTCAAGATCTTGGCAAGGAAAGTGGATTTTCTCTGTGTGCAGAGAAAGCCACTTCAGCATTTTAAGCAAGGGCCTGACATTAACATTGCACTTTACACTTTTAAAACATCCCCCTGGCCACTGGGTGAAGAATGGATTGAGGGTAAGAGCAGGGAGACCAGTGAGATGGCTACTGAAGCTATCCTGGACTAATGTGGGGTGGTCATATCTGAAATAAGTGTTTGTTTGGTGCATGTACACATAGGTAGTAAGTGATGAAGCCAAGATTCTAACCCAGGAATGTTTGTCCCCATGATCACTCCATCCAAAGGTTATACTGAAAACAAACCTATATTTTCTTACAATACAGATTGATTCCCCCCTTTAAATTAAACTTTCAGTTATTCAAATAAAACATGGACACATTTTCCTGGTTAAAATTAAAATATTTCAGTCAAAGCTAAAGTTCATTTGACCACTGCAGTTAATTGTAGTACCCTTTCCCCTCCTCAGAGGTCCCACCTTCATGGGTTTGGAGTAGATCCTTACAGATATTTTACTACAGATTATATATATATAAGATTATATATATATAAGATTATATATAATAGTTTATATAAAACATAAACTATTGTTTTGCTTTCTATTTTAAATAAGTGGAGTCAAACTATACATTTTGCTGTGCAACTTGCTCTTTTTTTCATTCAACAGTTTGTCTTGGAAAGCCTTCTATGCTAGTGCACATATATGGATCTTTTTTTTTAAAACTGTTGCATAGTATTTTATGGACTGGATGTACCACAATTTATTTAGCCCACTCACTTTCCAAAGACAGAAATGCATTTTTCTATAAATGTAGCTTTTGAAGGGCTTCTGGATTTTTTTTTCTTTCAAAATACAGGACTTTTATTTATGCTAATGGAGGAACCCACACCACAGTGACAACACAAATATTTAGCAACACCCAGCCTGGTGACTAAGTTTTCCCATTTCCTTTCAGGTGCTTGGCATCCCTGGGAGCTAGCTCTTGTCCATTGCCAAGTCTCTGTTTATAGCAAAAGGCTGTCTCGAGAGCAACAAGGAGAATGGTGGAATTGTTGGCCTTGATTTCAGTGCTAGGTCCTGAAGCAGGCAGCCTGGCGTGGTGTGAAAAGAGTATAGCTGTAGAGCCTCAGAGACTTGGGTTCAAATCTTGGCTTTAGTTGTGTGACCCTGAGCAAGTCACTTTTTCTCTCTGAGCCTCACTTTACCCACCCATAAAATGGAGTTTATAATCCTAAACCTGTAGAATGGCTGGGAGGAATGCAAATTGCATGTGTAAAGTGACGGTCACATAAGAGCACATACATGTGCACTTAGCACCCTCTCCCACAGCCCCAGTGTTGGGGGCGGAGTGGGGGTCCTACATCTCTGAAGGGATCACTCAAGGTCACAGAACAATGAGTAGACAGGAATATTCTACCACTGCTGCCAATGCAATGTGAGGGTGGCATTTGAGGTCAAAAGGGAGTAAAGGGATTTTCTCCTCAGATCCTGAACACCAACTGTATGCCAGGCACTGCCCACATTGCACCTCCTTTCATCTTCACTCTAGTAGGCAGAACTAGGTTGCCCCTCTGTTTCAATATGAGGATGGGGAAACTGAGAGGGGACACCACTTAGCCAGGGTATCATAAGTGGTAGAGTGAAGTCTGGTGCTCCATCCCCTTTGCCTTTGCAAACTATCCTGGGAGGCTGCAGGTAGAAACTCTGCAGAGCGCCCCCTCCTGGAGAGATAGGGAAGCTCCTTTCATGATGACCTGTCTGTGTTCAACCATTAAGACTGCTGCACAGGAGAGAAAAATAGCTTTTTTAACCTCCATTTTTCCAAAGAGATGAGATAAAGGCTTCTCAGAGGTCTCCTCAGGACATTCTGAATCAAACCTCTTAAATGACAGAGATAATATGAAATAGACATAATTTTTGTGCAATAAGGTACAGTTCTGTAAAGTTCACTTGAGCAAGATGAGTGTGCTGTCCCTTGGTGAGTCAGGAATCAGGAGTCCAGCCCTGACTCTGCAGCTGGATCACCCTGTACCTGGGCCAAGTCATTTCCTTATCTCTCAACTTCCCCACCCATCAAATAGGAGGGTGATACTGGCTGGCCACAGACTTGCCTTGCTATAACAGTCAGGGAACCAAGGGGAAAGGAATAGGGGGACTTTAAGGATAGGGTTGTCAGATTTAACAAAGAAAAATACAGGATATCCAGTTAAATTTGAATTTCAAATAAAAAATACTTAACATTTTCATTAGTATGTCCCCAATATTAAATTACATGGGGTACAACTTATACTAAAAATTATTTGCTGTTTATCTGAAATTCAAATTTAACTGGACATCCTATATTTTATATAGCAACCCTATTCAGGGCCCCCAGCTCCACTGGACCCCCACCCACCCATTCTTTGGTACAGATAACTGATAGTTTCACAGTTTCAAGATGAGTACTGGCCACCCACCTTCAAACCAGATTTCCACTACCCACTCCCACACTCCCCTGCCCACAGAATTCCTGCAGTGGAAACTGAGGTGGAAATTCATCCTGACTTGGGGGAAAGACAAGTGGTGGATTTAAATTAGTGGAGAAATCTGTGTCCACACATGTGTGAAAATGTTTAGAGGGCACTGGCTGATGTGGCTCAGTGGACTGAGTACTGGCCTACGAACCAAAGTCTAGGGCACATGCCTCAGTTGCAGGCCAGGTCTTTGGAAGGGGGCGTCCAAGAGACAACCACACATTGATGTTTCTCTCCCTCTTTCCTTCCCTTGCCCTCTCTATAAATAAATAAATATCTTTTTTTTTAAGTTAAAAAAAAGTTGGTCAGAGGGATGGTGCCTGGGGTGCTTACAAGCAACTGGTCCCATTCCTGCCATGTCCATGTGCACATAAACTAGTGGACATCATGTCCACATGTTTTACAGAGAAACCAGCCAATGCTGTGGCCATGCACATTCACACTGGTGGTTAAATGTTGCATCCACAGCTGTGTGCTACATCTGCATGCACTTGTGTGTGGCTAGATGCTGGTTCTATGTGTGAGCATGTGAACTGATAAACACTGCCTACATGTCATCACCCATAAAGGGTCCATAGAAAAGCCCACCTGGGACCACAACATATCAGAGAGACACCCTCATCCTGCACCTGCCCATCAGGAGCCATCATACCATGATGCGATCGTAAACTCCAGGCACTGTACTCATGCCTACCATGCCCACCGTGCCTGCTAGACCATAGCCATTAGATTTGTTCTGAACTTAGAGCAACTGCCCAAACAGACACAGACCAAGCGGGAGTCCACACTGGGTTTTTTTTCCCATAGTGGCATATTGAACCCATGTTTGTTAAATGGCTCTTACAGGTAGCACATGGCCACCCAGGTATACAGGCACCTCTGGGTGACCTCAGCACCCACATCTCCATGTCTGGTCCCCAGTGAGGCAGGAAAGAGAGGGAGGTTTCCTTAAGGCCTCCTCTAGGAAATGGCAAAATCAGCATCCAGAAGATAATGGCAGCAAAAGTGCATCTCAGTTGGCATTTGACCCCCAGGGCCAAAACCTGGCACAGGAGAGATTTCCAATAAATGTGTTAATGAGTGAATGACCTGGGTGACAAATGCTATCAGGGAAGGTCAAGAAGGACGGGTTGTTCTTGCTGGGTAAATGAAGGAAGACTTTCAGGAGGTGGTGGTAAATTTTCATCTAGGTCTCAGAAGACTAAATAGCTTGACAAAGGGGAGGGTTGGGCATCCTGGTTTAGGAGCCAAATGAACCAACACGGAAGCAGATAAATGCCAGGTATGTTATGAGGCCAGTCACTTGGCAGGAAAGTGGGATAAACACAGTAGGACTGAGAGTGAGGCAGGAGAGTTCTTTGGCACAACCTCAAAGAGGCTACTGTGAGCCCAGGAGTTGAATGCAGCTGTGAATGGGGAGTCATAGAAGGTTGTAGAGCAGGGCAAGAATGCTGTCAGAGCAACCTTGAGTGTGAGCTCCTGACCCCACACTGCCTGATCTCTTCTGGTTTCCTTTCTCGCAAACCTTATTGCTAGTTTCTCTCTCTCCAGACTTTTTCAGCCACCAGCAGAAGACAGACGGTCTGAGTATAGTAGCCATTGGACTGAAGTCTGACTTTGTCAGCTTTTCAAACTGCAGCACATATTCCCCCTTCTGCTGCCCCAATGCAGGTAGTGAGCCTGATCATGGGCAACTTTCGGGAAGGGAAACTGACCCTTTGGGCAATGGCAAGTCTGCAGGAGGAAGGCAAAGGTGGTCACAGGCTAAGCCCAGGCTCTGTCCCCGACCCACTGTGTGTACTAGACAAGCTGCTACCCTCTCAGGGCCTCAGCAGTAACCTCCATGTGCCAGGGTTGTTGGTATATCTCAAAGCACCTGGCAGGTCAGCTCCCTCTCTTCTTCTCCCCTAGGGTAGTGGTTCTTCAACCAGAGCCTGCATTCCTGTCCCCTGCCAGGGCTATCACATGCACGTGCCTGGGCCCCACCTCCAGCAGATCCAAGGCAGTAGGTCTGGGTGTGACTGATAATTTGCATTTCTAACACGTGTCCAAGTTTTGCTGAAGTTGCTGGTCTGGGAACCACAAAGTATTTGATCTGACTCTGCGTCCCTGGGAAACTCTTAAGACTCTCATGGCCCAGGCCTCACCCAAGCCGAATTTTCATCAGAATCTCTTGGTTTGGAGCCCAGACATTAATATTTTTAAAATTCCCTGGTGATCCTGTGTATACTCAAGTCAGGAGCTAGTCACGGGAAGGAGTATCAGAGTAACAGCGATACTTACCAAGTTCCTACCGCGTGCCAGGTGCCAGCTCGTGCACAGTAGATGTGCTTCCTCCTCCCACCAACGCTGTGGGATGCATGCTATCACTGTTCCCAAGTTGCATGAGAGGAAGCTAAGGCTCAGAGAGAGGAAGTTACCTGACCAAGGTCACACAGCTGGGAAGTAGTAACTCTCAGACTTAGGTCTGTCCTCCCATTCACTGTTTTGTCTTCAACACTGTGAATTCCCAAACATCCCAGCAGTGATGCCTTTATAAACTGCCCACTCTCTCTGGTCTCTAACAGGGCACATGCATGTGGATTCCCCTCGAGCATTCGGCCCCATGCCATATATCTGTGTGAGTCCAGGCCTGTGCACGGACACACAGCCACATCCTGAGTGTGTGCATACCTGCACAGACAGCCTTTCACACACACTTCGTCACACATCTGCCTTCTCAGGGACCTCACAGGCACCACCTGGTTTGAATCTTATTTCTGTTTTTTAAATGCGTGCAGCAGGACCATGAAGCCACCTTTAGTTTTCCTGGGAAAGCACTCGTAATTCATTTCATCTGAAATGTTCTAAGTACCCCAGAGTGACAGGATCAGGCTGGTGTGAATCAATGACTCATGTTGCCTTAATCAGGGAAGGTCACGGTAGGGCATTTGTTCCAAGCAGGCACAGCCCACCCTGACTAGATCAGGCTGGAGTAGGGCAGGTGAGAGCCCTGAGCTCTGTGGAAAGAGGCCTGACTCAGTTGCCCTCCCAACAGAAGGACCCTGTGCCTCAGTGTACACACCTGCATGGTGGGTTATCACAATAGAAAAGGAGGGCTTTACAGTTCACAAAGCACTGTCAGAGCTTTGGTTCTGTTCGAACCTCAAGAGAGATAGCCCAAGGGCCTCCTGCCCCCGTAGTGGGTAAGTAATGTACTCAAGGTCACCCAGCAAGTAAAGATGCATCTAAACCAGGTCTCAGGACCAAGTTAGGGGTGAGTTGTGGCTGCATTGATGGGTTCTGATCCATCTAAGCAGTGGCAATGCCAACAGAAATATCTGGGAGGCACATTCCAGACCCAGAGTATCAGTAGTAATAGTGTGGTAGCTAGTAGTAGTGGTGGAAGTTAGTAGCAACAACTGCATCTATCATTTATGAGAGCCATCTCTGCCAGACACTTTTTACACACAGCATATTCCTGATCTTCCAGCAATCCCATAAGACACTTTTCCTTTTAGCCCATTTCCAGAGGTGGAAACTGAGGCTTAGAATGGGAAATGATTTTCCCAAGGCACCAACTCCGAACCAAAGAGCAGCTGGGATTTGAACCCAGCTGTGAAGTTCCTGGAACAAGGGGCCAGTTGCACCCCTGGAAACAGCCTGCTCTCAGCTTACTTCTGCCTTCCCCCTCACCACTGCCTCTGTAGCCGTGGCCTCCTGCCCCCAGCATCTGAGGGAGCAGCTGGTTTTCACTGTAGCACGGAGCAGCATATGGAAAGTCCAAGGGACACAGCTACTGTGCTTACTTTTTACTTTAAATCATTTGCTCAGACAGCAGACAGGTCCACTCAGCCTTACAATGGCCCCCAAATATCAAACAGCTTCAGTGGGCAAAGTTCACTCCAGCTCCCACAAGGGTTGAAAAAATTCCCTGGGTCCCTTTGCTGAAAACAAGGATGCTCAGCCTCAGAGGGTGTCAGAGCAGGGGTGGTAAGAAGTCATCTTGATGGCCTGGAAAACTCACTCTGAGGCCCTCCCGGTGGCCAGAGTCCCCTACTTTTAATTGATCCCAGCCTGTCAGCCTGAGGTAGCTTGTTTTGGTGCCCCATACACAGAAAAAGCAAAGCTCTGTTTCCAGTCACCAGGGCAGAAAGTAAATCATATTTTATATCCCACTGTCTCATCTCAACCCTTTATTCTGACCCCTAATCCGGTCCCTGTGCCTTTACTTACCTCTCTAGCCCCTATTTATTCTAACTAATTATTCATGTCCTACCTCTAAAGCAGCTTATGAAAGTTTGTCTCATACAGAAAAATTTTTAACAACTCAAGTGAGGAATTCAAGCAGAGGGAAGAAAGGAGAAATAAGATGATGATTCACAGGCATAACATGTGCCACTGCAGTGCAGCTCCAAGAGGGGAACTGCAAGTTCAGTGCTGAGCTACCAGGCAGGCAAGGGGAAGAGGGCAACAAGTTGAGTTCCATGAGCCAAAGACTCTGTTAGATCACCCCCTCATCCTCACCACAAGGCGTGCATAGTGATGACCCTTTGTGGCACAAGAGAGATGTGTCCTCTTCTGTGGAGGTCATCTGTTCCCTCTCCTGAGGGGCAAACCAAGGATGCTTCAGGCACATTGGCTTTTTCCAAGCCCTCTAGGGTTTCTTATGCCTTTGAAGACTTCCGCCCCACACCCACACCCTATACCTGATTAACCTCTGCTTTTTCTTCCAAGCTCACCTAATTACACTTCCTCCAGGAAATCCATCCTGGCAGCCCAGTCTTCCCCACTGCAGTGTCCCCAATATATAGAACAATGTTCTGCTCCTAGTCGGTTCTCAATAAATACTTGTTGATTGTTTAAATAAGTGGGTCATCGAATGCATACCATCTAATACAGCCCTAACTACTTTCTCTACCTTGACAGGGCTGAATGCAGGAGGAGGAACTCAGGCTTCTTTAAATGAGAGGCTCCTGAGTACCCAGGGCCCTGGCATCTGTGACAGGACACCCGTGGCCAGTAGTCCAGCTGCTGCATGCACTCTCCCTTTCCCTCCTGCCTACACCATCCACCCTACACCATTCAGCTCTCCTATAAGGAAGTCCTTCTCTCTGCCCCCAAAATATCCTGAGCTAGCACTCACTGTCCCCCTGAGCTTTCCTTAACAGGAACCGTGTCCCCAGAGCCAAGGTGGGACAGTGTTGGGTCAGAGGATTTCAATCGCAGTGTTCAGCTCCCAGAGGTCTATGCACATGCCCTTCAGCCAGACATCAGGATGTTTATTTGGAATAGCCTGAGTTTTTAATGTTTGTGACAATTTTCCATTTGTTTAAAACACAGTGCCAACCAAACAAAACCCCTCTGATGGCCTGAGGCTACCATTTGTAGCACTCAAGGCTGGATCCAAAATAGCTGAGAGAGAGGAAGTCCTTCTAAGCAAAGGAATTAGGGAACTGGCAGAGGCAAAGGCTTAATGGCTGGGGACAAAAATAGTGTGTGTCCAAGATGGCTGGATAGAGATGAAGTTTGGGGCAAGGATTCCTCAAATATCCAATGACAGCCGGAAGCCATTACAACAAATAATTTCTGTGCAGCTAAGTTCCCCACTCTGCACTTGGCTCTCTCCTTGTACATAATAAGTAGAACACACAAACTCTAACTCCGGGTACGGGAGTATTTTTTTCTGTGAAGGCACACTTACTGCACCTTTGCAGTTTAGACAGCATTCACACACATTTCCCTCTGGATGGCTCACCACAGTCTAGGGGTTATTTTGCTCCCATTTTATTGATGACAAAACTGAGCCTCTGAAGGGTGAAACAACTGGCCCAAGTTCATCCACAAACCTGACTCCTTGCTTAGTGCTCTGCCCTCTGCCTCTTGCACAAAAAGAAACTAATGTCTGGAACCCACTACTCCACACCACATCCCATACCAATTCCTGGGTGTTTGTGTTTCTGAATTTTCAGGGCCTAGCTGGCCTTGTCCAGCAATATTTGACCCAGTGTATTAATTTTTAATATGGTAAACAGTGAGATGCTCTTTAATCTAACTTCAATCATCAGCATCATTTGTCTCTCACACCAGCCCCAGTTATTTCTGCTCCCCAAGCTAGGCCTATTAATTTTCAGCCGGAAGCCAGGGAGGCTATGTGAGTCCACTCCTGGGAAGGGGGACACAGGTGGTCCTGATGGGCTGTTCTGTCTGTAGATCCTCAAAACACTGTCTTTGGATACAAGGTATCAGAACCCCCAGCTCCCAGCCTTCAGCCAAGCAAATCCTTGATGTTACACGTGAGGAAACTGAGGCCCAGAGAGGAGAAACAGCATGTCTGCAGTCACACAGCCCTTCTGCAGGGCCTGTCCTCACTTGACGGTCCTCCTCCCCGTCTTAGTGAAATCCCACCTGTCCAGTCTTCCTCCTCCAGGAGGTAGTGATGAATTACCCACACTGCCTCAAACTGGACAACAATAGTACGATATTCTCACCTGGTGCCAGACAAACCAGATCTTACGGGAGACATCCTACTGTGCCCCACCCCACTCCTGTGCAGGAAGCCCTGCTCTTGCCCATATTTTACAGATGGGGAAACTGAGGCACCAAGAGTCACTTAGCCAGAGTCACTTAGAACTGGGATTTGACATCTTAGTCCAAACCCCACCGAAGTCTTAGGGCTTGGTACCTCCAGCTGCAGCTCAGCTCACCTTCCTCTGAGAGAAAGAGGTGAGTGAGACCTTCTGACTACCATCTGCCACCTCAGCATTCCAATATGAGTCTCAACACTTGGGGGTTCTCATCCTGGATTTATTTACTGGGGTGTTTGTTGCTGTGGAAGCTGCCTAACAGTTTCTACCATGGAAACAGCCCTAGCAGAAAACACAAATATTTTTATTTTGTGAGCTGTTATTTCTGAAAAACAGAAGGGCTCACAGAAGCCTGTAGTGGGGCAGGGCAGGACACAACCGAGGAAAGTAGAGGGAATGAGAGAGAGGCTATTCTGCTCTGTCCCAGGACCCAGGACCTCAATGTTGGGTGTGTGAATCCCCAGTGTGACCGAACCCCTGATCCACAGCCAGATTCCCAGAACTAGAGAACAATCACATTTTCAATTCATCACACTGTAGACTCCAAAACGTTTGAATCACAGACCCTCAGGAGATTCAGCAACTCACCTCTCTCTGAGTCAGTCAGCAGGGGCCCAGGAGATGAACTTGGGCAATCCCCAGCCCCGCCGAACCTCCTAGTGAAGCTCTTTATTTACACCAAACTTTATGAGGGGCCCCAAAGTATGAACAGACCCCAGCAGGGCCACTTCAGTGTTTGCAGGCCTTGGAACCCTGGATCCTTAGGGCCCATTCATCCTGTTGAACTCCCCTATTGTCAAGATGGGGAAACTGAGTCTCAGAGAAAAGAATTGGGTGGCCAAAGGCACAGCAAACTGCTACAACAGGCCAATGTTGACTGGCCATAGCCCCCTTCCTCCGAGGCCTACCAGCCTCTTCAGTTCTCCTTTCTTCCCTTTGCTAAAACCCACTCCCAGGAAAAAGCCTGAAACTCACTCACACCAATGTATCCAGAAATGATAATGGCTTTCCCTCTCAGGGAATCCAAAGGAACTGGTACTTTTAGTTAAAGAAATGAAGCCCAAGTGGAAGCATTTCAGACATTTGCTGTGGATAAAAATGGACAAAAGAGGAAAGACAAGGAAACTTCCTGCAATTCCTAGGATCACACTACATCATGTGTGATTGGAACAGGGCTGGCCTGGGTTCTCAGGGCCAAGGAGCTCCCCCAAGGCAGCAGCTTGATCTCGTGAATGCCTCCATCTACCCATCTGTAAAATGGCCATAACCCAGCTCTGGAATCCCTCATTGTCAGTGCACAGGCAGGGTGTTGGGTCTGCAGAGCTTACCTGCACTAATAGGCAAGGTGGGTGCAGGAGCTATCCCTGGGCTATCCTGTAGGGTCTCAGCCACTCTGGCACTTGGACGCTCCCAGTGGAGGTCTCATTGTCAGCATTAGAGGAGTCTCAGCACCTAAGCCCCAGATGGGGACATGACCATCTCCCTGCACCCCTGAGCCATAGACTGCTGGACTTCCAGAACCACTGAGCTTTTATATCCATCTGCCACTGGACTCTCCCCTTCACATCACTCTACCCAGCACCCAGCACAGCCTGGGCCCACAGTGGAGGTTCAAGAAACGTGCATTGAATGAATGGATGGATGGATGAATGAGTCAACAAATGATAGACTGCTAGAGTCCCATAACTATGTGACATTAGACCACATGTTCCCATAACTGTAACAGCAGAAAGTTTCGTCACTCTGACCCCAGCATGCTAATAATGGTGTCATTCTAGGGATCCCTCTGGATTCCCCCTTCTCACGGGTGGACTGAGGCAGAGGTCTGATGAGGTGTATCTCCCCTTCTACCCTCCCAGTCCACCCATCAGCTTTCTTCATTAAACCATAGGTGATCTGGGGTTAGGCCTCAGGGACAAGACAGCTTCAGGGGACTGTTCTGCATTTTCCACAATTGACACCCCAGGCCAGGCTCATAACACTTGAGCACATCACCTTCATCCAGTGGGTGAGAGGATTCTAAGGTGGTTGGTGGCTTTAAGTGCCAGGCCCTGAGGGAAAGAATTGGTCTTTTCCCCAAGGTGCAGGTGGGACACAAACCTAAAAACAGGTAAGCCCTGCTGTGGTCAAGGCCATGCTAGAGGTGACAGCTGGGAGATGCAGTCTGCCTGGGGTGGAAAGGAAGGCCTCGAGCAGAGGGCCCTGAGAATGGCCTCACCAGCGTAGATGGAAGGCAAGGCTTTTCCCAGCTCACTGAACAGCATGAGAAAGGCAGGAAGTGTACTAGGTCACTGGTTAGGAAAAAATTAAATGACATGTCAGGGATTTGGGGTGACACAGTGTAGCGTCAAAAGAAAGAGAGAAGCAAGGGGAAGCACTTGCCTTTGAAGGGGTCCAGTACCCAGTGAAGCTAGCCCTTCCACTGGATCTGGCCTCTGTCTGTCACCCACCTGAATTTCCACCATGAGAGGTTTCTGTTTCAGGCTCCTCTCCCACAGCACAAATGCACCCAAGGGAAGGTGGAGCCATCACCACTAGGGTCAGTTGAGCATCCACCACCCCCCAGGCACCACTTGAACATGTCACGTGTGTCTACTGGGCGGTCAGCTCCTCAGGCTGGCACTTTGTCTGTTTGCTGCTCTATCCCAGTGTCCAGAACAGTGCCAGGCACGTAGTAGGCACTCAACATATACTCATTGACTGCATGAATTATCTCATGAGATGCTCACAAGCAACTGTGGCTTACATACACTCACCATCCCCATTGCAAAGGAAGGCACGGAGGCTCAGAGAGCTAAGGGCAGAGTCTGGGATTCGCACCCAGGCAGAAACTTTTGAGTCTGTGCTCAACAGGGTGGACAAGTGCAAAGCAGGAGCAAGGGTGCAGGTGCAAGGTCAGCGTGATGGTGGCTGCTGTAACAAATGACCACAAACCAGGTGGCTTTGAATAGGAGAAATTTATTCTTTAACAGTTCTGGAGGCCAGAAGTCTGAAATCAAGGTGTTGGCAGGGCCATGCTCCCTCCAAAGGTTCTAGGGAACGTTCCAGTACTTCACTCTTCCAGCTTCTGTTGGCTCTGGGATTTCCTTGGCTTGTGGCTGCATCACTCCAATCTCTACTTCCATCTCCGCACGGGCTTCTTTCCCTCTGTGTCTGTGTCTTTCCTCTTCCATCTCTTACAAGGACACTGATCACTGGGTTTGGGGCTCTTCTGAATAATCCAGGGTGACCTCATCTCAAGATCCTTAAGCATATCTGCAAAGACCGTTTTCCCAAATAAGGTCACATTCACAGGTTCTGGGGAGCACTGGGCACTGGGCTTCTCTCCCTGTCCTTTGCCATGTGGCCAGACCCACTTGGGATAATTCCAGGGACGTGTGTCTCTCTCCTGAGCACTCCAGGCTAACCTTTCTGCACCCTGTCCACAGGTTTGCCAGGCACCGCTCCAGACCTGGAAAAGAGAAAGCAAATTTTTGGACAAAACTTTATACCTCCAAAGAAGCCAAAAACCTTCCTGCAGCTCGTGTGGGAAGCACTGCAAGATGTGACACTGATCATCCTGGAAATCGCGGCCATCATCTCCCTGGGGCTGTCCTTCTACCACCCACCTGGCGAGAGCAATGAAGGTAAGTCAGGGGGCCCTCCCTGCAACATGCGTGCCTGGCCACACCAGAGGCTCACACACTCAGGGCTCACACCCACTGCTCCTTCCAGGTGAGGAAACCAGGCCCAAAGGCACCCACAGCCAATCAGTGGCTGAGCCAGATCCTGGGCTCAGGACCCTGCCTCCAGTATTCCCATGTGTGAAATATAAGGGCTGGGCCAACAACAGTAATAATTATAGTGATCATTTATTGAGCACTTATAGCATGCCAAGCTCTGGGCTGAGATGTTGTCCTCCTAACAGCCCCATGAGGGAAGGTCCATGATTATGCCCATTTTACAGACAAGGGAACCAAGACACAAAGAAGTGCATTAACTTGCTCATGGCCACACAGGTAATGAAGAGTCGTTATGTTTTAATGAGTGGAGATGGTTAGAAAAACTGCTGCCCAGGCCCGTCCCTGAGAGAGTCTGGTTCTGTTGGAAGGAGTCCCAGTGAGGGTGACTCCAGACGTAGGTCCAGAGTGCTCTCCGAGGGCTCCCACTCTCACATCTGAGGACAGAGTCCCCAAATTGCTTGCTGAGTGTGCTGCATCCACACTCTTATTTGACAGTGCTTTAGCCCCATTCACAGAGGTCCCTCTCAGGTTCCCTGCCCACTGGGTGCTCCAGCTTCTGAAGGACCCTCCTTCAGCTTTAAAGCTGGGCTTCTCCTCAGAACCCCAAGTCACTCACTCATTGAGGCATGTAACTGTGAAAAAATTATATGCACCAAATATTCTATTTTTTTTTAAATTTTTATTTTAGTTTATTCAGTACAGTTTCTATCCTTTATTCCCTTTCCAGCCC
>CM052544.1:37201815-37271940 GCA_028533065.1 Trachops cirrhosus
CTTGTCTGATGCACCAAATATTCTAGAACTGGAATTGCAAATTACAGCCCACAGGCCAAATCGGGCTCACTTTCCTGCTTTTTATAACCCATGAGCTAAGATTGGTTTTTACATTTTTAATGGTTGAAAAAAATAAAAATAATACTACTTTGTGACATGTAACTTTTATGTGAAATTCATATTTCATTGTGTAAAAATAAAGTTTTATTGGAACACCCCCATTTCTTTTTCATATTGTCTATGACTGCTTTCCCGCTACAATGGCAGAGTCCAGTAGCTGCAACAAAGACTATAAGACTAAAATACTTGCTCTCTGGCCTTTTAAAAAAATGATTTTATTTATTTGTTTTTAGTGAGGGGAAGGGAAGGAGAAACAGAGGGAGAGAAACGTCAATGTGTGGTTGCTTCTCAGGTGCCCCCTACTGGGGACCTGGCCTGCAACCCAGGCATGTGCCCTGACTGGGAATCAAACCGTGACTGTTTGGTTTGCAGTCCAGCATTCAATGCACTGAGCCACACCAGCCAGGGTGCTATCTGGCCTTTTAGAGAGAAAGTTTGCCAAACTCTGTCCTAGAAGATCAGGATGGCAAGTTTTGCCTCAAGAAAACTGTTCTCCTGCTGCCTAACCCCCTCCCCTCCAAGTGTGGAAGGAGAAAAAATGGTTGAAAACACTTTCTGAAGAAACCCCCTGGGTTAGGATCCTGTGTCCATCACTTCTCAACTGTGTGACCTTAAGCAAATCATTCTCCTTCTCTCCTCCTGTTTCCTCATTTACAAAACAGGGCAAGTGATCCCACCTGGAACAGTTATTATGAGGAGGTGACGAAGGGACGTGTGACCAGTGTCTGACGGCCTGGTGCATGCAGGTGCCCAGTGGGTGCTGGCCCTGCTGGTTGTACATATAAGTTCTTTAGCTTCTCCATTTCCTATACTATTCTTAACCTCCCCCTGTCTATTTTATGCCTACCAATTATGCTTCTTATTCCATGTACCTTTTCCCCCCATTCTCCCTGCTCCCCTTCCCTACTGATAACCCTCCATGTGATCTCCATTTCTGTGATCCTGTTCCTGTTCTAGTTATTTGATTAGTTTGTTTTTGTTTTTGTTTTAGGTTCACTTGTTGATACTTGCGAGTTTGTTGTCATTTTACTGTTCATAGTTCTGATCTTCTTTTTCTTAGATAAATCCCTTTAACATTTCATATACTAAGGGATTAGTGATGATGAACTCCATGAACTTGACCTTACCTGGGAGGCACTTTATCTGCCCTTCCAGTCTAAATGATAGCTTTGCTGGATAGAGTAATCTTGGATGTAGGTCCTTGCCTTTCATGATTTGGAATACTTCTTTCCAGCCCATTCTTGCCTGCAAGTTTTCTTTTGAGAAATCAGCTGATAATCTTATGGGAACTCCTTTGTAGGTAGCCGCCTCCTTTTCTCTTGCTGCTTTTAAGGCTATCTCCTTATATTTAATCTTGGGTGATTTAATTATGATGTGTCTTGGTGTGTTTCTCCTTGGATCCAGCTTCTTTGGGACTCTCTGAGCTTCCTAGACTTGCAAGTCCATTTCCTTTGCCAGATTAGGGAAGTTCTCCTTCATTATTTGTTCAAACAAGTTTTCCATTTCTTATTCTTCTTCTTCCCCTTCTGGCACCCCTATGATTAGTATGTTAGAATGTTTAAAGTTGTCCCAGAGGTTCCTAAGCCTGTCCTCATTTTTTTGAATTCTTGTTTCTTCATTCTGTTCCAGTTGAATGTTTATTTCTTTCTTCTGTTTCAAATCTTCGATTTGAGTCCTGGTTTCCTTCCTTCACTGTTGGTTCTCTGTATATTTTTCTTTATTTCATTTTGTATAGCCTTCACTTCTTCCTCTATTTTGCAACCACACTCAACCATTTCTGTGAGCATCCTGATTACCAGTGTTTTGAACTCTGTGTCTGATAGGTTGGTTATCTCCTCATCTCTTAGTTCCTTCTCTGGGGTTTTGATCTGTTCTTTCATTTGGGCCATATTTCTTTATCTTGGTGCACCTGGTACTTAGTAAGGGGCTGAGCCTTAGGTTTTTGCCAGTGCAGGACAACCCACTTTGTACCATTGTGGTGCTGTCTGTGAGGGAGGGGTCAGAGAGGGAACAGAGCCACCTGCTTATCTCTCTCCCCACTTTCAGTCACTTCCCTTGCTTCCCACAAGTGTATTGTGCTCTTTCAGGTGCTGATTCCCAGGTGGGTGGGCTTGTGTATATTCTAGGATCCTGTGGGCCCCTCCTACAGACTCTCCTGTGAGACAGAGTTTCTCCCACCACTGCAGCCACCACAGGTTTTTATAGCCAGAGGTTTTGAGGTTTTAGTTTCCCGCACTGGAACCCTGGGTGCATGGACTGTCTCACTCCCTAGTTGTTCCTCCCAGCTTATCTGCATGCGAATGTGGGATATCCTGGTCCGCCAGACACCACCTCGCCCACCCCAGTCCACCAGCCACTGCCTTGTCATGTGTCCTTGCCTCCCCAGCTTCCCGTCTCTGTCCCTCCTACCAGTTTGGATGAATGTTTCTGTAACTCCTTCGTTGTGAGACTTCTAGACAGTTTGATTTTCTGGCAGTTCTGGTTGTTTTTTGTTTTTAAATTGGTTGTTATCCTTCTTTTGGTTGTGTGAGGAAGCAAAGCATATTTACCTATGCCTCCATCTTGACCAGAAGCTGTATTGATCCACCCGATGTTTTCTAATGAATATGCTGCATTAACAGATTATCGTATGAGGTTTGCTGCTTCAGGCAAACAGATAAAAAAGGAATAACATGTAAGAAATAACCATTTTGAGCCTCATTTCCCCGTATGCAGATGTCATCTCTCAGGTTTCCTGAACACCTATTCCCCCATCTCCTCCCAAACTAGAGTTGCCCAGGAAAACCAGATAACCAAGTCTTTTAGGTGAACTGCCTCAATTTTATACATAATATTACTAAGTTGATTTCCTTGTCTGCACGACCTCTCTCCAAAAAGGATTTAAAGACATAATATGAGGTCAAATAGAAAGCCAGACAGAAAAAGGAATGGAAACAAATAAACCAACTATGTTGGCACTGTGATTGGGATATAAATTTTTTTTGAGCTTCCTGGCAGCCAAGGCAGAAAGGGAATTAGGATGATTTGCATATCTCAATTTATCAACAGAGGAAAAACAGTTCTTTAGGAAGATAGCATGTCCCCTGACAATGAATTCTGGGATGAAATTTCACATAGGATATTATAAGAGATGAATAATGGGCAGCACTCTTTGCAGAAGTTTTATAGAAAATGCAGAAAATTATACATGGCTATTTGAATAAGCCTTGAACAGAGCTAAGGGTGCAACACAAAAACATAATAATTGTCCTTACTATTTTTATAGCCACCACTAGCTGAGAAGTTCATTTGATCCTCACAACAACCCTGTGGGTAGGTGTTGTCATTATCTAAGAAGCCGAGGCCCTGCGATAGGAAATTGCGTGCTCTGTCACACTCTAGGAAGCACAGAGCCATGAGTCAGACAGAGACATTCTGGCTTCTGAGCCCTCGCTTCTATCCTACAGAAAGGGACGGGGTTGATGCAGTGGCAGCTGAGAAAGTGACCTCATGTGACCCAATTCAGTGCAAGATTAGAATTCAGAGGGCAAGTGGTGGAAGGGGTGCAGTGGGAGCACACATAGAGCTCCCAGTGTGTGCCAGGGAGGGCTTCCCCAGAGCCCTCCAGGCAGATGGCTGCGATCACCTTCATCATCAGGAGGTGGAAACCAAGGCCCAGAGTGGGGAAGGCCTTGCCTAAGGTGACACAGCTTGTACACAGTAGGGGTGAATTTGAAACCCAAGTCTTCTGTTTCTTTTCACTGCCCCTCCCTGCCTCCAGCTGAGACACTAGTGCAGACCGCAGTCTGGGTTGATGAGGGTAGCAGTGCATACTCTAGTCCTGCAGAGTGAATTCCTGAACTTTGCGACCATACCTACACCTCCCTGACACCCAGACCCTGGTCTGAGCTCCAAGCTCTGAGCTCTGGATCAACCGTGTTGCCAGGACCACCCCCATGCCAGACACAGACTTCACTAGTTATATAAAAAACAGTGCTGGTGATTGGCTAACAGGCTGTAGAGTTAGCACCCACAGCCCTTCCCTGTTTTATTGCTCAGCTCAGAGATCTCCAGACACTTGTCAAGGTCACACAGCATGTTTGTGGCAGGACTGGTATTGGCACACCCCTGCTCCCAACTCCCTGCCCATGACAGCTGCCCTAGTGCCAAAGTGCCAGCAGAGTGACAGGCACATAGTAGATGCTTAGAAGGTGTTTGTGGCTTGACCAGTTTTGAGGGCCTTTATTCATTGCCAGGCCCTGGTCCACCTACAAGGTAGCTTCCCCATTTTACTGATTAAACAGAGGGAGGCCCAGAGAGGCCACATGGGTTCCCCAAGGGCACACAGAGCAAAAGTCCACACCCTAGAAAACCCCAGGTCCAGGAAAATCAGCTGCAGGTTCCCCAGGCCCTGTGGTTACAAACTCTAGATCCTGTCCCTGCCCTAGTCTGAGGGTGACCCAGAGGAGATCTCAGCAAGGCCTGCATGCTCCCTTCTTCCTTCCCCTTCCTGGTCTCTTCCCCCTAATTGTACCAGGGGCAGCAGGAGTTGTTCCCAGGGTCCAGCGGCTCCCAGTGGCTAAACACCTAACCAAGAGATTCACACCCTGCCTTTCTGATCATTCCAAGATGCCCTGTAACCATCAGACAGTTCTCAGAGGATCTAAAAGTTAATGGGCTTTTGCTGGCAGAGTGAGTGCCCAAAGGGCTCTTTGGTACCACATCTGCAAGGGCAGCATACAGGGCTGGGAGTCAAGGCAACAGGGTGCAAATCCCTCTCAACCACTGTGCCTTGGCTTCCAGAAGCCAGTCCAAGGAGAGCAGCTCATGAAAACGGGAGAGAACCAATGTTCATTGTGTACCGTGTGCCAGGCCCTTACTAGGTCCAGGGCTCACAAAGTCCCTGGGGTCATCCCATTGTACAGCTGTCCAAACTCAGGCTCAAAGAGGCCAAGTCATTCACTCTTGGTCACACAGCAGAGCCTGGGTCTGAAGCCAGGTCTTTCCAGTTCTAGAACCTGAAGGTGTTCCATTGTCCTGATCTGTCTCTAAGTGCGCTAAATGCTTTGGTACCTAATGGGGGGCCCAATGACAAAGCACACAAGGGGGAAAGAACAGCCTTCCCATGTACAGAGTATGTAGCAGGAGCAGGGGATAATAAAAGTCCTGTAAAGTGAAACACTGGGCTCTGTATCTCAAATCACTCCTCTGAAGTCCAAGAGAATGTGTTTCCATATATTGGGTTTCTGTTTAGCAAGGTTCAACTGTGTTTTCCAGTTTGGGGGGTTCTATTGGTATCATTCATGGTGATAGAGGGCACCCTAGTTCCCCTGCTCCCATCATCACATGGTCCGAAATATGGCTGTATTTCCTCTGTAATGTGGGGCTCAAGGCTCATTCAGGCTACTTGTGGGACTCAAAGGCAGTAGTGTGCACCAAACAAATGCTGGGCAGCAGAAAGCAGCAGCTTTAACTGAGCCTTTATTGGATGCTCACTGCCACAGATGCTATACATAAAGTCTCGCCCTGAGTCCTGTCAGCCACCTAGCAGGGAGTCCCTGTCATTACCTCCATTCTGCAGATGAGGAAACCAAGGCACTGTGGTTCAGTAACTAGCTCATGGGCACACAGCAGTTAAATAGTACACCTGGGATTTGAACTCAGGACTGGCCCTGTGTCAGTTATCATCAGCACAATTATGAGTATCATTACCATCAAAAGTTGGTCCAGTTAAACAGTTTAAAATTAATGGAAAAGTCTTGAAATTCCCAAAGGGAAAAAAAAAGTAGCTTTGAGAACCCTATGCATTGATGTGGTTGTTAACTAGCCTGCAGGGAACAGCTGGCTCAGTGAAAACCTGTGGAATTTTCCAGCCACACACGCTGCTGGGCCACAGTGATTCTACACCATCCCCAGCATGGACGCACCAGCTGAGCCTGGACCCTCCCGGGATCTGGGAGCTGAGAAACATTCCTTGGTAACGCTTAGCCTTCTTGTCATGTTGCTTCTGACTGCTGGCTTTCCCAGATGCTCCTGGTGGGATCTCTTAAAACTGCTGTTCTCTCTTCCTGAGATTGAATTGGACTTCCAGATGATCAGCCATAGGTGTACGGCGATATTTTCTATTTTTCCACATGAGGCCAGTGTGTGGCAGAGGGGGTGCTGGGCACAGGAACAGTGGGCAGGCTAGGTCCAATGTCAGACTATAGGCCCAAGCCTGGATTCAAACTCCAGATTTGCTGTGTGACCCCAAGTGAGTCACTGCCCTTCTCTGAACTAGTTTACTTTTTTCAGCCAGCTTAAAGATTATGGTGAATGCTTGGCATATAGCAGGTCTTGCAAGTAGCTCAGCCCCTGTGGAAGAGAACTACCCTGAGTTTTCTAGGGGTGGATGGTCAGACATGGAAAGAGCCATTCTCCACCTCCCCCACACACCCCACGGTGGAAAAAAGGGCCTGAGCTAGACCTGGCTGCACCAATCACCTTGGCCGTGTTACCTCACCTCTCCAGGACTCAGTTTTCTAATCTATTAATGGAGTAAATACCATTTACTCTCTGGATCATGGGAAAGCAAGAGACAGAATGTGTGGAAGGTCTTGGAAAGGCCCTAGCACTCAGTATTAAATGTGGATGGTGTTTTTCCTTTTTCTATTTCACGTGGTAGACCTGGCAGGCCTCAGGCAATTTGACGCCCAAACTGGGAGGTAAAATGGAGCAAAGGTATAGGGTCACTGTAGGTCACACAAGTGGTTCAGGTGGAGTGTGGGTATACTCATTGTGTAGTAAGGGCTCAGATCCAACAAGGCCCAAGTAAGAAGCTCCTGTGGCTGAGCACAGGCCAGAGCTTTCACCTTCTTCTCCTTAGCCCAGGAAGTGGTTTCAGTGACCCCCATTTTGGAGATGAGGATGCTGCAGTTCAGAGGAGGCCATGACTTACCCAGGGTCATACAGGGACAGCAGTAGGATTAGGACCAACTCGTCAGAGGGCAGGTCCAGTGCTGTGGTCCCCACCCCCTAGCCCAGAGACCTGCCTCATAGTTGGCGGGAGAATAGAAGGAGAAGACATCAACAAAATGCACTGTCAGGGTGGGGGGGGGTCTTCCAGTCAAGATGGAAGCATAGGTAAACACAACTCACCTCCTTGCACAATCACATCAAAAATCACAACTAAATTACAGAACAGCTCTCACCTAGAATTGTCAGAAAATCGAGCTGTATGGAAGCCTGACAACCAAAGAATTAAAGAGGTCACATTCATGCAGACAGGTAGGAGGGGTAGAAACAGAGAACAGGCAGTCCTACACCCATGTGTGATGTATAAAATTGGGAGGGATACCTCAGGAGCGAGGGATCTTAGCCCCACACCAGACTACCCAGCCCAGGGTTCCAGTGCCAGGAAGATAAGTCCCCATAACTTCTGGTTGTAAAAACCAGTGGGAGTTGGGGTGGCAGAAGAAACTGCGGGATTCTTGGGTGTCTCCTCTTAAAGGGCCCACAATGCTCTTAGAACTTACACAGACTCCCTCTGGGCTCCAGCACTGGGGCAGCAGCTGGAAGAGCACCAGTGGCATATGGAGAGGAAGAAGTGTCTGGCATCAGTATAAGAACTAGGGGACAGCTTCCTCCCAGACAGAACTGCAGACAGCAGCCACTGTACCTTTTTTGAGTCCTGCCACCTACAGAGCCACAGAGTGGTGACACCATATCTGAGACTCCATCAACCTGGCTCACATAGGTTGCCTTGTGATTACCTAAAGCTCTGCCCCATCCAACTTACAGGTACACTTTTCTACAATAGGCCGTGCTACTAAGACAGAGAGTCAAAGCAGCTCTACCTAATAACATAGAAACAAACACAGGGAGGCTACCAAGATGAGGAGCAAAGAAACATGACCCAAATGAAAGAACAGAACAAAACTCCAGAAAAAGATGGAGATAACAAAATGTAGATAAGTAATCTATCACATGCTGAGTTCAAAACACTGGTTATTAGGAATGCTCAAGGAACTCATTGGGTACATCAACAGCATAAAAAAGAGCCAGGCAGAAATGAAGATTACACTAAGTAAAATAAAAGTTTACAGGGAATCAACAGTGGAGTGGACGAAGCCAAGAATCAGATCAATGATTTGGAACATAAGGAAGAAAATCAATCAGAACAACAAGAAGAAAAATGAATTAAAAAAAATGCAAGGATAGTGTAAGCAGTCTCTGGGACAGCTTCAAGTGTACCAATGTTCGACATAGGGATGCTGGAAGTAGAAAAGCAAGAGCAAGAAATTGAAAGCTTATTTGTAAAAATAATGAAGGAAAACTTCCCTAATTTGGTGAAGCAAGTAGACATACAAGTCCAGGAAGCACAGAGTCCCAAACAAGATGGACACAAAGAGAACCACACAAAGACACATCATAATTAAAATGCCAAAGGTTAAAGATAAAGAGAGAATCTTAGAAGCAGCAAAAGAAAAACAGATAGTTACCTATAAAAGACTTCCCATAAGACTGTCAGCTGATTCTTAAAAGAAACTTTGCAGGCCAGAAGGGACTGGCAAGAAGTATTCAAAGTGATGAAGGACCTACAGCCTAGATTACTCTACCCACCAAAGCTATCATTTAGAATGGAAGGGAAGATGAAGTGCTTCCCAGACAAGGTAAAGCTAAAGGAGTTCATAATCACCAAACCATTATTATATAAAATATTAAAGGTACTTATTTGAGAAAAAGAGGAAGATCAAAACAATGAACATTAAAATGGCAATAAATTCATAACTATCAACAACTGAATCTAAAAAACAAACTAAAACAAGCAGAACAGAAACAATCATAAATATGGAGATCATTTGGATGGTTATCAGTTGGGAGGAGGAGGGGAGAGAATGAGGGAAAAGAATTCAGGGATTAAGAAGTACATATTGGTAGGTACAAAATAGACAAGGATATGTTAAGAACAGTATAGGAAATAGAGTAGCCAAAGAACTTATATGCATGACCCATGGACATGAGCTAAGGGAGGGGATTGCCAGAGGGAATGGGGGTACTGGGTAGAGGAGGACAAAGAGGGAAAAATTGGGATAACTGTAATATCATAATCAATAAAACATATTTTTTTAAAAAACTGCATTTTAGACCTGAAAGCAGGTGCAATATTGATATCATTCTATTCCACCATCACTTTTTTCTCTTTTTTCATTAATCAAGCCTCTCCTTTGTGCCAGATCTGTGCTGGAGATGCCATGGACCTTATCTTATTAAATTTCAACCCTCACAATAGTCCCCAAGATAAAAAATATTCTTCCTATTTTACAGATGAGAAAACTGATGTTCAGAGAGGTGAAGTCATTTACCCAAGATCTCACAGCTAGAGCAAAAGCAGAAAACCAAAGTAACTAAAACAATAGGCTCTGAAGCCAGGTACCCTAGCTCCTGTCTTGCCCTTCCTAGCCTAGGCAAGTCACTTGGCTTCTCTGAGAAGCCTCAGCTTTCACATTTGTGAAATGAGCAGAGTGAGTGCTCTAGGATGATGTGTATGAAGCACTTTGCACAGGGCTTGACACCCAGACACACTGAATAAATAGATCATGATTATCTGATTACCAATAGTTTCTGTTTGGCAGAACTGGGATTTAAAGCCAGGCCTACAAGGCCCCTTCTACCTAGCTGCCCTCCACCCCACCTGCTTCCTTCTGCTCTCTGCAGGATGCGCCACGGCCCAGGGTGGGGCCGAAGATGAAGGGGAAGCGGAGGCGGGCTGGATTGAGGGAGCTGCCATCCTCCTTTCGGTCATCTGTGTGGTCCTGGTCACGGCCTTCAATGACTGGAGCAAAGAGAAGCAGTTCCGGGGTCTACAGAGCCGCATCGAGCAGGAGCAGAAGTTCACTGTGGTCCGGGCTGGTCAGGTGGTTCAGATCCCTGTGGCTGAGATTGTGGTTGGGGACATCGCCCAAATCAAATATGGTAAGTATCCCAGCCACAGAACCAGGTGGTGAAGCTAGCATCTGGGCAGAGGTGGAACAGGCCAAGCAGACCCTAAGAGGCTGGCCCAAGGAAGGGGTTGGGTCCCTGAAGACTGATCCCAAGTCAAGATGTCTTTTGAGATCCTTTGGAAGTGAAAGACTACTTTCTGGAGAGGGTAGGATTTCAGAGTCCGTTTAACTCAGAAATGGCACATATATGACACATGTGCCCTACTCTCAATATCTGTACCCATAGCAGACACTACTAACCAATCACAGCTCAGAGCCTAGATGCCGCCTTCTCAACACAACACTCCAAGGACTACTAACACTCAGATGGGTTTATGAGATAAAATCCACTTCCTATCCCTGATTTGGCTATTGGTGGATGGTTGTTGGGCTAGGGAGGGTATTATGGAGAGTAGACATAGATGAGTATACATTCTAAGCCCGTGATACTGCCTTGGAGAAAGTGGGCAGGCTGGTGTCAAAGGGGTTGAGATGAGCTATGTCCTTGGGAAAGTAGAGACAGAATATGAGGGAGAGATTGGGGTATACCCCTCCTCATTCAGCCCTTGGAAGCTTGGTTTCCTCTCATAGGTGCCTGTTCTATTGTCACCTCCACCGAGCCAAGACGGATTAGTCCCTTTCAAAAGAATTTCTCACATCATAGTTGAAACCAGAAAATGAGTCATTAAGAAAGCTAGGCCTCAAAACCACACCAGGCCAAGAGAAGTACTTAATAAACTAAAGAGCATGCCCATTTGAGCTAGGATTGTTTTGGGGCCCAACCTCAGCCCTCCAGGCCTTGTACCATTCACCTTGGCTCTAGTCTTGAGCTTCTTATTGGCCTGTTATGGTGCCCTCTTGGTTCCTACACTCTGGGAACTCTGGGCAGCTGGTACCCAATCAAGAACCTTCCCTTATAATCATAACTTTAGGGGAATATTCCAGCCTCTCCAGCTACCTGAGACCTTGCTGACTCCCTTGACCTTCCTCCCATCAGGTGATCTCCTCCCTGCTGACGGCCTCTTCATCCAGGGCAATGATCTCAAGATTGACGAAAGCTCCCTGACAGGGGAGTCTGACCAGGTGCGCAAGTCTGTGGACAAGGACCCCATGCTGCTGTCAGGTGAGCTGCAGCCCGACAGCGGGCTCACTCCCATTGCCAGTTCCCACCCAGTGAGGAGAAGGGTGCCTGTGTCCTCTTCAAGAGGCTGGAGGGTCTTAGGGGCTCTGGTCCTTGGCTCCAGATCTCTGGCCAGCTCAGCCCTGAATAAGAACTTCCTCCCTTTTCCCCAAAAAACATGCCCTGAGCCTACTGGGTGCTTGGCACCACTCTAGGGATAGTGCAATGAATAAAATCAACAAATTCATGACCTTGTGGAACTTACCTTCTAGTGAGTTGGTTTTCTGAAAAGTCAAACACCAAAGACTGTTCTCTTCAAGGATGAGAAGGAATCAGTCAGGTGACAATTGTTTTGGGCACCTCCTGTGTGCTAGGCACTGGGCTGGGTGCTAGAGAAACAGCAATGGATGAGGCCTATGAGGCCCCAGCCCTGAGGAGCTGTGGTGTCATTGAAGAGAGATAGGCAATGGGAAAATTCCAGAGGGTGGTAGGTGTGTGACCAAAATTGGGAGGCTGTGGCTGGGGAGGTCAGGGGAGGTCACATGTGAGCTGAGGTGTGACTGATGAGCAGGAGCTGGCCTTGTGACTATGTAGGCAGTAAGAACTCGGCAGCGAGTGCAAAGGCCCAAAGGCAGTATTGTGCTAGAGGACTGTGAGCAAGATGGAGATCTGGAGGGGCCAGATGTCAGGCCTCTTGGGTGTGGTCAGGAAGTTGGAAATTTTTTTAGTGTAATGAGGATTCTCTGGAATGGTTGTAAACGTGAACTGATCACGTTTACATTTTTAAAACCTCAGTCTGGCATCTCCAGCGGGTAAGGAAGGAAGTGGGGAGGCCATGCAGAGGTGAGACACCAGCCAGGTAACCACCTTCCCTCCAACAGGGACACCCAAAAGGACTTACTGTCCAGGAGTGCTCAGCAAACCCTTAATCAGATACTCTGGGACTAGCTCTGGGCTGAGCAGTGGGACCCACCTCTGGCTGCAAGAGCCTCCAACCCAGTTAGGCTGGGATAATCAGACCAGCAAACAACTAATTCCACAGTAGAAGAGTGAAGAAGTATACAAAAGCCAAGGAGGGAACAGAAGGGGGGTGGAATTGAGCTGGTTTTAAAGCACCAGCAGGAGCCCACCAGAGTTGTGGAGAAAGGGCCCTCCTAGCAGAGGCAAACATGTAAAAGGCACAGAGATATGAAGGGATGGGGGGCATCCTAGAAATACAAAAAGGAAGTTCATCAGGCCTGCAGGGTAGGATGGGAGAAGGAATGAGAATCAGGGCTGGGTCTACGGCCACACCACCCTGAACGCGCCCGATCTCGTCTGATCTCGGAAGCTAAGCAGGGTTGGGCCTGGTTAGTACTTGGATGGGAGAATCAGGGCTGGGCATTTATTTACCCAGAATTTACTCAACCAACATTTATTAAGTACCTACTGTATGCCAGTAAAGTTAATGGAACAAACAAGGTCCCTACTCTCCTGGAGCTTAGACTCCGAGACAGACAATAAAGAAACAAGCAAGCAAATATGTAAAATAATTTCAGATAGTGCTAAATCAGATGAAGACATTCTACCATGGTAGTAAAATGGAGACCCAGAAGAAGGGACAGAAACTTAGTTGGTCAGGGAAGATGTATCTGAGATTATATGTGAGCTAAAACCAGAACAGTGACAATAAAGCTTCAAATGCCCTCTTGGAACTTAGGGCCACAAGAGAGCTTAGGATCATGGTCCTGGTTCTGACCTCTGGACTGAAGTGCTTAGCAGAGAGGCGAGCATTCTTGGGAGAAGTGGCCAGGTGGGTCATCTGGATCACTGGAAGTCAAGGGGAGACACTGGGACTGAGTGGTCTAGTTATGTCCCTTCCTCTAGTCAGGGAGAAGCCTCATAACTGGGAAGGGATAGCAGGATCTCTCTAAGGGAACTAAGAAGACCAAGGGGTCCTATGACAGCTAAGACCTCCAGGCCCTTGGAGACTCGGCAGTAAGCTTTGCAATCAGTAGGGAAGAACAGTGGACTAGGGACAGACAAAAGGAAAGAATCTTGGAGAGCCCTGTGAAGCCCAAACTGGTGGTATCACAGGAGGGTCAGCACTGGTCCTCAGCTCAGGAGTGGGTGCTCTGTGAGCACTGAGAAAAGAAAGGCACTATGGGCCGCCCCCCCAGGCTCAGGTTGAACCAACTGCTTTGGTCTCAACCTATGCAACTGGCTGAGAGCCTAGGTATGAAGTAGACCCTGGGCCTTTGGATATCAGGAGACAGCAGCCCTGGTCTCCCATGATGTTGTCATGGAGAAGATGGAGAAGGCTATGCCGGAGGCCGGGAGATTTCAGCCAGTTTGTGCTGATTCTTGGATTGCAGGTTACCTGTGGAAGGTTTCTAGTGGCATTTCCTGGAGCTCTGTCCTGTCACAATATGGAAAATGTGCCCATCAAGTTCACAGAGACCACCATCCCAGGAATCACGGCCAAAAGAAAGCACTAGTCAGGACCCACAGAGATCACCAGAGTACAGTGTGAATTAGACTGAAGAAAATGAAACTTGACTGTGAGCATCAGTGCTGACATTCAGAAACACAGCTGCATGGGGGGAAGGAGGAGCAAGCAGCCTGGCCCAGGTTCATGGGCAAAGACAGTGAGAAAGCGGCACAGTCAGCCCAATAGAAAGCAATCTAACTGGTAAGAGAAGACTTGTGTAACAGAAGAACGTTTCTAGGACAAAAGAGGCTGCCTGTGAGACAGTAGGTTCCTCGTCACTGATTGTGTATGAGCCGGGTCTGGACAGGCTGTGGGTGGCAGGGTTGTAGAGTAGGCCCAAGCACAGAATGCAGTGCCCCTCCCAGCTGTGCAAGTCAGGGATTCACCACACCCTGCTTACTGTGTACCTCTGCTGCAGACCCACCTGGCTCCATTCCCTCTGCCCTGCCTTTGCTGAGGCTGTTCCCTCCTCCTAATGGCCCTCTCCCTTTGGTATTGCTCATTTACCTCCTCCCCATCTGCTCAGGCCTACCTCCTCCATGAAGGCTTCTCTGAGTGCCACCTCTGGCAGTCACTCCCATACTGCCTGGGACCCACACGTCAGCCTGTGACATCCACACTGCTTGGCCTGTTTGGGCACAGCCTCGTAACATTCATTGAGTGTGCACTGTGCAAACCATCTCAAATAAAATGAAGAGCGAAACCCATCCACAGTCTCACTACCCACACAAATCTAATGGGTCTCTAATTTTATGGGCCCCTTCTGTCTTTGGCCATAGGCAGATAGGCAGACATAGACAGATGCACTGTGATGCACTTCTGCATTGATCCATTCACCCAGACTGGTCCAAGTAGGCGGGAGCCCGAGCCTGAGGTTCTCAGGAGGTCATGCCCAGCTCCACCTGTGGGCCCTGCACACCTTAGGGGCTCAGGCACTGCCTGCCAGAGTGAGGAAAGAGGCTGCACTCAGTTGTAGAAAGATAAGTGTCGGGCCAGACTGAGCCGGATCCAGGCTCTGGAATGAACTTGCTGTGTGGCCTCGGGCATGTTGCTTCCCTCTCAGAGCCTCCATGTTTGTGCCCATGCAATGGGGGAGCAGGTGGGAGGGCACTTCCCCCTGCCTACCCCACAGGGCTACTGTGAGGACCACATACACAGATGGATGTGACTGTCCTTTGCAAATGATACCATGTGAGGTGCTATGTGTGGAACAAGAGCAGCGTTTGGAGACAGAGGACTCAGGTCCCAGCCCTCCATCAGCTCCAGCTGTGACCTCTACCCACCCCAGAACCTCAGTCTCTCCATCTGACAAATGGGGGCAGATCAACCTTCAGAAAGACTCTGATGTCCCCAGTGCTCCAGGAACAAAGGAAATCCTAAAGACCTGGAGCTCCTTCCCTAGAACGGCCAGGCAGGCCCCGGCCCACATCAGGCTCTTGAGACCAGAAACGCTCAGGAATCGCAGGCTCACACATCCCCGGGGCCAGGCAGGGAGACCATAGGCACCAAACCAGAGTGCAGCTGCAGTACTCCCTTTGCAAGAGAAGCCAGTGATCCAGATTCTCACGCACCATCTCCCAGTGTTTAAGTGTTGGCAAGAAATCCCTATTCTTGTAAAGCTTGTGTGACTCAAGAAACAGATGGGTGGGCCCTGGAGCACAAACTCTAACCTGGCCCATTTCTTTTAGTTTTGTATTTTAAGATAATTTCAAGCTTTCAGAAAAATTGCAAAAATAGTACAAAGAATGTCTACATGCCTCTCCCTCTGGTTCAACTGTTGTTACCGTTTCGCTCCGTCCACTCTCTCAGGAGCCTCCCGTTCCTCATCATGCACACGTGATGGCCCTGGGCCCCTTCACACTTCAGGTCTATTCTCTAAGAAAACGATATTCTCAGGTATAACCACAGCAGAGCTGCCAGCTCAGGAAACTTGACGTCGATGCAGTACTGCCATCTAATATACTGTCCATATTCACGTTTGCCTACTGTCTCCACAGCATCCTCCATCTGGGACCCAGTGTGGGACACTGTGTGGCACTTAGGTGTCCTACACCTTCAGCCTCTTTTAACAAGGAGGAGCTCCTTAGCCTTCCTTTGCCTTTCATGGAAGGCCAGTGGTTTTGAACCCTCCTAGGTCATGAACTCCTGTGAGAGTCCCATGGAAGCAATAATCCCTCTTATGAGAAATAAATGCCCAGACTTGTGACTTTGCAGCCTTTTGAGGGCTTTACAGATCCCTAGGGAACCTGGTCTTGTCTTGATTTGCAGCTGGGGAAATTGAGGCTCAGGGCAGAGCAGAGGGCAGGGCCAGAGCGAGACCCCAGCCCTCCAGCCTCCCAGCCCTGTACTCTTCCTGCAGCCCCCACGAATGAACTTGCCTCCAAGGAACCTCTGACTTTGATTACCCAGCAACATGGCCTGTTTGAAATGTCTTATGGTAAATTCCATTGGAGAGCCAACGATTAGGTGCCATCATTGTGGCCACAGAAGGGCCAGGGGACCAGGGTGGGGGTTTGTCCTCTAAAGCAGCAGGGTCTGGCTCCAAAAGACCCATTAGCTCTGCCCCCTACAGGACCCCCACCCTCCTCCATCACCCCTGGAGCCAGAGCACTAACAACATGAGGTTGCACCGAACATCAGCAAGCCCTCTTGGGCCTGCTGCCCACCCTGCCAACTGAGTGGTAGGCCGAGCTTGGAGAGCCGAACCTGCCACCACTGCCACTGCCTCCAGGGAGCCTAGGACAACACCATGACTGCAGGAAGTCCCCCTCTGCTGCTCAGCCAGTGCTCTCTCCATTACACTGCCCTGCCTCTTCTCCATGAGAGGCAGTGGGGTGTAGTGGATAGAGCACGGGTTCAAATCCCGGCTCTATCGCTCACAGGTGTGTGACCCTGGGCCATCATCACTCAACCTTTCTGAACCAGAGGGGCCATGAGTGGGTGGGGCTTGGGGTTGTGCTTGCACCAAAACCTCCCTCACAGGGCTCTTGTGAGGGGGACAGGCCCACGGGTGCTGAAATGCTTTTCACATGTCTAGCACTCTGCAAGTGTGCGTGATTACTGTTATTAACTGCATTGACAACAATAATGATGAAGGACTGAGCCTGGGCTGGTAATCGTAGGGCCTGCATCCCTTTTTCACATATCTACCCCCAGAAAGAGACCTTTTAGAGTGTGACCTTACCCCTCTTCCTGTCCAGACAGGCCTGGGAAGTCAAAACCAGGAGAGTGAGAGGCACTGGGTTCAAGCCCTAACCTATGCCTCGGGTGCTGTGCAACCTCAAACAACCATTTGCCCTTTCTGAGCTCAGAAGCCTCATTTTCTCAAACTAGGCCCCTCCAGCTCTGCAACCAGGCGCTCAATGTACTCCACTTGCCACTGCATGGGGCTGTGGCCACGAGACAGCCAACATCTGGACTAGGCCGGGTGGGGGCCATTTCCTGCTGCTCATAGCAAGCCTCAAGTAGAGATGGGCTTCAAGCCTGCGGTCAGGAAGGTTCTAGGCTACCCTCTGCTACTAGGTCAAAGGCAAGGTGCAGGCGAGGCAGGACAGGCCATCCAGTTGGCAGAAGCTGCAGTGTTCCCTGGGCCTGAGCTCCTTTCTCTCTCACGGATGAACAGGAACTGGAAAGCTGACACAGCTACCCCACCGCTCTCCTGCTTCCATCTCCCTTTCTGCCTTCTGATGCTGCCCATAAGCCTTCCTGGCAAGGTGGAAAGAACAGAGACCAGAGCCCCACCCTCACTCCACCCCAGCTCTGCCCTCTTCAGGCCACATGTGGAGCTGACCTCCCAGGGCAGCTCCCATGTCTGTGAAATGAGGGGATGGTGATTACCTCACAGAGTAACTGGACAGCTGCTGGAGAAGGCAGCTCAGCAGCAGACAGCACTTGGCACATTGGGAATGCTCAATAAAGATTAGTCCTCTTCCTCCCTCCCCCCAGAAATACTTCCAGTGTCTCCCTATGGAACACCAAGCAAAGACCCAACTCTGCAAACCTCCACGCAGGCTGCTCCACAATCCTGTTTCTCTCCCACTCCTCCCTTCGTAAGCCCTGAGCTTCAGTCCAGCTGATTCTCTGCCATCCCTCTGCCCCACCTCCCCACTTTTACCTGGGCCATGCCCCCTGCTAGGCCACCCGTCCCTTGGGTTTCTGTTGTCTTGTGCTGTTGTTGGTCTGTGTGGCTGTGTGCTCCCCTCACACCCAACTACACTGAGAGTTCCTGAAGGGCAGGGGTCACAGGGGACCCTCCCTTCCGATGCCAGAGTCCAGCACAGAATTGTCACTGCACCGCATCTGTCCATCAGATGAAAAGTGCGGCCCTGGCAGGAGGCTCCACATTTGGTCATTCTGTCCACACAGGCCTCTGCTGGCCCCATCTAAACTGAGATCCAAACTTTCCAAGATACAGCCTTTTAATGGAGGCTGCCCTACCCCAGCCAGGGGTGGCTCTTATCTCCAGGGACCCCAAGGACCCAGACTTCTTCACTGAGAAGTGAAACCTAAGCCAGAGACCCTATTTTGCAGGAGATAAAACTGAGGTCTGGAGAGGAGAGGGCTGGCCTCAGGTCACACAGCAAATCAGACTGGTTCCCAGGTCCCCTCCTCCTCAGCTCAGGACCCGCTCTATCCAAACCTCCCCGCTCTGGGCTTGTATATTCTGAAGGGCTCCATGGGAGCTTAGATGAGATGGGGGTTATGGGATGGTTCCCAGGGGGCCATGGACAGTGAGGTCCTGGGGCAAGGCCCTGCAGGGTCGGGGGGCCACAACCAAAGGGTTCTCACCTCAGTGCCTACCCCAAAACTGCAGCTTTCCTTTGAGAGATTTAGGTATCCAACCTTTGACTTGCATGCTTGGGGTTCTACTTTTACAGCCATGGGCTTTGGGGTTAAGCATTGTCCTCTGTAGGGGGCCCTGTAGCTAAGGTGTGACAGCCTGGAGGGTTGACCTGGTACACTCAGTTCTTCTTCTGGAAGAAGAGGCAGCCAGGCCTTAGGTCCTGGTGGGAGAGAGGGAAGCTTGAGGAGGACATTTTGGAGGAAGAGTAGGGGAAGGGCATTCAGGCAGTGGTAACTGGGTGCACAAAGGGAGTGGGGGACTGGACACAGAAGCCCGGTGAGCTGTGCACACTCCCAGGGCAGCGCCACAGGGCAGGAATCAGTGGTCAAGGGCTAGAAAAAGGCTGGGGTCTGACCCAGGGGCGTTTAGACTTTGGGGAGCTATGGAGGGTAGCTGAGCTAGGGGACAGTGGTCAGAGCTGAGGCTAGGGCACAGAAGGAGGGAAGGCCAGAAGAGGATGTCAATGCTCCATCTACTGCTGAGGCCTGGAGGACAACCTTGTGGTCATCTGAGGTTGGGCAGGGGGCATGCTGTGGCTTCACCACTGACCCCTGAGTTGTGGCCAGAGGCCACATCCTTGGCTTCCTCCTCCCTTCTCCCTCCTCTGTGCCTCCCAGAGCAGAGCCGCCAGCTCCCTGCTTCTATGGGAGTGATTAGATTAGAGGTGATTTTTGCCAGGAGGGTGAGGGGTCTAATTATGTTGGGTGGAAATTGGCCCCCTGTGTCTTTTTCCATCCCACCTAGAGCTGGGGAGGTGGGGAGCAGTGTCTCCATTGCCACCCAGGCAGGGCAGACTCACAAATGTGTTTGAGACCAGGGTGTGAAGGCCTTGTTTCCTGGAGGGAGAGCTGGTGCCTGACAAAGGGGATGGGCTCAGAGAGTTCAGATCTGCCCCCCACCAGCTGTGAGCCTGGCCACGCCACTTTTGAGCCTCAGCTTCCTCCCCCATAAACCAAGAGCCAGTGTGAGGGCTTCAAGATGATTGGTATGAAGTGTTAGCATGCTGCCTGACACAGAGCAGGTGTCCTCCAGAAGGTAGTGCTGGATACCGCCACTGCTGTCTGCACTCTGAATGCAGTGAAGTGTGTTCCTCCCTCACCTTTAAAGATCTACAGTGACCCCAGTCCCACCCCACATGACCTCTCTGGGCCTCAATTGCCTCATCTGTCTAACACTGCTGATATTTAACACTCCTGACAGTCCATACACAAGCTGAGCTGGTGCACAATAGAGCATTTTAACAGCAAGTTATCGTAATATCCAGGGTCCCATTACTGGCCCTTGGCTCTCCCTGTTTGTGCCCCTTGGGGGATAGGTAGGCCCCAGAGTCTGCCTGTGATGGGAAGATTCCAGCCTCGGCTGCTTGGGCTGGAATCGGTGTCTAAGTCATTCTGTGGTCCCCCACCCCGCTATTCCCTGCCCAGAAAGCACTGTTCTTCTGTTCTGGGAGTGGGCAAGAAGCCACAGGGGAGCTCACCATCTGAGGATCTGGGTTCTGTTACAGCTCTCTGGGTTTCATGCCCCTTCTGGGAGCCTTCATGACCTAGTTAACCACTCATGGATGAACAGACTGACCTCTCCCTGCCTTAAAGGAACGTACTGGAGAGTGTCTGCCTGTCAAGCACTTTAAGATGCTGAGGCACTGGGAGCCAAGAGGCTAGAACACCACACACATGTACACGCACATAGATACTCCCACGATCCCAAGATATGTTCAGGCCCTAGAAGCAAAGGGAAGGGGTGGGCAAAACCTCTTGTAAAGTGACAATAGATTCCTTGCTTTAAGGAAATTCTTCGAGTCCTGACTCAGAACTCTTGGCACTTATTTTAGATTCAATTCTAATGAGTTTATTAACCTAGACTTCCAGTCTAAAGCAAATTAGAAAACAAAGAGAAACTGTTAGAGACAAGTTACCCTGAAAACAGGGAAAAGTGGCAATCAATCTTGAAAGGAAAGAAGAAAAAACTCTAAAAAGCAGAACTACAGCAAATCATCCGGCCATTTAGTGTCGGGGATCAGTGTTCATGGCCATTGGGCCCCTCAGACCCTGTCTTGCAAACCCAATGTAGTTCTTTTACTTTGCAGTCCGAGGACAGCCCGAGACACTGCCCCAGGTGAGGACTAGATTTTTACTTCTCTGTTGAAGAGAGAAGTATGTGCTGCATTGTAGAGAGCTTACTACCCAGAGTGGTAAAAATTAAAATCAGGGGAAAATGGGCACCTGACTATCCTTTACTAAATAGAGTGGCCACCAGCAGGACTGAGGGGGGCTCCCCAGGCGTGCCCTGAGCCTTCTGCCGGTGACACCACTCAGGCCCAGTTGGTCAACTCTCTTTCTGTTAGGGACGCATCTGTTCTGACAGTCGCTAGGCGGGACATAGTGGCCATGTGTCTGCAACACCAGCCTGGGGGTAAAGGGCTAGCAGTCCTGTGATGTCAGTCCTGGGCCGTCGTAGCTGCTGTCCATTTCCTGGTCCAGGTCCCCACCATTCTCGCTGCAGTCACCTTGCTTCCTCAGTGAGGCCACAGCTTCAGCAGGTTTCCCTTTTTGCCCCGTATTTTTCCAATTTTTATTGTCGTGGTAAAATATAGATAACATAAAATTGACCATTTTAACCAGTATGTGTAGTCTCATGACAGCAAGCACATTCAGTGTTTTGCAGCCATCACCACCATCCATCTGCACAACTTCCTTCCATCTTGTAAAACTGAAACTCTGTCCCCATTAAACACTAACTCCCCATTCGACCTCCCCAGCCCCCGGCAATCACGGTCCTACTTTCTGTCTCTGAATCTGACTACTCTAGGGACCTCATGTAAATTTACTCAAACAGTATTTGTCTTTCTGTGACTAGCTTATTTCACTTAGCGTAGTGTCCTCCAGGCTGATCCACGTGGTAGTATGTCAGAACTCCCTTCCCTTTTAAGACCGAATATTTTATTATATCGATATACCACCTGTTCAGTGGGTTTGCCTTTGCATTTTATCTCATTCTGCCGCAAACACCTGAGTGGTCTTGGACAAGTTGTTCCCTGACCCACACAGTAGCGACAAGACCCTGTAGTCAACACAGAAACCCCAGAAGTGCATAAAAGTGGAGCCGCTCTGACCAAAGGCCTCCCTCACCCTGCCTCCCACAGCTGCTCCCGCTGCACCCGTGAAAGAACTCCAGGGCCCCTAGGAATCCAGTGTGAAAAATCAAAATTCTAGGAAAGGAGTTCTTAACTTCTCCTGCATCAGGGGTGCCGAGGGAAGTGTGGTGCTATCATATGCCACACCTTCTCAGATTAAAACTGTGAAATACATAAAATAAATACATCGGATTACAAAGGACAACAGTGAGATTGAAACAAAGTAATAAAAGGTGTGGAACAGCAGTGTACCTGCTTCTTCATTGGTATACTGAATGACAAGATCAGCAGTCAGCTTAATAACTGCCTTATCGTAAAGTCAGGGTGAGCATCATGAAATCTGCAACAGCTGTCAAGTGATAAGAAAAAAACCTGCGACTCCTGTAACACGTGCAGTGGCGTTGGGGTGCTACTGGTGCTCCTGGGGTTTGTTACCTGCATTCATAATGGGAGAAACGCTACTTTTCAGTTAGATGTTTGCGAAAATACAAGTCATTGTTTTCTACCCAGGTTCAGAAAGCTCTGGGTTCTCTCCCCAGATCTTTGGGAGGGGGGTGGACCCCCTTTTAAGCAGTCCTGTAAACAGCTTAGTTGGCTTTTTTTTTTTTGCTGGTTATAGAATTAAGCATAGTGAGGTCTGGTCCTAGATGAATAGGGAAAAAAGAGAGTGGTCCCTTCTTGGCCTGTAAGGGTAAAATAGAAGCAAGAGAGAGGGAGGGAGGAGAGACACTGCAGGAGAGGGTGGTAAGTGGTAGGTCTGAGCTGTCTGGGGGCCTGAGAACCGAGGGCTAGCAGTGTTTGAGCCCCAGGGCCATCACAGTGCTGTCCCAGGGAGAAATCATCCTAAAAGGTTCATAGTTTGAACCTTAAGCATGGGCAGTGCCCTAGGACCTCAGCAGGCAAATTGCCAGGAGCAGACTCTGGATGGAGTTCTTTCCACTCCTTTGGGGAGGGGACTTGGGCCATGCAATGGTAACTTGGCTTCTATCTCCTTCCCCAGGGACCCATGTGATGGAGGGCTCTGGACGGATGGTGGTGACCGCTGTGGGTGTGAACTCCCAGACTGGCATTATCTTTACCCTGCTGGGGGCTGGTGGTGAGGAAGAAGAGAAGAAAGACAAGAAAGGTAAGCCCAACACCCTTGTGGACCAGAAGAGGAGCTCTAAGGCCACTTTTTTGTTGAATCATTCACTCCACAAAACAGTTATTAAGTGCCTTTTATGTCAACACCCTGTGCCAACAGCCACCTCCTGCATCCTCAAGGCCCTACTCATGCCAGGAGGGTTCTGTCTGTTCCATCTCCAGGGTCTTGTCCCAGTCTCTGTCTTGTCCAGTCATGTCACGGAAGCCCTTCCTCCCCTCCAGGCCAGGCCAAGGGTGCTGAGCATTTGTTGAGTCTCCAACCTCAAGCATGACCTTGTCCCATCATCACTCCTGACGAGTAGAAATCCCCACCTGGATATCCCTCCACTCTTCTCAGCTGCACTGAGCAGGGCAGCGAACCCACCCATCATAGATTCTCCCCAGATGTGGGCACAGGAGCTTCTAGGGAAGGTGGCTCCAAGTCAACTGCTGTAAGCCCCTCTCAGATGTCCCTGGTGCTGCCACCGCATCTGGGTTCTAGCTCCTCTTTCCTCTGGAAACAAGACTCCTCATTCCCTGGGCCTTCCTCAGGCAGCAAGCTGCCATTCTGGGCTGCAGGTGCCTTCAGAGCAGAGGAGGAATGCTCAGAAGACACAAGAGCCCAGGCCTCTAGCCCCAGCACAGCTGGCTTCTCACCCAACACTTCCATTTTGTCAGGACAGCCCCCTCTCTCATCCTTAGTCTTTTTTCTTGTTTCCTCCCCAAAATCCAGAAGAGGTTCCCCATCACCCAGACCTCCTAGAGTCCAGAGTAAGGAGATGAGATGGCAGGTGACTGACCCATCCTTGAGTTTTAGGGGCAGTCCTGACACCTCCAGCTCTCAGAGGTCAACCATGCACAAACCCTGGGTCACAATCAAAGGTTACTTGTCCTCAAGGGTGAAACCCATTTTGTAATCCCCCTAAGATTTGGCTGCCTCACCAATAGGAACAATGGAACTGAGGTGAACTCTGTGAAATCCATATCTGGAGAGGAAGGGGAGAGCTGAGGTTGAAACTGAGGACAAAATCCTGGCCAAGAGGCCCAGAGAATGTCAGTACAGTGTCCACGTAGTGACATAGAAGCTATGACTTGCTGTGGCCCCAAGTTGCAGGCAGTTGGGCAGGATGCAGCAACCTTTGCCCATTTCCTTGGCCTCACTGGGCCCTGGGTGCGGGGCAGAAGCTCCCACAGGCTTGACCTGTGTTTTTGAAAATGCCAGTAGAAAGACAGGCCTCTCCTGCCCCAAAGCACAGGACAGGGTCCCTCACTCAATATTTACCTGTACCCCAACGGATGAGGGCATCAGTAGAGGGAAGAGGTGGGATGTGGAGGAGACATAGCAGAAGAGGATGGGGGGCAGCCCCGCCCCTCCGCCCCCCATGAGCAGCACAGCTGGGGCTGGGCCCCCTCAGCACTGCCATCCCATCCCCTCCATCAGGGACACTGCTTGAAGCTCGGCAACCGTGGGTCCCCATTTCAGGATGACCCTGGGCATGCCAGGATGTGTGTGTACGCGTGTGTGTGTGTACGCACAGATGAGGCAGTGTGTGCTTCTCCTTCATTAATATGTCTCAAAAATCATCACACAGGTGTGAAGAAGGGGGATGGCCTTCAGCTACCAGGTACAGTAAGACACCCCTCAGGGTAGATGGGGCTTTTAGAAATAGCAGCAGCCTTTGACCACTGATCCTGGGCCCTAGACCCCAGCACACAGCTGGAGAACACTCCCTGACTGTGGGGGCTCTGCCGTGTCAGACCCTCAGCTGTGTCCCAGGTGACAACAGCCTCCCGGGACAAGCCGGCACCCCATTTGGCCTACTTGCCCCTCCAGTGCGCCATCATGCAGGCCAATGCCAATGGTACTGCTGCTGTCTCCACACAACCCTCAGCCCCATACACGTACATGCAGGGGCCTGTCACCATGGGACCCCACAGCCCTGCTCTCCCACCTGTCCCTACAGAGCCTGGCTGGCTTCCCACTTACCTACAGCGTGTCCACCTCACCCAGCAGTCTCTTCCCTCTCCTTCCCACAGAACCTGTTCTCCCACCCCAAGAAAGAACGACAAGAATGAATTTGACCATCTCGTATTATTTTTAATTTCTAAATTAAGGAAAACTCGCTAATACCTTCTCTGTCTCATGCACAGAATATGACATGTTTGATGTCACCTTTTAAATGGTGGGGCATCTCACATGGGATTACCAAGAAAATCTTTCAAGTCCTGGTTAGAAAGGAGGAGGTGGCCATGGGTGGTGGCCTGAGTCAAGGGCATGAATCCTGCTAAGTCACTGCCACTGATGGATGTCCTGCCGGTACATGTGATGGTTGGTGGTCATGGCAAAACCCATTCAGAATGGCCAATGCCGCAGTGCCCTGGTTGTTGAATATTTTGAGTTGACTCCATGCCATGGGCCCCTCTGGCCCTGACGGGAAGCCAGAACCCCTCTCCTCATAGAACCCTCTCTGATGGGGACCCACCGGATTTGCTGGGGCCATAGGGTGCGTCACTCTGGACCCTCACCGCAGAATAGCACCATCCCACCTAGCCACATTGATCATCCTCCATGCTTTATTTCAAAGACCCTCCATATCTGAGTTTTTTTCCCCCAACCTCTGTGGCATCTCTACAGGAACATTTCACTCCCAATCCCAAATTTGAGTTTCTTGATCTCCAACGGAGATTTTCTTTTAAGAATATAGTCATGTTATTTGCCACAATTTATTCATGTCTTTATTGTTGTTGCTGTTCTGCATTGTTGCTTTTCTCCATTGTGACACACTGCATTTTCCATCCCTCCCACCCCCGCAGCGGCCGATGGTGCGGCAGGTTCAAATGCTGCAGATAGTGCAAATACCAGCCTAGTCAATGGTACGTCTCCCATGGCGAGCTCTCGGTCTTGGGTGGATGGGTGTCTCTCTCCCCCACCCCCAACTTTGGGCTGGCCTCTCCCTGTTCTGGTCTGCACAGATCTTGGATGTGCATGGACAGCTCCGGGACAGTCGTCCTCTCACATGGGGCAGGCGCTTAAGAGAGAAGCCACCACCGAGAATCGGCTCTGCGCCCACTTGCCGCACCAAAATGGCTCCCATGGGGCCTTCGACCCCCAATGGAGTCCTGAAGGGGAGCATGACCCCATCTTCAGATTTGGCCCCAAGAAGCAGTGTCCCACTTGTGTGGCCCTCTCCTAAGTACATTCCTGGCCCCTGCTTTGGGAAGAAGGCCTAGGGTCAGGGCCTGGGCAGAAGCTGGCCTCTGGGTCCCCAGTGAAATCTCCAGTCCTCGACTCTAAAATTACATTGAGGCAGGGGGACCCAGGCCAGGATTCAGCTCCTTGGCCCCACCCTATAGCATGGCTGAGCCACTGGTAGACATTTCTTCCTCTTCTCTTTCATGGAGCAAATGGGCAGGGGTTTTGCTTGGGCTCGGGCCTGGTTCTGGCCTAGGATATGGACTGGTGTTTCTCGCTGTTGCCTGTGCTGGAGCATTTGTCCTGGGTCTCTGCCTTCTGACTGTCCCCTCAGGGGAAGGGTGCCACTGTACCTGGTCTGCATCTTACCTCCTCACACACAGGCAGGGAGGAGTTCCACGCGCTTGCCTCCAAACCTTTAGAAAATTTCTTCTCTCCATACCCTCCCATCTTCAGAGTGATGAGTTTTCTGTTACTCAGTTATGTTCCCTGTCCCCAAATGAGATAACATGATAGTCTGCTCCTGAACTGCTGAGAGCCGTTAGGGCTCAGTCATGAAGCCAGTGCCTCAGCATCGCTGCATACCAGGCACTGGGCTCTGGGGTTCTCATCCATTGTAGCATCTACTCCTCACCACTCCTGGGAGACGTGGAGGTTGAGCCCACCTCATCCTGCCCCGGACCTCTGGCTGAGCCACCTGGATTCAAAGTGACCCAGCTTGGAAGCACCTCATAGATGTCAGGAGCTGGGCAAGACACTTCTGCAAACAGCATTTTGCCAAGAAGGGCTAATTTGGGTGTGGGTCTATTTCAGGAACAGGAGGAGAAAGGAAGACAGCTTGGGGTGTGGGAGGTGTCATGCGTCAGGGAAGGGTGGCGAGGGATGGCAGGGAGAAATGAGGTAGGCAAACCCACAGCCTGGAGGAAAAGGAAACAGGATGTGACATCCTGCCTCCCCCAGAGCCTGCATCTGGGCTGGCTGGTTCCCAAAACAGGGCACCTTCACATCCAAACTGTAGCAGAAAACTCCACATATCCCAAGAAAAACTTCAGGAAAGACAGGGAACTGACATTTCTTGACCACCAACTGTACACTAGGCACTTTGCAAGCATTTCATGATTGCCATCTCATGTAATCCTCATGACAACCCTTTGAGACAGAGTTACTTATCCCCACTTTCAGGATGAGGAGACTGAGGCTCAGGGAGATCAAAACCCTAGCCCAAGGTCACAGAACTAGAGAGTAGCAGAACTGGGATTTGAACCCAGGCCTGACTGGCTCTAAAGTGTGTGTTCCTCTTCCTGATTCAGGATTTCTCAATGGAGTCTGTCTTGTAAACTTCACATGGATATTAAGAGGCCTCTCCCCGCCCAAGAAAATGACCCTGTGATCAAAGATGTTTAATAACCTCTGGAGAGAATTGGTGTCTTCCTCGTGGCAGGACTGCTCACTGCCTGCACGTGCTGGTGTGAAGTGGACAGACAGAGCCATGCAGGGGTTCCCAGGCTGACAGGGCTGCAGGACCCTCACTGGCTGAATCTTGTAGGATTTGTATGCCCCCATAATGTACTTTGGGAAACAGTGCTCTAAGCCATTGCTCAAAGTGTAATCAGAGGACCAGAAGGCTGGGCATCTCCTAGGAGCTTGTTAGAAATGCAGAATCTTAGCACCCCCACCCCCACACACAGACCTACTGAAATGAGAATCTGCATTCTGACAAGCTCTCCAGTCTCCAAGACAGTGCATTAAAGGTTGAGAAGCGCAGGGCTGAGGTGTGATGAGAGAAGTAGCTGTTCCTTTTCCCTCCTTCCTCTGAGCCAAACAGGGATGACTTGGGATAGAAAACAAATTCAGTGGCAGTGTTCCCTCCACCTTTACTCCCCAAACCCCATCCCAGCTGAAGATGGTTGTGTTCTGTTTATCTTGGAGGCCTTATAATGGCCATTATTATTTTATTATTTCTTTTATGATTATAAATGTAATCACTACTTAACATGTCTCTTATAATCATGATTAATTAATTATACATCACTCTTAACTCCAGACCTTTACAGGGCACTTTGGGGTGCTTTTTGTAAGCATCACCTTGGTTGAAATTGTTGCATTTCTCAGAGAAAGAAACGGAGAAGCAGGGAAGACAAGTAACATCTCCCAGGTCTCCTACTTAGTGGTCTGTCTCCCCAGAGATGGAGGTCACCTCTCCATGAATCCCCCACATCCATGCTTTCACACCCATGTCCCTGGCAATGCATGAAGAGAACAGACTCATCTGGCAAAGCTGCATCTGGCGTCTGATGCAGAGGGGCCTCCGAGTCTCCACCCAGTTCCCCCTCTTGGGTCCTGTCCTACATCCCAGCTCCCCTGAAACACAGCCCATCCTGCAGGCCACACATGCGGCCAGAGCTGGCTGTTCTGCCACAGTGCCAGGGCCGGACGAGCACCCATTTAGCTGAGGAGAGCCCCCAATAAGTCCTTTGCTTCTGAGAAACCAGACCATGTGCATCAGAGCACCCCCAGGACACCACTCCCTTCCTCAAACATATGCATCAGTGATTATTTTTCTGGCCACGTGGTCACTGTGGAAATAAAAGAGGAAATTGCTAGCTTGGTTAATGGGCACACGCACAGGCTATTGCCTCTGATAATATGCAATACAAATAAAGTCCCCTTTGTGCCATCTAAAGCAGCTATTGAAGCGGAGTCCCCTGGTGCCCTTTAGCCCAGTTCATAAAATTATTTTTAAAAATTAAAATAATTGTTGTAGTTCATTTCTGTTTACTCTAAAAGGCCTTCTTCTCTTTTGTTTCTAAATCTGTTAGAAAGAATTTTACAGTAGAGCAATGGGGACCTTTGTCTTTGAACCCACTGAGCCTTTGCTGTGAGAGGCTGTGGGGAGAGCATTGCACTTCCCTTGGAGAGAGAGTGTGGGTCTGGGATCCAGGAAAGCCCCTGCCCCGCCCGAGCCCCTACAACGGGGCTGTAACAATGCTGCTGGCACTGTTTATGGAACTCATCATGAGCCACAAGTTATCAGCAGGATGCTCCATAGGAGGGTTCCTCTGACCCTTCCTTGCCCTCAGTTTCCTTATCTGTAAAATGAGTGAGAAAAGCCCTCCCACCTGGCTTGCAGGGTGTCACGAAGACTGATGAATGGCCCAGTGGTTATTACTAATCCAACGTTTAGTATTCCGGGAGGTGAACATTGCATCCCCATTTTACAAAGGTGGGAGCAAAGGCTGGGAGAGGTAACACCACACAGCTAGTTGGTGTTAAGCGGGGACTTCAGGAGCCCATTCCCCTCAGTGCCACCTCAATGCCCCTCCCCAGGGCTCAGAGGGGCCGAGAAGTGGCTGTCTTCTCCCCAACTGGGTAGAAACATGCACACACTTTGGGGCCAGCTCTCCATTTACCCACTGAGTCCCAGGCAGGTTTTCTCCCTCTCTGAGCCTCAGTTTCTCATCTGTAAATGGGAGTAAGTACAAGAGTACCCTTGTAACCTGGTGAGGATGTGGCGAGGACTAGATTACATCATGAAGGTCATGTATGCACCTGGCACATGGTGGGTTTTTCCAGAACCTGAGCTGTGGGAATCCCCTTTGCAGCAAATGTACAGGAGGCACTGACCTCCTCAGAATCCTCCAGAAGTGGTGAGGCCCATGGGCAGAGTTCTGGGTAAGCTCAGTGGACAGGATGTCCCTGTCCACAGTGCTGATAGGTGAAAGCAGGTGTCTCAGCCACCAGGCAGGAGCCACCACTCCCTCCCACCCTGCTAACACACCCCGCAAGCTGTGGAGAGGACTGCCCAAGCAGCCCTGATTAAAGGGTGGGGAGCCTCAGACTCAGCCATTTCCACAGCACTAGGCAACATCAGGGCCCAGTATGCAGGACCAGGAGTGGGGGGCAGCCAACTGACCTGACCTTTCCTATCTAGTGTGGTCTCAGCTGGTCACCCTCAGAATGAGGAGCACACGTGCAAATGGAGGGAAGGTTGGCAGCTCCCCCTGGGAGTCAGAGTCCTCCCACCAAGCCCCGTGGACACACTTGGGGCACCTCAGAGCCCACTGCTGGGAAGCCCCTGCCCACCCTTTACATAAGTCACTCTCAGTGGGGCTGGGCACGGAGTCGTCCATGCCGTTGCTTCACACCCCTTCAGCAGGAAAAAGAGAAAGTAGTACCATTGCTCCTGGAGCCAGGAACTAAGGAACACAATAACCAAACTCTTCCCCATGTCCCATTCTAGAATCAATCAATCTCTCTCTTTGTTTCTCTCTGTCTCCCCCTCGTCCCACCCCTTTGCCTTCTCTCAGCCCACATAAGGCACCAATCAAATTACTCATTAGGGACCTGAGAACTCTCCCCCTTCTGCTCCCTGCCAGCCAGTCTTGGTCCCCTTTATCCTCCAAAGCTGTTGTTTAATCTGTAAGATGCCTGGGGCCAAAATAATTCAGGCAGAAACACTCTCTCCAAGCCCCCAGAGAATCAAGACAGACCCTGCAGCCAACACACTGGCCAGCTTTGTTCTTGCCTCTGGGGCATCCCCAGTATCCCTGTGAGGAGGAATGGAGTCAGCGTAGCCCTTCCTCCATCTGTGACATGAATGTCTGTGGCCCTGTTGCGTCTTCGTGATGACCAATGTGTGTTGTCTGTTCTCTGTTGTCTGTTAAAATTCTTTGTCGTGTAGGTAAAATGCAGGATGGCACTGTGGACGCCAGCCAGAGCAAAGGTAACCCTTTTGCATTAACCGGGCCCTGTGGTCCCTGCGGCCCCTTCCCACTGGTTCTGAGGGCTATGCCAGAGGCAGATACAGCTGCAGCTATGGCTACCTGATGTCTTTGGGAGTGTAGCTGTGATTCATGTGGTACCAGGCCAAATGGAAGTGTCACCCGGTGAGGATGGGACACCTGCAAGCCAGCTTCTCTCCAGCCTTTGAGCTATGCTGTCTGTTTAGCTGAAAACTTAAAACTGGTTCTTTGAGATCCTCAGGGGATAAGGGGTAGAGCTCCAGACCCACCAGTCCTGCTCTGAATGAGGAGAGGGCCTAGCACCCATGGATGGGGACACTCTCTTTTACCTTTTAAGCCCCTTTTTTTTTGTCCCTGCTCTCTGGTGATTAATATTCCAATAACATGGCCCAAGGACCAATGGGTAAAGCCCAAGCCTGTGTGTCTTGTTGGAATGTGGGAGTAGCCAACGAGCCTTTTGAAAAAGGCCCAGAGGGGACTCCAGCCCACTTCTGTAGGGAATCCAGGGTGGAGCCATGTCACTCCCTGCTCTGTCCTGGATTCCAGGTCCTAGGCAGCCAGTGGCCTCGGGACCAGTGTCTCTGGCTGGAAGAGGCAGACCCCCACTACAGGGCTTCTGTGCCAGCCATGCAGGGGCCCAGGTGGGGAAGTGGGTACCTCACCACACTCTCCCAGGCAGGCAGGGTGGGGCCAACATCCCCACCCTTCAGGCTGACCTTTGTGTGCATGTCTGTGTGTCTGTGTGTGTCTGTGTGTACACATGCTCGCTCTGCCACCTGTAGCCAAACAGCAGGATGGGGCGGCCGCCATGGAGATGCAGCCCCTCAAGAGTGCTGAGGGCGGTGACGCTGACGACAAGAAGAAAGCCAACATGCATAAGAAGGAGAAGTCAGTGCTCCAGGGCAAGCTCACCAAGCTGGCTGTGCAGATCGGCAAGGCAGGTGAGTGTGCAGAGTGTGAGGGGGCACACAGTAGGACCCCAGACAGGGCCCTACCCCAGGCTGGGCCCCAACTGCCTCATCTGCAAAGTGGTGGCTTACAGGAGATGGTCTCTGAGAGCCACCCTTCTTGACCACAATCTGAGTCCTTCTACAGTAGCTGCTCAGTTAGCACTTACAGACGAGAGTGAAACTGAAAGCCTGAGCTTCCTGTACACTGCCTGTATTCTCGTCCAGCTGAGTCTGTGAGAATTTAGACAAATACCTCTCCCTAACTGAGCCCCTGCCTGCTTGTCTGTGGAATTGGGATGCACGTTAGTCCCTACTTGACTGGTTGTTATGAGGACTGAAAGAGATTATGCACAGAGTGTGTAGCACTTGATGGATGTGGTGACTGGAGAGGGGCCAGATCCTGCAGGGTGTGGAGCGTGCAGTGCAGGCTGTATCCTAAGGACAGTGCGAGCCACGGAAGAGGCTTGAGCAGAGGAGGGCAGGGATGCATTGGAGCTCTACAATGACCACCGCAGCTGCAGTGCAGAGGAAAGATCGAAGAGGTTGAGAGCTGAGCTGGGATCCCCAGCACAACAAGCTGGGCTTCCCAACCGAATTGGCAGCTCCGGTGAAGGCTGGTAACAGCCCCTCTGATCCAAGAAGCTGAGCCCAGATGTAAGGTGAGCCCTGCCCGTCCGACAAGGCCTTGGTCTCCCCTCCTGGATAATGACATGGCAAACGCCAAGGCCTCCCCACCTGGCTGCTTGCTCCTCCATGGCTGTCTCCCGGCTCTAATTATAGGCACCACAGTGTGGAGAAGGGAGGCAAATTACAGGCTTGGCTGTCTATATTTAAACTCGGGGTCCTGGTGAGATCTCCCGGCTGCTGGGAGCTTGGCTTCCCGCCCCTGAGACTGTCAGACAGCAATTTAGCAGGCTCTGAGGCTCCACAGCTGGAAGTGGGGGTGGGAGAACAATGGACACAGGGATTTCCTCCATCCCTGCCATGAAGAAGGCTCCAGGAAACATGGCCCTGAGGTGCAGGGAGCAAAACGAGGAGAACAACCCCATGGCTCTCAAAGGCTCGCTCATACCCCTTCACTTCCTTGGCCCTGCCAAAAATGGAGTTCAGAATCAAGTACTTCTGGGTTCACATCCCACCTCTGTTTCTTTCTTGGGCTAGATCTCCTGAAAGCAGAGCTGAAAATGGGTGGGCTTGGGATTTGGGGAGGGAGTGCTCACAGATGAGACCTGTAAAAGGTAAGGGACACAACAGGGCCAGGGAAGAAACCAGATACAGCTGAGGTTTCAGGAGAAATCCCAGACTCTGCCTGCTCCATGGGGAGCTCTGGAGCAGAAGACCTCTGCAGGGCCTGGCCCACCTTGCAGAAAGGGGGTGGGGCTTTTGGACCCCCACATCAGCCATTGGATATTGGCCATCCAGTAGGGGTGGGGTGCACTCCCAGGTAATTTCTGACTCGGAGACTCCAGTTGTCCAAGAGCAGTCCCCCTCTGATGAAGGCTGCAGGTATGTGCAGTCTCGGAGGCACCTGCAGAGCACCTATGCCACATGGAGATGGGCACAGGAACTGGCAAGAGGGGTTGCAGGGGATCCCAGCAGGTAGCCACCTCCATTTGCTAACTCTATAGTATCTCCCTGGCCTGTGGCCTTGGGCAAGTCGCATCTCCTCAGTTTTCGCATCCCAAAAAGTGCTCCCACCTGTTTGCTCTGCTAGGCACTCTTCCTCCAGGTCACCACCTGGCTGCTCCTTCGTTCCTCTGTCTACTCATATATCACCTCCTCCAGGAAGTCTTCCCTGGCCACCCTTGCTTAAGTAGCCTTTCCTTACCTGCCCATGTCACTTTTTTTCTTTTAGCTATATTGAGGTATAATTTATATACCAAAAAATAACACACATTTAATGCATACCTCTTCATGAGTTTGGACACATGCATACACCTGTGATACCATCACCACAACCAAGGTACTAAACAGAGCCACCATCTCCAAAAATTTCCTTGTGTTCTTTCATAGTTTGTTTTTTTAGGGGGGTAAAAACACTTAACAGGTCAATCCTCTTAACCAGTTTTGAAGTGTATAATACCATATTGTTAACTGTAGGCACTGTGTTGTACAGCAGAGCCCCAGAACTTACTCATCTTGCAAAACTGAAACTTTATACCCACCAAAAAACAGCTCCCCCTTCTCCTCTCCCCACAGCCCCTGCAACTACCCTTCCATTCTCCGTTTCTATGAGTTTGCTTGTTTTAGATTCCTCATGCAAGTCCTTCTCTGTCTGCCTTATTTCATGTAGCAGAGTGTCCTCTAGGTCCACCCATGTTGTCCCAAACAGCAGGATTTCCTTCTTTGGATGACTGAATAATATTCTCTTGTATGTATATACCATATTTCCTTTATCCATTCATCTGCCATTGGGCTTTTAGATTGTTTTCTTATTTTCAGCCCATGTTGCAATCTAGCACATCGTCTGGAGTCTTCTTCACAGCATTACCCGTATCTGAATTATCTTGTTCGTGTTTGCTTCTTGTCTACCTCCGCCTCTAGAATCGCAGCTTCCCAAGGGTAGGGATTCTGTCCTCTTTACTGCTGTGTTTCTCGTGCTGAATGAGTGAGTAAATAAATAGCACCAACTGCACATCATTACTGTGTGAGAGCATTATTCAGGCAGTTCTTATTTATTCACACGTCCACTCAGCACACATTTCTTGAGCAGCTACTGTGTGTCTGACACTGTGCGAGGCACTTTATATGCAGTAATTGCGTTTGATCCTTACAAAACCAGGTAAAATAAAAACATATCCTCATTGAACAGAGGAGCAACTGAGGCTCTGTGAGGACCAAGGACTTGCCCCAGGCCACAAAGCAAGTAAGCCACAGAGCTGGTATTCGAGTTGGGTTTGGCCTGACCCCAGAGCCCTTTTGGCCAAGGGTTTGCTCCACATCTCAATTCCCAGGGCCCCCGAGCCCCAGGAAAGCCCCTGAGCAGGTCTCTCCCACCCCATGTTGCAGGCCTGGTGATGTCGGCCATCACGGTGATCATCCTGGTGCTGTACTTCACCGTGGACACCTTTGTGGTCAACAAGAAGCCATGGCTACCTGAGTGCACACCCGTCTATGTGCAGTACTTCGTCAAGTTCTTCATCATCGGTGTGACAGTGCTGGTGGTCGCCGTGCCCGAGGGTCTCCCTCTGGCCGTCACCATCTCGCTGGCCTACTCTGTGAAGGTGAGACGTGGAGAGCAGTACCGGCCAGCTGATGCAGCTGAGATTGGTTGCCCGCAGCTGGGGGTCTGTGGGTGGCCAGGGCCCAGGACCGAGGTCGGGAGAAAAGTTCAGAAGAAAGGAGTGGACACATTGGAAGCTCAGAGAGAGACATATCCAGGAACCCAGAACACATGTCTTCAGGGGCCTGTGGCAAACTGGAGGCCCTGGCTAACGGGACAACTGTTACTCAGCCCTGCCAAGCATCACCTCATGGGGGTATAGGCCCAGTGTGGCCAGATCTTTACTTTTTTTCCAAAAGAAGCAAGAAACCTGGACTTAATGTAAATTCTCCTTATTTTTAAACATCGACAATCAACTCACCTTTTAACAAAAAATGAAATCCAGACGTCACCATGCAGGCCCAAATCCATCCCACCCCACCTAGTGGTGGCAGAAGTCTGGCCGTCACAGGGGCAGGCCCACTGGGGTCATAGTACTTCCACGACTACTGGTCTTACAGGTTGCTTCCTAAAATTTGAAAGAAATAACCCTAAAACAAAAAGGACATCTAACTTGATGAAAGCCCCCTCCCCTCAGGAGTTGGGCTGAAAATAGGCAGTTTTGAAAACAATTCAATGAAGGGCAGGCGGGCCCTTGCCCGCCGACAACCGTGAGCCTCCTCAGGTGCCGCCCTGATGGCAGAGCCCTCCTACCTCTGCTCCCAGGCCCGTGGCCACCGTCGAAGCCTGAACACTGAACTGAGGGGGCTGGAATCCCCGTGGCCACTGTTTGTCCAGCCCTCCTGGGGCACTTCAAGCCTGGCTCATCCCCAGGTCCTCACACCCGGGCTCACTCTCTTCCCTTGGCCCTGCGGTGTTCCCACTTCAGAGGGAGGGCTGTGCTGCTGTTTGCCAGCGCCCTGAGGCCAGGATGTCCCTGTGAGGGCGGAGGCCTGAGCGTGTTTATAAATAAGGCATTGGCTCTGCCTCTGCGACACTGGCAGAGCCGGGGGAGGGCACAGCGAGCGTCAGTTTCCAAGCTGGAATTTGGGCTGGGCTCGCTGATGTAATTTCATACAGAAAAGAGATCTCTAGGCAGGTGCCAGAAAGTGGCAGCCCTGTGTAAAGGATACGGCCCTTATCATCTCCTTGTTTTAGGGTTCTCAAAGAAACTCCATCCCACAAACCAAAGCCCAAACAGGTCACAACACAAAGCCTGAGGGCCAGGGTCCTGGAGCTGGAGACTGTCACACAGCCATGAGTCAGGACCCTAACAGCCACCAGCTGAGCTCAGGGGGAAGGCGGGGGTGGGGGGCTTCTCCTTGAGAGTCATATAGAGTTGGTTTGCAGGGGATCATGTACAGACATTTTTAGGCCTCCACACCTTCTACAGTTTGTATCTCTGGCACCTGGTGCCTTTATCTGCCTTAGATAATGTTACTTATACAGTCACTTGATAAACATGGTACAGCACTCCAGCCCGGGGGAGGCACACGCTGCCCTCTCTGGGCCTGGACTTACCCCCCAGACGCCACCATCAGAAGAAAGGAGATGACCACTGAAGTCAGTGTTGTCTTATAGAGACATAATGGGAGCCGCACGTGTGATGTTAAATTTTCTAGTAGCCACGTTAAAAAGAAAAAGTAGGAAGAAGCAGAAAAATTAATTTTAATAACATAATTAACTCAATATGTCCAAATTATCAAGCCAACATGTAATTAATATAAAAGTTACTAGTGAGATATTTTACTTTTTTTATAATGTGTTTAAGATTTAATGGGTGTTTTACACTTATTTCACATCAGACCAGCTACTGTATCAGATAGCACAGACCTGGGCACTTTTAAGCCCAGTAGACGAACCCTGGTCAGCAAGTACAGATGGGCAGAAGCCCTCTGGAATGAAGGCCTCACCAGGCCGTGAGGTTAAACAGAGTTAGATTCAAATCCCAGCTCTAACTCTCACTAGGTGTGGGCACCTGATCAAGTCACTTCGCCATGGCTTCTTCAATCACCAAAATGGATTACAAGAATCCTTGCAGGTTTCACAGGATTCTTATAATATCAGGCAAATATATATACATATATATACATAGTAAGTGCAGAAGAATTTTGCAAACTATAAAGTTTGTGTTGCAAAGTCAAATCGCTGTTGATCATTCATTCAAAACATTTTTGTTGTTACTATTATCACAGTTACAATAAGAGAAACTGCAATAGTATATAATCCCACCAATACTCATTTCTTAGTAACACGACCTGGTATTAAATGTATTCTAATTCTGCTCCTTTTTTACCCTTGTTATAGTTATAAAGAGGTGAAGGAATAAAAGAAATTAAATTCCTAGGCCCAGAAAAGAATTACAGCTGATTCAGCAATTTTAGCAACTTTTCACATCCCTCCTTGCCTGTACGTCAGTGTGATGGGAGAGCCTGTGCGAAGCGTGATGGCTCCTAGAGCATTAATTTATTTGCATTACTTGCTTTAGAACCTGGAAGAAGCTAGGAGCATGAAGCTGGGAAGAGAGAAAGGGAGGCAAAGAAAATTAATATAATAGGTATAGTTGGATTCCATTTTTGTTACAAATTGTAAAAGAAAGGATGTTGATGTGTAAATATGAGTGGTAGCATTATGGCTAATTTGTCTTCTTTTTCTTTTTTATGTGTCTATATTTAAAAGAAATTTGTGATTTTCATCATGCATGTTACAATATGTATTCATTGTAGAAAAATAGAATCTATAAATTTTTTAAAAGAAGACTATAAAAATTTCCTATAATTCTACCACCCAAAGATAATGACACTAATATTTTTATATTTTTCCAGATATTGTCTTATGTCTATAAACATATATGTCTCCAAAACGTATTTACTTTTGGTGAAACTAAGTGACAGTGAAAACCAGGCATCAGTGAAAGATGGTACATCTGAGAAAATTCTTAATAAATAAAAAATAGTTATTTATATTAATGGCATAAGAGAAAAATATTTGAAGTAAACAGAGAGGTCCCAACCTTAGTTTATCCTTTCCCCTATTTTTTCATAAAGAATGTAGATAACTTCTGTAATCCAAATTAATAGAATCAACTAATCGACTCTTTCAAACGGCTCAGCTAATAAAACGGAAGGGAAAGCATGGCGCAGAAACGAGCCCAGGTGCCAGAGGCTGTGGCCACCACGACCCTTTGCATGTGTGAAAGCAAAGGGACAGACTGCAGCAGCCCTTCCTCTTTTACTATGTGTTCACCCAGCGCCCCAGCACCCCAGCTCCCTCTGTCACTCTCTCATCCGCCCCTCCTATCCCCAGAAAATGATGAAGGACAACAACCTGGTACGCCACCTGGATGCCTGTGAGACCATGGGCAATGCCACAGCCATCTGCTCAGACAAGACAGGCACACTGACGACCAATCGCATGACGGTAGTGCAGGCTTACATCGGTGATGTCCACTACAAGGAGATCCCCGACCCCAGCTCCATCAACGCCAAGACCATGGAGCTGCTGGTCAATGCCATCGCCATCAACAGCGCCTACACCACCAAGATTCTGGTAAGCGGAACAGTCTCCACTACAGAGAGCCATGTCCATGGGGGATGCAGAAGTACTGGGAAGGTTGAGCAACACAATTCGTATTTCTAAATCCTGCTGAATTTTGGGGGGTGGTCAGAGAGTAAGTGACTGAATTCTCTTTGACTTCGCTATTATGTTTGTATGACCAAAAATGCAGGGTGAGGCAGAAGTAGGTTTACACTTACGAGTATGTGAAACAGAGCTTATTCCTGTATTATTTATTATTGTTTTTTATACAAACTATAAACCTACTTTTGCCCTACCCTGTGTGTGTATATATATGTAATTGTCTTTTATTTATGATAGAATGTTTTTTAATTTTTATTGAATTTATTGGGATAACATTGGCTAATAAAATTATATAGGTTTCAGGTGTATTCTACAATATCTCATCTGTATCATGTATTGTGTGTTCACCACCCAAGTCACATCTCCTTCTGTCACCATTAATCCCCCTTAATTGTACTTTTAAAATCCTATCATTGTTCACTCCTAAAAAAAGTTTTTAAAAAGTTTTTTTAATTAGTTAGCTTTTGCTATATAACAAAGTACTCCAAGATTCAGTGGCTCAGAACAAAACTATATTTAGCTCCCATTTCCATGAGCCAGCAATCCAGGCTGGGCTTAGCTGTGTGGTTCTTCTGGTCCCAGTGGGACTCTGCTGATGTTGGCAGGACTGCAGGCTGGTGAGAACGGCCTCTGCGGGGACGGCTCATCTCTGCTGTGAGGCCCCATCTCCTCCAGGCTTGTCTGGTGTTAAATAACACAAATTCAACTGAGTGAGATCTGGATATCTTACTGGCTTTATTGAATGATTCATGAATCAGGCAGTATCCCATCTAGCAAGTAAAAGGGAGATCTGAGGCGCTGTACAAAAGGAAGGCTTTTATAGGCAGAACGGGGAAAGTGGATTATTTCAGGCTGAGGTAACCTACCTGTGGGGGATGCGTGCAAGCTATCAGGTGGATTCCCTCACTAGTGCTCACCAGAAGATTCCAGACTGACTGGTTAAGATTAAATTCCTGGGAGAGCCTGAAAGTGCAGTTAGGTTAGGTATTAAATCTCAGTCTGGTGATGTGGGCTTTACAAATGACTCCATTTGGGCCTGTTACGGCTTCTTCTAACAATTGCCCCTGTGACCAGACTCTCAGCTTAACTGAAAGATATGATAAAACTTGAAGGCATTAACCACTCTCAGCTACCACTCTGTGTTTCTCGCAGCTTTTACTGATCCTCTGTGTGAAGCACAGGTCATGACTTTATTTTTCTGAATATCTGTGATATTCACAGGCCAACACTTCAGGTTCACAATTTTAGTCAGTTACTCTCTTCCTTCCTTTTCTGGCGTTCCAGTCTTAGTGGCTGCGAGCATGTGCTTTAAGTGTTTGAGAAAATACAACATTCCAGTAGACTGCCTTGGCCACTATAAACAGGAGGATTGCCAACATCCAGAGTGCACTTTGGAGTCATCTAAGGTGTCCAACCCGCGGGCCATGCGCCACAGGCCACATGCAGACCGGGATGGCTATGAAGGTGGCCCAACACAAAACTGTAAATTTACTTAAAACCTTTTTTTTGCTCATCAGTTTTTGTTAGTATTTGTGTATTTAATGTGTGGCCCAAGACAACTCTTCTTGCAGTGTGGCCCAGAGACACCAAAAGGTTGGACACCCCTCCAATCAAAATCAAATGAGTCGAACAAAGACCCTACTAAAAGAGTCGCCTTTTTAACCGAAATGGCTTGCTCTGTAATCTTCTGTAACTGAGTTTCAACTTCCTCAGAATTGTTAATCCAGGTACAACAGGTGGTGTTGGCCACAGCATAGACTCCTTCCTGCTCAGCTAAAAGATAAGGATATTTTTATCAAGAAGGACTTTGTCCAGAGAGTCTGAGGATTTTTCTTGGGCAGCTATCATCTTAGCGGTGGATTCTACAATATCTTCAAGAGTTAAGGAGAGGTTTCTAACCATAACCCCATTTACAGTTACTCCTAACCAGAGAAGTAGGGCCCTGCCAAAGGAAGTGAATCCTGAGTAATGAACACCTCCTGGTAGGTCCTTTCTAGCTCAACAACGTAGATTCAGCAGAGTTGACCAATGAGGTGCCTCAGTTTGTTTGTAAACAGTTAGGGGCTCAGTTAGATAACCTAAGAGACGTTACCCAGTTGTACACCAGCCACCTAGGCATTCGTAGGCCCAAGGAAATGCTAACTGCCACAGACATAAATCCTGTCAGAGCACAACCTACTTCCACTGAGGTGACACTGTTAATGAGTTCATTCAAGTTGACAGAGGATTCACTCGCATGGGTTGTTACACTTGCCCATTCACGCCAGAGGTCAGTTAGGTTTCCAGTGCATTCTGGAAGTACAATAAATCTAGCCTGAAATAAAAAGTAGTTTCTAATTCCAGAGGTTATCCTCTTAGCACTATCCTGGGAGATATGGATTATGGTGTTATCTTTCTAGGCCAATACCAGAGTACAGGAAAGAAAGAGAAGAGAGGGTTTCATGATAACTTAAAGTACGAAGTCTTGACCCGGCGTCTTTGAAGGAAACAGTCGACATCACTGTCAGCTAATTCTCCTAGTCAATTTGATGTGGAAGTTCCCAAATCTCAGATAGAACCTTCTTTAGCTGTGAGATGTGTTCACAAGCCTCGAGTCCCCGAAGTCTGCCTGCCATCTGGGTAGTGAGGAGGACCTGGTGTAGTCCTTTCAAGAAGATTTAAGGTGATTCTTGGTGATTCTAAATCAGAGGGTGGGAGAAAATTGGAAACATTAGTTTGGATACTCACAGCCAAAGTTTTTAGGAAACTAGCAGAATTTAAGATCCAGTCCAGGTTACAGGTATATAACAAAACCTCAAAGACGATTAACAGGATTAAAATCTAATATAGACAAAGATGCAAACATAATTTTTTAAGTACAGTTATACCCATTTCTTTTTTCCAAAGATAACCACAGCAAAACTAATTTGTTCACATTATAGTTGGCCTGATTATTTATATAAATGCAGCAAAAATAGTAATTTCTTTGCTTGGAAGCTTGTAAACAAGGTACCAGGCCAAATTTTCCAAGGGGATTTATTGGCCTTAAAATCATCTGGTCATATCTGAGTCTGTTACAGAACAAAGGGCCAAGGGGGTTGAGAACAATATACTATTACTGTAAGGAACCCCCCAGGTTCGTTATGTCCACCGCCTTATAGGAAAGACATCTCTCAATGCCAGAAATTTGTAAAAAGGAAAGGCAATGTTTATTTAAAGCTATACAGACTTAAAGTAGTGACCTAATGTCTTCATTAAAATATCAAAGTCCTTTGGGATACCCTTAGACGCCCACAGTGCTTCCTTCTCCCCCTGCCCTAATTCGGGTACCGTAACTCAGGAAAAGAAGCAAATGTCTGGGATCCAGGCTCCTGACACCGTCAGCTGTGTCGCCATCTAGCCAGGATGTCCAATTAATCCAAAGCCATGTGGCACCTTCTCATGGCCTACTGGCAAGAGTTCTTTCACCCTTCTTCCAGGCAGTCTATCCTGCTTCCCAGGCCACGTGGCCTAAGGGAGCACCCCAAAGCTGAGTGGTCCTCTTCTGCCAGAGCTGTAAGTCTCCGACTCTTCCCACAATCGGCTACACTTGCCAGCACTCCCATATCCTTCCAGCTTTACTGGGCTGCCATCATGTCTGGTCAGGTGTGGCCCCATGGCGTGGAGCCAGTCATCTCCAAGCTCTCTTGTAGGTGCTGTAACTAGGGGGAGTTGCCTCCCAGTTATGTCTTGGGGGGGAATTACTTCCATCCCCCTGGCTCAGAGCACGGCCATAGCTATTTAACATATCTATGCAACCAGTTAAAGATTATAGATATGTTAAATGACCATGCCAGAGGTTAGCTGCAAAGCTGTTGCTATGCAAAACAGTTCTTAATGGCCCTGCTCCACATGTCCCTTCCCCTAACTCACACCTGTGGGGGGAAGGGGTGAGGACATCCTAATATTTCCTGGACACCTTGAGTTCTGGACCCCATTCCAAATCCCTATTTGGGGCCCCCTCCTGGCTGCACCCTGTTACAAGTCTACACACATCTTTCTCAAATATGACGTTCTAGTCAAAGCTTTGGTAATATAGCCAATTATTTCCAGTTGTGTCCTGTTCCAAGAACAGATTCTCGTTGAACTTATGCAAATAACTAACTATATTGTCATGAAAAGAATACCCAAGAGTAACACAATTCTGGGGGGATAAGGTGGAGGGGAAAGAGTAAATTTTTGATCTTTGTTCACATGAGTATGTCTTACCAAATTGTTGATAGCTTAAGAGAAAAAGTTTCCTTAAGTCTGGTAAAGCAAAACATTAAAGAACCAGCAATGCTTCAAACAAGAAGTCATAAAAATTATAATGCTCCTCTTCAGTTCATTCAGTCCCATGTTACTAATTTTTGCTCTGCTTGAATCCAGTTTTTCCACTAGTTCCAGAAATTCTTACCCAGGTCATTTTAAGATCTTAAAGTTATGAGAAAACTGTATTTGTCGAAGTTCTTTCCATGACTCCGCTTGAAGAAGAAGCACTTTTGCAGGAACACTCTTGTAAAAGCATCAGAGTAAAATAACTCTGTAAATGACAAAAGATTTAAAATAGACCCTTTATTAAAGGTCTAATAAGAACTTATTATAATGGAATTGACAAGGAAATTTGGCTATTTCTGTGATATACAACAATTTAAGATGATAACAAGAATTATGACTGATGAGATTATACCAGGACACACTAGATTTCTGTAAGGTTTTCGTAGGCTCCACCGAGGAAGAAACGCCAATCAGCCACAAAATCAGGCAGTGCAGAGCTTTACTGGGGTTTGCGCACCCGGGCGAGGTTCTCCGGTCCGCAGAGTGGGGCCGGGGAAGTCGCACCCAAGCAGGGAGCTTGGCGGGGTTTTATACCCCAAGTCTGGGTGCTTCTCTTCACGGGAGCTGGGGACTGGTCCCTTTGAACCAAGTGGCCGTGTGTCATTGGTGGTTCTCCTCAGGTTCAGGTTGCCCCGCGGATATCCGTTTTGGCAAAGCCCGCGGTTGGGTTCCCGGGTTTGACGTCAGCCGTCTTTTCTGGGTTGCAGTTCGGCCGCCATTTTGTCCTACCACGCCACCCTGACCATTTCCAAGAATTTCATACAGTTTCTAGAACGCTTATAACATATACCCATTCAGATACAACGTCAAGTGTTGGTATTACTTCTTATTTGACAGCGCTTCCCATATGACTTAACTTATCAAATAATCCTAATTAGTTTTTTCCCTTTTTATAAGGCGAGAGAACAAATCTTTGAGATGTTCCAGGGACCCTCTGGAACATCCCAAAGTTAATTCAAGGTAAAACAAAAATCCATTTAGGATTTGATTTGGGGAAGTTTGTCAAAAATACCAAAAAGGTTTTAAAATGTTTGGTTAAATAGGTTCATAGGTCACTATGAAACAATACTTAATCTATTTAACCTAAGTGACAATGAGAGATTTTACAGGCAAATTTATAAGGTTACATAATTGTGAGCAAAATTTAGCTCTTTTATTATGGAGAAGACTAGGTTAGTTAGGAGATTTACTTAAGTAATCAAAGGCCTGATGAAGACAACATGGAACACAGGTGATTTTTTTCAATTACAGTTGACATTCAGTATTATGTTACTTTCAGGTGTACAGTATAGTGGTTAGATATTTAGGTAACTTACAAGGTGATCCCCCCTGTAAGTCTAGTACCCACCTGACCATAGGTGATTATTTTGACAAGATACAAGATCTTTGACTTTTTTTCCCCCAGGCAGATTACTTAAAAGGTGAAGAAAAACCTTTCTTAATCTCTTATCAGGAACAGACCAAATAGTGGAAGAAAACTTTATCCTTTTAGCAGATGAATGAAAATTAAGTTTTACTTTTACTTAAGTACCCTATTGATATTAACGTTTATTTTAAACCCTCATAACAAATTTAATTTTAAGCCAAATTGTAGACACAAAGTAAAATTCTCTTTCTCTTTTTCTATTTTTACAACTTTCTTTTTATTTGTTTTTATTTTCTCCCTTCCCATTTTGAAATAGCCAGTTTTACTTTGGAACAAATTGCTTTCTTTTCCCTTAACAAAATACATTTTCATTCCTTATACCTTCTTTTACCGAAAACATAGGTTTTACTTTCCTTGCATACAGAGATGTTTTTCTTATTATCTCTAGTAGTTTTAGTTACATATATTAGAATTCATATCCCTTAAAAACAATAATTTCTAATGAAAATAAAGAAGTAAACAATTTTACATTAACATTCCGTGGCTTGGCAAATTTATCAATACTTTTTTATAATTTCTAGAAACATGTGTTTTCTCTTAGTACATTTTTCAATGTGGTACAAGACATGTTTACTAAAAGACCCAAATTTCTTTGGTTCTTCTGTAAAAGAAATAAAAACATGGGCAAACCTATGTTCAGCAATTAATGTTTCAGTATTTTATCTTATTTAGAAATGAACTGGATAGTCATTAACTTAACCTATTATTTAACTTAGCAAAACTTCAAGGTTATAGTTACCAAAAAGATTTTGGGTAACTATTTACAGTTCACCTTAAAATTTTTTATCCTTTTTACATCTATGTAATTTACTTGTTCTCAGCAATTATGTTTAGAATACCCACAAAACTTTGAGATTTTAGACAAAGTCAGCCATCATCCCAAGCTAATTTTTCTTGCTGACATATTTTGTAAAAAATAACATGAACTCATTTGACTGATAAGCCCAGGTAAAATTAGTTGTATGTCTTTGTTATATTCAAAGCTAATAACTCTGAAGACATGTCTATTTTATGTAAATCAAAAAACTTAAACTAGCTTTAATACCAAACATTTTCCCAGATCACATGAACATGAAAAGCATTTGAGTTAGTTTCTATTACATTCTTGAGAATTTTTATGAGTCCTAAATTTATATAAATGCTTGTTTGTTTAAACCAATTAAACAGAGCTCTTTTACAAATTAATGTGAGTAATAACATCCAGAGGGAGACAAGGCCACACACCCATGACATAGATGTATGTACTGACACGCACAAATAAACAGAGACAACGTGGAGACCTTGTGGTCTCATTTTAACATTTGAGCCATGAGACAGATACTATAATATAAAGCTCACTAATTATAAAAGAACAGTTGGAATAAGTTAAGGTTATCTGCTCAGATGGCTAAAATTGTTCATACTAATATTTGTGGAGAAGGCATATGATTTTTCCATTCGCCTAAATTTCAAATGACCTTTCCCCCCTTTCTCGTTTTCCTTCTGATAAGAATAAGCTCTGAAGTCTGTAGAACATTTTATCTCAAAGGCACAGGGAAGGAATGCAAATTCCTCCAAGGACTTTGGTTTCCCAAGGCTAATTTTACAAGCCTTTTGAGATGAATGTGGGGGGCGGGGTGAGGAGGGGTGGGGCGGGGAGATAGCTAAAAGAAATGGGTAGGTTGTGAACTGCCTCTAGAGCTAGTTTTAGAAAGATGTGTGAGACAAGGACAGTTGCTCTCAATTCCTCAAGGAATTGGTTTGCAACTCAAATGACATCTTAGGTTGATCTACCCACAAATCCTTTTACAAGGACTTTAAAAGGTATTCTTAATAATTTTTTTAAATGTATTGACTTAAGAGAGAAAGAGACATCAATTTGTTGTTCCACTTATTAATGCACTCGTTGGTTGTTTCTTGTATGTGCTCTGACCGGGGATCAAACCCACAACCTTGGCGTATCAGGATGATGTTCTTCTCTAAATAACTGAGCTACTCCACCAGGGCTAAAAGGTTTTTTATCCCCTCTGGGTACGTAGTTTTTATTTTAGCTTAGGGAAGAAGACCTAACAGTTTTTCTAACAGGCTCTGCCGTTTGGCCAGATTCTAACCACAGAGCTACTTTGTAGTTTTTAGTCAGGATGAAAAGTAAACATTTTGGCATTATTGAACAACCCCTTGGACTCAAGAGGCTCATGATCGGTTGGGTTATAGGAGCTGCCAGCAGCTTTACTGATATGGGGAGGAGAATGTGAGTCGGCAGAGGGCTGGTTCAGGGAGGAAGAGGAGGTGGCTCCTGCCTCCACACACTGGCACACATAGGCAAAGAGACTGTGAAAGAAATTTTATTTTCCTCTCTCCACTGGGTACTACAAGAGATCTGGGAGAGCTGACCCCCGTAAGAATTTTCACCCTCAGCTGGCTTCTGCCAGTTTTTCCAGGTTCCCACCTACAAGTTCTGAGTGAGTTTTAAAGTAGGGAGTACAGCTCCAATACTGTATTTATCAGTATTTTGAAAGTTTTTTCCCATTAATTTTAATTTTAGCTTTCCCTTGGCTATTTTGGGGAATAATGTAGCAGTTTACCAGAGAATTCCACAGAGTGTCCTCAACTCTGGGAGGGGTCCCTACAGGAGGTGTCTGCAAGGCCATTAACTTGGCAGAGTTTTGTTTATTGTCTTGTAGTCTTTTCAGAGTGGAAAGGCAATTCAGACAAGATTACCAGAATAAGTACTCAAATAAAAGAGGAAAGAGGGGAGCAGTAAGAGATGCATCCATTTTATAGTATTTTGTTTTAGGTACCTCCTGTCTCTTTAATTTTTTCATTAGCTTTTTGCAATGAATCTCAATGAAGCTATTTTGGAATTCTGTAGCCTTTTGGAAGTTTCTGCATGCCAGTTAAAGTAGATATCCCGTTCTGTTTGGGAACTTTTATTTTCAAGTGTGCTTCTTAAGGGACCTTATGTCTTCAGGACATTCCCTCTGATGGCCATCATAATACCTCTGAGGGCTCACAGTTTGGTTGGACCCTAGCCACAAATGGAGTGCAACCCACATTTCTGTCCGGCTGTATTGTGGGACCTCCCACCTGAGAGGTACCAAGCCAACCTCTGAGAACACGAAACAAGCTTAGTAAGATTTTGCCATTTTTGTAGGTATTTATAGCTTCCAGGACCATAGTTCTTAGTTATGAAATAAGCAGGTGTGCTGGAAGACAGTGCACTTAAATCTTTAGACTTTAAGGATTCCATATCTTTTCAGCAGAGCCCTTGGGTCTCTCAAAGGCAAAATAATACCTAAAAGAGACATGCTGCTGGGTTACCAATCAGATCAGTAGCTCAACACAAAGAAAGCAGAGCTCAGAACCGAGAACTTACGCTCGGAAATGGCAAGAAAGACAGTGAAAAAGTGTTTGCCGGGTACCACGCCTGCGTGACTCCTTGTCCCAGGATGCTATCAGAAGTTCACTTTGAATCTCATTGCTGCTCCCAAATTTGTTAAATAACAAAAATTCAACTGAGTAAAATTTGAAGATCTTATTGGCTTTATTGAAAGATTCATGAGTCAGCATCCCATCTAGGAGCTCTGAGGAGCTGTGCAAAAGGAAGGCTTTCACAGGCAAAGGAGGGGAAAGAGTGGATTGTTCAGGCTTAGGTAACCTACCTGTTGGGGACAGGAGGGGGCTATCAGGTGGATTCCCTACTAGTGCTCACCAAAAAATTCCAGACTGACTGGTTAAGATTAAATTCCTGGGAGAGGCTGAAACTGAAGTTAGGTTAGTATTAAGTCTCAGTTTGGTTATGTGGGCTTAATACAAATGATTCCATTTGGGGCCTGTTGTCTTTTAACACTGGGCTTGTTCACATTGTTTTGCTGTATTCAATTAGCTAATGCAAGTCAACAGACCTACCTGCCTTGATTCAAAGAGTGGAGAAACAGATTCCATCTCTTAATGGGAGGAACTGCAGATTCACATTGCAAAAGGCATAGATTCAGAGAGGAGACTAATCATGGCCATTTTCACAATCTACCACCAATGACACTACTGTTGTTAATAATAGTAGTGGTATTACTAGCTTTGACTCGAAAAATTCTCACGTCCCTGTCTCAGCTGAGCTGCCTAGACTCATCATGCTGTGTAATCCCTACTTGGTTTAGAAACACAGGTTGCATTTTTGTAATTAAACAGGCATCTGAGCATTTGGATGAAGAGAAACAGAATTGTCCATCCAGAGGTCAGCCAGCACCCAGATGCAGGACATTTCTGCAGTGTGAGCATATGGGTGAACAGCTGAGCATTTTTGCTAGCCCTCCAAATGTGCCTTAGCTCTGCCCTCTCCCTTCTGCCCTGAGCCGGCTCAAACCTTCATGATCCATTGGGTTGCAGGAGCTGCCAGCAGCTTTACTGATAGGGGGAGGAGAATGTGAGTCAGCAGAGGGCTGGTGCGGGGAGGAAGAGGAGGTGGCTCCTGCCTCCACACACTGGGGCTGCAAGAACTGCACCCTCTGTTATGCATCCCCCAGAGCTGCAGGCTGAGGGAGGCAGAACTGACAAAAGGAGAAAGTAGGTCAAGAGAGAGATCGCATGCAAACAGTGACAGAGAACCCTGGGGGTGATGCCAGAAACGATGACGTTTTTTGTCTTTCTCCTGCACCCCCACCCCCAACCCCAATTTGGGGTGCAAGGGAGGTGAGCGGTGCTTTATTCTGTTCCCCAGGCCTTTCTAAAATAACTGAGATGCTGTTAACGATCTCATCCTTCAGATGTGGCAGAGAGGGGAACAGGTTGAGTCTCAGGGCAGGTTTCAGGTGAAGGGGTGGCCGCACGGGCAGAGCCCTGTGAGGTGGGCTTGGGTTGAGGTAGACGTTAGGCAGTTATAGTGAAGAGGAGTTTGGGATCTGCCAGGAGAGCTGCAGCAACATCATCGCAGCGATAACTCTCCATTAGGCAGGGTTTCATAGCACTGGCGGCAAAGCTAAAATCTCATTTCCAGGTGTTGGTTGACTGAGACTGTGTCCAGGTGGCTGAAAGGACAGGGGTCAGTCAGTCAGCTACACCTGCAGGGAAGGTGTAGCTCATGACACAGGAAAGAGGATGGGAACCTGGGAACTAGGAGACTTGGTTTACAATTAGACCAAGTCACTTCTTAGACACCAGTGTCTACTTCTGTGTCCTAAACACTGGACACAGTACCTAGGACCACTGTGCCTCTATTTCTGGGTTTTTCCTAAAAGAACCCTAGCCACATGGCTCTCCTTGCTGGGAGCTGATGGCCGTCAGTGTGAAAGGGACAGCAGGGCCCCTGGTATGACTGGGTGGCGGTTAAAGCTCATCATCTGGAGCAGAAGGCCTGGATTCAAATCTCTCACTAGATGTGTGAATGTAAACAAATTATTTAACCTCACTAAGCCTCAGTTTCCCAGGGGAAATGATAGGATTATTGTGAGGATGAAGTGAGTTTTTAAGTGGAACGTGCTTAGCACAACACTAGGCACATATTCAGCATGTGCTATGATTAGTGTTGTCTCTATTTGGCAACAAAAATCTCCCATTGAAGATGATTCCATCTGTAGCAATGCAGAGGCTGACCAGCAAATAGACAGCAGAGACATCAGGGCTGCAGAGGGAAAGAGTCTTGCCCAAAGTCACCCAGCCAATTAATGGCAAAGCCAACTTACAGTTACCCTAAAGACAACTGTCAATAAGGTGTCTTGGTAATTGAAACCAATCCTGTGGCATCTTTAGCCTGTGGTGGTCTTGGAAAGGAAGACCTGGGGTCCAAAGAGTCAGATCACAGCCAGAGCCTGCCAGCCATCTGGGGCAAGGAGACCATGGGGATTGCCATTGTAGGCCCAGAGGGCTGCTCAGTCCAGGGCAGAAGTCCAGCCTCCTCCAAACCAGGCTGGGAAATCTGGACTGTAGTACATCCTAAACCATGCAAGAGGAGACAGAGCAGGAAGGGCATGCTGGGTCCTCCCATATGACCCCTCATCTTTGGTAGGTAAATGAGCCTGGCCTGGGAAAATAAGACCCTGGGTATGGCTGTATTTCCCCCTCCATGAGGACACCAATTCTTCTGTGTCTTCTTATCTGATACAGGTAGTGGGCTTTTTGAGAGTGAGAGACACAGCTGAGCCATCTCTGTTGTCCCTGGTTTAGGCTCTTAGTAAGTACTGGTTGGGTAGATAAGGTAAGTTAATTGATTGGTGAAAAAATGTGTGTGTGTGTGTGTGTGTGTGTGATCAGTGTGATTAAGAGTAGGTGGAGAAAGAGAGGGAGATGGACAGATGGATGATGGTTGGATAGGTAGGGGATGGATGGATGGATGGGGGATGGATAGGTAGATGGATGGAATGAGTAGATGTGGCTGGGTGGGATGGAAGGGTGGATGAATGGATAAGTGAATGGATGGATGAATATGTAGGTAGTGGGTAGGTGAATATGAATTAATAGAAGCTCAGGACAGGCCCTGGCCAGTGTGGCTCAGTTGATTGGAGCATCCTCCCATAACTGAAAGGTAGCAGCTTTGATTCCTGGTCAGGGAACATACCTACGTTGTGGGTTTGAGCCTTAGTCCAGGAGCATATGATCCCAGGTTTGGGTGCATACAGGAGTCAACCAATCGATGTTTCTCTCTTACATCAATGTTTTTCTCTCTCCCTTCTTTTTCCCTTCTCTCTCTCTTAAAAGCATTGAAAAAAATGTCCTCAGGTGAGGATTAAAAAAATAGCTCAGGACAGGACTGATATTTCTCCCTCTACTTTTTTGTTCTCATGGCAACAAAAGGTAGGAGTCGCCCCTAGTCCAAGTCCCATGGTCAATGCTAGTGCTCCCTTGGCACCTTCAGACCATCAAGCCAATTTCTTCTGCAGCTGCCCTCAGCTGTCTAGTCTACATTGATGCAGAGACCTCCCAATTAGCTAGTGCCTTTTATTCTTTAAAAAAAAAAAAAAAAGCACAGAAGACAAGTATTTGTGACTATAGGTTGTATGGATGTCATCTACGTGGATTCATAGACCTTATAGACCACCTGGTCCAGCCCCCTCACTTTACTCTGAGACCCAGAAATGGGAACAGACTATTCCCAAGTCACCCCATGGGTTAGTGGAGTTAGAATCCAGATATTCTGACCCCTAGTCCAGGAAGTGATGGTTAAGAGCTTTGAAGCTAAAGTCCACTAGACCAGGATTTAAACTCCAGGCTCCAGCTCTCACCATATGAATGTTACCCTAGCAAGTTACTTAATCTTTCAAGCCTCTGTTTTCCAGTCCATAAAGTGAGCATATAAATAATCACTCACATTCACTTAGCCAAGCTCAATGCTGCATGCTGACCCCTGTATTGCCTTGTATGGCAACCCGGTGAACTAGGTGACACTACATCGTTAATACAGAGATAAGGACACTGAAGCTGGCAGGAGTTAAAGCACAGGCCCTGAGTCCCAGAGCAGATAAGAGGCTGAGCCAGGACTTGAACCCAGGTCTTTGAGATCCAGAGCCAGCGTGCCCCCACCTGTCCGTGCCCAACTCATCTGGCTACACCTTTGCCTTAAGGCAATTCCAGGGCTGCTGTGAGGATCAGATGAGAAATATGTGTGGAGCTTCCAACACTGTGCTTGACATGTAGCAAGCACTTGGTCCACACCAGTTGTTACTCTTTTTACCTTTGTGCTTTTTTCTGAGCCTTACCCTCAGTAGTTTGTTTTGCCAGCCACTGTCTTGCTTTACCTTCCACACCCCTGCCATGTAATCAAAGCAAATATGACAAATCCCATCCTGCAGCTAAAAAATTGAGCTACACAAACATCAAGTAACCTGTCCAGGGCAGCTTCTGACCACCAAGTAGCAGACTTGGGCCCAGAGAATTCTGGAGGAGTTTACCACACGGGCAAGGGGGCAAGGGCATTCAGGCGGGGACATAGCCCAAAGACCTGAAGATGTGTGGCTTATTCAGGAAATGTGGTGCTCTGTGGCCTGGGCATGTCTCTCTCTGGGCTGGAATAATGAGAGGTGAGGCTGGGAGGGCTTAGGGGAGCTGGACAATCGCAGATAAGCCCTTAATAAGTGCTCAGAACCTCTCCAGACATGGGTGGAAGGTGGTAGGAGGGCCAAGGTTGCTGGCAGAGAGGCCAGGCAAAGAGGCCCAGGAGGGCCCTGCAGAGAGCCGGCCTCAACCCCATGCCCCATTCCTCCCTCCTGAGGATGGCAGAAGCTTTTTTCTTTCCAGTCTTATTTCTAGTCATTAGTAAGTAAACTTGCCCTCCAAGGGAAACCATGTGAATCATCTTTTAGTCAGAAATTGCTCCCCTGCCTCAGAAATCCTGGCACACCCACAGATTTCCTTCACCATCTCCAACTTTTTGAATATCAAGACTTCTACTAGCTGCTTCTCTCGGCCTTGCCGCTTCTTCAGAGTCACAGCTGAGCTTTAGAAGGAAATAGCTCCTTCCTCAGACTTTTGAGGCACCATGCTTTCCCGGGAAAATGTCCTCCTTCTCTGCCCATATTTATTCTGCATACTGAAACACCTAAGTGACCTTGAATTTTATATTTTATGAGACCTCTTTTAAAGTAGGTTGGCACCACAGTTAACATTTGAATTATTAAACTGAGGATAGGTGCTTGTGGAGCTAAGCTGTTGGAAAGTTAAAGCATATTTCTGAAAACATAAACTATTAAGAGAAAAACAAAAGTCCCTGGAGCCCTTGAAGTGGTTCTGAAGGAAGGAGCAAGAAGGACTTTTCCTGGCAGGATGGTTTTCCTGAATAAAAAGGCTAAACTTCACCTAGTCAGAAACACCAGGTCCTCAGCATACCCCATCCTAAAACAAGGTGGCCACCATGCCCAGAGAGCCCCAGTAACCCCCAAAAGATGGGAAGGATCTGCTTAACTGTGTTCCCCATAATCTTAGAACCAGGGCACCAAGGAGAAGGAGGGAGGAGATAGTGATTCTGGGAAACAGAGAGACAGCTCTTGAACTCAGATCTCCTGGCTCCAAGCCCAAGGCTCAACTGAATATCCGAGTGAGCTTCAAAGTCTCCCCAGGTCAAGCCTCGCTCTGAAACTGGCTCTGGTCAAGCCTGGGGTGCCAGAGACACGAAGGGCTCTGGAAGTGACTGCAGGAGATTAAGACAGCATGGTGGGGTAGAAGTGGAGTTCTGGTATGCGAAATGGCAGGGCCTTCGTGTAGAATTTAGCAACTGTTTTGGGTTGTGTGGGGGGTATTTTTGAATTGTTTGAGGGGTGGTTTTTTGTTTTGTTTTGCAAACACCATCTAGGAGAGAAGAGTTTAAAACAAATAACCCCAGTTAGGGAATTCCAATTTTTAATAGAAATATTAATCCCTATATCCCACCCCTTCAACCTACACACACACCAAACAACCAAACACCCACACACAAACACACCCCCATATACACACCACACACTACATACATATACAATATACTACACACACTACACTACACCGATGTACATACACATGCACACTCACACATACCACACACACCACACCACATCACATACACTAACTATGCACACACCAAATAACCACACACAAACACATCCCCATATACATACCACACACTACATGCATACACAACACTACACACATGACACACACCACACATACCAATGTACACACACACCATGTCACATCACAACACACCAAGCACCCACACACAAACACACCCTCACATACATACCATACACTACATGCATATACAATACACTTTACACACTACACATGCATGAATATACATACATACACACTCACACATACCATGCCACATCACATATACTCACTGCACACCAAATACCCACACACAAATATACCCCCATATACATAGCACATACTACATACATACACCACACACACACCACACACATATACCAATGTACACACATACACACTGTTACACCACATACACACCATACACAAACACACACACCCATGTACACACACACCACATATACTACACCACACACAGCACACGTATACACCAAGGTACACACACACTACCACCCCACACACATACACAACACATCATTTACACACCACTCACATGAACAATGCACTGGTGAGCTTGAGAAGGTCCCCAGGGAGTTTGCTTTCTAGTAATGCCTCCCCAGGGGTCTTATCCTGTCCTGTCTGTTGTCCTGGACACACACACTAACCTTCTGCCTTTCCGTCCTCTGGGGAAGATGCAGTGACTCACTAGCCTGGCTCTGTCACCTCATGCTCCTCAGGAGGCCTGGCACCTGAGAAGCTCCTTTAGATGGCCATTCTGGAGGCAAAAATTCTGACAAAATTCCATCCTATCTGGCCTCCCGTTGGCAGCACCCCACATACAAACACAAAAGTATTCATTTATTCATTAGTTACCCTACAGTGGGAGGCAGAGATAAGCAAGGCAGACACATTCCCCCACCGTTGACACTGCAACAATCACCAACCCGTTACCTAGTTAATGAGCTGTCTCAAAGGCTAGTGCGAAGAGGCAGGGCAGCTGGGAGAGCAAGTGCTGTGGACTCAGAGCTGGGAACACCTGGGGTCAAATCCCAGCTCCCCCACTCACTAGCAGGTGACCTCTCTGGGCCTCTGTGTGGACAACTTTAAAGTGGGAATAATAGCAGCCGGCTTCCCACAACCAGATGATGCACGTGAGGAGCTTAATAAAGTGGTGAGCAGAGTCAGTATCCAAAAAATGGTCACTGCTGCTGTGGAGGCTGGCTGGTTCATCCAGGCTTCGGGAGGCTTCAGCACGGTGCCCATCCCCCAGGGGTGCGGAGGCCAGGCCCCCAGGCACAGCCAATGAGCAGAAGGATATTTGCTAACTTACTCTTAGAAACGTCATCATGTTGTAATTGCTGCAGTTTACCATGCTAGTTGTTGGGTGGTTTGGGGGGATTTTTTAGGTTTTTTTTAATTATGGTAAAATACACAACATAAAATGTATCATCTTAACTGTTTTTAAGTGTACAATTCTGCAACTTTAAGTACACTCACATTGTTGTACCCATCACCACCATCCATCTCAGAACTTTTCATCTCCCCAAACTGACACTCTGCCCATCAGACACTGACTTCCTTTCTCTCTTTCCCCACAGCCTCTAGCAACCAACCTTTTACATTTTGTTTTTATCCTGGGTACACCATATAAGTGGAATTATACAGTATCTGTCCTTTTGTGACTGGCTTATTTCACTTAGCATAATGTCCTCCGGTTGATCCATGTTGTAACCTGTGTCAGACTCCCCTCCTTTTCAAAGCTGAATTTCCTTGTATATATAGGCCACACTTTCTTTAGCTATCCTTCTGTCATGGACACTTGGGTTGCTCCTACCTTTTGGCTGTTGCGAATAACACTGCTGTGAACATCTGTGTACAATATCTTTTCAAGGCCCTGCTTTCAACTCTCTGAGTATATGCCCAGAAGTAGAATTGCTGGGTCATAAGACAGTTCCATGTGTAATTTTTTGAGGAACTGCCATCCTGTCTTCCAAAGCTGCTGTCCCATTGTCCTTCCCACCAACAGTGCGCAGGGTCATAGTTTCTCCACATCCTCACCAACACTTTTCTGTTTTATTTTTGATAATAGCCATCCTAATGGATGTGAGGTGGTAAAGCTAGCTGCATTTTTTAATCTCATGTTTGTAATTGTTTTCTGTAACTTGTAGTTCTTCAAGTCATCGTTTCATGATCTTGGATATATTTGTTCCCCAGTATCCCAAAACAGGGATATGAATTGTCCTCTCAAAGTTACACCTGTGGCTGCCCCAGCACCCTTACAGGGCTCAGTGCCCACACAGGGAAGTCAGGAGCTTCCCAACTTCCTGTGTGGAAGCCTGGTGCAGGAGCTTGAGGAAAGCCCCAGGCCTATCCCTCCCCAGGTCTGTGACCTTGAACAAGTCACTTCCCTCCTGGGCCTGCTTCCTGTCCTTCAAAACCAGAACAATACCTGCCTCTTAACTCCCTTACAGAATTGGAGCCCTGGAGTAAAATACACAACATAAAATGTATCATCTTAACTGTTTTTAAGTGTACAGTTCAGTGGCATTAAGTACACTCACATTGTTGTACCCATCACCACCATCCATCTCAGAACTTTGAGATGGCTCTTGGAAAGTCTACAGCAATAGCAAAACCTCTGGGTTTGTCAAGATTAAAAAAGCCAAAAGAGAAAAGGGTGGGTTCTGCCTCTTAGCAATGCATGTAGGCAATTTCAGAGCTCAAGTTCATGAAAACCAATTGAATTATATTGAATTATGGGAGAGGCAGCTCTGTCATTTGCAACCATGGATTGTTTGAAATCCTTTTAAAGGAAAATTAAAATATTTCACAGAGGGCAACAAACTGCCAGGTGTTTTGAAGACATAATTGCTCAGCTGTCTTGGGCAAATAAGTAACTAGGCATTTTTATTTACGTCCTCCGTGTTGTTATTTTCTTGTGTTAGTGATGGGGGAAAGTACTACTGTGGAAAATACATAAAACTCTGGAAATCACTAGAAGGTTAATTGTGAAAAAAATTATATATATATATATATATATATATAAATTTTAAAAGCACGACATAACAGCATACTACAAAGACAAAGGAGAGTGCTCAGAGTTTATGTTCCCAAACATCAGAAATGGGAAGCTGTATCAGAGATGCCTTTGCTTTGAAGTCAAATCCCACAAAAGAGCTTGGGAGAGGGAGCCTTCCAAGGCTTGTGATGCTGGAGACGTAGTCTGGCATGGCCTGAGCATGGGGAGTGTCCTGAGCCTTCTTTCCACCCATGCAGCTCTGCCTTGCTCTACCCTCCCTCATCATGATCCACTTCACAGAAAGGGTTGCAAAGAGTTATTTTTCTCTCAAATGGAGATCATCTTCTCCAGTCTCTCCATTTCACAGATGAGGAACTGAGGACAAGGGGTTAGGGTCTAAGGCTCAGTCCTTCCTATAAATACCTAGGTCTCGGGATGGTCGTGTTATCAATGCCCATGACCCCACAGGGCTTGGGTCAGCCCCTGGGCCTAAGCACTAATTCTAGAAGGTGGGGAGCGGCAAGCGACATGTTCAATTGATGTCCTGTCCCCCGCATAGCCAGTCCATTTTGGCATCTTGTGGAGCCCACTTTTCTGTCTGGGCTGCTCTTTTGAATAATATGAGGGAGGCTGAAAATGAGGATGAAGAGGGTTTGCATGTAAGTCTGGTCTGAGACCCATGAAAAACCACTAATGGGGAAGGAGGAGGAACTCAGACATATTCATAGATAATTATTCCTCTTCAAAATCTCTCTAGGATTTGGGTTTATCTGTGGTGCCTTTTACCACTCCTGAAGCCACCTCCACATGAGTGGCTACATGTTAATTTTGTGCAAGTAGTGTGAGCAGTTGTATGCACATGTGTGCAGGTGCATGAGAGGTGAGTTTACCTGCAAATAGGAACTTCCTCAGCCTTCTACTAATCCCACAAGCACCCATAAGGAGGTGTCTTGTTGTAACCTGTGAACCTACACCTCCCCCACCAGAGTGGTCTGCACTGAGCCATCCAGCAAATAAAGGTAAGTGTCCACTGTATACTGGGCTCTGTGCTGGCCCTAAGAACCCAGAGAGGAAAAGGATACAACTCTTACTCAGGACAAGACAGACTCAAGAAGCAATTTTTGAAGAGAGAGAGAGAGATTTCAGCTGGTCCTTAAAGGGCAAGGAGGGGTTTGCCTGGCAAGGGAGGGGCAAAAACCAGTGTCACAGGAACAGAGGTGTGAAGCAGCTCCTGTTCAGGCAGCCACAGGAGGAAGTGAGAGGTGCTGGGGGCAAGTTGTCAGTGATTCACTGAGAGTCTTGGGGCAGGAGCTGTGGTGTTCATGCAGCCCAGCACCTGGTGGAGGGCCAGCCCTCAGCCGGTGCTTAAGAGAGTGTGCCAAATGAGTGGAGAGGAGGACAAAGTAGGGAGCAGAGAATGGAAAAGTGAATTGTGGCTTATTCACAGAATGGAATTCAGAGAGCAATTAAAACTAGCACCATAAACGCAGATGACTCTCAAAAATGTAATGGTACCTGAGTAAAGCAAGAAGCTTTCAACATGCAAAACAGCACTACACATACACACACATACATTAGGTTAAACTACATCAAATTGCCAGTGTTTGACCATTCTGACATAGAAAAAGAGCATCTCATTTGGTTGAACCTGAGGTGAGATCACAAAAGCTGGCGTATCCATAGCATGGAATACCACTCAGCAACGAAAAGGAGCAAGCTATTGACACATGCACCAGCTTGCCTGAATCTCAAGGTGATTATGCTGAGTAAAATGAAGCCATCTTCAAAGTTTATGTACTGCATGATTCCATTTTTATAACATGCTTGGGATGACAAAAGTATAAAGATGGAGACAGGTTAGTGGTTACCAGGCCCAGGGAGGGCAAAGGAAGGGAGGTGACTGTGGCTATGAAAGGGTGGCACAGTGACCTTCATCATGAACTGTTGTGTATCTTCACAGTGGTGGTCATGGGGATTCACATGTGAGGCCATTGCATAGAATTAAAGACATACACGTACCCACACATGAATGCATCTAAATCTGTTAAAATCTGAATAAGGTCAGTTTGTTTGTCAGTGTCAGTATCTTCATTGTGATGTTATATGACAGTCATACTGGAGGTGAGCACTTCAAGAAACTGGATGAAGAGTATATGACATCTCTCCTGTGTTATTTCTTATTGCATGTGATTCTAGAACTCTCTCAAAATAAAAAGTTAGGACACACAAGGTAGGGATTCCTGTGAAGATGGTGGTGTAGGTGAATGCAGTACTCAGAACTCCCACCACCACATCAGAATTACACCTCAATTACAGAACAACCATCATTTATAACCATCTGAAATCTAGCTGAACAGAAGTCCTACAACTAAGGATATAAAGAAAAAGCCACACTGAGACTAGTAAGAGGGGCAGAGACTCACACAGGCTGGTCTTACACCCATGTGTGGCAGTTAAAAATCAGGAGGGATATCTCAGCTACAGAGGGCTCCCACTAAGGAGCGAGAGGTCCCAGCCCAGGGTTCTGGTGCTGGGAAGAGAAGTCCCCATACCTGCTGCCTGTAAAAACCAGTGGGGATTATGGCTGAGGGAGACAGGACTTCTGGAGTCCCAGGTGTTCCTCTTAAAGAGTCCACACATGAACTTACTCAAGACTCACTCACTTGCTCTGAGCTCCAACACTAGGGTAGCTGCTCTAAAGGCACCAAGGACATACAGGAAGGAACTGAATTGTCTGGCATCAGGGAGGGGCAGCTTTCTCCCAGGTAGAAGTGCTGGCAGAGGCCATTATTTTTTCACTGAGCCCGTCCACACAGGCAGGCACCATATCTGAGTCTCCATCAACCTTGCTAACACTGTTAGCCCAACCCTGGTGATTCCCTGAGACCCTGCCTCACCCAACTTTCATGCCCACCCAAGCCATTTTCAGTGACTTTTCTATAGTAATGGCCTCTCTTGCCTCATGCTTCAGACTTTCCTAAAATCTCTCAAACAAGAAGCATCTGACCTTTGCATACCCCATATCTCTTGCTAACTGGCCCCGGACCTGGCACTAGCAGCAGCCAGCCTTGGCCCCTCTGGGCACCTCCAAGCCCAGCACAAGTAGCAGCCATCCGAAGATCACCCTGTACTCGTGCTGTGTGACCCCAGGCAGGGCAGAGCAGTGGCTGACCTTGCACCTCCCAGGAGACCCCAGAACCAGTGCACCTGAGGAACAGCTTCAGACCACACCGGATTACAATGCTATCACCTCCATGAGCAACACACTCAAGGGCCAGACTCTGCAGGCACCAAATCCCCAGTGAAGCAAGTTCTACTCCATAGGGTTGGCGCCTGCACAGCAACTCCTCACTGTAGTCCCAGCTGGTCCTCACATCTGATCAGACTGGAGGTCAGTTCCTCCCAGTGACATGCCAACAGCAATCAACTACAACAGTGCAGTGCACACCTGGAGCACCCAGCTCTAGTGACTGGGGAGGCTGTGCCACTAGGCCCTACAGGACACCTACTACATGCGGCCATTCTACCAAACCCAGAAGATTAGCAGCTCTATCTAATACATAGAAACAAACACAAGGAGGCAGCCAAAATAACGAGATAAAGAAATAGGTCGCAAGTGAAAGAACAGAAGAACTCTTCAGAAAAAAAAAAAGTAAGTAAAATGCAGGCAAGCAAACTACCAGATACAGAGTTCAAAACAATGGTTATAAGGATGCTCGGGGAACTTAGTGAGAACTTTAACAGCATAAAAAAGACATGGATCCCTGACCGGTGTGGCTCAGTGGATTGAGCACCAGACTGAGAAGCAAAGGGTCAACGGTTTGATTCCCAGTCAGGGCACATGCCTGGGTTTCAGGCCAGGTCCCCAGTAGGGGGCACACAAGGGAAAACCACACATTGAAATTTCTCTCCCTCTCTTTGTCTCTCTCTTCCCCTCTCTCTAAAAATAAATAAAGTCTTTTTTAAAATAAAACATGGAAACTGTAAAAAAAATCAGAAATAAAGAATACTCTAACTAAAATAAAGAATAAATTACAGGGAATCAACGGTAAGGTTAATGAAGCAGAGGTTCAAATCAGCAATTTGGAATGTAAAGAAGCAGAAAATATCCAATCAGAACAGCAAAAAAGGAAAAAATAATCTAAAAAATGAAGATAGTATAGGGAATTTCTGGGACAACATCAAGCCTACCAACATTCACAACACAGGGTGCTGGGGGAAAGAGAGAGCAAGAAATTGAAAACATATTTGAAAAAAATAATGATGGGAAACTTCCCTAACCTGGTAAATGAAATAGACATACAAATTCAAGAAGCACAGAGAGTCCCAAACAAGTTGAACCTAAAAAGGCATACACCAAGACACATCATAATTAAAATGCCAAAGGTTAAAGACAAAGAGGGAATCTTAAAACAGCAAGAAAGAAGTAGTAGTTACCTACAAGGGCGCTCCCATAAGACTGTCAGCTGATTTCTCAACAGAAACTTTGCAGGTCACAAGGGACTGGCATGAAATAGTCAGTGCAATGAAAAACAAGGACCTACAACCAAGATTACTCTACCCAGCAAAGCTTTCATTTGGAATCAAAGGACAGGTAAAGAGCTTCCCAGACAAGAAAAACTAAAGGAGTTCATCACCACTAAACCAGTATTATAAGAAATATTCAAGGGTCTCCTTTAAGAAAAAGGAAAAAGATAAAAAATATGAATAATAAATGGCCACAAAAAAGAACAAAATCTTAACCATTTGTGACAGCATGGATAGACCTAGAGGGTATTATGCTAAGTGAAATAAGTCAATCAGAGAAAAACAAATACCATATGGTATTTCACTTATATGTGAAATCTAAAAAACAATATAAGCAAGCAAACAAAGCAGAAACAGACTCATAGATACAGAAACAGTCTGATGGTTGCCAAAGGGGAGGATGGTTGGGGAACTGGGTGAAAAAGGTGAAGGGATTGAGAAGTACAGCTTGGTAGTTGCAAAATAATCATGGGATGTAAAGTACAGCATAGGGAATATAGTCAATAATACAGTAATAACTATGTATGGTGCCAGTGGGTACTGAAAATATCAAGGGGAACACTTTATAAAGTATATGATTGTCTAACCACTATGCTGTACACCCAAAACTAATACAAAATGTAAACTGTAATTGAAGAAAACTTGTTTAAGAATTTGTAAATTTCCTTGGTGATTCTGGGTACAGCCAGGTTGGAGAATCATGGGTCTACAAGAATACTGGCTTGGCTTAGTTGCATCAGAACAAGAGAGAGCTACTGGATGCTTCCTGGGAGCAGGGAGGTAGGGAGTGGCATTGCTGCTGATGGGGAGGCAGGGCAGGGTAGAGGCTGAAGGAAAGCTTTCTGGTCACGTCCCATGACTGCTCTGTACTGGTCAGGATTAATACCTATTGGAAAGTGTTGTGAGCTGAATCGTGTCCTCCCATATTCATATGTTGAAGTCCTCTAACTTCTAGTGTCTCAGAGTGTGATGGCATTTGGAGACAGGGTCTTTAAAGAGTTGTAAGGGTGAGCCCTGGTCCAGTGTGACTGGCGTCCTTATAAGAAGAGGAGATTAGGACACAGATATGTATAGAAGGAAGAGCATGTGAAGAGACAGGGAGAAGACAGCCACCTGCAAGCCAAGGAGCAAGGCCTCAGAAAAAAATAACCCTGCTGACACCTCAATCTCAGACTTCTGGCCTCCAGAACTATGGGAAAATAAATTTCCATTGTTTTTTAAAAAGACTCACAAGGTAATGATTACTGCTAAACTTAAGATAGAGGTTCTCTCTGGGACAAGGAGTGGATTATGCAGATAGAGAGAGATACACAGGGAGATTCAACATTTTCTGTCTTGTTTTCCTTCTTAAAAAAGAAAAATCTGAAGCAAATATGGCATAATGCCAAGGCTCTATAAAGCTGGATGGTGGGTGCACAACAGTTTCTCTTATTATTCTCTATCACATTTTTATGTTTGAAATAGTTCATATTTTTTAAAAAAGCTAATCTTGCATAACTCTTTGCATCTGAGCCCAGGATTGTGTCTGGGATACAGAGGGCTGAGGGTGCAGGGGAGGGGCAAAGGGCTCACTGAGAGGAGAGAGGGTGGCCAGAGCCCCCACCTCGCAGACCACAGAAACTACCCACTCTGAGCCCCCCTCCACCTTTCTTCACAGCCTCCAGAGAAGGAGGGTGCCCTGCCTCGGCAGGTGGGCAACAAGACTGAGTGCGGCCTGCTGGGCTTTGTGCTGGACCTGAAGCAGGACTACGAGCCCGTGCGCAGCCAGATGCCAGAGGAGAAGTTATACAAAGTGTACACGTTCAACTCCGTGCGCAAGTCCATGAGCACAGTCATCAAGCTGCCGGACGAGAGTTTCCGCATGTACAGCAAGGGCGCGTCTGAGATCGTGCTCAAGAAGTAAGTGGCACGGTGAGCGGGCAGGGGAGCAGGGAGCCAGGGACTATGGGGTGACACAGCTCGGACTGCCCTGTAGGCCTGGCCAGAGGAGCCATCTGGCACCCAGAGGCTCAGAGAGGGCCCTGCCCACTGACCCACAGCAAAACCATCTCCGGGGCTACCATTTCCTCTTTAAAATGTCTACAGAGAGTCCTCTTCCTCCTTCTCCTTTAGTAGGAAGTTCTACACATTATCACAGTTAGATCTCTCTTAGTTCACTTCCCTTGATATAGAGTTGGTTCATGGTAGTGATTTTCACTGTTAGCCAGTCTCCTCTGATTAGAAAAAAGCCTGGGGAACTAAGCAAGTCACTGCCCCAGTCTAGCCCTCAGTTTCCCCACTTGTACTTCGAGAGGATTTATCTAGTCCAATGGTTCTGAACCCTGGCTACATGCTGGAATCACCCCAGTGAGCTTTTAAGACACCATTGTTTCCTGGACTCACCGCAGACACACTGAAGGGGAACCCTCTGCGGTAGGCGTCGCACACGGGTGTGCATTTATTCATTGTTTCCCCGTGCCACGATAGTGTGCAAGCAGGGTTAGTAACCACTGGCCTAAGTTTTATGTCCTTTGAAAGCCATTTTAGTCATGGAACTATTTTTTCATGTGAAATTTTGTGAATTTAAAAGAGATGAAAGTAAACCTGCTCTTGCTGAGTGGATGGGGGCAGATATTACAAAAGGCTGACTGATTTCTTTTTGACTGGTCCTGATTTCATTCCTGCCTGGGGCCCACAGGGCCTGAGGCAGCCCTGAAGCATTATGACAGATGGACTGGTGAGGCACTGGATGACCCATCACAGCCAGCTGGGCATCCCTGGGGAGGGGAAGGTGAGCTTGAGCAAGTCAGAGGGAAGATCCTTAGGCCCCTGGATGGACTTTATCCATTTCCATCCTGTCTTCCCTCAGATGCTGCAAAATCCTCAACGCAGCAGGTGAGCCCAGGGTCTTCCGGCCCCGTGACCGGGATGATATGGTGAAGAAGGTCATTGAGCCCATGGCCTGTGATGGGCTCCGCACCATCTGTGTAGCCTTCCGCGACTTCCCCAGCAGCCCCGAGCCTGACTGGGATAATGAGAATGACATTCTGAATGACCTCACCTGTATCTGCGTGGTGGGCATCGAGGACCCTGTGCGGCCTGAGGTAGGCAACCCCTGCCCCACCACCACCACCTCCAGCAGATCAGGGAAGAGGGTCAAGGCTGGGAGTCTAGTCGGCTGGGTGACCTGGCATAAAGTCACCTCACCTCTCTGAGGCTTAGTTACCCCGTGATGCCCACAGGGTCTTTTCTTTACTGGCTTTTACACATTCAGACTCACCAGACCAGCACAGGCCAAAGTTGCATCGATCTGCTCGGGTTATACCACAGAAACCGCAGCCTACAAGCAGTCCTGGAACCGTTCACCCAGCCACCCTAGACCTTCCCACTGGCCCCTGAAGGAACAGGTGTGAGGACTGCCCTGCCTTAGAAGCCCCTTGCCGTATAGGAGCCAGGATCTCCTGTAACAAATTCATAGGATTCCTAGGTCCCTGCAAAGGAGATGGCCATAACAAAGGTCACCAGACTCAGGAAAACCCCAAGTATGGTATCCCATCAGCATTTAGGGTTCTCCCCATCAAGATCCAGATTACTGGTCAGTTCACACTCACCAGCTTGCCTAGGGTCACAGCTGACAGTTTGCCTTTATCAGGTTTCCAAGGGAACAGAGCCAGAAAGTTAACAGAAGGTCAGATTCTCAAGCAGAAGGGAAGGGGAATCACAGCAGCACAGCCCTCTCCATAAGGATCGAGGGAGGTGATGCATTAAGTGCACCTAGTGTGGTACCCAGCTTTTAGTAGGTCTTCAGTCTCCTTTAGCTGAATCTGAGCCAAGAATTCAGCAATGGGGATTTGTAGGGTTGGAAAGGATAGGACACAGGTGGTTAGTCAGGCTGTCCAGGCCAGTGAGAGGTTGTCGGGAAAGGAGAGAGCTACCTCAAGTCTCTAAAACAGCAGAACTCAGGGCATGAGGCAAGGTACAGGAGGGATCAGCCTCCACTTCCTCCAAAGACTAACACAGCTGCTGGGTCCGGACCCAATTCCTTGGCCAGGCCCTGGCTGGGTCCACATTGGCCATGGCTGTAGGATTTGGTGACAATACCCCAGGGGCTATCTTCCTCCACCAAGGGCACCTTCAGTCTTCCCCACTTGCCCCGACTCCATTTTCTGGGGGCCTCTGGCATTCTTGCTCATCTTGAAGACTCTGTTTTCCCTTCTTTCAAGTGAAAGGGGATAGACAAGATGCTAACCAAGTTTCCAGCCCTGCTGTTGGTTCCAAAGACCAAAAGAAACAAGAAGGTCCCAGACATGGACTTTCACATTCAGGCAACAGGGAGAGAGGTCAAGAGTGTGAGCTCAGGCATCAGACAGACCTGGGATGCTGAGTCCTAACATTACTGGCTGCGTGACCTTGGACCAGTTACATAATCTCTCTGAGCCTGTTCCTTCATCTGTAAATGTGATAATAATAGTACTACACACACACACACACACACACAGGGAATACTGTACAACTTCAGACCATGCACATACAAGCAACAAGCAGGGTGGCTGGCACAGGATAGCTGGTCCATAAGTGTGGGTCCCCTTCCTCTCTGCCCCTCCCAGTACAGTCATCATTCTGGGTCCAGTGACACATACAGCCCCTGATAAGGAGCCTGGCTTATGGCAGGTGCTCGATAAGTGTCTGTGAAAGGAATGAATGAGAGGGACGGGACTTAAACCCCAGTCTTCTAACACTGTGCCTGGTGCTCATCTTATACACACACACCTCTGCACTCTCACCCACAGCCTAAACAGCCAAGGCCCTGGCGCTTGGCACCAGAGCCTGTGTGTTTCCCTGCCGACTGCATCTCCCCCTGGACAGACAGGCCATTTTTCAGCCCCCCTGTGGAGCGCCTGCTCATTCCCAGCTGCTAGTGGGTTCAGGCTTCACCGTGATGTGTTATCTCCTTACAAGCCATGGAGACATGTCCCTGTGCATGCAGTACATGAGGCCCGCCTGTGGCTGCCCTGATCTTCCCATCCCCAGAACCCCCCTCTGGCCCCACAGGCCCGAAGCTGCTGGCCCCTCACCCTGCCTCAAAAACACCACTGAGGTGGGTGGTAAGCAGCACTGGACACACACTTTTTTGGCCGTGACCACAATAATAAGAAATGTATTTTATGCCTGACTCATTAAACACACACGCTTAACCAAAATGAGGATCTCACGAAGTCATGTGACGCACTTAAGTATTTCCCATTGTCTTGTCTTTCTTTCTTTTTGAAATGCTGGCCACCACCCACGAAACTGATTTTACAATCCACTAACGGGGAGGAGGGGAGGGCAACTCAAGGTTTGCACTGCTGATCTGGTCTTAACACCTTCCCACACCTCCAATTTGCGGACCAAAACACTGAGGCCCAAACAGGGAGAGTGATTTTCCCAGTCTCATTGTAAGCGGCTGAGGGAATCCAGACTAGAACAGGTTTTCTGCTTTCCTGCCCCAGGACTTTTTCCTGGGTGCCACAAAGAAAGGAAAGGCAAGTAGCTGTGAGTCAGGAGGGTGAGGAAAGGGGGGAGGAGGCCTGAGAGGAGCTGAGCTGGGTCCCTGGCATTTTCTGTTGGCAGCCTGGTCATCCAGAGACTGCGCCTCTCTGTGCCTCAGTCTCCCCATCTGTAAAATGGGAGCTTGGCCCAGGTGCTCCTCCAGTCCCTTGCAAGTTCTGACCTTCTGAGCCAGCTCATTGGAAGGCTTCCCTTTGTGCCTTCCTTCTCTTCCTTCAGTTAACACACTCCTGCTGGTGACCTTCTCTCTCTCACGTACACACCAAGGATGTAGATTTAGAAGTTGTAAGTTGTGTTAGAGAGCAGTGGCTTACTCAAGTGACACAGTAGTCACAAGAGACGTAGGTTCTAATCCTTCACAGAAGACCTCGATGCATCTTTTCCCCCGGCATTAGTGTCCCCATCTGAACAATGAGAAAGTTGGGCATTCACAAGGAAGGGACACAGGAGGGTTACTGGTGACACTACTTGAAGACATAAAAGCTTTGACCTGCTGATTCAGCACCTCCCAGAGGGCAGGGGTGGATGCAAGGTCTGAGAGACCAACAGGTGTAGTTTTTATTTTTGATTTCTTTTAGGCTAAGTAATTTGTGCACATGGAGCCCAATTCAAAAGGTCCAATGGCACAGTCGGGGTGAAGCAACCCCAGTGCCACCCCTAGTTCCCCAGCTCCCACCTCAGAGGCAGCCACCCTCACCAGTTTCTTGGATGGCCCTTGGGGAACATCTGTGCCTGCAGTGGGTGTCTTTGTGTCAGGTTCTCCTGGGCAGCCTTGAGGCCAGCCAGAGTGAGACCCTCAGCCTGGACCACCTCTCGACTCCTGAGGGCACATTCAGATTCACTTTGCAGCTGCCATAGGAAAACAAACTCTGGCACCTTAGTTTCCCCATCTGTCAAGGGGGCAAATCTTGGATTGCCTTCCTTCCTCAAGAAGACAAAGGACAGAATAAATAAAAACAGGCTTGCTGAACATCCCACCCTAAGACACTACCACAGGTACATTTTCTGAGGCTGATTGAAGCCAGTGTGGGTAAAGCCATCAGGAGAGAGCCGTCTGGGTTTGCTGGGCTAGCCGGGAAGTGGGAGCCCTCAGAGTCACAGACAACGGCTGTCGCCAGAAACAGCAGATGTTTAAAAGCCTTTATTTAATGAAAACAGGAAGCACCCATTTCCTAGCTGTTTTTTCTCGGTGAGAAATAGGATAATTTTAGCAAAAGAAGGAATTTTTTAAAAATTTTTACAGCTATATTATCTATGTGGAAAGCATATTTCAACCAGATTGATGCCTCTGGGGCATGAGTTTTAATCATCTCTGGATCCCCAGTGCCCAGAACCATTAAATGTTCAATAGCTGTTTGTCAAATAAATGAATGAGTGAGCAATAGGAGGAAGTACTGAGACTAGGTGATGGAAGTGTCCCATTGGGTTGGAGCAAGCAAGGATGGCTTCGTGAATAGAGAGCATTTCCCATGAAAGAAGGGACATTCCAGGCAGAGGGGACAGCACAGGCAAAGGCAAGCAAGTGGGAAGGGCAAGCAAGGGAAAGCAAGGGAAAGGCAAGCAAGATGGGGCTAACTGTTGGGAATTAGTGAATACCCCAGTCAAATTGATAAGGGAGAAAAAGGCCAGAAATAGATCTTGGAGCTAATTTGTGAAGGGTTTGCATGACCCATCTAAATCCATTCACCTAGCTATGTATAAAATCACATGTCCCAGGTCAGACTTCAAAGGACTTAACCACAAAGATGGTTCACAGTGCCCCGCATTTACAGAGCACCTTCTCTGTGCCAGGCCCCCTGGAGTGTTCCAAGAATGGGCAGTGCGCCCCCTCCAGAGCACATAGCCTAAGGAACCATCCTGAGAAGGAGGAAATGTAGATGCATAGCATACAAGAGCATGAAGCAGGACAGGATGGAAGCACAGCAAAGTGTCCAGTTAGGAGGGCCTCTGCCCAGAAAGGAAGTGGAGCATCTCAAGGTGGCCAGGGAGGTTCCTCAGGTGTTTCCAGGTCTGTCTCAAATTGCCCCACATTTGAGGCAGGTCACAGGATGTAAGGTACCCAAGAGTCATGGTGGGGTGTCCACTTATCCCACGCGCCAACAGTGGCTCCTGATGCCCAGATACCCACTTCACCCCACCCCCATTGCATCTGCATCCACACACTCCCTCTGCATCTCTGCCCTCCCCCAGCAAAAAAAAAAAAAAAAGAAGAAGAAAAAGAAGACTAACAGTGTGTGGGTGCTTGGTGCTGTTCAGCCCTTGCCACAGAACCCTCCAGTCTCGCTGAAGGGTAGAGACTATCATCCCCATTTTACAGGTGAGGACACCAAGTCTGGGTTCGCACCCAGAGCAAAACCCTGAGTCCTCTATCCCAAAGCAGGAAAACTTCCACTGCACAGACAAAAGTGTGGAGGCCATAATAATCAGCTTCATTTTTCTCCCCAGCTGACTTATTTGGGGGAGCCTTGGGGATGTGGTTCCAGGCAGGCAGAATTTAGTTCCCTGAGATAGTCTTGAAAGCAGAAGGCTTTCTAAAACATGGCACCAATCACCTTCATCCCAGTTCAGAATTTGCCATGGCTCTTAGGCCCAAAGGAACAAGTCCCTGCTTCCTGCACCTTCAGACCTCAGGCCCCTCTTCGCTTCATGGTCCCCGCCTCAGCCTCAGCCCCTCCAGATCAGCCAAAATGGTTCGTCTGCAGTTCCCTTCTACCTTCTCTGCCTTTGCACTTCATGGGATGGTCTTCTGCAGCCAGGACCACAATAAAGTGGTCATCTACGTAGCCCCAGCCAAGGCAGTGTGTCAGGCACCAGAGCCTCAATTAGTGTTAGCTGAACAGAAAAAGCTCAAACGTCTTCTCCTCCAGGAAGCTCTCAGAGATTTCTCCTCCCTATCCACTTCCTTTTATTTTTTTATATATTTTAATATATTTTATTGATTATGCTATTACAGTTGTCCCATTACCCCCCTTCATTCCCCTCCACCCTGCACACCCTCTCCCACCCACATTCTCCCCTTTAGTTCATGTCCATGTGTCATAAGTTCTTTAGCTTCTACATTTCCCATACTATTCTTGCCCTCCCCCTGTCTATTTTCTACCTACCATCCATGCTACTTATTCTTCATACCTTTTATCCCTCTCTCCTCCTCCCACTCCCCTGTTGCTAACCCTCCATGTGATCTCCATTTCTGTGGTTCTGTTCCTGTTCTAGTTGTTTGCTTAGTTTGTTTTTGTTTCAGGTGTGGTTGTTAATAATTGTGAGTTTGCTGTCATTTTACTATACATATTTTTTATCTTCTTCTTCTTAGATAAGTCCCTTGAAC
>CM052544.1:37272440-37340632 GCA_028533065.1 Trachops cirrhosus
TGGACTTCCTGGAAGTCTATTTCCTTTGCCAGATTGGGGAAGTTCTCCTTTATTGTTTAAATAAGTTTTCCACTTGATGCTCTTCCTCTTCTCCTTCTGGTGCCCCTATAATTCGGATGTTGGAATGTTTGAAGATGTCCTGGAGGTTCCTAAGCCTCTCCTCATTTTTTTGAATTCTTATTTCTTCATTCTTTTATAATTGTATGTTTTTTTCTTCCTTCTGGTCCACTCCATTGATGTGAGACCCAGCTTTCATTCCATCACTGTTGGTTCCCTGTGCATTTTTCTTCATTTCACTTATTGTAGCCTTCATTTTTAAATCTAATTTTCGACCAAAATTAACCAATTCTGTGAGCATCCTGATCACCAGTGTTTTGAACTGTGCATCTGATAGGTTGGCTATCTCTTGGTCACTTAAAAGTATTGGTTCTGGTGCTTTCATTTTTTTCTCCTGTTTCAGCCATCTTTTTTTGTTTTGTTTTGTTTTTGGTCTGGTTGTGCCTGTTACATATGAGGGGCAGAGCCTTAGGTGTTCACCAGGGCGGGGTACCCCAGTTGCTGGGTTGTGATGCTATATGTGGAGGTGGGGTTCAAGAGGAAACAATGGGGCTTGCTCCTCTCTCCATCAGACTTTAGTCCCTTATCCCGCTTCCCCCAAGCAAACTGGACCTTTCTGGCACCAATTCCCATGTGGGTGGACTTGTGCACCCCGTGGGTCTTTCCAACGACCTCTCCTGTGAGTCTGGGAGTCTCTCCTTGCGCCTCAACCCTCACAGGTGTTTTCAGTCAGTGCCCCGAGGCTCTGTTTCCCAGCGCTGGGATCCTGGGTTGTGCACAGTGCCTTGCTTCACAATTGCCGCCTGGCTGGGTCTGCTGGTTGCCACCCCTCGGCCGGGGTCTGCCAGCTGCCGCTTGGGCGCCCAGGGTCCACCCACTGCAGTCTTATGCACCCAGTCCCAATGCTCTTTGTGCTGCGTGACCCCTCCACCTGGCTGCCCAACTCTGCCCCTCCTACCAGTCTGGATGAATGTGTCTATTTTAACTCTTTGGTTGTCCAACTTCCATACAGTTCAATTTTCTGTCAGGTCTGGTTGTTATTCTGTTTCTAAATTGTTGTCCCTATCTTGGTTGTGCGAGGAGGCACAGTGTCTCTACCTATGCCTCCATCTTGGCCGGAAGTCCTCCACTTCCTTTTAAAGTAACAGCATCCTCCTTTGTGTTTCCAGAGCCCTTTATACAGATCTTTATCAAAGACAAAGATGCTGTCCCCACACAAGAGTACAGGTCTGACTCAGAGTAATCACTGTCTTATCTGGAAAAAGAACACTTGAGTGAAATATGTGGAAGGACACGATAGACTTGTTCCACCATAAAGCAGTCAGCCAACTGTAGTTTTCCAATTTCTTTGAAACAAACAACCTAAATTATTTCTTTTCAGGCAGGAGCCAGAAAAAGTATGTGTTCCCAAAAGAACAGTGGATCCTTCCTATCCTCTGGGACAGAAGACAGCAGCGGGCTGCAGCACAGGCTACAGGCATTGTGAGGACATGATAGATTATGTAAACAGGATCTTAGACATTCCACATCCCCATTCCCTCCGGCTCCGTAAAAAGAGGTCACATTTGCTTATGCACGCAGCTGCTGTGACATGAGGCAGGGACCTGGTGCATGTGATCTCCATTCCTGAGTGGGCCCTGGAAGGCTCTTCCTTGGCCCTGGAAATACACCTACAAGAGAATGTGGTCAGCTCACCTGTGCTAGTCCCTCAGTGACAGGGAGATCGCTACCTGCCACCACACAGCAGGTCTCTCAGGGAACACATAGCCAGAGAGGCCTCCTTACCTGGACCCGGACCCTGCCTCTCCACGTCATTTGTCCCTCACCCCATCACCAGGTGGTCATTCTCAGGAGTCTGGATTTTCTCCACAAGCAGCGGGTGGAGCCCCTGAAAGAGAGTGACGTCACAGGCTGAACTTCAGGTTGCTGGTGGTCACTGGAAAGAGGAGAGAGGGGCACGGCCAGACGCAGGGAGACTGAGGAGGAGCCGGACAGTGACCTTGCTTAAGATGGTGGTATAGACAGGTGTGAACAGAGGCCACGTATTTTCAAGGTTGATCCTTATTCTTAAAATCCTGAGGTCAGAAAGGGGATTAGCAGGCAGGAGTTATCAATAGGTATGGTTTGGACCAGTATTATTTTCTTAATTTAATCTTTATTGAATTTTTTCCATTACCATTCAGTCCCCTTCTACACCCCTCCCCACAGTGGACCAATATTCTAACTCTTTTTATTTGCCAGGGCTGCTGTGACAAAATGCCACAGTCTGGGTGGCTTCAACAACAGAGCTGTACTGACTTACGGTTCTGAAGGGCAAAAGTCCAAAATCAAGGTGTCGGCAGGGTTGGTCCTTCTGAGGCTGTGCGGGGAGGACCTATCCCGGGCCGCTCCCCTGGCAGCTGGTGCTTTGCCGGCAGTCTTCAACATCCCCTGCCACGTGGCAGCATTGCCCCGATCACTGCCTTCCTGCAGTGTGCGTGTTGTGTCCGAACTTCCCCTCATTATGAGGACACCAGTCACCTTGGATGAGGGTCCCCCCTAATGACTTCATCTTAATTTGATTGCCTCTGTAAAGGCCCTACCTCCAAGTAAGGTCACATTCCAAGGTCCTGGGGATGAGGATTTCAGTGTGTCTTTGGCAGGGACACATTTCAGCCTAAAACAGTCTCCACACTCTCTCAAAGGTGACTTGGCAGAGTCAGCTCCCTGAGATGCTCCAGGGTGAAAGTGAGCTCCTGGGCACTGGGATGTACAGGAGTGGGGTGTGGGACTCAGCCCCGCCAGGCCTGAGATTATGAAATGCTTTGGTCTTTCAGTACACAGGATTTTCTGCCCTTGACATGTCCTTTCCTGCTAAAAAAAAAATGTTTTGCAGTAAATATTGCCTTACTATTTTATTATTTGTTGCTGTTAATGGGGAAGAATTTTGTTCAGTTGATCTGTGTTGTCTGTAAAGTTGATCTGTGTTCTGGCAGCTCCAGGCTGGCTTTTGCATCCTAATTTCGGGCCAAATCCACAGCTCTGCATAAGGTTGGGAACTGGGTGGTTGGGTAGGAGTGAGGCCTTGCTGGCTTCTGATTGGCTAGCTCTGCTCTGGCCTGATTGGCCCAGATGTCACTCTATCATTACAGAGAGGGCAGGAAGCAGTTCTTATTCTCACAGGGAAATGTCATATTTTACATGAGACAGTCATTTGCGTTTATTCTAAGCCAGTATCACATTCTATAAATAAAATACAATGCCCCCTCCAAACAAAAACATAATACACAAAAGTATTTATAATTGACTTTGCAGGAAATGTGCATGTGGATAAAGCAGGGACAAGATCCTGTGCAGTAGTAGAGTGTTTTATACTCTGACCTGGGGCGAGATCTGAGGGAGCATTTATTGGGATCTTTCTCAAAGTCCTTGCCCGGGTCTGGATAGCATTGGTTTCATCCTTGGATGGACTGTCACAGTTGATAGGTGGTGGGTGCCTGGAACTCTGCAAAGAAGAATTCTGAGACCACGTCAGAGTTTAATCAGAGGGTGCCACGATCGATTAGCAATGCCTGGCATGGGAAGAGCATTGGTGGAGATAATCCATGTGCCATCAGTATCTCCTGGTCATCTAGGCCCCTTATAGTGGAGCGGCCTGTGAGCAGGACTCAATCTAGAATCCATGAAGGCAGGGAGGGCCTGCCCAAGGTGGTGCTCACCCCCTTGACCTCTGCCCTCCCACTCAGGTCCCAGAAGCCATCCGAAAGTGCCAGCGGGCAGGCATCACCGTCCGCATGGTCACTGGTGACAATATCAACACAGCCCGGGCTATAGCCATCAAGTGTGGCATCATCCATCCTGGGGAGGACTTCTTGTGCCTTGAGGGCAAAGAGTTCAATCAGAGGATCCGCAACGAGAAGGGAGAGGTACGTGGCCCAGGTCTTCAGAGGTGTGAGCTTGGACGGTGGACTGGGAGGTATGGGTGCTGCATGCCTGTCCAGAAGCCAGCCAATGTGCCAAGAGCCCAGTGACTCTAGGCGAGTCCCCTCCTTTCTCTGGGCCTCAGCTTCTCTCCCTGACCCCATGGACCTGCCTCCTTCCACATCCCTCTCCAGATTGAGCAAGAGCGAATCGACAAGATCTGGCCAAAGCTACGGGTGCTGGCTCGCTCCTCCCCCACAGACAAGCACACCCTGGTCAAAGGTAAGACTTGGACGGGCACAGGCAATTCTGCGGCCCAGGTGCCAGGCCTCTCCACACCTTCACCCCAGGCACCTGCTGCTTTTGCCTGGGGCTCCCCACTCCTAGAACACCCCAATCTCATCCCCTTTGCAGCCCTGGAGGGCTCCTAAAGGCCACAGTAAGGTCAAGAGGATGTGAATCTTCTCTCTGGGCTTCAGCTCTTACAGGAAGCAATGGGGCGGCCTATCTAGGGGTCAAAACTCATGGCCTGAAGGTTGAATGGGATCCACAGGCATGTTTTATTTGGGTGGTATAATGACTTTTCTATGTTGAATTTCAGTGACTTTATATAGACCCTGCCCTCTCACGTTTGACTCCATCGACACTCCGTATTGTCTGACACTCAGCCCACTTCATTTACTTATGTTCTGTCTGGCCCCAGAGCTTAGAACTTTGAGACCTTTAATCTGCTTGGTGTCTGAGGCCCCTGACCAACATTTGTAACCAGGCCCTCAAGGATGGGCTATCCTGGGAGGAACAGCCTGAGAGATGAGGCCAACAACCAGCATCCTTCTCCTTCCCTGTCTCCCTCCAGGGAGAGGGCACGCCCCTTGCTGAGCCCACCCAAGTGGCCAGATGCTGGGCACTTTCAGAGTCACACAGCCCTGGGTTCAAGTCCTGGCTCTGCCACTGATTTGCTGTGATCTTGGGCAATTCCCTCCCACTCTGGGGCTCAATTTTTCTATCTGTAAAGTGGCCATATAAGGAAGGCTTCTGGCTGAGGTCATCTCTAGGACATCTTGGGTTCCTTTCCCAGAGGTGTTGCGCAAGGACATTAACGACAGAGGATCTGGCCTGGGACAGAAACACAGAACCCCAGAACCACAGACACCCAAGCAGGAGACCCCCAGTTCATCCCCATTTTTTATCCAGTCGCTCGTTCATTCACTCACTCATTGTCTTGGTAAATGCTCATTGAGGACCATGTGCTGGGCCCTGCTCTTAGTAGCCATGGCCTTTCCCTGTTGGAATCCATGGTCCAGGGCCCATCCAGCAGACACTAGATAGCTGGTTTCCCTACACAAAGCTAAAGGCTGCACTGGGAGATGAGAAGGGTGATCTGAGACCCTCTGCTGGTGTCGGACCACAGGCCACGGAAGGTGGGACGGGGTCCAGGAGAAAGGGCCTGTGTTCCAGGCAGGGCAGAGAACTGCACTATGAAAGCCCAGAGGCAAAGACTTCTAGGTCCAAATGGAACCGGCTCTGCAGGACCAAGAGCCATCCCTGTAGTTAAATCACAGATTAGGGGTGGCCGGGGATGGGAGAAGAGGTTATCAGAGAATGGGCAAGTCCTGACCATGGAGGACTTCATGAGCAGAGCCAAGAATGCAGATGTCCTTCTGAGCCCAAGCGGGCAGTTAAAGAATGATCTCAGCTGGTGCTGAGGGGACAGGTTCAGACTCAAGTGTTAGAAGGCCCCTGGAGCTGCTGTGCAGGTTGGAAGGGGAGCCTGGGGTTAGCGAGGGGGCATGGGGATGCTGGTGGTAGAAGGGATGGGGATAGAGAGAAGTGGGAGGTCTGCATGGGATTTCTGAGCCAGGACCCTCAGGCCTTGGTGATACATTTGATGTGTGGAATGAGAGGGAGACATGTCAAGGTTGACATGCAAATCTCTGTCCTGCCCATAAACTCCACACATGCCCAGTGATATTTTCACCCATCCTTTTCCAGTGGTCCCAGCTCAGTGACAGGGACCACATGTCATCTGTTCATTCTGTAATTTGTTGAGGATTTTATTGAAGATAAATGTCTGGAGAGAGATCAAGGCCAGTACAAGTGGGTCAGGGGTCATGGGCGAGTGGCACAGCCAGATCTCAGGTGTGACTGGACCTCCCAGACAGGTGGAGTTCATGGCAGGCCCCTGGCAAAACCCTACAGCCCCTGGAGCACAGGCCAGGGTGGCTGCTGGTATGGCCATGGGCTGCAGAGAAAAGAGAGGGTTCTGGATAGGCAAGGAGGCCCAGACCATGGAGAGCTGCAAGCCAGCACTGGGCTAAGGTACCCAACATCCCCTCCAGTGCTGGGAGATATGGGTGAGTCTGGAGCTGGGAACAATCATGAGGGACGGGGGTGGCAGGGCAGAGACTAGGGAGGAGGCTGTGCCCAGCCCAGTGTCCTGGGGATCCTGCGCCATGGAGCGTCCACAGCCCTGAGCACGTTCCCACCCCATCCCACAGGCATCATCGACAGCACACACACCGAGCAGCGGCAGGTGGTGGCTGTGACAGGAGATGGCACCAATGATGGTCCTGCACTCAAGAAGGCAGACGTGGGCTTTGCCATGGTAGGAGCGGCTTGCAGGGGTCCCAGGGCAGCGTCTGGCAGGAGCCCATGGGCAGGAGGTTAGGGGAACATAGACAATACAGCCTCAGGCTGGCAGTGCCGACCCCCAGTTCACCTCAGCCCGTCCAGCATCCACCTCATGTGCCCAGGGCTTGTGAAGCTCAGCCTGGCTGCCAGGTCTCCCTGGAAGGGCAGAGGGAGACTTCCTGCACTAATGGATCTGGGTTGGGTGTGGGGAAGGGACCAGGGAGAGGCTTCCTGAAAGCAGGAACTGTTAGGAGTAGGCGTATGTGTGTGTGCAACACGTCTCTGTGTACCTGTGCATGTTCCCGTGTGATCTGGCAGTGCTGGCAGTTGGGGGTGTTAATGTGGGGGGTTGTGTAGAACTGAGGATGTGCAGAAGGTGAGGACAGTGTTACTAGAGCGGTTTGCCTCCTCCGTTGACCCACCCAGGCTTCTGTCCCCATCCCCACAGGGCATTGCAGGCACAGACGTAGCCAAGGAGGCCTCGGACATCATCCTGACAGATGACAACTTCAGCAGCATTGTCAAGGCAGTGATGTGGGGCCGCAACGTCTACGACAGCATATCCAAGTTCCTGCAGTTCCAGCTGACAGTCAACGTGGTGGCTGTGATTGTAGCCTTCACGGGCGCCTGCATCACGCAGGTGGGTCCTCTGAGGAGCGGGCTGGGCGAAGCATGCTGGAGCCTGGGGAAAGACAGACATCCACACAGGGGACCCAGGTTGTTGTGCCCATCAGTGGAGTACCTGCTGAGGGCCAGGAACTGCTTTACAGACCTGGGGGCAGGCACCAGCCCCATGGGGCAGAGGAAATGAGGCTCGGAGACGTGGCAGGGTTTGCCCAAGGTCGCCCAGCAAGTGGGAGATGTCAGGCCTTACTCTACTTCTGCTTGCTGCAGGCACAGTCCAGGCCCCTGCTCCAGGAGGCAGGGGAGGCGGTCCTCAATGGAAGGTAGAGCTCCTAGCCTCATAAAGGACCAGAAGGAGGCAGGCAAGGGAGATCAGGCAGCCAGATGGGGGCAAGGGGCTGGCAGGGCCCAGGGGCCCTTAGTTCTGCCATAGAGTATGTCAGGTTAGGCCTGTTTGCCTGGGTTCCTGAGGCCAGTTGGGGGCAGCAGGAGGGAGTCCAGGCCTCTGTGTCACTGGGAGAGGCAGTGTCTGTTGGGATCTCAGTCTGGTCTTGAGCAGCCACAGGTCCTGAACCCAGGCGAAGCCCACCACAGGCCCCAACATCTGCAGCTTCACTGCTTCCTCACCCAGCCCCATGCAGCAAGAAACAGTGATGATCCCCGTTTTACCGAGGCAGAAACTGAGGTTCGCAGTATAGACAGGCCAAGTACCTGCCATTGCTCTCGCAGCCACCTGCCTTCCCCAGGGGCTGACCCCGCAGGTCTGGGGAGGAAACGGGTATTCCCAGGCCTGGGCCCTCCTAACAGCCCTGTGGGCAGACAAGTTCCTGCCCACAGGAAACCCCCAGAGGCCCGGAGGCCAGCACTGCCCTGAAAAGCCATGTGGCCCTTGGAACACTGCTCTCCTCTGTTTTGTTCTGAGCCCTTGGGGATACAGATGGCAGCACCCAATACACAAGCTCTGAGAGTTAGAGCCTGGGGGTGGCTGAAGGTGTACCTTCCGCTCTCAAGGGCCTTCTGTCCTGGTCTGTGGATGAGAGGCTCCCTCTAGTGGTAGTTTGGTAAACACTCCCACTTCATGGCAACTCAATGTTTCTCAGAGACCAACTGATGCCAATGGGGAGACAGGTTCTGAGAGGACTGTCAGTTTGCATAAGGTTTTAGATTGAGTTGGGAGCAGGGCCATGGAGACTTTGATGGGGATATCAAGGGCACTAACCCCAAGGCGCATGTAGTAATCAGTGAAGGCTGATGGGCAGGAAGAAGCTATGGAGTGTGGGGAGCAGTGATGTGACTGTGCCAAGGCAGATGTGGGAGAGTGGGCAGGAGGAGGGTCTGTGATAAGCACCTAGGAGGTGAGTGAGTGTCTGGGTGCAGACTGAGGGGTCCTCAGCAGTTCCACAGAGAGGACAAAGGGACAAGGAGCAGCTCAGGGTCTGTGAGCTTCCTGGAGGAGGTGTTTCAGCAGTGGATGAGACTAAAGCCACAGGGAGAGAGGTCTGGGCTGGAAAGAGGGTGATGTTGGGGAGAGGTGGGCCCCTGCAGCGGGGGTGGGGGAGGCAGGTTTAGAAAGAGAGCAGGGCCTGGGAAGGGGCCATGGGGAGCAGATATAAGAGGCAGGGAAGAGGAGAGGCCCCCTGAAGGAGATGGAGGAGGAAAGGAATGATCAGAGAGAACGAGGAGAGTGGGGTCAGGGGTGCAAGGAGGCGGTGGCCAAACGCCACAGGGAGGCCAGCAAGATGAAGCTGGGAAATTCATTCCTTGATTGTGACAAGTAAGGCACTGGCAACCTTGGGGAAAGGCATTTGGTGGGCATGGAGAGGACATAGTCTGGCTGCCTGAGACATGGCACGCAGGGGTGCGAGGAAGGAGGGGGGAACAGATTGAGCAACTTTGGACAGTGTAGACAGTGCGGCATGATTGCACAGAACAGTGTGGATGTGCGATCCCGGTCTCAGGCAGAGAGGTTGGAAGGACCCACGCCAGACTGCGGGCAGGGGAACCTAGAGGTAGTGCAATCACTGATGGGCTTTCGCTCCTGCTGTTACTTAATTGCCCAAATTTTTTCCATGAAATTGTGTTATTTTTGGGATCATACATATACACAATTGCTTAACTTAAAGTGGGATAAAAGGTAAAGAGAAAGTGAGTGGCAGTGAAAAGAGGACAGGGTCATGGGCACTGCTGGTGGGAAGGAGAGACTCGAGCCATTGACAGCTGAGGGGAAAGAGGCACCAGGGAGGGGACAGAGGGAGGTGGAGGAGAGGGGGTTCATGCTAGAGGCTGGGGGGAGGTCTTGGCCTCAGCCTAGAGGCGAGACCCGTGGAGGAGAGGAAGGAAGATGGCAGGCAAGGATGTGGCTGAATTTACCAGAGGGCAGAGACCTGGTGGCCATCAGGTCGGGGGGAATCCATTTTGTCCTTGTGGGATAAGACAGCCAAAGTGGGCAGGTCTGGGCTGTTCTCCAGGGAAAACCTCAGCAGCCTGCTCTGCACCTGCTCGGGACTCAGGGGAGGGCCAGACCCACTGAGCAGAGCAGCCTCAAGGCTCCAGCAGGAAGCCGCTTAGACCCCAGTGATGAGGCCCATGCCAGGCACTTACTTGGTAGCAGCAGGTGGGGCCGGCCTCCACTGTGACAGCCCTCTCCATGGTTGCTGTCCCCAGGACTCTCCTCTGAAGGCTGTGCAGATGCTCTGGGTGAACCTCATCATGGACACGTTTGCCTCACTGGCGCTGGCCACAGAGCCGCCCACCGAGGCCCTGCTTCTGAGGAAGCCATATGGCCGCAACAAGCCCCTCATCTCGAGGACCATGATGAAGAACATACTGGGCCACGCTGTCTACCAGCTCACCCTCATCTTCACACTGCTATTTGTTGGTGAGTCCCCACCCCACCCCATGTGGACACCATGCCCAGACCCAGCGTCCTGAATTCACATCTGCCGTCCTGTTTGTGAATGGGTGACGGATGCTTAGGGAGGGGGAGTTAGTTGCTGCAGGTCACACAGCAAGACCTGGGCAGAGCCAGGCTCTGTGCTGTGTCTGGCCAGCCCCCAAACCCAGGCTTTCTCCACTGGTGACAGCTCTGAATGTTGAGTACGCACCATGCAAGGCAGTGCCCAAATGCCAATGAATGCCTCACAGGCCAGCCCCCTAGGGGCCTGTGGCTCTTGGGGGAAGGGACTGGCCCCTTCTCTGACCCATTCCCACACATTACCCTTGCCCCATGGAAGGTATCCTCAGCGAGACTTCCTCAGGGAAATGCCACACGCCTGCCTGCCCACCAGTTATTTCCACAACACTTTCATTTAGGTTGCCAGCCACTCCGTGAGGCAGGCACCGTTGCCATCACCCCACATTATAACGGTAGCACCAAGCACAGAGAGGTGAGGTGACTTGCCCAAGCATGTGCAGTTGGTCTGAGCCGGGGAGCCCAGGCAGAACCAGGTCTGGCTGGGGCTACGACTGGCCTGGTTTCCATGGGTGCTTCAGAGATGATCCAGGCAAAGCCTGCCCCCGGGTAATAGATGAAAAAATAGAGGCCCAGAGAGACGAAGGGGCTTATCCATGGTCACCCAGCAAGTTGGGGCCAGTTGGAGTCCCCAGTCTGGGCAGGCTCCCTCCACATGAGCCTCCTCGAGCTGGACTTTCAACACCAACGAGCAGTTGCCTCGAAGTCCAGAGTACAGATGAGGGAGGGGCATGTATCTCATTCCTCAAAGGACAGTCATCTTCCATACATTTCAAAGGGGATGTGTTGGCAGGACTGCTTTAAAGATCAGCAGAACAGCCTTGGGAAGGAGAGACTCGCAGAGAAAGCTGGAGGTGAGGGAGGGGAGAGGAGGGCAGCCCCCTGGCTTACTTGCTGGCTTTCCCACTTGAGCACCTACCCTCGGGGGGCTTGGGGTCAGCTAGACACCTCACACCCAGAAAACCCCACAGGCCCACCTGGCACCGCCTTCCATAGGCATGCCACCAGCAGGTGGCCACATAGCCCCCCAGGGGCTACTCTGCCCTCCTCCATGTGACAGCCAGGTGCAAGAAGATGCAGCAACATGGGTGAGTCTGGAGCCAGCCTGGCCTAGAGGCCCCAACCTCCATATAGGAATTGATATTTATGATAGCCTCATGAGTTTCCAGAGGTCTCAGCAAGGAGCATGCTGTTACAAAACGCAGCACTTTGCGGGGAGCCAAAAGCCTTGGCCTCTCACCAGTTATTCCTCATTCATCCCAAGTCCTCCCAGTCCAGAGGAGTTTGTCAATCAGGGTCACTTTTTATAAGTAATGTCACTTGATAAGACAGTCAGCATTCCACCTTTATCATATTTCTATAGAAAAGGGGAAGGCAGTTTACCTGTCTTTCTCCCCCAGAGGATACAGCTTTGTCACCCCTTCACTCGCACTCATAGGCACCCAGCAGCACCGGCCTCCCTGTCCCCCAGTGTCCAGAGCATGCCCCCTGTCTGGGCTGCCCACCCTGCTGCTCAGAAGAGAACCCCGCGCCAGGCCCAGCGTCTCCCCCAGGCTGGCCCCCGCTCAGCTCCCACTCTGGGCTTGGCAGGTGAGAAGATGTTCCAGATCGACAGTGGGAGGAACGCACCCCTACACTCACCACCCTCAGAACACTACACCATCATCTTCAACACCTTCGTCATGATGCAGCTCTTCAACGAGATCAATGCCCGCAAAATCCACGGCGAGCGCAATGTGTTTGATGGAATCTTCCGGAACCCCATCTTCTGCACCATCGTGCTGGGCACCTTTGCCATCCAGGTAGCCAGGCTGCCACCCTAACCCGGGCCCGGGCGGTCAGTGGGCAGCTGGAGCCCCGCCACAGTGCCCTGAGAGCCCGGGCCGCTGAGCTGGCCCCCGATGACCTGTCTCTCCATCTCTGTCTCTGCTCCCTGTCACCTCCAGATAGTGATCGTGCAGTTTGGGGGGAAGCCATTCAGCTGTGCTCCGCTGCAGCTGGACCAGTGGATGTGGTGCATATTCATCGGGTTAGGAGAGCTCGTCTGGGGTCAGGTAAGTTCTGGGTGGGATGCAGGAAGTTCCTCTCAGCAGGAGAAGGGAAAGAGCATTGGCCAGGGAACCTGGGAGCCGCAGGAATGGGTACCAGTTCTGCCAGGGGCTTGCATATCGCCCCAGAGAAGGTCCTCCCTGTCTCTGAGCGATGGGAATTGGCCCAGGTCCCCAATGCCTGTCATTTGGGTTCCATCACTGTGATTTTTGCCCTATTTCTAGGTAGCACTGCTCCTGTTATTTACTTAATATTTTCATTCAATCACATCAGGCTTTTTCATCTGAAATTTATTTTAAAAGACAACTTTATATCACTAACATGAGTAGAAAATCAGTATCACTTGTCAGACACAGAAGCTAACAAAAATAATGTAACGAGCACAATGTTACTAAACCAGCTGGATGCCACAGCCCACCAGGGCTCGTAGCCTAAGGGCGGCTAGTTGTTGAAAAGGGAGGTTAGGTAAGTGGTGGCACTGATGGTGTGGAGGGGAGGTCAGTAAGTGGGGATCAGACACCAGGCAGAGGCTCCTTCAGAGGGCCCCAAGGGAACATAAGGGCAAACTCTGCCACATGGCAGAGCTGCTCAGTGCTGTGTCTGCGGCCATCTGAGATCCTCCTGGCTTTGGGGACCCCTGGGCTGGAAGCTCTGCAGGAGCCCTTCCATCTGTGACCCCAGAACAACTTCCACCAGTTCCCCTTCCCACTGTTGCCCAAGTCGCCAAGGCGCGCATGCACACACACCCATCACCGTGCTCACGCCGTGCAGCTCAGAGGCCCTTGTCCAGGGTGTGGTGCTTTCGAGACGTGCCCTGAGCTCCTGGGCCTGGGCCAAAGGGCTCGCCCCAAGGTGCCCTGTCACTCAGGTAGGGGCCCAGTGGGCCTGAGACCATGTTCTTGTCTCTAGGCTGTTCCCAAGCTTGAGTGAAACACTCCAGTAACAGAGATTAACTAGATGATAAAGGAGAAAGCAGTTTCATCCCAAAGAAACTTCTTTAAATTTGGAGGCTTCTTTGGAGAGTTGATAAACTGGATGTGACTTAGTAATCCCATTTCTGGGGCACCAGAGCCCACACCCTTAGAGAGCTCAAGCTCTCTGAGCATGCAGACTCCTAACACCTAAAGACAATGCCAGCAGGCAGATACCACTGAGGCTGGGTGTCCAGGCCAGTCCCTGACCGTCCCTGCAGGGGATATAAGGGGCCTCTGACCTCTGGCACCTCCCCTTCCCCATGGCTCAAGCCTCAGCCCCATGGACAAACCCTTTGGAGGAAAAGTAAGAATGAAGGTGCTCCCCCTTCCCATGTTGCCTCCCCTTTTGAGGAAGGCACCCATTCCCAGAGTCCCTGAATTGGCTCTCCCCAAGGCACCCATGCCTGAGCCCCTGTTGCTCAGAATGGGGACCCAGAACCCGGTGACCTCAGGAGTGAGCCCAGAAGCTCGAGGCCCAGGCACGCTCACGCACAGCAACTTAGACACGCCATCTCACTTACCCTCCAGCCCTGAGAACTGGCCTCAGCTTACAGATGGGAGAACCGGAGCTCAGAGAGGTTAAATGACTTGCCCAAGGTCTCGTGACCAGTGCGGTCTGGAGTATTCAAAGTCACATCTGCCCAACTCCTGAAAGCGAAGATTTTCCACTGTGTCCCCCTGACCTGGATGAGGGAGTGAATGAAAAAGCAAATTAATAAGAGATTTAAAGATTGGATTGGGAGGAGTTAAGGAGTGAGTTGGACATGTAACCAGGTAATTGGGTCAGAGGAGGGGGAGGTAGGGAGGGAAGGAGGCTGCCTGAGGGACCGCCCCCACTGCCCTGACATTGCTGGGTCTCCTGCAGGTCATCGCCACCATCCCAACCAGCAGGCTCAAGTTCCTCAAGGAGGCAGGCAGGCTCACGCAGAAGGAGGAGATTCCGGAGGAGGAGCTCAATGAGGACGTGGAGGAGATAGACCACGCTGAGCGAGAGCTGCGACGGGGCCAGATCCTATGGTTCCGAGGCCTGAATCGGATCCAAACCCAGGTACAGGAGGCTCCCAGGGCTGGGCCCACACCTGGCCCAGCGGGCAGATGAAGGAGATGTGCGTGCTCCATACCACCTCCCAGGGCCACAGAGGCTGGGGTCCAGACCTGCTCTCGCCATCTCACGGACTTCTTACACACCTGCCTTCCTCACACGCACTCCCGAGCAGCTGCTAAAGCAGCAGTGGCCTTCTCAGGAACGTTCCACCTCACCCACTTGGCCAGCAAGGGGTCAGACAGGGGTCTGGGGATTGCCCCTGAGAGCAGGGGAGGGGTTGACCCTGACAGCTGAAGTGAATGAGGGACTCTAGTCAGGGGGAACTGGAATCAGAGCTACAGGGCCACTACCAGGACGGACAGCGCAAGGCTAGATAGAGGCTGGGCCCTGTGAGGCCAGGATGACGGCTTCGGGCCAGGGTTGGCCCCAGATTCTCCAGGGCTCAGGGACCAGCCTGTGAGGTCCAGGGGCTTATACACATTTGCACCAGTCCTCTTCCACCACAGTGGGCTTCGGGTTTCAAGGCAGCTCTGGGGAGCAAAGCTTGGTTTTCCCCATGCGTATACAGACACACATGCGCACACCACAGACACCTGAAGACACACATCCGGCCAGAAGCAGGTTTCCTCCCCAGCACAGAGACCATGTGGCTGCCACGCACCACATGCACAATTGGGCAGCGCGCCCACCACAGGCTGCAGGCTCTCACAGGAGCCAGCCCCTCTGCCGAGATGGGGCTATAGTTCACATCATGCTTTCACAGCCTCATGAAATGGGGGTAGAACTCTGAAACTAAGAGAGGGTCAGTCTCTTCCCCAGACCACCTGGGAGAGCTGCATCTGGCAAGTTCATGGCCTCCCAATGCCCATCACACTCTGGGAAGTTGCAGAGCCCCCACCTCCATCCTGCCTGGTGGCCCAGCAATTCATTTAACAAACATAACAAACAGTAGGTCACCTGGGCTGCCTCCCATCCACAGTGTGCTGTCCCAGGCATCACCTCATTGGCCTCCTCCACCCCCTGAGAGGTAGGTATGCCTCCTCCAGTTTCAGAGGTGACTGAGGTTCAGGAGACAGCCCTTTCCGAAAGCTGCAGTGAGGGACAGAGGTGGGTTTCAGACCCAGAGCCACCTGACACAGCCTGGGCTCTCCTCCCTGGCAAGAACCCGACACCCAGCCTTCTGGGGCAGCTCTCGGTGCAGGTAGCCCTGGTGCTGTCATCAGCGCAGCCCAAAGCCTTTCAGAGATCTCCAGATTGCAGGACCCTGGGACTGTAGTATCTTGAGTGGACACAAGTGCCTCTCCAGCTTGGCTCTTACACCAGTGTGGGCCAGGTGCTTTGCCACTCACAGATAACCCTGCCAGGTAGGTGGCATTGCCCCTTCTGAAGGACAAGAAACTACACTCAAGCACCTAGCTCATGAGTGGCATGGCCAAGGTCTGTCCACCCAGAGCCCCCTCCGTGCCACTCAGGCTCCACACCTGGCCCCAAGTGGGGCTAAGCACCGCTCTTGCTTCCAAACTCCACGTTTCATCGCCCCCAGCCCGGCCCACTGGCCCCTGCGCCAGTACAGCAGAACAAAGGCCGAGCCCCGCGTCCTCCCGGGGACCCTGGGGCCTACCGATGGGCCTGGAACTGAGCAGACGTCTGTCAGAGCCTTGGAGTGTGTCTGGTACTTTTTGTTTTGGTTTCAGTGACGTTGTCGTTGTTGCCGTGGCTGCGGCTGTTCTTGTGGCATTGCGCCTGTCAGTCGTGTAGCTGTTTTGTTCGTTCTCCTCGCAACTTGTCTCGTTCTCTCCTCCGTTGCAGATTGAAGTAGTCAATACTTTCAAGAGCGGGGCCTCCTTTCAGGGGGCCCTGCGGAGACAGTCCTCCGTCACCAGCCAGAGCCAGGACGTAGCCAATCTCTCTAGCCCTAGTCACGTGTCGTTGTCCAATGCTCTTTCCTCTCCGACCAGCCTTCCTCCTGCTGCAGCTGGGCGTGAGTGTGAATCCTTCCCGCCTTGGGCGCCACTGACAGCGCCAGGCGGGCCGGCGGGCAGGGGCCGGGGTGCCAAGGACAGGGGGGGCAGCTGGTCACAGTCAGGCCTGGGGGCTGAAGGGCCACAGTCAGTCAGGCAACCACAGCCAGCCGTGGGGTGGCAGTCTCTTGGTGGGCCAGGGTTGGCTGGGGTCAGAGTCAGGGGTTACAACCAGTCAGTCAGGGGGTCGTGAAGGTTGCAAGTGGTCAAAAAGTCGGGGTCAGTCAAAGGATCGCTATCGGTCAGGGAGGTTTCAGTAATTAAGTGTCCCAGAGCACTAATAGTTCACAGCAGCCAAGGGGGAGCAGTCAGCCACAGGATGCAGGGTGTCCCAGTCTGGGGTCATACTCAGTCACAAAAAGTCTGGCCACAAGGACAAGGGTCTGAGTTGGCCAGGAGGTCACAGTCTGCAGTCAAAGTCAGCAAAGGGGTACCATGGGTCAAGGCCCTCAGGGTCACAGTCAGTCACAGTGGGGTCCAGCCAAGAGAGGGGTCACTGTAGGTCAGAGGTCACAGCCAATCTGGGGTTCCCAAGAAGATCATGGCCTGGAGGCCCCGCGCCCAGTGGTTCAGAACCCTCTGCCCTCTCTCCTTGCACACCTAACAGCATCAACTGCCTTACACACACTTTTCCTTACACATTGAAGGTCTGACCTCTTCCTAGAAGGGACAGGGCCCCTAACCCATTCAGCTTGACCTCAGGTGGAACTCAGTGGGCTAAGCTTCACATCTTGGCTGGGTGCCAGAAGGCCCTAAGGGATCTGGTCTAACCCTCAGCTTCTTGTGTTCCTTACCTGAGAGCGAGCCCAGGGCCCTGACCCCTCCATCCTCTCCCTGCTGCCAGCTCATCTCCTTAGACCACCACTTCTGACCTGGGTCTCTCATCTCTGGCCTTCTCTAGATCTTTCTGAACCCCTGTGGCTTCAGGTCCCTGAGGGAATAAGAAGTCTCTATTTACCACCTGCCTCCCTTTCCTTGTCTCGTCAGCCCCTTTTAAACAGCAAGGGAGCCCATGCTGGTCCTCTCAGATCACCATGGTGCACTCACTTAGCCAGCCCTTGGGCCTCTTTGAGGAGGAACAGACTCCAGACGTCATCTCCTGATGCTTTACCAGGTGCCTCTACCCCCATCCAAACACAAAACACCATAACACACATCCCCAGCCTCTGAAAGGAGAGGGCCTGTGTGCTGGGTGGGAACCACGCCATCCAGGCCCTCTGGCAGGGGGCGCAAGGCACAAAAAGCCTATTGGTGGCATGTGCTCACGTCCCATGACCTTTCAGTGGATGTGGTCCTGCCAGGCACGCAGGATGAGAGAAAGCATGCAGGAACGGTGGGGAAGCCCCTCCTTGTTCATTCATTAGCACAAAGCCACAGTGATGGGGAGGCCAGACTAGCCAAGGTGAAGTGTAGGTGCATCTGAGCAGATGGTGTCCAGAGTCACATTTCCATGAGGTGCCACTAGGAAATCACTGCCAGGCTTTCTCAGGGCAGGAAGCACTTTGCTCCCATCCTCTCCCCTTCACATCAGAGAGACCTCACCTTGGTGGGAGGCCCTCACCCAGCTGACCTACTTCTGCATCAGCTCAGCTCTGACCTTGCTCAGTGACACCACCTGTCCCACACAGTGACCAAAAGTGTTCTGTCCTGGAGAGCCACTTGGGAAAGAATCCATTCCTTCTGGTTCCTGCCACCCTGCTGGTGACACCTGCACCCTGCACCCTTCTGGCTGGGTCTGACCGCCGGAAATCCAGCTTCTGAGTGAATGCTTACTTCTTTGTCCCATCTTGGTTCAGCCTCCTTCTTGAAGCGTGGCACCTCACAATGGCCACAAAAGAGCCAGCCTGGCATTCCTGCCTCACATCCTTTGTAAGTCTTCCCTTGGTTCATCCCCCCCTCTTAGCTTCCACAGTCTAGGAGAAAGAGTTCCGTTATCTCAAAACTTGGCAATTGAATTCTCATCTGTTCTTCTGTCATTTATAAAACGGTTCGATAAGAATGGTCCCGGGACAGTCAGCTCTTAGCACTTCTTCAGAAATGGGCAAAAATGCCCATTTCTGTCCACACTTCACTTCCTATCTCTAAGCCAATCTCCTTGCAGGCCAGATTGATCCCGTTTATCCCATGGTGACCCCAACTTTGGAACAGCCATTGAAAAGGAACCCGTAGGCCTTGGCCCTTCATTCTCTCAAAGGACCCAAAGGGGCTGGTCAGGCTCAGCTCCCTACCCCTGCCCCCAGCCACCACCTTGCCGCCCCTCCAGGAATCATGCCTCCCTAAGAATCTTACATTCCTACCCTCCATAGTAGACTCAGCCTATAATTCCGGGTCCCTCCTTGGACCCTTTCTTTGACTTATGGTCTCAAAAAGAGCCTGGCTGTCCCCCTGCCCAAGGGTACTGGTTCCAAAGGGATCACAGCCTCTGTGTTTTCAACACACACATTTTGGTCAACACAGTCACAATGCAAACTCTGAATAAATATCTCCCCCTTCCTCTTTTGCTGAAATAGTTTTGAAATAATGTCACATCCTCTGGTCTCCAGTCACTCTAAGAGCCCTCTAGATACTAAGCAGGGTCCCTTCAGAAGCCAAAAGTCTTTCTTCCCACAGGGAAGTGGGAAGCAAGTAGCCAGGCAGTAAGATTGGGTGAGATGGGCTGCCTCCCGCGTCTGAACAGGGTCTTCTTCCTGGGGGTTCTCTAGCAGAAGAGGGTGGCTGTGTGCATGCTGAGTCAAAACACCTGGGGCCTTTGTGCTCTGAAAGGAGTCAAACCACTGTCCCCTGGTTTATCAAGAGCTGGCCACAAAGGCCAGGGACTGGCCAGTATGTGCTTGGGCTAACTTCTGACTCATGACATTGTGGTGAGAAACCCCACCACCACATCACACGTCCCTCCCCCAGCACCACTGTGACATGGGGGGCCCGAGCAGGCAAATGCATGTGATGAGAGACCAGTCCTATCAGACTGGCATCTGGAATGTTTGGGAGGGAACTCTGGTCTACTCTCTTACTTTCCTTTTCTGACTTACTCAAAAAACAAGTTTGTTTTCCCCTAGAAACTTAATAACACACCCCTAATGCCTTATACTTGAGCCTCATTCAACATCTTCCCAAGCAGGTGCCTACATCCTTCACTTCATATATGCCTCACAACTGAAATAGGAGGAGGGGGGATCTGCCAATACAGCCATTTAACTGAAACAGACACTGAGGCTCAGAGAAGTGGACTGACTTGCCCAAGATCACACAGCAAGTGAGGGCCAAGAGGTTAGATTGCAAAGTTCCTCATTTTCCCCACCATTCCATACCACTTCCTAGACAGGCCCGCAGACCCAGAACCCACAGAGGTTGAATCTCCATTCTGGAACCAGTGCCCAGACCCACAGCCTCATCCAGCAAAAGAGCACCAATCCTCTGGGGTCGAGACCAGGGAGGTTGTTTCTCTGCTTTTGAATCTCACCAGCCTGGCAGGGACGGGGAGAAGGGCACCTTCCCCCTGGTGATTAAGGACAAAATCAGCATTCGGCTCTTTGATCCAAGGCCAAGCTGCACAGCCCTTCTGCCTTATTCCCCTCAAATTCCTATCCTACCTCAAGCCAGCTTTCTACTTAGCAAGTTTGTAGCAGGTTCCATGTTCATCCGCAAGAGTCCTGCTCCTTCAAAACCAACCAGGCTATGAGCCTCGGACACCTAAGCCCAGGACCAGCCACTTTCTGGACTCTGCCCACTAGACAGGGCCTGTCCTACTCCCATGTCCCCTTCAGACTCTGGGCTCTGAGGACTGTGAGGGCAGGAGTGTGCCTCTTTTAGGGGGAGGAGTGAAGGAAGGGAAAGCTGGACCTCTCAGTAGCATGTTGGTGCATAGTTCAGTGCAGTCTTGGGTTAAGAAAAACGGCTTGCTTCTGGGGTGGGGGGACCCTAGACCTCTCTGCTTTCTGAATATTCCATGTGTTTGTTTCCCTAGAGGGCTAGAGAACCCTGGACACAGAGTTCAGCAAGAGAGAGTGAAATTAAAAGAGGTTGTGAGTCTTTAACCTTGAGCCTGAAATGAATGTGAATCAATCCCAGACTCTTGGCTTCCTTGAAGCCGGGTAAACATTCGAGTATGTCGAACCATCCCAGATGGGGCCTCTGCATTTCCCCAGAGCCCTCCACAACGGGCACGGGCCTCTTGCTCCCTTTGTGCCGATGAAACCAAAACTCCTGAGACCTCCCTTTCCCTGCACCCCATGGCCAAATGCGGCTGACACCACAGCACCCCCTATCAGGGTAGGCAGGGAGGAGAGATGGAAGACTTTTTTTTCTTCCCATATTTTTTTTCCATTTCAGCCGCGGAGAGAATTGAAGTGGAGACTTGAGATGGCCGTGGCGGGTGTCCCGAAAAGTCTTGTCCCCACAGTCTTGTCCAGAGCAGTTCATTCTTTCTGTTGTCTCCATGCCAGGGGGAGGGCAGGGGGCCTGCATCTCATTGTGTGTCATCCCCTCTGCGTTGTCAGTCACACGACAGGGTCCTGCCACCATCCCTCTGCCTCCACCAGGCGCTCCTGCTGGCATCTTACTGCAGTTCAGCCTCATAACATTCTGGGCACTAGGCTGGGCAGCTACTATGATATTTAATATTCCCATTTTACAGGTAAGAAAGCTGAGGCCAGCAACACCTTTTTTACTGTTTTCACTTAGTCAAGTGTAATGTCCCACTACTGATCAGGAGCTCAGAATACTTAACAATCTCCACAGACCCACAAATAGGGAATCCAGTGAGAACAGAATCTCAGGGCAGCCAAATGGCCATCACGGAGGGCCAGCACTAAGGCACAGCCTCTGGCTGGCTCTCACTTGGCACCTGATGCTTCTATAAATCACGATTCCAACAGGCAGGAGAGGGACAGAGATGCTTTTAAGAAGACAAGGAAAAGTCAGAACTGGTAAGTGAGGGCTGACAGCAAAGGAGAAGTACTTTTTAAAAGGAATCAAAACTATGGGATCTTATACAAGACCAAAAAGATTCTTGAGAAAGTTCAGTTCTTCTTGGTGTACCCTAAATTTAAAAAGAGAGGAGCACAGGACATGCTTCAGAAAGACCCCCTCTCAAATAGAATAAACCCTGAGCTATGACTTAAAATCATCAGCCACAGTTGTCAAGAAATTCATTTTCATGGACAGGCCTTTGCCCCTGTGCCCCCACAACAAGCTGCCCTGGGTTTACTGCGAGCTCCACAAATCCTGGGACCACAGGGCCTCCTGCTGTCCTCTGCCCCTCACAGGCCCATGGTGTGGGGGCAGGCACCGCTCTGCAGGGAAGGCCATGCAGGGCGCCCGCAGGACCGCAGCCACCTCGGCTGAGGCTCTGCTCCTTGGAGGCACTGATGCTGCCTCGTTCCCCCTCCAGTGGCTCCACTGGGAGGTGGGGCTGGGAAAAGAGAAGGAAGCACCTTTGACCTAAGTCCCCTCAGCCCCTTGAGATGACAGTCATAGCCCACCCCCTTCTAGGAGTCCAGAGGAGTGACCCCCCTCTTCAGAGGGAGGTTCCACTCCTCTGCACCCTACAAGGCAAGACAGAGGTTGGCCAGTGAGGGTGTGCGGCTCGCCCACTGTCGAGGCACCAGAAGTGGCAGCACAGGGCCTCAGACTTGAGTCTTCCTGACTCCAAGTCCAGGCCTCTTTCCTCCAGCCCAGAAGACGCAAAGCTCCACCTCCTTCCATTCTTCAGAGAAGCACAGGTTCCAACTGAGATGCAGAAAAAGGAAAGAACTTGCTGTTTTGAGCTCAATCCCACACCCTGAGGACCCCACCCAGGGCTGGGTTGGGCCATCTGATTCTGGCCTCATTTTTTGGTTTTGTATTTTCAAAGCACAAATAAAGAAATCAAATGCCTCAGGAAATAAGGGACCCCAAAACCAACCGCGATGACTGGCCAGGGCTTTGAGTCAATACTCGAGTGTTTACCTCCCAAATGCATGAAGGAAAGAAACGTTGGGTACAAACGACCTCCGTTCACATTGTCCAGGCTTCCAAGTATAGCGTGTGTCTGTCTGTGTGTGCCGTGTGGTTCCCGACCCCACTGTGGCATGCTCCTGCTCCCGAATGTCACCAGTTCGCCGGCTCCTTCGTGCTTTCTGGCTGCCTCTGCTCTGCACTCCAGAAAGCCCTGAGTTGGCTTTGGTTTGGTTTGCTTTGCTGCCTTTGATTTGATGTTCCTGTTCTCTGTTTGGCCCTCATGTGTCTTCTCTCATCCCAGTCCATCCATCTGTCTCTCCTTTCTGTTGCTTTTCTGTCTATGACATGTTATCTGTTCCATGTGGTATGGTTTCTTAACTGCGTGTGGTTTTTCTTTAAGATTAATTTATTAAAAAATAGCCTCTCCTCCTTCCTATTCTGTTCCCACCTCGCCCCATTCCCCTTTTGCATGGTTGAACCTGCTTTAAAGTTAACAAGGCTCAGTCTCTCCCTAGGTCGGGTGCCCACTGGAGTGGACTCTGCTTCCTTTAACCACTGCCTCCCATCTTTTTGACGAGGCTTGATTCCTCCTGTCCTAATACTGGAGTTTTGACTAAAACCAAAGCAATGTTAAAAACCTCATGGATGCATATAACCTGAGCCCTCTTCCAATCTTCCCCCTCCCACCCATGCTCATAACACACAGCAACCATGGATTCTAGCCACCTGCTGAGCCCTAACCCCTCTCCCACCTGACCCTCCTTCAGCCCCCCAGAGCTTGGCGCGCACGTGCACACACACACACACACCAGGGCATTGCTCTCACTCCTGCTCTTCCCTTACAGATCCGCGTCGTGAAGGCGTTCCGTAGCTCTCTCTATGAAGGTCTAGAAAAGCCTGAGTCTCGAACCTCCATCCATAACTTCATGGCTCATCCTGAATTCCGGATCGAAGATTCACAGCCCCACATCCCCCTCATTGACGACACTGACCTGGAAGAAGATGCCGCACTCAAGCAGAACTCCAGCCCGCCGTCATCGCTCAACAAGAACAACAGCGCCATTGACAGCGGGATCAACCTGACGACCGACACAAGCAAATCAGCTACCTCTTCAAGTCCAGGGAGCCCCATCCACAGCCTGGAGACGTCGCTTTAGCTGAGGACCCCGCCGCCACCCACCTCCCGGGCACCCACCCATCCAGGCACCCAACTCACTCAAGCAGCAAGGAGCAACAACAGGAAACCAAATACTGGCGAGAAAACCGTTTCCACCCAACAGACCCTTTTTCTGGCTGCGATGCTGTTTGAACTCTTTTTCACTTTGAGGCTAGGGGCGGGATCTCCTCCGGGGGCTTCAGGGAGTGAGTGATTTCCCCAGAGCAAGCCCTTCCTGGCTCCTGCCCACACATGGACCAGCCATGCACCCGCCCAGCTGCCATGTCCCCTGCATGAACGTACTGTACACTTCCAGTCCTCCCCTTGTTTGGTTTTGGGGGGTTGGGGAGGGTTTTTTGTTTGTTTTCTTAGGCAGGAACTGCAAACAGACTCTTTTCTGAGACTATTTATCCAATTCACTGGTCTGTGAGTTTTTGAAATGCTTGCAAAGCATGGTCTCAGTTGTATAGGTTAATTTAACAACTTTTTGAAATTGCAGAGCTTAACTTGCCTAGTAGATTTGCACCAATGGAACTGAAGAACTTCATAGACACTCACAAGGTTATATCCATTTCTTTATATCTATATCAACGTATACTTATTCAAGACTGTATACGTCCATATAGATAGGTAGATATATATATATATAAATATATATACATGGATATATAAAGTTTCTTTGCCGGCATGTTGCCTTGTTTCTGCTTAAATTGCTCTATTTTAACTTATTTATGTCCTAAAAGAAGAATGTAATTTGTTTACAAACCTGTAGATAACGTCTTTGGCTATTTGTACGGTTTAAGAACACTGGTGGTTGAGATGCTACAAAAACAGCTCAGCCCAACAGACACTTCCCTGGATTGCATCCTTGATGTTTTACGATAGCCATGCTCTGATTTTTGCCTGCTATTTCCGTTCAATAACGTCACTACCACGAGAGGCTCAGGCAGAAGCCAAATGCTACCAAGTCTCCAACCTGAGGGGTTTAACACCATGCTCCGTAGACAAAGGGAGAGGAGAGAGAAGGCTTCCTGGGCTTGGAGCCCCAAAGGCCATCCTGGTCCAGAGATGATGGGATTCACAAAGCAGTGGGTGAAGACTTTTCTCTCAATGAAACTCACTTGGGTTTACTAAGAGCATTTCAAAAAGAGGTTCTCTTTGGCACTGTCTGTATAGAGATTGAGGTAGTGTTGTAATATTATAAATGATATTGTGTTGATTTTTTTAGTTAGTAATTTAGAGGTTTATTTCCTTATAAATTGCAGCATATGAGCTGTTGGCATATTGGATGAGGATCGTTATAGCTTGCTGCTTTTATTTTTATTTTTGAAGAAGAATAGCCTTTTTCTCTGCACTATTTAGATCCGAACAAACCTTATGATGTGTATATTGAGATGTATTCAGTGTGATTTTTAAACCAAATTGTCTTCCTGTAGCCGCAATATATACTGTAGCCTTTTAACAGCAAGTCTTGCTTTCCCGACAGAAAGCCATTCTGAAACCCTACAGTATCACAGGTGAGAAAAGGAGGTTATTTTTCCCTCAAGACAATTACAGCACTAGTAATCCCACTTAATAAGAGCTTATTTAATTGTATGTCAGCCTCTTAACTGCTAAGCACTTTGTGGGTATCAGCTTTTTTCATAAAAGAACTTTTGTATTTAATACAAAGTTTGCTTTGAGACTTTTCAGCATACAATCTTTTTCCATAAAATTGTACAGTGCAAAAGACATTTTAATACCATGATCAATGACGTCCCATGCTTCAAGGAAAACCAGACACTTTCCGCCTCGCTTGTGAAATTCATCCTCATACTGACCCTTCCCACAGTTGCTGTGTCAGCCCCACCCCTTCCCTTCTCCAGGCCCAGAGAATTCTTCCACACACAAGATGAGAGCCACTCGGGAAAAGAGCCATAGTCAGCTGGGAGGGCCTACATCTGGATGGCTGTGGAGAAACCTAAGGGTTTGGAATCCCAAGTCAGCCCATCCCACCTGGCAAAACCTTCCTGGAAGGAGGAACTTCTTTGCGCAAGAGCATCACCTGAATGTCATGAAGAAATCTCTCTGAATGTACCCAGTAGAGGAAACTGCATCCCCAAAGGGGTGACCAGCCATCAGATAGGCTTTTTGGATTCCAATACAACACCACCAAAAGCCAGCCCACTGCTCTCCTGCCTGCCAAGAATGGAAAGACCTGTACGTGGGAATCATGGGGCAGCCTTGGAACATGGTGGTTGTGATTTTTTTTGTAGTTTCCTTTCTCAAGGTTCTCCATCTTCCTCCTTCTTTGTTCCAATCTTGTGTCCCTGACCTCATTTCATGACACCAGGAAAATTGCCCTTGCACACTATGCTCCCTGTTTATTTGGAGCCAGGATGCAGGGAAAAGAAAAGAGGAGATTCTCTGGATCACAGATTGGAGAACAGGGAGCGATGGGAGCTACCAAGAATGCCTCACATTAGTGTGGGTCTTTTCTTGTCAGGAATGGTGGATGCTCACACACACACATGCACACAGGCACACACATCCACACACACAGGAAATGATTGGTTTGTCAAAAGTCACTGTAGTACATAAAGCTTGCACTCTGTGTCCTATATCTAGCAGCATGGGGTACGTTTGGCAGTTCACCCCATTAGGGGGCAAATAATTTATGACCATTCATCTGTTTTTACGAATTTTTTTATCTAGACAATAATTGTAAATAAAGAACTCACCGTCTCTGTTCATTTAATACTATGCAATGCTTTTAATTGCTGATTCTTCTTACTCCCGCAGTGTGGTTCTGAAATGTTTGTGGCTTAAAAAAAGAAGTCAAGAAACCAACATCAAACAGAACACAGTAAATATACATTCTGTAACTAATCCTTTTTTGGGACCACACCATCCACTTAGCTTCTTTTCTGTCCTCTGAACCAGGCCTGCAGGAGAAGGTTGCAGATTCAGTTCTGAGATCTAAGCTCACTAACTTGTCTGCCTCAACAGATGAGGGATGAGCAGAGGGCCCATTCAGTGACCACTGTGGCTGTAGAATCACCCACCTTTGGAGGAGGGCAGGAAGGAAACTGAGGAGTTTCCTCCCTGCAGCTCAGTCAGCACTTACCCTGACTCAGAAGCAGCCTTGATTGCTCCCACCAGCCCCTCACCATGGCCCTTTGCTCCCTTGTGCCAACCAGAACATAGAATTGGCAAGAGGGAGGGTGCCCTGCTTCTGAGACCAGACCAAGGACAATGACTGCAGTGGCGCAAGGACTCTGGACCTGTCTCATCCTGAGTATCCCAGTTAATGAATAGCCACTCCTTTCCCCAACTATGTTGAAATGTCATCTTTACCACACACTGACAGCTGAGACAGGCTTGGGTCTATTTCTGGAATTTCTCTTATGTTCTCTTTCTGGGTGTCTTCATCTGGCACCAGCCACACAGTTTTAATTATTGTTGGTTTATATAATGTTTTTACAATGTGGTGGGATAAATACCCTTCACTCTTTTTAAACAAAATTTCCAGGTTATTCTCTCACAACTATTCTTCCCAGTAAACCTTAAAATTTTGCAAGTACTCCACCCACCTGAAATACTGAGCTCTGTCACTCTGTGTGCAAACATATTCCAGCCATTGTTAAGTACTGTCCACTCAGGGTCACTAAAGAGAGTGTCCTGTAATGAGAAACAAAAAGGGCATCCTGAGTCTTGAGGGAAGCCCAGCATTCATTTCATACTCTCACTTGCTCCCTAAGCCAGGGTATCATTAGGAGAGGCCACCAACCCCTCCCCACAACCCCAGTTGGGGACCCAAAATCATCCACCTGGGTCATGCTAGGGTGAGTCCTTCATCTGCCCTGGTCCAGACAAGAAAGAGGGGCCTCTCCCAGACCTGGAGCTACCAGAATGTGTGGCTCAATTGTTTATTTCTAATTCTCCTTATGGAGAAATTATTATTTCTGTCTCCCTTTCCTGAACTGCTTTTTTTCTTTCTCTTCCAAGTTTTCAGCGGTTGTGTGATACGTCCTTTGGGATGCAGCAATTTCTTGCCTGGACCTTCTCACCACCCTGACTCCCCCTACCTGCTCTTGCTCTTCTTACGGGAGGCTGTCAACTGGGCTCACTGTGACATGCCTCCCATCCAAAACTCTCTCCATAGTGTCCAAGACCCCACCATTAGAAGACCAGGAGGGAGGGTGCATTTTTTTTTAAGGCTTTTGGGTCTTCCAGAGCCAAAGCCTAAATCAGACAACAGCAGAAAATCCCCTGGTCCTTCCCAAGTTCCAAAGCAAGCTCTCTTGATTTTGATGTAGAGATCCTATCCCCCCAAGTCAGGGGAGGGGTATCCTAAGCCCTGGGTATCAGCCATCACCCCCTCCACTGAAAACAAGATATTTGAGGCTGCTTTGGGACTACCCTTCACGGTCCCCTAAGTCTGTTTTGTAATGCCTGTGGTGCTCTCCCTCCGAACCTTTCCTCTCGGGGGGTCGCCACACTTTGCTAACTCTTGTGTGCACATATTTTATAACAGAGTAGTGAGGAAATGGTGCCGCCTCCAGCTTCCACAAGCTGCCCAGGCTCTGGGGGGGTTCTGGGACAATCGGGGCTGGGAAGTGACTGTGCTCTTATTGTACACTCTTTATTTCTCTGTATCTCTGGCTTGTGCTTTTTGTAATTAATGGGATTTGTCTGCCTTTTCAACACTATACTGAGCAATAACAATAAATGCACACGTGGAAACGCAGACACGCTACACATCACAAGGCCTTTTTCCGAAGGACAGCTGGGTCCCCGCCCTCGTGGATCGGAATTCAGGGGGAAACTGAGTCCCTGGGAGGGAAAGGCACTTTGCCCAAGGGTTCGCAGCTCAGTGGGTGGTCTCTCTCCTTCATGCAAGTCACACCTTTCCAACATCCACCATTTAAGGGAGATAAGTTTAACCTGCCGTGAGTCATTAACCTTCCATGGGGAACAGCTGACAGTCTCAGCGAGAAGACTTTACAAGAGGCCTAAGAAGGGAGGAGGAGGAAGAGATTCAGAGGCTAGAGCACAGGTGGCAAATACAAGGCCCATGGGCCGAATCCAGCCCTCCGCCTTGTTTTATCCCACCCGGCACCTTGTTTCTACCCGGTGGCAACACCGAGCTCCTTGCCCCTAGTTAAGGAGTAGTAACATGTATACAGTTCTTAAGTTACATTCGGCCCTTTGAAGGCAACCTCGAGGCTGATGTGGCCCCCAGTAAAAATGAGCTTGACGCCCCTGGGCTAGAGGCTCTAGGAGGTAGGGACACAAACTGGGAAAAGCTAAGAATGGCCTGATTTGGGGTCTGCTACTAACCAGAGGGAAGCGATAGTAGATATGGACAAAAGATGTAGGTGGCGTCCCCTGTTGGGGAAGGGGGAGACAGAGAGGAGCCTGGCACCCTAAATCCCAGTGTTGGTCCAATGGCTGAGGGCTGCACATGCACACACCACACACATTCTAAATCCCAGCTTTTCTCAGGGAGAACTGATACCCAAACCAAGCTCCATAGACCCATTAATTCCCAAACAGTTTCACATCCAGGACCCGTTTAATCCTAAAATCAACTTCAGAGGAAGTAATTATTGTAATTCCCACTTAACAGGAAACAGCAGCACAGAGAGGTAAAGGGTGTGCCCACAGAGTAAGTAGGAGATAGAGTAGACACCTAGCAGTGTTTATGCCAGAATTGGCCCTCAAAACCTCTGTATCATAATGCCTTTCAGTTCCACCAGCAAATACCTTAATGGATAAGATACAGTTGCATCGCTTGTCCCAAATCCCCAATCTCTCCAACTTCAAGGCCTACACCAGGGAGTTCCTTTAATAACAACTATGCCCCATGCATTATATTTGTATTACATCTAATACGCTGTTGTCCACATTTTTCACTGAAGAAACACAAGGGTTGGAGAGAAGGACATGACCTTATTACCCAGAGCATCAGTGGTGCAAGTTCAGATCCAAGGCCAGGGCCTGTCCCTTGAAAAACAGGAGACCCAAGAGCCCTTCCTGCTTTGTTCTCTGTCCCACCTTAAGCACCACCCCCTCACACCCCTGCGCTCCTGCAGTATTTCTCCATTAGAGGGAAATAAGGAGTCTTGAAAGCTGGGGTGGGGGTGAGAGCGTAGGTTGCTTCCCAGAGGCCCAGCCCTGAATTCTGTTAAGACCCACCTGCCCCTCTCCAAAGCTCTTAATGGTCTGGGTCTATCACACTCTCTGAGTCTTAACATCCTCCTGCCATAGTAACCATCTCCAGCTAGGGTTCTTCCCCCCAATTTCAGAAGAAGAAACTGAGGGACTGTGACTTACCCAAGGGGAGCCTAGGCTCCACCCTAAGTCAATAAACTCCTTAACCCAAGAGGGCCTCAGGGCTGCCAGAATATAAGGGAGCCCTCAGGCTCTGTCCAGAGCACAGCTTCTCACTGTGTTGTGGGAAGCCAGGGACCTAACGGTTGGGGATACTGGGAGTTGGGTCCTGAGCTCTAGCTGCACAATCTTGGTTGAGATCCCTCTTTGCCTGGAGGAATCTACCGGATGGGCCAGACTCACCGGACCCCAGAGCTGTGGGGATGGGGCAATTTGGAGGCATGGGCCCCACGGCTTGGAGAAAGCAGGGCAAGAGGGCTCCGCCCCTAGTAGGGGGCATTCCCCTAGCCTTCTTTGCCCCTGGTCCCAGCCTTGGGTTATGAGGAGGGACTAACAACAAGGAAGCGCTAGGACCAGTCTACCCACTACCCCCAAAATTGATCGTCCTTCAGTGCTCCTCATAAGGCCGGTCACGCCCAGAACGGCAGGGTAATGGGTAAAGCTGTAGTTAGGAATCCTTTCTTTCACGTAAGGATCTCGGGGGGTGGGGAGGAAGGTAGGTCCGGCGAGAAGACCGGCTAGGGCTTCAAAACCAAAAGCCTTGGAAACGAGAGCCCCACTGTGGGTTCCGCGCGTTCCTCACGGAGAGGGCCCAGACGAGGGTGTGGCGCTGTCCCTGAAAGGCACGGAACCTTTGTGCACGAAGAGCCCGTTGCTGCCCGGAGGCCCCTGCGCCGCAGCCCGGCCGGCCAACCCGGCCCCGGAAGTGAGCTGTCTGTGGCGCCGCCGGGAGCTGCCACGTCGGAGAGTAGGATCTGCCTCTGCCGCAACCATGGTGAGTGTTGGGACCGCGGAAGCTGAGCGGGGTTCGGCCACGGTCGCGCCCGTCCCGGGCTCCTCCACCGTGATAGGGTTCAAGACCCAGGCTGGGACCGTTTAGCTCCCTTCCACCGCTTCGAGATTTTGGGGCCTCCGACCCTCTAGGCACCTTTCCGCAGCGGGAGGTCGCGGAACCTCCCGGAAATCCGCGGAATGCTCCTTTGACGCACCTTTCGCACTTTCCTTGCCTTCTCTTCCCCCAACAATTGAAAACAAAACCAAGAACATTGTAGGCACTACTGTACCCCGAGGCCTTAGTGAATGCCAAGCATTATTCATAATCTCAGCCTGCTAACAGCCCTTACTGTAAAGTAGGTGCTGTTATCGACACTTTACAAATAAGGAAGCCTCTCGCATAGCTGGTAGGTGACGATCTGAGATTCGAACCCTCTAAACCATTCCTTAATGATGTGTGTGGAACAGTGACCGGGGCTAGGGCCCCGAGGTATCATGCGCATTTGAGGAGACTAATATAAGGATGAGCTGAAGTCTCTGAGGGCATTGGCTCAGTTTTTTAAATCTGGATTCCACAGTGTACAGTCACCCCACAGTTACTGAGTGAATGACTGAACGGGAGAACTAAGGGATGAAAAGCATCTATTCTCAGCCTGGCACAGACGGGGTGTTCAATAAACTAATGCTCTCAGGAACGCGTGTGTGCATGGAGTTCTGAGGAAACTTGGGTGAACCCAGATATCGGGACACTGGGTTCTTGCTTTGCATGAGGGCTAGGTTTTAAATTACTCATCTCTTAGCCTCTGATTCTTCAGCTGCTAAGAACTGGTGACTCCTATGCTCTGACAGGCATCTCATTCTGAGTGAATTTTTAACTCATTAACTGATCCCGAAGAGCTAATACACAGGTGTCAAACACAAGGCCAGCGGGCTGAATCAGACCCTCCACCTTGTTTTATCCCACCCAGCACCTTATTTCTACCGGAGTGCCAAGCTCTCGCTTAACTGTTAAGGAGTAGTTACATTTATACAGCCCTAAAATTACATTCGGCCCTTTGAAGGCAACCGCGAGGCTGATGTGGCCCCTGGTGAAAATGAGTGTGACACTCCTGAGCTAATATGTTTTGAGGGCTGCCACTTACTACTTAACAAGAACCAAACAAACAACTTGAGGTTCTCTGGAGGAAGGACTTTTTTTTTTTTTAAAGGAACTTAAAAAAAAAAACTTGTCCAGAAACGTGGTTCACCATTCTGGCTGGTGGGTGACTGGTATGAAACTACCAGTAAACTTCTTTCTGGCTTATTTAGCCCTCAGCCATTGATTTAGGAAATTCTGTGTAACTATGTTGCAGACAGGCAGCCTAATGGTGTGGGGGGTTTTATGGGCTGGAAGTTAGCAGGTGGAGCTCTTCTCCCAGCTCCTGCTGTAACTAGCTCTGTAACTTCAAGTTCTTTCTCACTTTGGATTTCTTCAGTTGCTTGGTCTGTCAGGTAACTCTGATTAATGCTGCCCTTGGTCCTTCCCAGTGCACACGTGAAAGCACTCGGTAACCTGGCTGGCTTGGCCCGCATACGAGACTTCTTTTTATCTTCTTTGCTTGCCTTTGCAGACCATGGGGCCCACTTTTAGGGAGGCTAGAATTCGATGGCAGAACCTGTGCTTACTTGATGTGTGCCTTTTAAACGGCTGTGCAGCCGTCCTCTTCTAGTGCCCACCTTTCTGGAAGTCAAGTCAGACTTTATACCTGCAGAGTTTGTGCTGGAAAGAGATGAAATGGGGGAAATGGTAAGAAATACCAGTTCCAATCGGAAACCTTTTCAGCCCTTTTCCATCCCACGAGTTTTAAGAAAAGAGTGGTTGAGCAAAGTAAAACTTTGTTTTTCTTCATTTACTTATTCATTCAGCAAACAGTCACTGAATTACTTCTGGTTACAAAGCACTGTGCTACATGATTTGAGAGGATTCACAACTGCAGACAACACAGGCCCTCGCTCCAGGAAGCGTGCCTTCTAGCTGGGAGAAGAAACAACGTAAAGTGTTGTAGACGTTTGTAGACGTTTAGTGCTGCAGATGTTCAGAGGACAGCCGGGCCTCCCTCACACTGCCCCCAAGCCCCATCTCAGACCCAGCCGAGCTGTCCTCCACTTGGCTGACGCGTCATTTGGTAAACACGGTGTACCCACTGTGTCATTCTGTCTAGGATTTCTACTGCACCTTCTGTTCTGCCTTTCTCACATCGCATGGCGGGGTTAGGGAGAGACTAATCCTAAACCTATACCTTGGTTGGCACTGAGGGCCATTGGATACGCCGGAACTTTGAATCTTTGGTTCCACTTTGGGCACCTTCCTCACCCGGTACAGCGGGTCAAGAAGCCATCTCAATGTGTTTCATCAGAGGAGGACAGCCAGTTGGGGGATCTGGGAATCTTCAGGAAGGGGACCGGGCCTTGGACTGGACCTTGGAGAATGGGTGTGAAGGCGATGGCTGTTGCAGGCCTACCAGCTGCTCAACCCTGGAAACCAGCAGGGAATCTAGATTCTGTCGCAGGTTGTGGACCAGGGAGCAGCCTCAAGAGACACTTGAATAAATTATCCAAGTCTAAGATAGTAACCTTAGTATGCAGAAAACTGCCTGGAACATCGGGGGTTCTGTCGTCCAGTTGGGGAGCACGAGTCATTCTCTCTCGGAGTGCCTCTTCCTCTCTAAGGCAGCCGGCCCTGTTCACGTCCCCCGTCTTTGCTCGTGTTCTGCCCTCTGCTTAGACTGTACTTTTTTTCCTGTGCTGCCCGGCAAATTTCTTATTTAAGTCCCAGTTTGTATCCAGCACCACCGGCCCTTAGGCTGCTATAGCACATGTAAACCATCATTAAAGTATTTATCTTGCCATATCAGGGTTACTTGTGTGCAAACTTCTCAGGGGCAAGAAGTACCTCTTATTTGTGTCTGTATCTCCAGTTCCTGGCACAATGCTTGGCAAAAAGAAGGTACTTCAAGTGAATGTTTACTGACTGAATAAATGGAGAAATGCAGTCGAGAACTTTAGAAATGATCAGTGGATGTAATAAGATGACTGCATTCTAACTGCCATTTGTTCATTTACCAATGATATCTTTGGTTCTAGGTATCAGTAATTAACACTGTGGACACCTCCCACGAGGACATGATTGTAAGTATTCTTTTAGCCCCCCCGCCCCAACTGGCTGTGGACGTGAGCATTTCTGTGGGAGGGAAGCATTCATGAGTACAGTGTGGCATTGCAGCCTTTGCCTGTCAGACTGTAGCCTCAGGGGTACAGTCAGTCTCCCAGCAATGCCCTCTGAGTTAGCAGGGCTGTGGCAGGCTAGTCACTCTCTGGTGGGAGGAACCTGGGAATGGTTTGTAGCTCAAGGCCTTCAGTCTTCTGACCAACAAAGTAACCCGGTCTGGGATGGATGCTGAGCAGGTACAGAGGCTTCACAGTGGTCCTCCCATCTGTCTTCCTGCTGCTGTCACTTCTTAGCCCCATTGAAAAGGGGGTTAAAAGAAGAGAGAATAGGAAGATGACTCAATATGAAGGCAGGTGGCAGGCTTGGCAAAAGCCCAAGACAGAGCCAAGTAGAACCACCACAGACAGATGCCAGGCAAGGCCCTTTGGACCAGGAGTCATTAACTTGGGGTGTTTCCTGAGAGGCAAACACAGGGCTCGATATAAAAGGACAGAGCTGTGGGAGAAAGTTCAGAGATTAAAGTCTCCCACAGCCTCATGCAGAGCCAAGCATCCCAGGCAGTCTTTGAGCAAGACCCAGGTCAGTCAGCTTACAGCCTTTCCTGTCGGGGTTCCTGACCATCAGTGGTTGCTTTGGGGCTTCTGAGAGGTTGTCTGGTCTCAGTTGTATAGGTTCCCTGGATGCAGCCATGTGTGGTCTCGCTGTAGGGTCACACCTCCTTGGAGAGAGAGTGGCATTATGGGTGAAAGCCAATCCGAGACTCCTCAGCCAACCTCTTAACTCTTCTGAGCCAGCCTTGATTTTCTCATAGCCAAAATGGGAAAGATAGTGGATGTGCTACCTACTTGTGTGGGTTCAATTTGAGGAGCAGACAGGGCAAAATAGTAATGACTAATGTCTGCATGCTAACTGTCAGATCCCATGCTAAGTACTCTTCATTCATTACCTCATTTAACCTCATAACAACCCCTGAAGCAGAAGCCATCAGTAGCCCCATTTAAAGATAAGGAAACTGAGGTTCAAGAGGACTAGGTAATTTTTCCAAGGTTGCACAACAGATAAATTGAGGAGATAGGAGTTAAATCTGTTAGGTACGATGCCCTACTTCCTCCCTACTGTGTGATAGCACTCTATAGGAGAAGTGCTTCAGAAGCACATTTACAGAGCTCTAACTCTGTAGGCACTGCCTTCCAAGAAGCCTAGACCAGGAATAGTAGAGAAGATTAATTTTCAAAGAATCAGGATGTTTTTCTTAGGTCTCTACTTAAGGTGAGAAAGGAATTTTTGAAGCAGATGGAGTGATTGCTTCCATTGAAAGGGTGTAATTGCTCCTGGTGACCATAAAAGTGACAACTAATAGTTCTTGAAACCCCCAAGGTGGGATAACTGAAGAAAGTGCCATCTGTTGGAATAGGAAGGGCCAGTAAACAGCAGGACAACAGGCAAAGTGGCTCAGAGTAGCCATCACCCCAGATGGACACATAGCTATAGGCAGAGGCCAGCCTTAGGTCTGGGTGACCAGTCAGCATCGCAGAAGTCAATTTACCAGTGGTGGGGCCAGCGGCATTTAGAGCATGCATGAACAGTCTGGGGTGCTAGGCATGCTACTAGTAAAAAGGTCCACAAAGGATCTAGGGCCGTGGGTAGAGGAAGGAGCCCCGTGTCTGGATGGAAACCTATGAGCAGGCCAGATGTGCATCATGGAGGGCAAGATTGGGGCCTACAGGCAGTCGAAGGCCTGCTCCAGGTGTCATTCCCAGTAGCCCACAGAACCTCAGAACACACAGCGGGGGAGGGGGCAGTGCCTAAGGAAGAACAGGGAGGCTAGGCCAGCTTTTTTCCTCCCGTAGCCACCCTGCAGAACAGGATGGGAAAGGACTTTCCCATGTGTGTAAAGGGTCTAAAAGTAGCTGGGAATGGTTTGTCTTGTCCCTTTCAGAAAGCTGTTGCGTGTCAGAGAATGTTGGCATGCTAGCTTCCTGGCTGATAGTAATGATTCTTTGAGATTAGGTTAATTTTAGGTAGATTCTGGTCCAAACTAGAATGTCTGCCCTAGTGGCTGTGCCCACCCCACCCCACCCCACCCACCCCGCCACAGGCTTCCTGAGCAGTCCTCCCTTTGCAGCACGATGCCCAGATGGACTACTATGGCACCCGCCTAGCAACCTGCTCATCAGACCGGTCCGTCAAAATCTTTGATGTTCGCAACGGAGGGCAGTTCCTCATTGCAGACCTCAGGGGGTGAGTGCAGCCAACCCGGGCATGGTCTCAGGGAATGATTGGGCTTTCCAAGCATGGCGGGAAGGCCTGAGAGCCAGATCAGAGCAGCCCCACAGTGCAGTCATTAGAGAGGGCACCCAGGTCCCAGCCAGCCTGTAGCCCTCAGTAGACATCCCGGGCTGATGAATCTAGGAGTGAATCCCAGCTCTGCTGCCCAAATGCCCACTAGAAAATCTTGGACCAGGGAGTCAGTTTGTCTCTGGGAGCCTTTACCTGCTCACCCTCAAAATGGGCTGATGCTGCCTTTTTCCAGGTAGAGCCTGTCACAGCAAGCCTTCAGTGCTACTGCTACTTTGGAAAGTTAGAATCTTCTTTTTTTTTGCCCCAAGTTTTATCAGTATGATCTAAGTGTCACTCAAGTGCAGTAATGTGAGATCATAACCTCACCATTTGGGGAGACATTCCCTTCTTCCAGAGTGTCTAGAATCACATGACTGAGGAGCCAAATGCCACTTTCCCTGTGAGGCAGCCCCTGGCTGAGCAGAGAGCTGCTGGGGTGAGGCCGGGCTGCCAGCTGTGGCAGAGGGGTCACATCTGCTGTCACTCAGTCCTTTCTGCTCTGTTTCTTCCTTATGCTCGAAAGATGTAAAATTTTGGAGGGATAAATTTATACCCTCATTCTTTTCTACCCTAGTTAAATCTGTGCTCGGTTTGTGACACAAGTCTACTGAGAGTTTCATTAGCAGTTCCTTTGTAAGGAGTGGGAGTATGCTATTGTCCCAACCAGAGGGAGGAGGGAACTGCCTGCAGCTTTGGGATGAAGGAATAAACAAGGACAGCAGTAACAGCTGAGGGGCATTGAGTGTTTTCCCCTTGTACCACACAAGGTCTTTACGTGAGTCATCACAAACACTGGGTTGGCCAAAAAGTTTGTTTTTTCCACAACATTCAGTTGTCTTCTTCATTCAAAGCAATTTTGTTAGACTGTCTTATGACAGCTGTCATATCAGCGTGCATTTTAAAAAACCAAATTGGTGGATTTTTGTATAGCCATTTTAATATTGAAAATGGAAGAAAATACAACATTTTTAGCATATTATGCTTTATTATTTCAGAAAAGGTAAAAATGCAACTGAAATGCCAAAAAAAGATTAATGCAGTCTATGGAGAAGGTGCTGTGACTGATCAAATGTGTCAAAAGTGGTTTGCGAAGTTTCAAGCTACCTCTTGAGTGCTGGTGCCTACCCATCCTTGGACCAAGAAACAACCCCAATACCAAGCCCAGCACAGGGTACATGCTCAGACAATACTTAACATGTGAACACCCAAAGAGCAGAAGATAAGAGAGAGACATGCCTTTTGAGCAAATTAAAAGAGTAGTGGAGCCCTGGCTGGTGTGGCTCAGAGGACTGAGCCCCAGCTTACGGACCAAAGGGTCACTGATTCCATTCCAGAGCAGGGCACATGCCTGGGTTTCAGGCCAGGTCCCCAGTGGGGGGGTGGGGGGGTGTGAGAGGCAACCACGCACTGATGTTTCTCTCCCTACCTTCCCCTCTGTCTAAAAATAAGTAAAATCTTTTTTAAAAAATCTTTTAAAAAGTAGTGGAAAATACCAAAATGAAATAGATACTGCCACCTAAAGAAATTGATCATTTGGAAGGATAAATAACAACTCATTCTGCAGATACACTTCCTGAGCACTTGTGAGTCAACACCTTGATTGATCAGTGTGACTCTGCTGATGACAGCAGGTGTCGGTGGTGCTGGCTGCAGTCTGGGTCCGGTGAGGGTTCTGCCAGGTTGGTTCAGAAAGGCTAACTTATAGTCCTGACTTGCTTTGAAAGCCTCTCTGACCTCTGGGCCTCAAGGTTCTCACTGCTCAGTGAAGGTCCCTTGTGACCATCTTACTGTATGGCCCTCCCTTTTGAAATTCTTAGGCAGTTCTGTCCTGATACATTGTCTCTGCCTACCAAGGAAGCCATTTAGTTCTGTCCAAAGCGGTAGCTGACAAAACTCTGGGTTCCTCTGGCCCACCTGAGTAACCTCTGACCCCTCCCCTTGCAGTCACGAGGGACCTGTGTGGCAAGTGGCCTGGGCCCACCCTATGTATGGCAATATCCTGGCATCCTGCTCCTATGACCGGAAAGTCATTATCTGGAAGGAGGAAAACGGCACCTGGGAGAAGACGCACGAGCACACAGGACATGACTCCTCGGGTACACTGAGTGTGGCGGGGCAAGGTGGGAGGGGGGCCCTTGGGTGAGCGAGAATCCTGGCTGATGCTCTGGTTCTCTTCTTGTGATGCTTCTTGGTTATCCCTTCGGTTTGGGTTGGCTTTTGCACTAGTGGTCCAGAGGGGAGAAAAGGCTCCAAGACCTAAAGCCAGTCCAAAGCAAAATGAGAAAAGCAAAGACAATGCAGTTTTTAAGGTTTATTTTAAGTGCTAGCCTATATTCTCAGACTATTGTCCAGCTTATCTTTTTTTAAGACAGACATTATTTAAGAAAAGATGATGTTAGTAGATTGTGTTTTTTTTTTTTAATCTCTTTGACAAAGTTACAAATTGCCCATGGTGATCCATGCAAATTTACTTAGCGATTTAGTAAAATGATAAATGTAGAAAATCAAAGTTTGCTCACTGTGCCTCCCTCCTTCCTGCAGTAAACTCTGTATGCTGGGCGCCCCATGACTACGGCCTAATCCTGGCCTGTGGGAGCTCTGATGGGGCCATCTCCTTGCTGACATACACTGGGGAGGGCCAGTGGGACGTGAAGAAGATCAACAATGCTCACACTGTAAGTCCAGACCCCGCCTGCAGACTTGCCTTGTGTGTCCTGCGGAGAGGGGCAAGAGTCGTGTCGCTGCTGTGCAGTGGGCCAGGGGAGGGGCTGCTGATCAGACATGCTTGGTAGAGCAGCTTTGAGCTTCTTTGCTCGAAGCCAAACAAAGGCTGCATCCACAGAGGTCAGAGTTTACCATATCTTTACCCACTCACCCATCCATCGATGGACACTCAGGTTGTTTCCATATCTTGGCTGTTGTAAGTAATGCTATAGTGAACGTGAGGTGCATATATTTTTTGAATTAGTGTTTTCTTCAGACAAATGCCCAGAAATAGAAGTGCTGAGTCATGTCATGGGTAGTCCTATTTTTAATTTTTTGAGAAGCCTCCATACTGTTTCCCATAGTTTTCCACCAATTTACATCCCCATCAAGATTGCACAAGGATTCTCTTCTCCATATCCTCAACAATATTTATTATTTCTGTGTTTTTTGATGATAGCTATTCTAACAGGTGTGAAATAGTATCTTATTGTGGTTTTGATTTCCTTGATGATTAGTGATGTTGAGCATCTTTTCATGTACTTGTTGACTATCTTTATATATTCCTTGGAAAAATGTCTGTTCAGATCCTCTGCCCATTTTTATTTTTAATTTTTTTAAATCCTCACCAGAGGATATGTTTATTGATTTTTAGAAAGAGAGAAAGGGACAGAATGAAAAGGGGAAAACATCCATCAGTTGCCTCTCTCATACACACCCTGACCCAACCAGGGATTGAACCTCCGACCTCTTAATGTACAGGGTGATGCTCCAACCAACAGCCATCCAGCCAGGCATCTCTGCCCATTTTTAAATCAGATTTTGTTTCTCTGATTGAATTATATGAGTCCTTTTATATTTTAGATACAAATCCCTTATCGTCTATATTAGTTGCAAAGATTTTCTCCCATTCACTAGGTTACCTTGTCATTTTATTGATGATTTTCTTTGCTGTGCAGAAGCATTTCAGTTTGATATAATCCCACTCGTTTATTTTTGCTTTTATTGCCTTTACTTTTGGAGTCAGATACAGAAAATTATTGTCAAGACCAGTATCAAAGAGCTTACCATTTATCTTGTCTTCTAGGAGTTTTATGGTTTTAGGTCTTGCGTTCAAATCTTTAATCATGTTCAGTTAATTTTTGCATATGGTGTAAGATATTAGTCAAGTTTAATTCTTTTGCGTTCATTTGCATTCCTTTGCTATCTGGTTTTTTCAACACCATTTATTGAAGAGACTATCCTTTCCCTATCATATATTCTTGTCTCCTTTGTCATAAATTAATTGACCTTACATGCATGTGTTTATTTCTGGGCTGTCTATTCTATTCCGTTGATCTGACTATTTTTATGTCAATACCATACTATTTTGATAGCTGTAGCTTTGTAATGTAGTTTGAAATCAGGGAGCATGATGCCTCCAGATTTGTTCTTCTTTCTTAAGATTGCTTTAGCTATTTGGGGTCTTTTGTGTTTCCATAAAGATTTGAGGATTGTTTTTTCTATTTGAAAAATGCCATTGGAATTTTTATAAGGATTGCATTGAATCTATATATTGGTTTGGGTAGTATAGATATCTTAACAATAATTATTCCAGTCCACCCTGGCCAGGTGGCTCAGTTAGTTGAAGCACTGTCCCGCACACCAAAGACTTGCTGGTTCAATTCCCAGTCAGAACACATACCTGGGTTACCGGTTCAATCCCCGGGCAGGGCACATACAGGAGGCAACTGGTCAATGTTTCTCTCTCACATCAACGCTCTCTCTCTTTCTCTCTCTCTCCCCCCTCCCTTTTTCTCTCTCTAAAATCAATATAAAACATATCCTCAAGTGAGAATTTTTTTTAAAAAGTAAATAATTCAGTCCATGAGCATGGAATATCGTTCTATTTATTTGTGTCTTCTTTAATTTCTTTCATCATTATCTAATAGTTTTCACAAATAGGTCTTTCACCTCCTTGGTTAAATTTATTCCTAGTTATTTTATTCTTATTGATGCATTTGTAAATAAGATTGTTTTTCTTCATTTCTCTTTCTGATAGCTCTTAATGTACAGAAACGTAAAAAATTTTGTATATTGATTTTGTGTCCTGTAACTTCACCAAATTAATTAATTCTAACACTTTTGGTGGAGTCTTCAGGATATGCTATATATAATATGTCAGCTTCAGATACTGAGTTTATAACTTCTTCTTTCCAATTTGGATGCCTGTTACTTCTTTTTCTTGTATTTTTTGCCCTGGTTGAGACTTCCAAGACTGTTGCATAAAAGTGGTGAGACTGGGCGTCCTTGTCTGGTTCCTGATCTTAAAAACCAGCTTTCAGCTTTTCATCGTTGAGTATGATGTTAGCTGTGGACTTACCATATGTGGCCTTTAGTATGATGAGAAACATTCCCTCTATATCCACTTCATTGTGAGTTTTCATCATAAATGGATGTTGAATTTTATTAAATACCTTTTCCTGCATCTATTAAAATATGATTTTTATTCTTCAGTTTGTTCATGTGGTCTGCCACTTTGATTGATTTGTGGATGTTAAACCATCCTTGCATTCCTGGAATAAATCTCACTTGATCATGGAGTATGACCCTTTTAATATAGTGCTAAATTCAGTTTTATAATACTTTGTTGCAGATGTATGCATCTATCTATGTTTATCGGGGTTATTGACCAGTGATTTTCTTTTCTTGTGGTGTCCTTATTTGGCAATGCTGGCCTCATAAAATGAGTCTGGAAGCATTCCCTTCTTTTCTATGTTTTGGAAGAGTTTAGATGGATTGTTATTAATTCTTTGAATGTTGATAGAAGGTACCAGTGAAACTGTCTGGTCCTGGACTTGTATTTGTTGGGAGATTTCTGATTACTGGTAATTCAGATTTTCTGTTTCTTTATGCTTCAGTCTTGGAAGGTTGTATGTTTTTAGAAATTTATTCTCATGATATTTTGTATTTCTGAGATATTAGTTGTAATGTCTCCTTTTTCACTTCCGGTTTTATTTGAGCTCTTTGTTTTTCTTGGTGAGTCTAGCTAAAGGCTTGTCTTTTTTCTTTTTTTAATCATTTCAAAGAACCAGCTCTTAGTCTCCTTGTCTTTTTAGTCTCTATTTCATAAATTTTTTTTCTGATTTTTTTTTTCCTTCCTTCTACTAACTTTTGACTTCATTTGTGTTCTAGTACTTGAGATGTAAAGTTAGGTTGAGATTTTTTGTGTGTCTTAAGGTAGGCAATTATCACTACAAGCTTCCCTCTTAGAACTGTTTTTGCTCCACCCCATAAATTTTGGTATATCGTATTTCTGTTTGTATTGTCTCAAGATATTTTTTTCTCTTTTGATTTCTTCATTGACCCATTAGTTGTCCAGTAACACAATGTTTAATCTCCACATATTTGTGAATTTTCCAGTTTTCTTCTTATAATTGATTTCTTTTCATACCATTGTGGTTAGAAAAGATGCTTGATAGGATTTCAATCTTCTTAAATTTGTTGACTTGTGTTGTGACCTAACATATGGACAGTCCTGGAGAATTTTCCATGTGCACTTCAGAACTGTTTATTCTGCTGCTTTTAGATGGATTGTTCTGCATATATCTGTTAAATCCATCTGATCAAACACGTTGTTTAACTGATATTTTCTTACTGATTTCCTCTGGGTGATCTACCCATTGATGTATATGGGGTATTAAAGTCTCCTACTATTATATTGCTGTCTGTTTCTCCCTTTGGGTTTGTTACTATTTGCTACTATTTGTTACTACTTGTTACTATTTAGGTTTGTTACTACTTATATATTTGGGTGTTTCTCTGTTGGGAACATAAATATTTACAAATGTTATATCCTTTTATCAGATTGACCCCTTTATAATTATTTAATGCCCTTCTTCATCTCTTATTACAGTCTTCATTTTAAAGTCTATTTTGTCTAACACAAGTATAGGTACCCCAGCTTTTTTGTTTTCCATTTGCTGGGAATAATTTTTTCCACCTCTTCACTTTCAGTCTGTGTGTGTCCTTATACCTGAAATTACTCTCTTGTCAGCAGCATATGGATGCTCTTGGCTCTTTATCCATTCAGTTACTTTATGATGTCTTTGGTTTTTTGTTTTGTTTTGGGTTTTGTGGGACAATTTAGTCTATTTAAAGTAAGTATTGATAGGTATGTGCTTCTTGCCATTTTGTTCATTGTTTTGTGATTTTGTGTACTTCCTCTCTGTTCCTTTCTTTTTCTCTTGCTCTCTTAGTTGTGGTTTGATGACTTTCTTTAGTGGCATGCTTAGATTCCTTTTTCATTATTTTTCTGTATCTACTATAGGTTTTTGCTTTGTGGTTTCCATGAGCTTTCCATATAACAGCCTAATTTATAGCAGTCTATTTTAAGTTGATAACTTAAGTTTAAACACATTCTAAAGCTCTACAGTTTTACTCTATCCCCATCCACATTTTATATTTTTTATGGAGCATTTTATATCTTCTTATCTTTTATATCCCTTAACTAATTATTGTAATGAAAGTCATTTCTACTATTTTTGTCTTTTAACCTTCATAGTAGCTCTGTAAGTGATTTATCCACTACCTTTACTATATATTTATTTAGCTTTATCAATGAGATTTATACTTTCATATGTTTTGTTGTTTCTAATGAGCACCCTTTATTTCAGTTTAAAGAAGTCCCTTTTACTTTTCTTAGGCCAGTTCAATCATAGTGAACGCCTTTAGCTTTTGCTTGTCTGGAAAAAACTCTCTCCTTCAATTCTGAATGATAACTTTTCCAGGCAGAATAGTCTTAGTTGTACAGTTTTTTTTTCTTTCAGCACTGTGAGGTGGTTGTTACCTTGATTGTAATGATGGTTTTATAGGGTATATTTCTGTCAGAGTTGATCAGATCATATATTTTATGTGCAGTTAATGTCAGTTATACCTCAAAGCTGCTTTTAAATTTTTATTTTGGCATATAAAAACAGTTATTGGTATGTAAAAACCCAAGAACTATTGTTTTCATGAGCCTTTCTTGAGGTGTGTACTAGAAAATACACTTCAGACAACAAAAATGACTAGAAAAACATTTGCACAGACATACATCATTTTATTGCACTTTGCTGATATTGTAGTTTTGCAAATTGAAGGCAAGACCCTCCACCAGCAAAAAGATTACAACTCGATTTGTTTTGATACTCACTTTATACAGTGGTCCAAACCAAATCTGCAGTATCTCCAAGGTATGCCTGTATAAATAAACAGTTAATGGTAGAGAACTAAGACTAAATAAGAGTTAGAAGGCAGAATATATGCTATACTGGCCATGTGCTCTGCTAAGGTAGATAGAGTTCAACTGTTAAAAATGGTGAGGCACACGAGCAGCTAGAGATCCACATTTTTAAATGTTGGCACCATCAACATACCAACCTACCCACCTCCCTCCAAGAAGCTGGAGGAGAATGGGAAGAACATTGCAAACACTTTATTAAAGATTTTAGTAATCATATTTAAGACTGTGTGAAATAAGATAAATAATTATGTGGCAGTGAGCAGCCCTAACACCAGATTATAGTCTGGGTTACAGTTTCTCACTAAAGGAAACCAGAGCTCTTGAGGAAATGGACAGTTCCAGGTCTGAGGCAGGAAATGCACGACATGAGCTTGTACACCTTGTCATAGCAGATTGAAAAGAAATAATCAAAGTCATACTTTGGTGGCCATATAGGGTTACGTCAAAAGAGCCAACTTGAACAAGTTCACAATGACAAAGATGGGCAGTGTGTAAAAAATGAGAATGATTGCAATGAACCCACCAAATACGTTTAAATCCTTGAGTTCTTAAATTTAAGAAAGAATCAGTCATCTTTGGAAAATGACAGGGAACCAGTTTAGAAAGATTCAAGCATATCCTACCTTTCCTATCTGATCTGTACCCCAGGGCCACCAAATATTGATAAGGGAATTGCCCCATTCTAGCGTATTCCATGTAACATGACTGAAAAATGCATCGAATTACAGTATCACCATTTTGTAATGCTCAGTGAATTGAGAGGCATAAATCACTGACGAGTGCTAAGAACACGTGCCTCCTGAGGAAAGAGTGCACCGCCACATGTGGTCCGGCAGGGGGATCAAGCCCGAGTCTGATCCAGTCTTGGATCCCGCTGACCGTTTAGGAATTCAGAGGAACATGTTGAACTGAGTACGTAACAGCAAAAACCAGCCCGAGAAACTACAGGTCAGATGACACTGGTTCTTCAACAGAAAAATTGTAAGAGAAAAAAAGGATCAGAGGAGGAATCTGTAAATGAGATGTAAAAGGCATCAAAAAAAATACTTAAACAGCAAGACTAAACTTTAGGGTCAGGATGCACATCTGAGTGACAAAACTGAAACAAGAAGAAGATAAGCCAGGATAACGGGTCCTCACCTCGGGACAGGGGCCGTGATTCAGGCAGGATGTCATGACAGGCTGCCTGAGTAAAGGGCAGTTTTCTTTCCTGACCTGGTGGCAGTTACCAGAGTGCTTGGGAGTAACTCATTAAGCCATGTATTTACTATGTATGTTTTTCTGAATCTGTGCCCTCCGTTCACATATTTGAAAAATGTTTTGTTTCTTAAATTCCTGAGAGTCCCTAATTCTTACTTTAAATGTATACTGCTGAAAAGTATACACAGTTAGGAATCCTTGGAGAATTATGAGTGGTTAATCCGTAGTGCATCAAAACAGCTGTCCTCCATAATCTAGTCCTGAGGATTAGAAAGGAAATGCGCAGCAGCCTTAGGTCTGCCAGAGCAGTGTTCTATTAAAAGGGCAAAGTCACAAGTTTCCTTCCTTGCAGATTGGCTGCAATGCCGTTAGCTGGGCCCCTGCTGTTGTACCTGGAAGCCTTATAGACCAGCCATCAGGGCAGAAGCCCAACTACATCAAGAAGTTTGCCTCAGGTGGCTGTGACAACCTCATCAAACTATGGAAGTAAGTGGGGTTGGTGGGCTTCTCAAGAGGACACTTCCTGCCTTCTACCCTGCCTACCTTGACTCAGCCACAGTTCACAAAAAACAGGAGCTTTTCTTTTTTCCTCTTGCCCACAAAACACTATTTTCAATGTCAGAGGACATGCTTTTTAAAAAACTTGCTTTTTGCTCAAGCACTTTTATTCTTCCCCTGATTCCTAATTTTTAGAGCTGACTTGGCTGTGAAAAAACAATTCATTATAGCTGGTAAACTGGATAAAATTCCACAGGCTCAACAAATGAAATCAGAAAGATGGGATAGTTGTTCAGCCCCTGTGGAGTCTACATGTGGGGAAGGAACAGAAGTGTGGGAAAGGTACCTGGGCTGCTACCCGATTTTCCTCTGATCCCCCTATTAGGGAAGAAGAGGATGGCCAGTGGAAGGAGGAGCAGAAGTTGGAAGCACACAGTGACTGGGTTCGAGACGTGGCCTGGGCCCCTTCCATTGGTCTACCCACCAGCACCATCGCCAGCTGTTCCCAGGTCAGCTCAGACCCATGAGAGCATCCCATGTTATTCAATCTCCGAGTGAGCCCTGTCAGCCTTTACAGTCCTTAATTTAAGGGAAAGCCCTCAAAAGGTAAGGACAGGGCATCAGGCACCTTTGGACCAGTGCAGATAGGGGAGCGTGTAGAGCCAGGGCATCATGCAGTGACCTCTTGATCATAAGCCACAAATAAGTGGCTTTCCTCTACCGAGCCAAAAAAGCAGGACCAGTTCCCCCTCTTGACGTTTATGTGAGGAGAGAATGAAGGTGCTCAAGTGTAATTCTGAGAGAGTGTTCCCAAACAAGGACCAGGGCAATGGGAAATTCTAAGACCTTGAACTTACCTAGTGTCCACTCTTTCCAGGCAGATCACAAAAGTAAGAGCAAGGACAAGCCTTTAATTCTATGCTACCAACACCCTGGGCAAGAATTAAGCCAGGCAGCCAAGCCTTCTACATCATTTTTGCCTGTTTTATTTAGTCCTAAATCTGAGCGGGATGTTGTTTGATTTTTTTGTTTGTTTGCTTTTGTTTTTGTCTCCCTTCTTATTCTCTGAGCTCTGAGCTTGGTTTTTAGACAGCCATACCCATTCAGTTGAGAAAGTATAGACAGAGCCAGAGGGAGCTGAAACAGGAAGTGACTTGGTGGACATGAGGAAAACCCCGGAGGAAATTTGAGAGTTAGCAATGCAGACAAAGTGCATACCTGAAACCAATAAGAAGGGAACCTGGGAGATTCTTGACCTATGTGATGTGTGTTCCTGGGGAAAGGAGTTAAGAGCAAGGGTACTGGGCTGGAAGTTGGCCCTCAAAGCTGTGGATACCCAAGAAGTCCTTGTGTATGCTTTTCGTTGAATCCCCCACCCTATTCCTGCAAAGGTCCAGTATGGCTCCAGACAGGATCTCTGCCCCCATCTCCTGACTCTGTCTTCCCAGGATGGTCGTGTGTTCATTTGGACCTGTGACGATGCCTCGAGCAATACGTGGTCCCCCAAACTACTGCACAAGTTCAATGATGTTGTGTGGCACGTGAGCTGGTCCATCACAGCCAACATCCTGGCCGTCTCAGGTGGAGATAATAAGGTATACCCCATTGCCATGACCTGGTGGGCAGAGCCCCGTTTGTGCTTCCTTTGCCCACTGGAGAGTGCCATTGAGTATCCCATCTCATGGCAGGCTTGCAGAGAACCGTAATGAGGACTGGATTTTGAGCATGTGTCCCAATTACATCCTCAAATCTTGCTATGTATGTCCCATGCTTACACATAGGAAAGAAGCTGACAGGTGATTTGACTTGCATAGGAACCACAAAGCTGTTAGGCGACAGGGCCAATACTCAGGCCCAAATGAAATCCGAAGCCACTGCCCTGACAGTCCATCACCCCAGCCATTTGACTACCTTAATTTCATGATGCCAATTAGCTCTGCCCCAAAAGTAAGTAGATTAGAAAAATAACTCATAAAAGCAAAAACATTGGGGGATGGTGTGGTTGTGAGAATCCCTAAGAGACATATTTTTAAAATCAGTATAATTCATGAGTACTCTGCACAAAAATAAGGTCATGGAGCCAAAGTGAGTATTGGAAAACTCAGTAAACCAAAGACTAGCACAAGGCAAGTTGCACCAGAGCAAATGAACTTGAAGACTCATCATGACCACTGCATTTGAAACTTACCTTATAAAGTTAGGGATGCTCTGCCTTCGGGTAGAAGCTGGCAAAACGGATGGCAGTGGCTTGTTACTTCTTCCTTTCTGCAGGCTGCTTTCTTTTTAATTGTGCTAAAATACATACACCATAAAATATATCTTCTTAACCATTCTTAAGTGTGCAGTTCAGTAGCATTAAGAACATTCATGTTGTCATGCAGTCATCGCCATCATCCATCTCCAGAACTGTCTTCATCTTCCCGAACTCCATACCCACTAAACAGGAACTCCCTGTTGCTCTTCCTCCAGCCCCTGGCAACCTCATTTTACTTTCTGTCTAGGAATTTGTTCTAGTGACTTTCTGTAAGTGGAATCATACAGCATTTGTCTTTTTGTAACTGGCTTATTTCACTTAACATACTGTCCTCATCTATGTTGTAACATGCGTCATAGTTTCCTTCCCTTATAAGTCTAAATAATTTTAATTATAACACATTCTATTTATCCATCTGTCTGGTTTTTTAATTAAAGTTCACATGTATTAGTTTCAGGAGTGCAAATAGTGATTAGACATTTTTGTAGCTTACAGAGTGACCACCCCAATAAATCTAGTACCCCTCTGACACCTTATATAGTTATCACAATATTGTTGACTATATTCTTTATGCTGTATTTTATATCTCATAACTGTATTACTGGCAATTTGTACTTCTTAATTCCTTTACCTTTTTTGCCCATCTTCTGAAGCACCTTCTCCTCTGGTAACCATCAATTTGTCCTCTGTATCTATGAGTTTGTTGCTGTTCTGTTTGTTCAATTATTTTGTCCTTTAGATTCCACATATAAGTGGAATCACACAGTATTTGTCTTTCTGTGACATTTCATTCAGCATCATACCCTCTATTTCATCCATGTTGTCGCAGATGGAAGAGTTCATTCATTTTTGTGGCTGGGCAGTCTTCCGTTGTTTATGTACACCGATATTCCTTGTCCATTCCTCTGTCAGCGGACACTTGGGCTGCTTCCATATCTTGGTGATTATACATAATGCTGCAGTGAACATAGGGGTGCATATCTTTTCAAATCAATGTTTGGATTTCTTCAGATAAATACCCAGAAGTGGAATTGCTGGATCATGTGGTATTTGTAGTTTTTTGAGGAACCTCCATACTGTTTTCCACAGTGGCTGCACCAATTTACAGTCCCACCAACAGTGCCCAGGGGTTCCCTTTATTCCACACCCTCCCCAATATCTGTTGTTTGTTGGTTGATTGATGCTAGCCATCTGACAGGTATGAGCTGGAATCTCATGGTTTTAATTTGTATTTCCCTAGTAATTAAGGATAGTAAGCATCTTTTCATATGTCTGTTAGCTGTCTGTAGGTCCTTTTAGGAAAAGTGTCTATTCACATCCTCTGCCCATTTTTTAATTGAATTGTTTATTTTTGGTGTTAGGTTATATGAGTTCCTTACTTTTTTTTCTTTTTCTTTCTTTTTTTTGGAGAAGGGAAGGGAGGGAGAAAGGGAGGGAGAGAAGCACCAGTGTGTGGTTGCCTCTCATGTGTCCCCCACTTGGGACCCAGCCCACAACCCAGGCATGTGCCCTGACTGGGAATCGAACCAGTGACCCTTTGGTTCGCAGGCCTGCACTCAATCCACTGAGCTACACTACCCAGGGCTCCCTACATATTTTGAATGCTTAAACCTTTATTGGATATATCTTTGGTGAATATCTTCTAACATTTAATAGGTTGTCGTTTCTCATTGTTGATGGTTTCCTTCACTGTGCAAAAACGTTTTAGTTTTATGTAGTCCCATTTGTTTATTTTCTCTTTTGTTCCCCTTGTTCAAGTAGACATGTCCAAGAAATAATATTTCTAAGCATGACATCATAGAGTTTAATGCCTTTGTTTTCTTCAAGGAGTTTTATGGTTTCAGGTCTTAAAATTTAAGTCTTTAATGCATTTTGAGTGAAATAAAGTGATCTAGTTTCAATTCTAAATGATAGCTTTGCTGCGTAGAGTAATTCTGGTTATAGATCTCTGCCTTTCATCACTTTGAATATTTGGTGCCAGTCATTTCTGGCCTGCAAAGTTTCTCTTGAGAAATCAGCTGATAGTAGTTTTATGGGAACTCCCTTGTCCGTAACTACTTTTCTCTTGCTACTTTAAGATTTTTCTCTTTGTCTTTAACCTGTGGCATTTTAATTATGATGTGTCTCTTAGCATGGACCTCTTTAGGTTCACAGAAAGTTTGGAACTCTGCACTTCCTGAACCTGAATGTTTGTTTCCGTCATCAGTAGAGAAGTTTTCAGTCATTATTTCTTCAAATAGTTTCAGTCCTTTGCTTTCTCTCTTCTACTTCTGGTACCCCTATGATATGAATGTTAGTATGCTCGATGTTGTCCCAGAGGTCCCTTAAACCATCCTCATTTTTTTAATTCTTTTTTTCTTTTTGCTGTTACAACTGGATGTTTTGGGCTACCTTGTCTTCATGACCACTAATTCGATCCTCTGCTTCATCTAATCTGCTGTTGACTCCTCTAATGTATTCATTTCAGTTATCGTATTCTTCATTTCTTACTGGTTCTTCTTTATGTTTTCTCTCTTTGTTGAAGTTCTCACTGAGTGCATCTGCTCCCCTAAGTTCACTGAGCATCCTTGTAACCAGTGTTTTAAACTCTGAATCTGGTAGATTGCTTGTCTCCATTTCATTTAGTTTTTTTCTGGAGTTTTGTCGTGTTCTTTCATATGGGACATGTTTTTTATTTCCTTATTTTGGCTGTCTTACTGTGTTTGTTTCTATGTATTAGACAGAGTTCCTACATCTCCCAGTCTTGGTGGAGTGGCCTTACATAGTAGATGTGCTGTGGGGCCCAGTGGTGCAGTCTCCCTTGTCACCTGAACAGAGTGCCCCAGAGATATGCCTGTGTGGGTTGTGTGTGCCTGCTTGCTGTAGGTGAGCCTTGATTGCTGTTAGCGCGTCAGTGGGTAGATTGACCCTCAGGTTGACTAGATGTGAGGGCTGGCCATGACTACAGTGGACAAGCTATTATGCAGGGGCTGACCCTATGGAGTGGAGGTCACTTTTACAGAACTCTGGGGCCAGCCAAGTTCCCCCTTTGGATGTATCATTTGTGAAGCTGGTTGGGTAGTGCTTCAGTGTGGTTCTAGACTTCTTGGGAGGGTCTCTAGTGCAACTCAAGGTCAGTCACCACTTGTGCCTTGTTTGGGGCCACCTGGCAGAAGCTACAAAGTGAACTACAGTTGGTTGCCACTTGTGCTGGGCTTGTAGGTCACTTGGAGAGGCTGTGCTGTGAACCAATGCCCACCACCACCAGTACCAGACTTGTGGCCACTTAGTTGAAGCTACATTCTAAGCCTAAACCAGTAAGTTGAGACTGCTCACTGATCACCCCATGTGCCAGTCTTGGGGCTGCTTAGCAAGTGGTATAAGGGATGCCTAGGACTGCTGCTGTAGCTTGGGGTCTGTGGACCTTTGAGAGATTTTGGGAAAGCAGCATAAGCCAAAGCAAGCCACTTGTGTGAAAAAAACACTGGAAGAGTTTCAGGCCCAGTGCTCAAGTTGGTAGGGCAGGGTCTCAGAGAGTCACCAGGGTGGGACAAACTGTGAGTGTTAGGCTAATGGAGACCTCAGATTTGGTTCCCACCTGCACCTGCCTGCTGGGTAAAAGAGCTCAACAAAGGAACAGTGGTGCCTACCAGCACTTCTGTCCCCTCACCCTTGCCTCTCCAGCCCTCACCCTGAAGCTAGTCAATTTAGATTCTCCCCGTATACCCCTGGTGCTTCTCCAGCTATTGCACTTGCACTGGAGCTCCCAGGGAGTGGAAGCGAGCAAGTCCATGTACAGGCCCCCTAAGAGGATATCTAGGTCTCCGGCAGACCCCATCTCATTCAGACACAATCCCCACTCTCTTTCACTGCCAGATGTTATTGGGACTCATCTTTCTGACACTACGTCCCTGTCTGGGGAGCCCTCACTCCTCAGGTTGTCCTCCAAAGCTGAGATACCCATCTGATTCTTAATCACCACACTGACAGTATGGGACCTGCTTGTTCCCTGTCTCCACCCCTCCTACCAGTTATAAGTGTTCTGTTTAACTAGACTTCAATTGGTCCTTCGTTACAGTTGCTCCATAATTTAGTTGTAATTCTGATGTGGTCTTCAGAGGAGGCAAGTACAGCATTTACCTACTCCACTGTCTTGACTGGAAGTCCTATCCATTCACGTGTTGGTGGTCATTGGGGTGCTTCCGGCTTGTGGCTGTTGTGAACAATGCTGCTGTGCACGTGGATGTACAAATAATATCTCTTCAAGACCCTCAGCGCCCTGACCCGTGCGGCTGGGTTGGGCGTCATCCCTCAAGGCAAAAGGTCACCGGTTTGATTCCCGGTCAGGGCACATGCCGGGGTGGTGGGTTCAGTCCCTAATCAGAGCACTTGCAAGCAGTAGCCAGTCAGTGTTTCTCTCTCACATTGATGTTTGTCTCCTCCTCCTTCTCCCTCCCTTCCTGTTTCTCTAAAAATAAAAAATATTTTTTAAAAATTAAAATAAAAAATACTCTACAGTCAGCTTTTTCCAGCCTGGGGTCCTTTTCATGCACAGTGGTCCCTGAAAGATCTAGTAGGCCCCTTCCCAAAGCCATCGAATTTTGGGACTATAATGACCCCCCAAAGGACAATCCTCTTTACTTGTAGTGTGTGCCAGAGTTGGGAACAGAACCCAAGCTGGGTGGCACCCAGGATATAGGCCAGGGGACCCTGGCTTACCTCAGGCAGCCCTGCAGTAATAACCTTTACAAAGCAGTAAGCAAGTGCCTGCTTGTCCAGTCCATGTTTTGGGGTCTGCTGTCACTATGCTAATGCTTCCCACTCTCCTGTATAAGCCTGTTTCCTATAAAAAGCTCATCTCTATTGCTGTCTCCATAGCACTCCTTCGTTAGACTTAGCGTGTTTTCAGTCCGGAGCATCCCGCACAGTGTATGTTTAGTAACTAAAGTCCATCTCTAAAGCAGGAGTTCTTAAAATCATTTTTAATCAAATTTATATGTTTACATACCTTAGGTAGTTTTTATTAGGTTATGATTTTTTTTAATACAGTCTCCTCATTTTCATGCTCCAGGGTAAACCTTTTCAGCTCTTAGCTGTTTTTTCCACTGTTGACTTAGTATAGAAATAACATATTTACTGATCTACTTTCTTCCTCTACCACAGCTCTCAAATGTTAGCATCACTGAACTTCTTAATATACAGATTGCCAACCCTACCCCCAGAGCCTCTGAATCAGTGGGTGTGAGCTGTGACCCAGGAATCTGCAGTTTACACAAGCTGCCGAATGATACAGATGCTCTGGTCTTAGGGACCACACTTTGAGAACCACTGCTCTTTACCACCCTGCATCCTCTCGCTGAAGCTGTCTCAACATGGTTAAACAGCATCTGTGTTTACATCATTATTATTAGTATTACTTTGTTCTAGTGATGTAAATTATTTACAGCATTGCTGACCTTCAGCTGCTGTTACTCATACTCCTTTTTTTCCCAGTCTTATTGAGATCTAATTAGCATGTATTGCTGCATAAGTTTGAAGTGTACAGCATAATAATTTGACTCACATACTATAAACTGATTACTGCCTTAGGTTTAGTTAGCATCCATCATCTCATAGATAGAGTAAAAAGAGAAAAAAACAAAGAAAAACTTTTTTTCTGTGTGAGAACTCAAGATTTACTCTCAAGAATTTTTGTATATATCATACAAAGAATTCACAAGAAGAAGAAAATGTAGAGTCCAGGGTATTTTTTTAAGTCTGCTGATTTTTAAAAAATATTTTTTAATTTATTTTTAGAGAAGAGGGGAGTGAGAAACATTGACGTGCAACAGAAACATTGATCAGCTACCTCTCACACGACCCCAAATGGGGACCTGGCCCACACCCTCGGCATCTGTCCTGACTGGAAATCGAACCAGCAACCTTTCAGTCCAAAGGCCAGCACTCAATCCACTGAACCACACCAGCCAGGGCAGGGTTTTGGGTTGGGGGCTGCCCAGTTTTAACTGGGGTGTTTGATTTTTTTGCTATTGAGTTAAATGAGTCTTTATGTATTCTGATTTTAATCCCCTTTCAGATAAATGGTTTGCAGATATTCTTTCCCATTCCATAGGTTCTTTTTTTACTTTGTTGATGGTGTTTCTTTTACTGTGGAGAAGCCTTTTAGTTGGATGTAGTCCCACTTATTGTGGATTTTGTTGCTTATGCTTTAGGTGTCATAGCTAAGAAATCATTGGCAAAACCCATGTCAAGGAGCTTTTTTCCTAAATTTTAAGTCCGTAGTCCATTTCAAGTTAATTTTTGTGAGTGGTATAAGATAGGGGTCTTGGTTCATGTTTTTATATATGTATGTCTGATTGTTCCAGGATCATTGATTGAAGAGACTGTCCTCTGTTGAGTACTCTTGACTTCCTTGTCAAATACCAATTGACCGTATATGCTTAGGTTATTTCTGAGTTTTTGATTCTGTTCCACTGATCTATTTGGTTTTATGCTAGTACCATACCGTTTTCCTTACAAGATTTATAGTACAGCTTGAAATCAGGAAATGTGATATCTCCCACTTTGTTCTTTCTCAAGATTGCTTCAGCCATTTGGAGTGTTCTTTAGTTCCATATGAATTTTAGGACTTTTTTTATACTTCTGTAAAAAATGCCATTAGAATCTTGGCAGGAATTACATTGTAGATAATTTTTGGTAGTGTGGACATTTTAACAATATTCTTCCAGTCAAGAAACATGGGATACCTTTCCATTTATGTGTTGTCTTCCATTTCTTTCATCAATGTCTTGTAGGTTTCAGAGTAGTTTACCTCCTTGGTGAAGTTCCTAAGTATTTTATTGTTTTTGATGCCATTATAAATGAGATCTTTTTTATTTCTTTTCACATAATTTGTTGCTAATGCATAGAAATGCTACTGATTTGTACGTTAATTTTGTATATTACAACTTTACTGGATTCCTTGATTAGATCCCAGTTTTTTTGGAGGACTCGAGGGTGGTCTATATGTAAAATTATGTCATCGCAAATAGAGACAGTTCTACTTCTTACTTTCCAATTCTGATGCCCTTTTTTTCCCTCTTCTTGCCAATTACTCTGGCAAGGACTTCCAGCCCTGTGTTGAATAGGAGTAGTAAGAGTGGGCACTCTTGTTCTGATCTTACACGAAAAGCTTTCAACCTTTCACCATGTTAGCTGTGTTAGGGCAACAACTCACCAGAGTGAATTAAACTCATTTGCGGACCCGAATTAAGCGATCTACACCCACCAAGTTCCCCGGTCAGATTGTGTCCTTGACTTTGTTCTACTGATGAGCAAAGCCACTGGTTGGGACTGCTGTGCAGGTAGGAACTAGGTCTGCCAAGATTGGAGTGCTGTCATATATGCTCTTTATGTGTTGAGATACATTCATTCTAAACCTAATTTTTTAAGTTTTTATCATAAATGTTAAATTTTGTCAAATGCTTTTTCTGCATCTATTGAGATGATCATTTGATTTTTTATTCCATTAATGTGATATATTGATTGATTTGTGTATGTTGAACCATCCTTCTTTCCCAGATATAAACCTCACTTGACCATGGTGAATGATCCTTTCAATGTGCTGCTGAATTTGGCTGGCTAGTATTTTATTGATAATTTTTACATCTGAATTTATGAGGGGTATTCTGTAGTTTTCTTTTCTGACAGGGTCTTTTTCAGGCTTTGGTATCAGTGTAATGATGGCCTCATAAAATGAGTTGGAGAGTGTTTCCTCCTCTTCGGTTTTTTGAGAGTTTAAGAAGAATTGGTATTAATTGTTCTTTAAATGTTTGATAAAATTCATGAGTGATGCCAGGGCTTTTCTTCATTGGAGATTTTTTTGATTACAGATTCAATCTCCTTAATTGATATAGTCAGGCTTGCTCTTTCTTCCTGATTGTTTCAGTGGCTTATCAGAGTGACTGTTGCAGTAGCACAGTGCTTATGTTCACATAAACCTTGTTGTACTTAATGTGCCCTAGCACAGGGGTAGTGATGCCAGCAATTCAGATATGCCGAAAGAAGCCTTAATTCCTTTAAGTAAAGGGTGAGTACAGTACAATAAGATACCTTGAAAAAGAGACCATATTTATATAACTTATATTAAAGTACATTGTTACTATTGTTCTATTTTATTATTGTTACTCTTATCGTGCCTCATTTATAAATTAAACTTTATTCATAGGTGCACATGTATCGGGTCCAGTACTATCCACAGTTTCAGGCACACACGGTGGAGAGTCACAGAACACATCCCTTGTGCATTGCGGGGAGGGCTGCTGCATTGTTTTGTTTCTTTTCGTTGTGTCCCATAATTCCCATAAGGCTTTCTATATTCTTTCATTCTTTTTTCTGGCTGTTCTTCTGACTGGGTAATTTCAAATGTCCTTTCTTCCAGATCATGGTTCTTTCTTGTACATTGTTGAGGCTGCTTTTGAAATCTTTCAAATTCTTAAGTTCAATAATTATATTTTTCAGCTCTAGGATTTGAGTGTTTTTATTTTTTGATGGTTTCTATTGCTTTGTTTTTTTCATGCATTGTTTTAGTAATTTCATTTTATTGTGTATTCTTACAGTTCACTAAACTTCAAAAGGATTATTTTGAATTCTTTACCTAATAGTTCATAGCTCTCCATTTCTTTATTATCAGTTACTAGAACTTTATTCATTTCCTTTGGTGGTATCATATTTACCTATTTTTTTAAATGACTTTTGATAATCTTATGTTGGTATTTGTGCACTGAGGTGGCCTCTTCTTCTAGACTTTTAAGGTCACTTTGGCGGAGAGAATTCTTTACCAGCCAGCTCAGTTTTGGTTTCTGGACATGTCTGCTGGTAATATCTTTGGGCAAGGCAGCTGTTTGAGCTCCTGGTGGTGGGGTATGGTGTGTGTCACTGGCTGACAACAGCTAGATAGGATTCCTAGCTTGGTTCTGTGTCCAAGTAAGTCCGTAGAACAAGCTTCATGGCTGCCTGGATTCTCTGGTCAGACTTACTGCATGGTTGGGAGCGGGCACTCTACTGAGCAATAAATGGGGCTATGAATTAGCTTCCCTGCCCTGGTGGGACAGCACCCTGAGCTCATTTGGGGACCCAAATCAGGCAAGAGTACACTATCTTGGTGAGGTGAGGTCACTTGTTTTGCTCTGCAGATAGAAGCCCTAGCCTGTGCTTTCTATTCCAGTGCCATTAATAAGCAGGGCTATTTGATGGGATACACAGCCTCCCTGGTCTAAAGACTGTATTCTGCAGTAAGTGGAGCTACAAATTAGTTTTCCTTCCTGGGCTCAGTGGGAAAAGCAGCTCTAAGGCCACTAATGTTCTTTGTGGCTTTGAGTCCTGCTGGTCTGTGTCCCATTTCCTGGCCAAAAGGGTCCACTGGCTTTGTCCTGGAGGCAGTCAGCCCTGCCTGCCCACCTTCCTCTCAGCTGTATAGTTCTTGTCAGCCCTTCCTGCAGGGGCCACACTCTGCAGCAGGTAGGGCAGTGACTCACCAGAGTGGGTTAAACTCATTTGGGGACCTGAATTAAGTGATCTACACCCACTAAGTTCCCTGGTCAGACTGTGCCCTTGACTTTGTTCTACTGATGAGCAAAGCCACTGGTTGGGGTTACTGTGCAGGTAGGAACTAGGTCTGCCAAGATCGGAGTGCTGGTTGTTGGAAGCCTTTCTTCATCACAATTAGAGCCCCCTGGATGACCCCACAGGTTCACCTGCAGTCCCTTTGGGGCAAAACCAGAGTAGGGGCTCCCACAAAGCAATGACCCACAGCTTTTGGGGTGCTGGGCATCATCCTTGTGCTCTTTTCTCTCCAGAAGAACTGTAGTTTCAGCATGGCACTGACCTGCCTAGGGGAAGAGCGGTGCAGTTAGCATGTAGCCATTCCTCTCATCATTCTAATGCAGTCTGGCCTGGTTTCTAGTGCAAGGGGTGCATCAGCCTCACTCCCGCGTTCAAGAAGTCTCTCATCGGTGTCTTGTCCATGAGTAGTTGTTCTCTTGAGGGGGAGTGAAATCATTTGGAACCACCTACATTACCATCTTGTTGATATCACTTTCTTTAATTTTAAATTTTTATTCTTTTTCTTCTGTTTTGATGGGATTTCAATGGGGGAACCAAGATAAGCCCTCTGTTTATCTATAAGGCTGTGAGTCATGGTTCTTTATGGGGACCTTGGCCCTTATTAGGGGATCCAGTGAGATGAGGGCCGGGGGAAGGGGTGCTGACCTGTAATAGGCTGTGTGTGTGCTGGCTTGCAGGTGACCCTGTGGAAAGAGTCAGTCGATGGGCAGTGGGTGTGCATCAGTGACGTCAACAAGGGCCAGGGTTCCGTATCGGCTTCAGTCACAGAGGGCCAGCAGAACGAGCAGTGACAAGACGAGCACGGCCAGCTCCTCACATGCCAATTCCTGGACTGCCCTCCCCCTCGGACCAAGTAGCCAAACAGCTGGGAGGAAGAGGTCCCAACTCCAACAAGGTTACTGTCCCAGGAATAGTTAAACCTGCAACCAGACTGGTCATCTGCCTTAACATGATTTGATATGGTTTGTAATTTACTGTCTGGCTCAAAGCACTCATGTTATAAGGGAAAAACATTTTAAAATACTTTTTGGCCATTTGTATGTACCTTTTGGGTTCAGGCATTACTTGGGAGGTTTTGTTTCCAAAGTAATTAAACATGTTGCTTATAATTCTCCCTACATTATCCTCTCTAAAAAATTCATTTTGACTCTTGTTCGTCAACATTAACCAAGTCCTGCTGGCCTGGCCAAAGCCCACCCACAAACCTAGTCTGTCTCTGGAAGCATCCTTGTGATGCACATTCTGCAGAAGGCACCATAAAGCACTGTTAAAGCAGTGCTAGACTTGGTCTTTGGTTACAGGGCCTGGAACCCTGATCTGCTGCATATCCTGAGTACACATCCTCTTCTGTAGAATGAGACTAAGAAAGTCTGCCCCATAGAATGGTTGCAAGATTCAAATGAACTAATACATGTAGGTGACCCACAAAATGCCATGCAAATGCAGGATAGTACTCACCAAATACCAGAAGTTAAGAGAGGGCACAATTCAGTTTATTGACCCTTTCAGTGATAGGAGAGGCCTGTGGTGGAGACCACGGTTCTGGTCTGAATTGACCCTGAACCAAGTGTCATATCTCAGCAGGGACCCTCACCTGCATCAGCAGTCACAACACTAGCTACCATTTACTGTGACCAGCAGGCAGTGCACTTGGCTCTTTTACACATCAAGCAGCATGACAAACCTGTAGGTATATACCCCCAATTTACTGGGGAACTGGCGCAGAAGGTTAGAGACATGCTTGGGACTGACCAAGTTGGTAAAGTTGAATCCTGATCCATCTTTTTTTTTTTTTTTTTAAGATTTTATTTACGTAGAGGGGAAGGGAAGGAGAGTGGGAAACAATGTGTGAGAGATACATCAGTTGGTTGCCTCTCACACATGCCCCCAGCTGGGGAACCTGGCCCACAACCCAAGCATGTACCCTGACTGGGAATCGAACTGGCAAACCTTTGGTTCATAGGCTGGCGCTCAATCCACTGAGCCACATCAGCCAGGGCTATAACTAATCAGACTTTTGTAACCCAACAAAGGTTCCACTGCTCAGCACACTAGGACCCCAGGGAGATTCACACAATGCATCTGAAGGTAGGCATGTTGGAACACATAGGGAAGACAGGGCAGGGGAAGGACAGATACAGTCCTGCAGACAGTTAGTTCCCTGTCCACCACGGCTGAATTGCTGGCCCCAGTGAATGAGGTAAAGATGGAAGAGTTGGGGTGTGGCCTCCACACCATAGCTGGCAGAGGGCAGAAGGGCAGCCGTAGTGTTGGCGCCTCACAATCTGGCTCCCTCCCCGACTGCATCCAGAACCTGATAGCAGGAACAGAGATGCATCTATGGCCTCCTGCAGCACCAGTACCCACAGGAAATCAGGTGGCAACACAGCAGGCTTGTGAACCTGCCTCATTCCCCAACACCCATGGCAGTGGTGCCCCAAGACCCAAGCAACCTGAACACAGTGAGGGAACATGCCACTCTGGATGGTGACTCCCATACTAGAGTGGCACCACCCCAAACACAACCCTGGAAGTGCAAGTACAGCAGGTAAGACAAACAAAAACCTATACTACACCACTGACTGGGCGGAGGGAAGACTCCTAAATATCAACCTGCTGAATTGTTAAACCAAAATGTTCTAAATAAGAACAGTTTTTAATTCAACTGTGCCAGCAAAGGAACAGTCCACCAAAAACCATGAACAACAAAGGTAACATGGTAACATAGAAAGAAAATGACAATTCTCCAGAAATCAAACTCAGAAGTCATGGAAGACTGGTTTAAATGATAAAGCATTAAACTAGCGTTCATGAGGAACTCAACGAGGTACAAGAAAACTCAGTTCGATGAGCTCAGGAATAAAATTAATGAACAGGAAGAGTACTGTACCAAAGATGAAACTATAAGAAAGAACCAAACAACAGAAAACAGGCAGTAAAAATTTCAGATATCCCACATAGCAGTATTTTTGCTAATATATCTCCTAGGGTAAGGGAAATACAGGAAAAAAGCAAATGGGATCTCATCAAACTAATGTATGGGAGAACATATTTGCCAATGATACAGTGGGCATGGGGTTAATCTACAAATCATATGACTCAACACCAGGAAGACAATCCAGTTAAAAAATGGGCAAAGGACCTGAACAGACACTTCTCCAAGGAGGACATACAGATGGTTCAGAGACATATGAAAAGATACTCAACGTTGCTAGCCATCACAGAGGTGCAAATTAAAACCACAATGAGATGCCACTTCACACCTGTCAGAATGGCCATCATTAATAAATCAACAAGTGCTGCCAAGGGTGTGGAAAAAAGGAACCCTAGTACACTTTTGGTAAGAATGCAGACTGGTGTAGCCACTGTGGAAAACAGTATGGAATTTCCTTAAAAAATTAAAAATGGAACTGCCTTCTTACCCAGTGATTCCACTGCTGGGAATATACCCTAAGAATCACAAAACACCAGTTCAAAAGATCTTATGCAGCAGCACTATTTACAATAGCCAAGTGCTGGAAACAGCCTAAGTGCCCATCAGTAGATGAGTGGTATATTTACACAACAGAAAGAAAGAACTCCTACCTTTTGCAACAGCATGGGTGAAGCTGGAAAGCATTATGCTAAGTGAAATAAGCCACTTGGTGACAGACAAATACCATATGATCTCACTTATAAGAGGAATCTAATGAACAAAATTAACTAATGAGCAAAAGAGAACTAGAGATATGGAAATATGGAACAGAGAGCAGTCAGAGAGGAGGGAGAGGAGGATAAGGATGGAAAGAAGAGGGAGGAATTAGTCAAAGAACATGTATGAATGACCCATGGACATGGACAATGGTGTGGAGACTGACTGGGAGCAGGGAGTGAGCAGGGCCAAAGAGGGCAAAGGGAAAAAAAATGGGACAACTGTAATAGAATAACTAAAAAATAAATTTTAAAAATAAAAGGACCAAATTCTAGAGCTTAAGAACTCAACAGATGAAATGAAAAATGCACTAAAGAGCACCCGAAATAGAGCACACCACATAGAAGAAAGAATTAACAAACTCAAAAATAGAGGTGAAGAGATGAGAGAAGATTTTTTTTTAAATAAAAGACGTCTACAAGAGCTATTTCACTCCATCAGAAAGGGCCACATAAGGATAATGAGTATCCCAGAAGGAGAAAAGAGAGCCTTTCAAAGAAATAATTGATGAGAACTTCCCAAATATATGCAAGGAACTTAGACATTCAAGCACCAGAAACTAACAGAACAACTATCTCAATGCAAATGACCTTCTCTAAGATGCATTATATCAAAACTATGAACAGACAGAATTCTCAGGGGAGCCGGGGAAAAACAACAGCAGCCTACAAAGGAAACCCCTTCTAGTTACCAGATTTCTCTGTTGCAACTTTACAGGCCAGGAGAGAATGGAATGATATGTTCAAAATATTAAAAGACAGAAGCAACCAGCTAAGAACAATATATCCAGCAAAGTTATCTTTCAGATGTGAAGGAGAAATAAAGTCTTCCCCAGACACACAGAAGCTGAGGGACTATATCACCAAAGACCTGACCTGCATCACAAGATCTTCTGAATGGAGCCCTTCTACGTGAAACAAAAACAAAGTACCAGCACACAAAATTTTGAGTAAAGTGACAGAAGAAGAAAATTGCCACTCTATTTCAGAATAGGGTGCTAAACACCTAAACATAATACAAAGGTTAAAGAGGGAAAAAAACATTAAAAATAAGTATACTTCAATTTGGTAACGAATGTATAGCAGATAAGGAGTATTTTATCTATGAGGCATGTTATACGAACCTCATGGTAATTACAAAAAAACCCTGAGATGTGACCCAAAACATAAAAAGGGAGGAAACAGAAAACCATCATAGAAAACCACCAAGCTAAACCAGCAGACAGAAACAAAAGGGAAAAGAAACAATGGAGCTACAGAGCAACCAGAAAACCGAAGATAAAATGGCAGTTAGTAAATCCTTCTTTATCAATAACCACCTTAAATACAAAGGGACTGAACTTACCAATCAAAGGCACAGAGTAGCCCTGGCCAGTGTGACTCAGTTGGTTGGAGTGTCATGCCATACACCAAAAGGTTGTGAGTTCAATTCCCGGTCAGGGCACGTACCACGTACCTAAGGTAGGTTCAGTCCTGGGTCAGTGTGCATATAGGAGGCAACCAATCAATGTTTCTCTCTCTCCTTTCCTCTCTATCTAAAATCAATAAATGTTTTTTTAAAGTCACAGAATAGCCAGATTCAAAAAAACAAGATCCAATTAAATGCTGTCTTCAGGAGACCCATCTCAACTCCAAAAACAAGAAGGCTCAAAGTATAGGGGTGGAAGATGATACTCCAAGCAAATGGCATCATAAGAAAAGTGTGCAGCTGTAGTTTACCAATCAAAACAGACCACAAGACAGAAAGCTAGCAAGAAACAAATATGGACATTTTATAGTGATAAAGGGGACAATCCATCCAGAAGACATACATTTATTAAAACGTATACATGCAACTTAGGAGCCCAAAATACAGGGTCTGGCACAAATAATGCCCCTTTTTTATTACAAAATCTTTTATTGCAAAATCATAAGCATGTAATTCTGTAACATAACAATATCACACTCAAGCACACCATATGACATTTTAGGTGAAATGTTCAAATTAAAACTATAAATTATTACACCCACGTTATTACCCAACCAACCACACTCAAGCAGTCCTTACTTCTGCTGGACCCTGGATATAAAGCAATTATTAGCAGACCGAAAGGGAAAAATAAATAGGAAAAAATGGTGGTGGGAACTTTAACACTCCATTTACGTCAAGACAAAGTCAACAAGGAAATATTAGCCTTAAATGACACATGAGAACAGATGAACTTCATAGATACTATCAGAATTCCACCCCAGCCCAAGCAACAGAATGCACATTCTTAAGTGCACATGGAACATTCTCAAGGATATAGCATATGCTGGGACACAAAATGAGCCTCAATAAATTTAAGAAGACTGAAATCATATCAACCATCTCTTCTGACCACAAGAACATGAACCTAGAAATGAAGTACAAGAAGAAAGCTAGAAAAAAATCACAAATGTGTGGAGATTAAACACGCTGCTCTCTTCCACAGGAGGCCTACACACCACTGCCGGGACTGCCACCATGTGTCTAGTGATCCCTGAGAAGTCCCAGCGCACTTTGTGAGGACTCAACTCAGTATCTGTGGGCAATGGAAAACAGCCTTTGCCAGCACTGCAGCTAAGGGCGTTGGGCAAAAATGCTCACGTGGTGCTGACAAAAGCAGACATCGACCCCACCAAGAGGGCAGGAGAGCTCACTGAGGATGAGGCGGGACATGTGATCACCATTATACAGAATCCACAGAGGTACAACAGTCCAGACTGGTTCTTGAACAGACAGGAGGATGTGAAGGAAGGAAAATACATCCAGGTCCTGGCCAGTGGTATGAACAACAAACTCCATGAACACCTGGAGCGACTGAAAAAAATTCAGGCCCACAGAGGGCTGCGCCACTTCTGGGGTCTTCATGTTCGAGGCCAGCGCACCAGGACGGCAGGCCACCGGTCTCACTATGGGTGTGTCCAAGTAGAAATAAATCTGTATCCTTGTCTGTTAATAAACAGTCTGTGGACCAATAAACAAACAAGCAAACACGTTAATGAACAAATATTGGGTCAATGAAGAAATAAAAGAAGATTCAAAAGATACATATAGAGACAAATGAAAATGAAAATATGGCATACCAAAAATCTTTGGGATGCAGCAAATGCAATACTGAGAAGGAACATTATAGAAATACAGGCCTACCTGAACAAACAAAAATCTCAAAAAAATCTAGTATTATACCTTAAGGAACCAGAAAATGAGGCCCAAAGTTGGAAGAAAAAAGGAAATTGTAAAAATCAGAGCAGAAATAAATGGAACAGAGAATTAAAAGACATTACAAAAGATTAATTAAATGAATAGTGGTTCTTGGAAAAGATAAAATTGACAAACCTTTGGCTAGACTCAATAAAGAGAGAAAAGCCTCAAAATCAGAAATGAAAGAAGTTACAATGTATACCACAGAAATGCAAAAAATTATAAAAGAATATGAAAGGCTAGATAGCACCAAATTAGACAACCTAGAAGAAATGGACAAATTCTTAGAATCAGACAACCTCCCTAGACTGACTCATGGAGAATTAGACAACCTGAACGTAAACAGTAATCAAAAAGCAGCCCCGGTCGGTATAGCTCAGTGGCTGAGTCCGGGCCTGCGAACCAAAGAGTTGCCGTTTCGATTCCCAGTCGAGGCACATGCCTGGGTTGCTGGCTATGTCCCTGGTAGGGGGCACATGAGAAGCAACCACATATTGATGTTTTTCTCCCTTTCTCCCTCTGTTCCCCTCGCTCTAAAAATAAATAAATAAAATCTTTAAAAAAAAAAAAAGCTCCCAAAAAGCAAAAGTCAAGGATCAGATGACTTTACTGGTAAATTTTAACAAACTAAAGATTTAACACCTCTTTCTCAAACTCTTCCAAAAAATAAATGAGGAAGGAATGCTTCTTAACTCATTTTACATGGCCAACATTGCCCTAATACCAAGGACAACACACAAAAAAGAAATAATTACAAGCCAATATCTCTGATGAACATAGATGCATACATAAATCCTCAAAATATACTACCAAGTAGAATGTAACAGTATATTAAAGGGGTCATATATCAACAATCAAGTGTGTTTCACTCTAGGGATGCGAGGATGTGATTCAACACCCACATATCAACCAAAGCAGTTTACCATATTAACAAACTGAAAATTAGAAATAATAAATGAATATAGTAAAATTGCAGGATACAAAATCAATAAACAAAAATCTTGTATTTGAATACACTACCAACAAACTATGTGAAAGGGAAATGAAGAAAACAATCTCATTTAATATTGCAACAACACCTAGGAATAAACTCAAGGAAGTGAAAGGCCTGTTCACTGAAAATGATAAGACACTGATGAAAGATACTGAAGTTGACACAAAGAAATGGAAAAATATTCTGTGCTCATGGTTTGGAAGAATTACATTGTTAAAATATCCATATTACCTAGTGCAATCTACAGATTCCATGTGAGCTCAATGACATTTTTTGCAGAAATAGGGTAAATCCTAAAATATTTATGGAACCACAAAGGATCTGAAATAGCCAAAGCAATCCTCAGAGAAAAAGAGCAAACCTGGGGTATCACGCTCCCCCAATTTCAGACTACACTACAAAGCTATAGTAATCAAAACAGTCTGGTACTGGCAGAAAAAGAGACACACAGACCAATGGAACAGAATTGAGAGTCCAGAAATAAACCTACACATATATGGGCAACTAATTTACAACAAAGGAGCAAAGGGAATGTGGGTGGGAGAGGGTGTGCAGGGTGGAGGGGAATGAAGGGGGGGAAATGGAACAACTGTAACAACAATCAATAAAATATTTTTTAAAAAAGGAGCAAAGATACTACAATGGAGAAAGGAAAGTCTCAATAAATGGTGTTGGCATAACTGGATAGCCACATGCTAATGAATCAAGACCACTATCTTATACCATGCACAAACATTAACTCAAAATGGATAAAAGACTTGAATGTAACACATAAAACAGTAAGATAAATAGAAAAACACATGGGCACTAAGCTTCTGAATATCAGTCTCAGTGGTGAATTTGTCTTCAAAGGCAAGTGAAACAAAAACAAAAATAAAGAAATGGAACTACAGCAAACTAAAGAGCTTCCTCACAGCAAAGGAAACCACCTACATACAAAAAAGGTGACCAATCAAATGGGGGAAGATATTTGCAAATGATATTTCTGAATAAGTGACTAATATCCAAAACATATAAAGATTTTGTGCAACAAAATAAGCAATGAAAATAGGAGCGAAGGATCTGAATAGAGACTTTTCTAAGGAAGACATACAGATGGCCAACAGGCATATGAAAATATACTCAACATCACTAATTACTATAAAATGCAAATCAAAACCACAATTGGGTATCATCTCACACCTCTTAAAATGGCTATTATCAAAAGCATAGCCTTGGCTGGTGTGGCTCAGTGGACTGAGCAGCAGCCTGCGAACCAAAGGGTCGTCAGTTCAATTCCCAATCAGGGCACATGCCTGGATTACAGGCCAGGTCCTCAGTAGGGGGTGCGTGAGAGGCAACCACACATTGATGTTTCTCTCCCTCTTTCACCCTCCATTCCCCTCTCTCTAAAAATAAAATAATTTTTAAAAATATTTAAAAAAAAAACAAATAACAAGTGTTGACAAGGATGTGGAGAAAAGGGACCATCATAACACTGTTGCTGGAAATGTAAATTGGTGCAGCAACTATGGAAAACAGTGTGAAGATTCCTCAAAAAATTAAGACTAAAATTACCATATGACCCAGAATTCCTCTTGTGGGTGTTTATCCAAAGAATATGAAAACAATAATTCAAAAAGATAAACGTACCCCTATGTTCATTGCAGCGTTATTTACAATAGCCAAGATATGGAAACAACCTTAGTGTCCCTCAATGGATGAATGGATAAAATGTGAGATATACAGATATAATGAAATACTACTCTGCCATTAAAAAGTTGAAATATTGCCACTTGCCACAACATTGATGGATTTTGAGGGTTTTAAGTGAAATAAGATGGAAAAATGACAAAAACTGTATCATTTTACTCATATGCAGAACAGAAATCAAAAAAGGAACAAGCAAACTAACAAAACAACAAACTTATAGATACAAGAAGATGGCGGTACCAGAGCGAAGAGGGAGGAGGGAGGGCAAAACAGTAAAGGGATCAAATATATGCTAATGGACAGAAACCATACTTTTGGTGGTGAGGACACAATAGAGCACACAAATAGCAAATGACAATATTGGACACCTGAAATTCATATAATGTAATTAACCAATGTGACCTCAATAAAAATTTAATTTAAAAATAAAGGTGATAATACTGTAATAAGTAATAAATCATAAAGACAAATAAAATAGAAATAAAGGTGAGCCCGGACTAGTGTGGCTCCGTGGGTTGGCTCAGTTTGTGCCGTCTCACAAACCGAAAGGGCACCAGCTCGGTTCCGGGTCAGGGCTCGTGCCGGGGTTGCGGGCCAGGTCCCCTGTTGGGGGTGTGCAAGAGGAAACCACTTGATGTTTTTCTTGTACATCAGTGTTTCTCTCCCTCTTTTTCTCCCTCCCTTACCCTCTCTCTAAAAATAAATAAATAATAATACAGGCTTTTTCAAATAAAATCTGAAAGACTCAATCACCAGCAGAGCTGCATTATAGGAATCTCAAAGGAGGTTCTCCAGGCAGAAGGAAAATAACACTAGATGAAAATTTGGATCTACACCAAGAAACAAAGAGCACCAGAAATAGTAAATATCTGAGTAAATATAACACTTTTTTATTTCTTTAACCTCTCTAGACACCTTATTTAAAGTACATTGTGGGCTTATAGCTTATATAAAAATAAAATGTGTAACAACAGCACAAAATAATGAAAGTGGGGAAATGAAAGTATTCTGTTGTAAGGGTCTTAAAGTAATGTGAAGTGGTATCATAT
>CM052544.1:37341132-37383291 GCA_028533065.1 Trachops cirrhosus
TCAATCTTTTACTCCCATTCCAGCCCACCCACCCATCCCTCCCAACCTCCCTTCCATTTCCAAGCCCCGTAGTTTTGTCCATGTGTCCTCTATATTTGTTCCTGTAAACCCTTCCCTTCTCCCCTGAAATTCCCTCCCCTCTCCCCTCTGGTCACTGACATCCCGTCCTCCATTTCAGTGTCCTTTGTTATAATTTACTAGTAACAAAAATTTTTTAAAAAATACTTGTCATCTGCACGATACCTTATAGGTCATAAAAGATTTCCACATGTATCAAGTCATTTAATCCTTAAAGCCACTCCAAAAGGCAGTCCTGACGTGAGGGGGATTGTTAGTGATCTGCCTGCCCGAGGCCAATCAATTTATGAGCAGTTACCTGGGCCAGTAGTGGGTCACAGCTCTTCTGTGTCCCTCACAGACCTGGCTGGCGGGAGGGGAGGCAAGCCCGCACATTAAGAAACCTCAAGCCAAGCAGAGTCATCATGCATCACCCAGAAGGAATGGCTGGAGTTTAACCACTGATTAAAATGATCCCTACACCTGCTCCTTGGGTGTAGGGTGGTTAGGAGCTCAAGCCATCGCCCCTCCCAACAGTGTCCTCATCTGGAAAATGGGACTTCCTTTACTGGGGAGACGGGAGAATTACATGAGCCAGGCTCCCCCTGTGCTCCAGAGGTCTGTGGGAGCCAGAGCAGCACTGGTCACAGAACAGCAGGTGTCAGGACTAGAAAGCTCTTCAAAATCTAGTGACGAGAACCTCATTCTATCCAGGGAGGAAGGGGGTTTCAGAAAGGAGAGTAAGGCGAGGTCACAGAGCAGCATAGCCGGCCTGGACCCTCAAACCATTCCCTCCCTGCCACCTAAACCAGGGCCAGGTCCATTTGGGAACAGCTAAAGCAGATGGCCACCCATGCCAACCCAAGAATCTCTCACGGGGCATTTGACCTCCATTGTTGATTTCTACCCAGAGGACCCAAGGAATGTAAATCAGCACCTGGAAGCTAGGCTGCCCTGATAGGAGGTGCTGGTTTAAAATAAACACAGGGCTTCCTATATAAGGACCAGTAAGCCACCAGGCACTACCTTCACCAGGAACTCCAGGTGGGTGCGTGCGCTTTCTCTCTGTCTCTCTCTGTTCGCTTATGGGTTTAACTTATTGGCCATTCACAGGCCCATCTGAACAAAGGGGCAGTTGCACAACCTGGGGCAGCACAGACACAATTGGGCTTTGGAGCTGCCCCAATCCCCACCATGTTTCCTGGGGAACTTGCAGTTCAGCTTCATCACCACCATTCAGAAACTTGGCACAGGCTCCTGGAGGGCTGGGACAAAGGACATGAGGAGTCCCACTGCCGTGTTCTGCCCTCAACCCAGTCTTGGATGAGAGCACGCACATCCTTCAGTTCACACCTACCTTGGGGAGGTGGGCAGAGCTGCCATCCCAGGTCAAAGTCCCTCACCCTTTCTGCTAGGCTTCTTATGAATGCTGAGGCACAGGGCGGGGAGGGAAGGGGAGTGGATGGGAAGGGACGGTATACTGCCCGGAGACCCTCTCTCCTTCAGGACCATCTGTCCCAACCCAGCTGAGGCCATGCCCTCCCCAGGAACCACTTGCAGCCTGCTGCTCCTTGGTGTGCTCTGCGTGGACCTGGCCACGGCTGGCGTCAGCTTCCTGAGTCCTGAACACCAGAAAATGCAGGTGAGATGCCTCTCCACAAAGCCCCACATTCTGATTGGGGTATCTCATTCTAGCCCTTCCACGTAGCAGCTGGCTGGGTGACCTGAGCAGGGTCTTATCCTCTCTGGGCACCAGCCTTCTCCAACAGCACAAAGGACCCTGGGTCTGACTACAGGCCCACGCCTTTCTGCTTCTGGAAGGATATGGGGGCATAGGGCCCTCAGGGAAACACCTCCTTTCTCCAACAGAGAAAGGAGTCCAAGAAGCCACCAGCCAAACTGCAGCCCCGAGAGCTCGAGGGCTGGCTCCACCCAGAAGACGGAACTCAGGCAGAAGGGGCACAGGATGAGCTGGAAATTTGGGTTGGTTCCTTTGTAGTTTTATGCTTGTGTGGCAGGGGAGGGGATGAGGGAAGGGGAGGGCTGCGGGAGATGGCATGAACAGGGGCCCACTTACCAGCCACTAGAGAAATGTAAAATAACGTGAAAATAGTTGACTCTGCCCTGGGCTGCACTGTATGAGGTCTTTGCCCATGAAGAAGTGAATGGCTAAAAGATGTGGCTTCGCTACAACAGAATGGGAATGCACAAGGAGCCATGAGCAGAGGAGAGAAAGGGACACTAAGAGGCACTAGATGGTCTCAAAAGGTGTAGCAAACGGGGTTCCCAGAGAGAGTCAGAAACACAGCTGGTCATAGACTGAAGGTGTTTACCCACAGAAAACATTCTGGTTGACTCAGGAGCCCCTCAGACCTTACCTGGGGCTGGGGTGCACCACGACTGCACCCTGGGCTGCGAGCTACTGTTGGCCGGGCTCTGGTGGCCAGCACCCACGGAGGTCCACCCACAGATGAGGGCAGGCCAGTCAGGCTTGTTTTAGCTGTGACAAATCTTGCACAGGACAAGGAAATTGTTTAGAGATAAAAGGAGGACCACGAGAGAGACAGTAAAAGGGTATAGGGTTACCTAGGTAACCTTCCTGAAAGGCTGGCTGTACATGGTTCGTGGGAAGTCACCTCCATTCAGAGAACCAGAATTCCCCAGGAGTGGTACATAGTAATGGCAGTTATTGTGCTGCTGAGAGCTGATATTATTGCCCTCATTGTACAGAGGAGGAACAGATATTCAGCAGTGGGCTCACCTGCCTGCAGTGCCACAGCCAGTGTGTGGCAGAGGTGGGACTCAAGGTCAGGGCTGACCTCCGTCCCCAAGCCCTCTCCTCGTCCTTACTGCTCTGGCAAACAGGGTGGACAGTGCCTCTCACTCATCCCGTCTGGCCTGAGAGAAGCTGAAGTGTGTCCTGCAACGGCCTTTCTCTATCCATCAGCCTCTTCCCCATCAGGATAAACTACCCAACCCATGCTATCTGACCCTCACCCAAACTTAAGTGTTCTCAGGTACTTACTCCACACACCTGTGAGGTCCCCAACCTACCACATTCCCACTCAATGGCCTGCAAATCCCTGAACTGAAGCCAGGTAATCTTCCTGAGATGGCCAGCTCCTGCAGGCTGGTACTCACCTCAGCCAGAGTAACTCTAAACCAGCTCAGGTGGGGGCGAGGTTTCAGTGGCCAATGACTCAAGGAGGGGCCGAGACAGCTGGAAGTTTTGTCTCAGTGAAGGCTGGCCTCGGAGGAACCAGAAGCCTGAAACCTCTGGGAGGTGCTGAGGCTGCGGGAGGCGGGTGGGGCTGGAGGCCTGCAACCCTGGTGGCGGAGCCCAGGGCACCCTCCCCAGATCCCTCCAGTCCTAGGGTCCCACCTCTCCCATCGCAGCACCCCCCAACTTTCCCCATTTTCCTCCTAAAATCGAGCTTTGGAGTTAGCAGACTTTTCAAACCAAATCCTGCCTGCCCCCCACCCCCCATCTCCCACTGAACAGATGAGGCACCGAGGCAAAGGGAGCCCCCTCGGGTCGCCTGAAGCTCAGCTCCCAACCAACAGTCGCCATGCTGCCTCTCAAGGGCACCTGCCATCCAGTTCCAGCCGGCAGGTCCCTGGATCGGTGCTCTTGTGGTTCCTAAGAAATCTGTTCGGGTGATCTGACCACCTCGCACTGGCCACAGAGGTGGAAGAGAAATGAATCTTTACTGAAGGGAGGTTACAGGAGGGTCCAAGTTCCCCCAAAATTCAGCCATGCCCTTCCCCACTCACTCCACCTTCACAGTGGAAACAAGTGGGGAAGGTAAATTGTTTTAAAAGAACAAACGGCTATTTGCTGTTTTGTTTTTTTTAACTTCTCTGAGCACGTTTGCTCATCTGTAAAACAGGAACAACAGTGGTACCTGCCTGGTGGGAGATACCAAGGACTCGGACACAGCAGAGGAAGGCACTCGGCCCCAGCCTGACACAGGGCAGGGCTCCCGCTGGGCACTGCCACACCCACCCTGGGGCTTGAAGAGGGTCTGGGGCTGGTGGGCTTAAGAATCCTGCAGTCTAGTGTTTGGCCACCAACTCCTCTGAGGCTTCAGACAAGTCATTTAACTCAGCTGCTTTATCTGACCGTGGGGATAACACCTCCTGTCTGGAGGGTAGTGGGTAGAACTAATCAAAGTGTTTGTCCTGGCACCAAGATTCCTCCACTGGTTCACGGAGATGTGCAGACATATCAGTGACCAAACGGCCAGGTACTGAGGCAGCTACTGGGTGAGTGGAGAGAAAGACAGTGTCTCACAGAATGCTGAGAAAGTAGAGAAAATAGAGCACTCTTCCTGTGGAAGGAAACAAATGGAGTCAGAGAAACAAGAAAGGTCTTAGTTCAGAGCACCTTTCTAGAAAAGGTCAGCTTCCTGTCTTTGCACAGAACCAAGAGGTCTGTGCGTGTGAAAAGAATACCTAGGAAGGGAGAGGTGGGGGCAGAAACATCACCCAGACTTGTGCTGTGCATGCCAGGTGGGCCCACTGCCCCACAAATCTCCCTGCCAGGGCCTGATATTCAACTATGTCTCCTAAAACTGCCAGGTGGGGTGGGGGCGGGGCTTGATCTAGGGAACCACACAGTTCTTATCAGCAACCTCCTCACAGGTAAAGGAAGAGAGTACAAGGTAAGTCTCATGAAGATGGTGTGGGGGCAGTACGAACAGGCTGAAGACAGTAGCTAACCTGTCCCCCACAGGTACCTACTGGGCCTGGGCCTGCAGGCCCATCTCCCACCCTGCCCGTGCTGAGACCCCTAAAGCCCAGGCCTCCTTTGGGATGGGGGTGTTTGGGGCAGGAGTGGGGGGGTATACCTGACACTTCCTGGGTCCTCCCTGATCTCTTCCTAGTTCAACACCCCCTTTGATGTTGGAATCAAGCTGTCAGGAACTCAGGACCATCGGCATGGCCAGGCCCTGGGGAAGTTTCTTCAGGACATGTTTTGGGAAGAGGCCAATGGTAAGTCCTTGCCCAAGTCAAGTCAAATTAGAGTTCCCTGCAAGTGCCAAATGTGAGCCCACATTCTGGGCAACACAAGAGTTTTCTTCCCTGATTCTGCCTCTCAAAAAGGGGTTCTAATTTTTCATTCCCAAATATCAGCAGAAGAGTGGACTGGGCCGGTATTTGTGAGTGGCTCAGAGGCAGCTGAGCACAGTTTTTGTATTCAAACGGGGCACTATGTCCCGAGAGTGACCTTTGGAGCCCCATAAACCCAAATTTCCTTAACCAAAGAATGGAGCTAACAGCCACTATGAGTATAAAATTTGGTGTTAGAGCACCATAATAGTCTTACACCACAAACAAAAGGATCTAGTGCTACAATTGCATTCATGAGCTTAGAAGCCAGTTAAGCAAAGTTGTTTTGGTTTTGATTTGAATTCCCTCTTGCCTCTTAAAAAGATACCACCCAACTTCTTCCTGATCAAGAAGGCAAAGAACTGCCTTTGGAAGCACCCTACAACCTAGAAAACCACCCCCGCCCCCAGCATGGCATCACCCCCACCACCCACCACATGAGGTAGACGGAGAACTGCACTCACCCTTTGGTGCAGATAAGGAGACCAAGACTCAGAGCTTTCAGGTGGCCTGCCCAGGTCACAGTCCAGTGCCTCCCCCATCGCAGCACACACCTCAGTAGTCACCATTGTGGAAGAAAGGCCAGACAGCAGACTCAGAATTCTGACTTGGCGTCTTGCTTTCCAGAGGCCCCAGCAGACAAGTGACCGACCATCCACAAGACCGGCCAACGTCTTTGTTTCCCTCCCACCCTTGCAAGTGCTCACCTGGCTTTTAGGTTGCTCCTACAACTCCCAGCTCTGAGTGATACTAGCTTAGGGGCTAAATAAATATTCAATTGTGTGCTAAATGTTCAAAATGAGAATTATTTTACCTAAGAGGAAAATTTCACATTTCACTGAATAAAAATGTTTTTCTTGGTCTATAGTCAATGTAAAGAGAAAAGGAAGATATGTAGCAAGGCAGGTGTACATGTTTAGAAAACCAAACTAGACCAATTCACACAAGCAGACTATCGGGGTAGGTATGGCAGAAGTGGGGGAGAGGAAGAAAGAGAGAAAGGGAAGGGAAGGAGAGAAGAGGAGGAGGAGGAGAGGGGAGGGAGAAAGGAAAGGGGAAAAAAAGGACAGAGCTTCCTGAGTTCCAAGTTGCAGTGAGAACTTATCAACAAGGACTGTGTGGACAGAAACTGCAGGTGATGTTATCAGAGCTCAGACCCACTCAACTAACATTCAAGATCAGAACAGAATTCTGGGAATGCCAAAGCGTGAGTCTAAAGTTACAGGTGGTAGTGGATGCTAACAATGGAGATAGGAGCCACACTGCTAGGTGGGGCTGAAATGACTCCTCCTCCTTCCTCTGGGTCCACTATTGAGAAGCTGGGCAAAGTAGATACCACCTTGTACAGGCAAAGCAGGCCACTGCCTTCGTTACTTCACTGAGGCCAGGTAGGTGTCCCAAAACGTTTCCAACTCCAGCTCACAGCTGAAATGAGCCTTGATCCTTTTTTTCCCCCAAGACTTTATTTATTTATTTTTAGACAGCACGGAACGTAGGGAGAGGAACAGAAGCATCAATGCGTGGCTGCCTCTCACACACCCCCAACTGGGTACTTGGCGTGCAACCCAGGCATGTGGCCTGACTAGGAATCAAACTGGCAACCATTTGGTTCACAGGCCTGAGCTCAATCCACTGAGCCACACCAGCCAGGGTGAGCCTGGATCCTTAAGGTCCATAATTTAACTCCAATGAACACACCAGCCTTCCTAGGAGGAATATTACTTTTCAGTCATTTACACTTTAGCATGAACATGCAAACTGATTTCTGAGAGCTGGTGATGATAGGTGGGTAAATCATTAAGAGACATAAAAAGTAAACAAGGAGGCCCCAAAGGGAAGCACTACCAACCCGCCCAGTCAGACATATGAACTCCTACTAGCAACATGTAGGACACTCCTCTGCAGAGAGGTGGGGTAACATCCATACTCTGGAAAACCTCTATCACAGAAGACTCTAGGAGTCAAGTATGTCCTTGAGTAAAATTCTGGCCGGCAGGCACTCAAGGCACAGCCCTCTGGGCACTAATCACTGATCACACTCAGTAGGCACATGGAAACCCAACTACCGACGCTCATCAGGGAACTGCATGTGGTCTGTGGATTGGCACCACCTTCTGGCAACTTCTCGGGCCCCACCGCTGCCCTCCTATATTAGGATCCACATTTTCACAAGATCCTCGGGCTTACGTAAAGTGGCTTAAAGGCAACAAGATCCCATTCGGGCAGCACAGCACACTACACGGACAGACCCTGGCACAGAATAGGTGTCGACTGTCATGTAAGTTACAAAAACCCAGACCTGGCCAGGTGTGACCCCCAACAGAACTGAGAACACATGAAAACAGTGTCCTGTTCATCCTCTCACTTACCGTCTTCCCATCACCTCAGTCCCAGCTCTGTTGTCAACTCCACCTCCATCTGCTGGGCAAATGACAGACAACACACACTCTCTCTTCCATCTCTCAGACTACAGACACTGGATTATAAAACTACACAGTGACTTCATTCTCCGGGTCCTTGTTTCCAAAAGCATCTTCCTCAGTAATGATCACAGATTGAAACATGTTATCACCACTAAAGGAATTTAAGGCATTAGAGAGCACGGAAACTAAGTGGATGAAGTGGAAGAAATAGAAGTGGAGGGAAATGACCTTCCACAGCCCTCAGAGAGCCAGCCCCTATACCCAGCTCCTAGCACTGAGGTCTAGATTGACACACTGTGCTGGAGATTAACCAGTTCTATCATTTAGCAGGGGTACAACCCTAGTCACCATGAACCATGCCCACAGCCCTCTTCTTAGCACCTCCGGAGGAGGACTGAAGGCTCATGTGTGATCGAATTGGCCCAGGAAACAAGATGATGGCCTGGTGAAGCTGCAGTCATGGATGGGGCTGGAGAGGGGCTTGGGGACACTGGTGTGAGGCCCTGGAGGAAATGCTAGTCACCTAAAGCTTCACTCCCCTCCAAAAACCAAAGACTTACTCCTCTCTTGAAGGTCTCACAAGCATCCTCTCCCACTAACCTGCATCATTCATTCAAACAAACATGTGGAGCTTCTAGCTAAGATGGAGGCATAGCTAGATATACTTTGCCTCCTTGCACAACCAAAACAAGGACAACAAATTTAAAAACAAAAAACAACCAGAACTGCCAGAAAATTGAACTGTATGGAAGTCCAACGACCGAGGTGTTAAAGAAGAAACATTCATCCACACCAGTAGGAGGGGTGGAAACAGGCAGCTCGGGTGGAGAGGACTCACAGCAAGGCAGCAGCCGGAGGACCGGGCAGTCCCACATTTCTGTGCAGATAAACCAGGAGGAACAACTGGGTAGCAAGACAAACCACACAACCCAGGGTTCCAGGGCGGGGAAATAAAGCCTCAAAACCTCTGACTGAAAAAACCTGTGGGGATTGCAGCAGCAGGAGAAACTCCCAGCCTCACAGGAGAGCTCACTAGAGAGACCCACAGGGTCCTAGAACGTACACAAACCCACCTGCCTGGGAATCAACACCAGAAGGGCCCAATTTGCTTGTGGGTGGAGGCAGTGACTGAAAACCACCGGCCAAGAGCCGAGCAAGCAGCATTGTTCCCTCTCAGACACCTCCCCCACATACAGCACCACAACCCAGAAACCTGGGTTGCCCTGCCCTGGGGAATACCTAAGGCCCTGCCTCTTACTACATAACAGGCACGCCAAGATAAAAAAAAAATGGCCCAAATGAAAGAACAGATCAAAGCTCCAAAAATAAAACTAAGCGACGAGCAGTGACACAACCTATCAGATGCACAGTTCAAAACACTGGTAATCAGGATGCTGACAGAATTGGTTGAGTATGTTCCCAAAATAGAGGAAAAAGTGAAGGCTATGAAAAAAAGTGAAATAAAGGAAAATGTATAGGGAACCAACAGTGAAGGGAAGGAAACTGGGACTCAAATCGACAGTTTGCAACAGAAGAAATAAACATTCAACCAGAACAGAATGAAGAAAGAAGAATTCAAAAAAAATGAGGAGAGGCTTAGGAACCTCCAGGACAACTTTAAATGTTCCAATATCCAAATAATAGGGATGCCAGATGGAGAAGAGGAAGAGCAAGAAATTGAAAACTTATTTGAACAAATAATGAAGAACTTCCCCAATCTGGCAAAGGAAAGACTTTTAGGAAGTCCAGGAAGCTCATAGTCCCAAAGTTGGACCTAAGGAGGAACACACCAAGGCACATCATAATTACCCAAGATTAAAGATAAGGAGAGAATCTTAAAAGCAGCAAGAGGAGACAGTTACCTCCAAAGGAGTTCCCATCAGTCAGCTGATTTCTCAAAAGAAACCTTGCAGGCAAGAAGGGGTTGGAAAGAACTATTCAAAGTCATGAAAGGCAAGGACCTACATCCAAGATTACTCTATCCAGCAAAGCCATCCTTTAGACTGGAAGGGCAGATAAAGTGTGTTTCAGATAAGGTCAATTTCAAGGAGTTCATCATCACGAAGCCCTTAGTATATGAAATGTTCAAGGAACTTATCTAAGAAAAAGATCAAAACTATGAACAGTACAATGACAACAAACTCACAACTATCAACAACCAAATCTAAAAACAAACAAGCAAAGTAAGCAAACAACTAGAACAGGAACAGAACCACAGAAATGGAAATCACATGAAGGGTTATCAGAGGGGAAAGGACATGGGGAGAATGGGGGGAAAAGGTATAGGGAATAAGTATCATAAATGGTAGGTAGAAAAATAGACAGCGGGAAGTTAAGAACAGTATAAGAAATGTAGAGGCCAAAGAACTTATAAACACAACCCATGGACACGAACTAATGAGGCAGGGGGGAATGAGGGTGAGAGTGGGGGTACAGGACACAGGGGAGTAACGGCAGGGGGAATGGGACAACTATAATAGTATAATCAATAAAATATATTTTTAAAAAAAGAACACCTGGCACATAGTAGCATTCAATTATTCTAACAGCTATCACTTACTGTATTCCTGCTGTGCACCAGACATTGTTTTAAATACTTATATGTAATTAATTTCAGTGAACTTTCACAAGCCACTTAGGAGGGAGGAAACTGAGGTTCAGAGTTTAACTTTCCAAGGTCATATAACAAATACATCGCCACTCACATCTGCAGCTGTAGTGCTCAAGTCCACGCTTTTCATACGCTACTGCCTCTCAGTGTTACTTCTCCTGCCTACTGCCTAGGGTCCAAGGGATTTCTTTTGTTTCTGTTTATTTTTCTTCACAATACATTGGGTCAACTTCAAGCCAACAATTGGCAGAAATAAAACAACAAAGGCACCCCAACTGGTGTGGCTCAGTTGGTTGAGTGTCATTCAACAAACCGAATGGTCGTTGGTTGTTTTCTAGCCAGGGTACATGCCTGGGTTGCAGGTTCGGTGCCCAGTTGGAGCACTTACCAAAAGCAGCCAGTCGATGTTTCTCTCCTCCTTCTCCCTCCCTTAAAATTTTTAAAAAGGTAACAAGGGACACACTTGAGAAGATAGCATTTCTAACAGGATCCTATGTCAGCCTTCTTAAACTGGTTCCTCCAGTGTCATTTAACGATACCACTTACTTAAGGTTCTCTGAATGGAGTGTACTTACCCCTGGGGTGAGCAAGGTATCTGCTGGAGGAAAAATTACCCTTATAAAAAACTTGTGTGGTTTAGGGTACACCTAGTACATCAGTATAGTAGCACATGTATTTAACTCATCATACACTTACAGGTGTGTGCTCAGAAATTCCCTATGACAGCACACAAACAAGGTGTGGAGACCCACACTTAGCTACCTACCTTCCTTCACCTGAATCCACTTGTGAACATCACTGACAAATAAGCACTGACAGAGACCAGAGGGGCTGCTGGCCACTGAGCGACAGTTCTGCCATCACCTTTGTTTGACAGAGTTTGTTCCATCACTGGATAGTTCGGTGGCCATTTGCCCTTATTTATAAAAATGGTAGTACAAAAATGTAGGTCCTGACAGTAAATGATTAATATTCGTCCCAAACTTAATACAGAGAGAAACATGTAAACGTCAGAAAAGCTAAGAGCAGATTTTCAGCCACAGATGGGCACTGAAGAGATGCAGTCAACTGTGTGTGGAACTGTAAAGGAACTGGCCAAAATGAAGGAATGTGCTGAACATGCACGGTCAGTGTGTCTCAAAGATGAGGCATTAACAGAGATTTGAAATTTGTTTAGTATTCTCAGAGCAGAGTCTTCCTTTCTAGGGGTTCACTTTTGGCTTGTGCATTTGTGTTCAATGATACCTTAGTATAAAATTAGAGAGGACTGCAAATAGTGAAACAGAATTTCCTCCAAAGTTTACCGAGAAGCATCCGAGTTCACAGTCCGAAGCCCACACAGTACAACGGATTCATCAACACCACACCCATGTACTCAGTATTTCTTCCTCTTACTGCAGTTCTGGGGAAAAAAACCAAACGCATCTATGTAGTTTTCAATAGCTAAGTAGCAGCAGTAAATCTGAGGTCCCATAGTGTGAAATGAAAGTTAATGCTCAAAGAGAGCAGAACTTTTAAGGAGGTACCATGTCCTATCTGCACAGTGTAATTCTGCAGAGGCACGTGTATACTCAAGAATGTCTAGAGTTTTGGGTGTCCAGGTTACAAAGTCGGCCAACAACCGAAGCGCTGTTCTCATTCTGAGAACTCTAAACAAACATGAAGAGCACGGGAGTAGGCTGGGAATCCATCCCTTTATTTTCAGAAATTGATGGCCATTCATAGGGGTAATACAAAGGCATTCCAGCAGCAAAGCAAAAACAATCAAGTCAGCCATCCAAAATCAAAAACAGTGCCAACCAGCTTTCATGCCCACAGCAACGGAAATGATAACCCTAAGTCCCAGAGATAAATGTATATAGCACCTTGTGCTTTACCTTGGCAGGAATACTGCACAGAGGCTCTGAGACACCCCCTTAGGCATCACTTTTAATCATCTAATACAAGACTAGTCAGTTTCCCATGTAGGCAGTATTGACTTTATAGGACTTGTGAAGGAGATGGATATGCTGCAGTTCATCTGAGTGACGATGAAGCACTCTGAAATATTTAGCAGTTCCCCAAATCTTCCAAACAGGAGAACGAGCCCCGACACCCTACATTGGTAAATCGGAGGCACAGACAACACACTAATCCACGAAAAGTCGACAGTGAATCAAGGCCCACTTCCCAGGCCAGCAACTTGTATACAGGGGCAAGAGAGAAGTACCACACAGAAAAAATGTTCAAGTCCATTCCCTTTTAACTTACAAGGTTCAAATGCACCTTCCAAAAACACCTTGAGAAATCCAGGACTAAGTGATGGACTTGACGATTTAAGCTACTGGCTTCCAAAAACCACCCAAGGAATTTGGTGTCCTATCTCACTGTGGGAAGATGGGGGTAAAGGATCCTTCTGGATAAAGTGCATGTCCTCACACTTAACCCTTGACCATTATAACCTTCCAGAGCCTGTAATGAATATACCTTTAAAGGCACTGGTAGGGAGAACATTAGCTCAAAACTTGACATGACCCAGCTGCTCAAAAGTCAAAGGAAAGGCTCTCATTTCCAACATAAAGAACAGAGATGAGGCAAAGGCAAGGGAAACCACCAGGAGGGAAGCTGAGAGATTACAGACACCAGGCTTGCTCGTCCTGCAAAGGCAAAAGAACATGGCTAGGTGGCCCCAATTGAGCTTTGGAGAATTAAACTGATTTACCTCTCAACCTGGGAAGCGCACACAAGAGGCTGTCATTTGCAATAAAACAGAATGAACATTTCTGGTCAAGTGTTCCAGGAGAAGGGGGCAAAAATGGAACAAAGGGCAGCTGGGACCTCAACAGCAGACTAGCAGGTAGCTTCTGCCGCAAACTGGACTCTTACTGGAGTAACACAGCTGAGCTGCAGACCTGGGGCATCAGTGAGAACACCTTCTTTGGGGTCCTGTTCCTCAAGGCCTCTTGAGTTCGCGGATCTGTCCAAATCTCCATCGGCCAGGACTTTTGCTGGACAGTGAGTGGCCCTCTGCCTGCTCTGCACTGATGGCAGAAGAACCAGTGAGCCCAGCAGTCGAGGTCCTTCCACCTGTGCCAATGCAGAGTTGACACAGTGACAACCAAACTGAAGAGTTATCCAGGGAGGGGACAGAGATGACTTCACACATCTCCAGAAGGTCCCCCACAGGAGATTTCCCACGGGGAGTTCCTTCTCAGAACTGAGAACCAGGAACCAAGTTACACACTGACATGGACTTAGACGAGTAAGAGGGTGAATTTATTCACAAACTGCTCAAACCACAGGCTGTAGAGAACAGGGATCTGGACTGGCAAACTGTTGCACCCTTCTACCAGCCTTTCTTCTTCCCTGTCCTGGAGCATGTGGCTGGGCAGCAAACCCCCACCCCTCACCCCACTCCACCCCACCACCCCACCCACCCACCAGCCAGAAGCAAAACCCTTATGATGAGGTTTCAAGGAAGACATCCTGTTTCCTGTCCTGGTTTTCTCCATTCCAATGTGCTCTCTAAACACTCCCTTGTCCTGGGACCCAGGCAGCGGTGAGACCCAGCCTATGTCCTGTTAGGTCACTGGTCGTCCTGGAGGGTAGGAAGAGAAAAGAGAAGGTTTCAACCCAAGCCCACTGAAGACAAATCAGCCTTAATGTTCACCCTATGTTTATACTCTCTACATTAATAAGATGCAGCAAGACACTTTTGTCCCAATTTTTAAAAAACATAAGTGTGAATTTTGTGACCTTTTATAGGAGACTCTTGCACCCTCTGCTTAAAGACTGTAGAGGCGACTGGTGTTCTCACGCAAGGTAGCCAAGGTGCGGGAGAGAGGCTGATCTTTCACCCTGGCAATCTCTCGAACTGTATGCAAGGCCAGGCCTGGGTGGGCATACTGACAAAGGCTTTTGGGAACCTGGAAGATATCAAGCATTCAGAACATCGCTGTGCCTTCTGTGCACAGTCATTACACAGAACTCCCTCCCGGCCCTTCCCCAGTAAGGACCTCTTTGGGACTGCCCTGTAGAGACCCCTTTACCTGCAGGTGCAGGGAGAGTCCTAGTCATGGGGGGCTCTGGGTGAGCAGGGTCCCACGCTTCCTTGGACTACCCTCTACAGGGTAGGGCTTTGCACTGCCTGGAAGAGAGTGGTTACCCTTCAGCTTCTCAGCCCCCTAAACTTTTGGCTCTGCAGAGCAATACAAGGAGACATCTCTACACAGCCAAGGGTGGGACCTGGAAGTCACTGGGGCTCTGGCCTTGCCAACCTTCCCACCCTCTCTCCTCAGTGCCTCAACTCAGCCTGAAGACACCCCTACCTGTCGAGGCAAAAAGTAGGGGGCATCAGTTTCCACGATGATTCTCTCCAGTGGGATCTGTTTCAGAGCTTCCCGGGCCTCCCAGGCAGAGGAGTAAGTCAGGACGGCGGTGAAGCCCACAGACATGTTGGGAAAGTGCTTCAACAGGGGCTCGATGACCGGGTAGCTGCCAGTGAAGCAATGCCTGGGAGGAGAATTCCAGATCAGCATTCTCTCACAATCCCCTCTGCAGCAACCCCCAACTCCCTCTAGACATATTAGCCCTTATAAATTATTTTCTGTGGATAAATTTCCAGAAATGGAAAGACAGCTTCCAAAGGAAGGACTCCACAGGAAACAAAGAGAAGAGCTGGCTCTAACACAGAAAGATGCAAGATGACTTCTGGTGAGCAGTGCTCACCCATCAACCCTGGACACCACAGAATGCTGCACAGCCACTTGAAACAATCACCCAGAAGAACAGGTGTACAGCAATAATACAGGGACAGGGTAGTGCTTATAACACAGAAAAAGAAGCAGAATTTAAAACTGTGGCCTAAGATTACAACTACAGCAAGTAAAAATTATGACTATGTAGTTAAATGATTCAAAGGAAACAAAAATAAAAATATTGAGGAGTGGGCTGGACGGAGGAGGGCAAAGGGGAAAAATTGGGACAACTATAATAAATAAAATAATGAAATATTGAAGAGACTACAGATGCATTTTCTTCTTATTCTGATGGCCATTTATGTCCTTAATTTCTTATATATATAAACCAATGTGGAAATTCACAGCTTCCTCCAGCCACAACACCTTGTTGGGCCATTTTAGGTGCCATCTACCTACCACCACCCATTAGAATTCCTTTAAAGTCAGCCCAAAATGAAGCAATGAAAAACCAACCAACCACCCCAGAAGGGTCCTGTCTGTGGTGTGCCAGCACAGTCAGAGGTCAGGGCCCTCATTCTCTGTTTGGGCACCCAAAAGGCAGCAGCCTAGAGGACCGACAGGCCCACCCACCCACTTCTGCCACCTGTCAAGACCTGGTTTGGGTTTTTGAGTCCGTTTTTTTTTTTTTTTTTTTTTTTTTTCCAGTTAATCCATCTCACTCATCTGGAAAGAGCCAGCCCAGGCATCGCCTCCTGACCCCCTTCCAGCCAGGCTTAGCTAACGGCCCCTCCCTGGCTCTCACAGCACTTCATGCCCACCTCAGCTTCACGTACTCTACAGTAGGCACCAGCTGACTCATCTGTCTCCCACAGCTGAGCCAACACCCAGGACAGGTACACGGTGAGTTTGTCAAACTGAACTTAAGAACCCCTACATACCACTCAGATAAAATATATTCTGCACTTTAATGAGCTTTCACATTTAAGAGGAAAAGAAAAATTTTCAGGTGCCCTGGAATTTTCTCTGTGTGCTAAGTCACACTGGACTCCACAGCAGCCTCTTCAGTCCTCAATTCTGAGAACTGAGATTCCATTTCAGCCTGTTACCCAGGGCAGAGGTCATGAAAGACCCCTATTGCTGACTGGTGATTCAGGGTATTAGTTCAAACCATATAAAGTTGCAGTTTTGTAAGTAAAAAGTGGTCAAATACCAGAAATTTCATATGGTTTAACCTAATACTTAATCTTTAGAAAAGATACTACATAAAGACAAAATTATCCACACTCTACTACTGAATTTTTGTTTGTCCAACTAACATCCTAGACAGAGGGAAGCATTCATTTCATTTGCCCGCTGAAGCTCCCACCTAACCTATGGATCTTGTAGTCTGAGGGCACAAATTTTTTCATGATGCTCAGCAGATCTTCGTCAGCTTCTCGGCAGTGAATCACCAAGGGCTTCTTTAGAGACACGGCCAGCTGCAGCTGTCTCTCAAACACCTGGGAGAAGATAAAGTGGCAACACATGCGGGTTAGGACCACTTAGAAGTCTGTTATCTCCAGAACACCCAGTCCAATGTTTCACTGTCTCCACTGTCCAACTGTCTCCAACCTGTATATTTAAACTATACTGTATAATGTACAATAACAGACAAGGCTTAATGGGTCTCACTAAAGAGCCAGGTAGTGCTCAAAGCACTTTAGGTACATTATAACCTATAACCCTCACAAGCACCCTGAGGTAGGTGAAGAAACTGAGGCTCCAAGTGAGGTCAAGTAACTTGCAGCCGAGAGCTGTAGTGCCACCGTTCAGATGTGTCCACACAGCAACCGCTGTGCAACGCTTACCTGGGGCTGCAGGGGCAGAGTGGAGCTCAGGAACAGAAAGTACAAGCTAAATGTCCTTCCCCTCATTGTCCCCACCTCTACTCCCAAGGGGCAGTCACCTTCCACAGCTTTTCCTACACAAGCACGTGTGCACACACACACGAAATCAACACCTCGATTTCAGATAAATATTATACATATTTTCTTTACTCAGCTAAAATCAGATATTCTTCTAGGTGAATACCTATAGATATGTTATACTTTTTTTAAAACTCTAGCCATTTTTAGATCTTCATTAGTAAAATACACACATTGTTAATGATTTAAATGAAAAAAAGTAGGGCTAGAACTTATTTTTTCCTCAACAAGTTCAGGTTTAGGACAAAGAACAAAAGTATTAATTCATTATAAACAAACTGCCTCATCTTAAACTTAAAGTTTCCATAAGCAGTTTTTTCAGTTGTGAGTATAATTCATTTTGCATTTTTTCACATCAAATAATGAGATGCTTTTGGTAATTTGAGTCAGGTGATACTCACCTGAGAATGACATTTCAAGTCTAACACTTGTGCTTCCTCTTCTCATAACAGAAGCACTGAGCCAACATACCAATATGACATAACTCTTGTTAACCTGTTTTAGTTTGCAACTCAAAGAAAATGCCCGTAAGAACCAAAATCACAGAATGCTTGGTAGGAGCTTCACAGACCGGCTAGTTCCAGTGTGTACAGCTGGCTGGATCCCCTCCCCAACACATCTCCTCTCCTTGAACCCCTACAGAGGCAGCAGGCTGCCAGGGATCATAATTCCAATGTTTAATTCCTGCTTCAAAAACTCTTATTCCTTAGAGCAGTTAAACTACTACAGCCTTTGGGTGGAATATAACCCAGCTGGTAAAAAACGTATTTTTCAAAGTATATTTAATGAAACAGGAACATGTTCGCAAGTGGAAAAAAATCATTCAAAACAATTACTTTCCATTTTTAAATTCCCTAATTTCTTTTATTAAAAGCATGTACACACAACACATATTCCCTTGATTCTGTGACAGGTGCTCGTAAGACATGTAACCAATTTTCCCCTGCAATTCTCCAAGGGACAATGATATTACAAATACAATGTTTTATAAAACACATCTGAATTTCAAAAATGTTAAGATAAAAGAATTGCTAGTGGGCAGGAACTTGTGGCTGGGCTGGAGCTATCTAGAGCATTTGTCCTGACCAGGAACCAGGCTGAAAGAAAGAACAAGAGTGACTGCAGCGCACATCAGTGATTACTGATCAGTGATTACCAGCATGATTACTCTCTTCTGCCTGCACAAGCTCAGGTTCCCACTGATCCATTATTTCCAGGGATTCTAGAGTTCACCAGTCTCCTCTGGGAGTGGCCCCCCAGCAGCTGCTGCATACTCATTACCTCAATAATTAATTCTAGTCAAACTCGAATACAGACAGAAGCAGCCTGGTTCAACCAAGCCTGCCCAAGTGGGGAGGGACAGTCCATTCACTCACCCTGGCTTTCCACCTCCTGAAACCTAGAGATTCTGATAATCATACTGGCTGGTATGTGCAACACACACACAAACTATCCAGGACCTAATTCTTAGAAATTAAACACAAAGGAAACAGTTAAATTTCTGAAACATTAACAGTGGTTTGCTCTGGATAACAGGATAACTACTGATTTTTCCCCAATTTTTTTGCTTTTCTCTATTTTCTAATCCTTCCAGGAAAAGGTAGCAGAAACAAAGTTCTCTCTCATATTGAATCAGAGCTAACACCCTGTTACTCAACCAGATACCATCCTTCCATAAGACTTTTCTTCTTCCCTTTGCAGATAAAATATTCAGCAGGACACACCAAGACCTTGCCAGCCACTCTGCTTTTAGGCAAATGCAACTGAATGCTGACATCCAACTAAAGCAGTGGCTAGTTCCCACCACTTGTTTTGGTGCCCGAGTTTAGATTTATTTCAAGAACATCCACTTCCTCTAGTGCTCTACAGAAATATCTTGTCTTCCTCTCTTCTACACACAGTTCAGCCCTCCCACTGCCAGCAACTTATTTCCTCTGAATCACTGTTTTCCAGCCTTGAATCCCATCTCATCAAGCCAAACGATTCCTACAAGATTCTATTTGTCACCCCATGCTATAACTCCAAGTTCAGTCAGCAGGCCTTAGGTATCTCTTCATGCAGATCTGATACCATGATGATTTAATAGAAGGAAGAGTTACTGTGAAACACTTAGCACACTTCCTGGCATATAGCAGGCATTTAATAAACATCAGCTACACAGTATCAATATTCCCGGTTGCCTCAGTGGACACATTTCTGAACTGTTCCTCTTTCTATGCCACACCTGCCCTGTGTCATAGAAACCAACTGGGAAAGCAGAACATTAAATATTTGTCTCGCTTTCTTAAAAAAATCTATTTTTTCCTATGTCTTCAGGTTTAGCTATTTTTCCATTCATTTTCTGGCTAATAAATTACAGCTTCAAGCCAGAAATTGTAAGCTCCCCAGTGCTAGTAATGAAAAGGAACTCTGGATAGGCAGGATAATTACTCATTTTTCCCCAGACCTAATTGTGAATTGAAACACTATAGTAGAAACGCCTCCCCCCATCCAGGTCAAAAACTGAAAACATTCCACATACATAAAATCTCACCCACCTGTCTGAATGTACCTCAAGTCAAAATCATCCTGTCGGAATTCAGTAACCTTAACAGATCCTAGCAAATTCATCTAAAAGAAAATCCTCTGGAAACATCTGAACATCTGAAGTTGTTTCTAATGGAAAATAACTGTTAAGCCTGGCATGCATATTGGCTGTCATGGATAACTGTATTCAAATTGGAATCTCTATTTCCTAAAGGTGTATAAAAGTCTAGTCTTCTACTACAGCAGGACACCATACCTTCCTTGAATTTTCTCTCTTTGATCAAAGGAAAGTTAAGAAACCACTGACTCTGAAAGATTCCTTCTCTGAATTCACACAGTGAACCACAGATGCCAGGATCAGTGGGGTACAGCATCAGTGCACGGCTGAGGCTGACCCACCTGGGCTGGAAACAGCACCAAAGGGGAAAGCTGGTGCCAAATTCTGCCCAGCTGGAATCGACACATGCTCACCAAGGTCTGAACACATTGGGCATGAGGACCCAGACCTAATGCATCAACAGGAAGACCGCATACAACAAATTCAACCTGACAACATGCACAGTGAGGAAGTGGGAGGGTCTTTCTCCTTGTCCTGCTCCTTCCTAAAACAGAAATTTCCACTGAAGTGTTACAGCTACTCATACCCTGCCTGCCAAATCTCCATGCTCAAAAGATATTGGAAGGGAAAAATATTAAGATGGAAACAGTTATCTCTAATGGAGTGGGAAATTATCCTCTTTACACATTTTTGTATTTTCTAAGTACTCTACAATGGGTATACTTAACGTTAAAATCAAAATAAAAATAATTACACAAAATTTGTTGCTTCCCAGAACAGGTGTTTTGACACATATCATTAGCCATAAGAAGTCACAAAGTACTTGTCTCCCACCCCCTGCTTACATTAAAAAACTAATAGAAATAGCTTGTGAAGAATTTGAAAAATGACATCTAGATGGTCTGATAAGAGCAATTAAACATTTAGAAAATTCTTTTCTAAACCCTTTATTTCCAATAGTAGAGAACCACCCTCTCAAAAAGTAGAGAAACACTATTGTATATATTCCAACAACTAAACAGAGAAACTGAAAGTTGTTACATTTCAACAACTAAAAGAGAAATTGAAACTGTAAGCAAGTGGGTAGCCATCAGGAAAACACAGTTACCTCTGGGGACCAGGAAGTTCATGCCCACCCCACTACTTTGGCAGAAACAAATGGTAACTGACGTCCTTCATCCTGGGAAAGCAACTGTTGTACTGAAGGCAGAAATTGGAGGAAAGCTAAAATGTGGAAGACCACACCAGATGTCATATTTGCGTTTGGATTCAGAATCCATTTTGGTGGTGGCATAACTTGGTATAAGTTATGATTCCTTCGATTATGCAAAGAAAAAGAACCCAAACAACACTCGCAAGACATGGCCTATATGAGAAGACGACCTCAAGAAAACAAGAGAAACAAATGCAAGAACAGAATGAAGAAAGTCAGGGGGACTACAAAGGCCAAAGCTGGTGCTGGCAAATAGAGTAAAGATTCTTCAGTGACTTTATCTGTGGTAATTGTAAAGATTTTTCATGAGAGGATTAATAAACTAAGAACTTTAAAAAAAATTGTAAGCAAGTTAAAGAGAACCTCATTACCTTGTGCTGTTCTGGGACAGGAGTGGTACATTTATAAGAGTAATCCAAGCCCATTTCCCCAAATGCCACAGCCTTGGGGTGCCGTAAGGCTTGTAAAAGATTTCTTTCTTGACTCTCACTGTAGTAACGTGCAAAATGAGGGTGACAGCCAAAGGCCCCCCAAACCAGATCCTCTTTCAACAGCTCCTCCCATAGGCAATCTGTCAGCGTCCTGGGATCACAGAAGTCAGAGATGCAGCCCTGAAATTCCTTAGGGAAGGAGCTGCTATAAATTTTCCTGAACTTGCTAAAGGACCCTTTGAAAGACAACTTGGAATAGAGCATGTCCAAGTGACAATGGGTATCAATGAAGCCCTCCTCTAGGTTTGGCTCCCGATGGCTCCTTGGCAGAGGGCTAGATGCGTGTCTTTCACAAGAACGGGGTGGCATCTCCTCCTGGAATGTTCTTTTCTCCTTCACCTGCTCTTCTAAGCTTTTGGAGAAATGAAATGAGCGGGAATTCTGGGATCTGCCTTCCTCTGTCGCCTCCAGATCTCTGGAGGTATTTTGGGAGCTCACTGTCAAGTTGGGGGAATAATCACTCAGGAGGCCCCGGCTGCTCCTCCCAGCCTGCAGTGTGTCACTGCTGCTGCTGCTGCCCATGGAGGGGTAGCTAGAAGGCTTGGTGCTGTTGGTCCAATAGCTGGCGTAGTCACACCAAGGACTACTGTACAAATGAGCTGGGTACATGACGTAGTCAGTGGGGAAGGCAGAAGGTTCTGAAACTGCTGAGAGTTTCATCGAGATAGGCTCCTCCTGAGAGAATCTGACTGTGGAGACCTCATCCACGTCGGACCAGTCACTTCCTGAAGAGGCGTGCTCTATCACCACCTCCCTTTCTTTAGGCTGCAGAAAAGAAACAACAAAAGGTTAGCCTTCCTGTGTGAAGACAAACCTCCCATAATCCGCCACCTGTAGAACATAAGCTATCGCTTATTTTTCAGGTGAAGGAAGGTTTTGCATTGGCTCATTAGCTCACTCTGTCACCTACTTTACTTATAATTTCCAGAAAGTGAGCCAGGTTACACCTAAGAACAGTCAAATCAGGCTCAGGGAATAAACTCATAATACCATCCCTGAAGGGGATGCTACACCTGCACCCCCGCTCTCTGAATGATCCCTCTTGAGAAAACCTGTTCTGTGTTTTGGAGATTTTAGAGAAAAGCAGCGCTAAGTATCTCATTTCTAACAATATATTTCTCATACATTCAAAATGCAAAACCACACATGGTAGTTTTAAGATGTGTCTGCAAATTCTAACACTACTCCCCATTGAAAGATAGGGTTTGTGAACCCTCTGCTTGAACCTGGCCCAAACCGTGACTTACTTGCAACCAACAGAATGCAGTAGTGAAACTGTACAACTTCCAAGGCTAGGTCAGAACACAGCCTTGACGCTTATCCTGGTTCTCTCAGCTTGCTCCTCTGGGGGAAGCCAATCACCAAATAAGAAATCATACCATCCAAGACCACATGCTAGAGAGGTCACAGGTAGGTGCCAGCATCAACTGCCCAATATGTGTGAGTGAACATCTTAGACGTCCAGCCTTGTTGAGCTTTCAGATTGTGGCCCTCAAATATCTGAATGAAACCACATAAAAGACCCCCCAAACAAGATCTTCCCAGTCCAGATCTTTATAAATTCCTGACTCATAAAATTGAAAGCAAAACAATACCATTATTTTACATCTCTAGGTGCCATAGTAACCAGAAAAACTACACACTGCATTAAATCAAGTTAGCACTGCTAGAACCTAAGTTCCACAAGGTCAGGAATTTTTATTTTCTTCACTGATGTCTTCCAAACAGGCAGAATAGTACCTGGCATATAATGAGTGTTCATAAATACTTGTTGAATTACTTCATAGAATGGTGCAATGGTATCTGAACTTAGCTTCACATCAGAACCTCTAGGGGGCTTTTGAAAAACACAGCTTTTTATTTTTTAAGATTTTATTTATTCACTTTCTCCAAAAGTGAGAGACAGAAACAGCAATGTGCAAGAGATACATGATCAGTTGCCGAATCTCGCACACTCCGTACTGGGAACTTGGCCCACAACCCAGGCATGTGACCTGACTGGGAATTGAACTGGTGACCCTTCAGTCCACAGGCCAGTGCTCAATCTACTGAGCCATACCAGCCAGGGCTCCAAGTGGTAAAATTTAAAGTTACATTTATTGAGGGCAGACTATACACTAGCACTAAGCAAAGTGTTTTCATGTATTAATTCAAGGTTCAGCAAACTGTGGCCCACAGACGAATCCAATGCACTGCCTGTTGATGTAAATAAAGTTTTATCGCAACAATGGCCCTTCATTTAAATATGGCTGCTTTCATGCTACTACAATAGAGCTGAAGAGTTGCAAAAGAGGTTATTTTGCCCACAAAGCCAAAAATATTTATTACTATCTGGCCCTTTACAGAAAACATTTGCTGAATCCTGTACTAGTTTGCTTAAGTGTGGTAACATTTAACCATGCCTTTTTACCTTGAAGTACCTTGAAGAAGAAACTAGAGCTCAAAGAGGTTAAATGACTTTCTCATGATCACAATTCAGGTGGCAAAGCCAGAGTCTGAACACTGTTTGTCTGATCCCAACACTCATGTGCTTTCCTACCACATTATGCTGCCTTCAAATGTATTCCTAATAGAGGTAATGTAAATGTCCTGTCTGACAAATAGGAGTTTGGGTATATAAGCTTGGAAAAGTCATCCATACAATGGAATTCTAGGCAGCCAAACAAAATGATGACCTACACTAGAGAGGAAACTCTACTATTCTTAGGATTTCCAATTAAATGTAGTATATGTGGTTTTTCTCCTTTCTGAAAACCCTTTGGAAATTACAGAAAATGGACTTGAAAAGGCATAAACCTATAAAGAGAAAACATACATAATAAACAGCAAAGTAAATTAAATAAAAATTAGATGCTTGAAAGCAGAAAGATGAATAGTTATGGTGGATAAGGAGATCATCAATGGCCCAAACCTAAGACTTCGGTGAAAAAAACCCAGAAATAGGCTGACTGACACTATCATACCCCAGAAAGACCCAGGAATTGAAGGCACCAGACCTCTTGAAATGAAGGTAAAGTTGCAGATGACAACTGTAGGAGAATAAGCTGAAAGTCATGAAGTTAAATCCCCAGCTTCCTGTTCTCATCCTGAGCCGATGGGTCAGTTCTTTCCCCACCCAGCAAAAGAGGGAAGTTCACACTTGGAAAGTTGAACTAAGGAGACTGGAATAACCAGGGACAACAGACACATAGTCAAGTGAAGGGACCATCACATGTTGGACAGTGAGGACCCAGGCACCTTCCTCAAGCTACTCCCAGAACACCAGCTGCCAGATGTGTGCCTTCCAGGCAGAGGAGTGGAGGATTTCTCCCAGGGGACACTGGACAGCCTCTGAGAGTCAAAGTACAGAGCCAACTGGGAGCCGCAAAAAGACCTAAAGTCTTCACCTTATGATGAAGGCACCAGCTAATAAGCTCAGAACTTCCAACTGGTTTTTTAATGCTTCATCTTTAAATATGAACAGATAGCCAAGACACCTGAGAAAAGGCCTACCACAAAAGATATAAATCAAAATATTTGGGAGAAAATAAAAAAAGAACCAGAAGGAAACTCAGAGAAAAAGTAGTGCAGAAAGCAGAAGAAAGGGTCAAAAGAAACCTAGAATTAATATTCTCAGAGAGACAAGAGAAAGTATTATAACCTCACACACTCTGTGAGGTGTTGTAAGAAAGGAGTGTTCAAAAAACTAAACCAATGTTCTTAGAAATTAAGTATGTCAAAAGTGGGAAAAAAAATAGTATGTATTATCATTATATACACTCACCTTACTCACAGAGAAAGCAGAAGGAAAAAGGATGGGGGAATCCTAAGGAAACAATTACGGGAGCCACGCCTCAAAGGAAAAAAGTGGGACAGATTATTTATTTTGAAAATATGTTATGGCACTAGCAGTTTGGGGATGAATCAGTGATAGGTATAGAGAAAACTAATGATTACCTCCAAGGAAAGTAAACTTTTACAAGAAAGGAAATATAATTGGAGTATACCAGGTGACTCAGCTATGAACATGACGGTAATAAATCCTAAACAGATTTAGCCAAAAATTGTATTACAGCACAGGGAGCTACAGGAAGGGGAGGAAATATGCCATGGGTGTGGGTGCCACTGAAGCGAGTTAGAGCAGAGAACTACATTCTCACCTTCCTGAGTAGGAGGAAGTCCACAGATGTCTAGAGTTGAAAAATCACTCAACTGTAAAATCACTTAGAAATACGGAGTTAAGTACTAGAAGAAAGACCTCAAAGAGATGAAAGGGGCTGCCTCTGAGGAGCAGTAATAAAGGGTAGGCAGAGACAGGTGGAACAAAGGAATGATTTTTTCCCCACAATTACAAGCTATGTTAAAAACTGCTAGCTTCCTTTCAGTATCACTCTCTTCTTAACAGCAGAAGTTTTTCTGTGTGTAAGTCTGAGAGAGAGAAGTTAATTTTCCAGACTCTATTGCAGCTAGATCTTGGGCAGGTTTTCAGACTCTCATCAATTGGTATGTGCAGATACCACGTGGACAACTTCTGAGCCAAGCTTTTAAAAGGGAAAAAGTGTACTTTCTTCTTCTCTTCTCTTCCTACTGGCTGAACTGGTCAACATAATGTACTCTGAATCCTATCAGAGTAGCCACCTCAGACCGCAAGATGGAAAACTGTGTTGAGGAAAGAAGAAAAAAAAGAAAACTGTGTCGAGGGGCAGCAGAGCATCAAGATAGAAGGCACCAAGGTGGAACCATCCACCTCAAGTCAAACTTTTTTTTTAAGACTTTATTTATTTACTTTTAGAAAGACGGGAAGGGAGGGAGAAAGAAAGGGAGAGAAATATCGATGTTATCAATTGGCTGCCTCTCTCTCATGTTCCCAATTGGGGACCTGGCCCACAACCCAGGCATGTGCCCTGACTGGGAATTGAACTGGTGACCTTTCAATTTGCAGGCTGGCACTCAGTACACTGAGCCAACCAGCCAATGGAAAAAACTTCTATTTTCTTTAAGCCACTGTTATTCTGGCCTTCGTATGGCAGGCAAATCCATATCCTAAAAAACATATAAATTCTTAAAAAAAAAAAAAACATAGCACTAAATTGAGGTTTCTTAATTAACTCTGAAATGCATGTTAAAAGAGAACCATCAGTTTGTTGCCTGGAATCCTGAGTAAGTAAAGTACTGCTTTAATGATTAACACTTAGGATCAAACTAGAAAGACCAAATACTACATTTAGTCAAGAGAACTATGGTAAGACTCACCTTTTGGCATTCTGACTGAGAGTCGGAGTCATCCAAAAATTCTAGGGGTGGGGAGCACTTGTCAATAACTGTCCTTCGGTCACCAAGTGGCTCCTCCCTGGGTTTCTCCTGAGGGTCTACCACCACTCTCCTGTCACAGAAGCTGCTCCTCTCCGGCTCAGCTTTTTTTTCCTCTTTCACTCTGGCCTCTGGGGCTGACTCTTTCTCTTTCTGAGGAGCAGACACAGTGACACTCCTGGCTGGTCCTTCTCCACGGCTGGGACGATCTCCTGTGTTCGGTTTTGCCCTACTGACAGTCTCTCCCTTCCTTTTTGGCATCGACTTCCCCAGGATGCCCTGGATAGCCTTCAGGTAGATCATTGTAGAGCCCTGGTCTCGAAGTCTATCCTTCTTTCTTTTCTGAACCTTGTTTGGGTTCTCAGTTGTATCATTTTGCCCCTCAGCTTCAGCTGCAAACTCAGAGTTCATGGAATTATGAGAACTATCTTTGGAATTAACCTGGAAGAAAAAACAGAGATCAAGAAAGGGTGATTTCATACATGAAGCATTTGGCAGATTAAGAACCAGTGGGGTCTCCACCAGTCAAAGGCAGAACGACAGTGGGTAAGACAGACAAAGATTCCCTCCAAGTGATGGTTTCCCTCCTACCCCCTGTAAAAGGAATGGAACTGCTGCTATTTCTTAATATTCACTTTCTCATACTTACCAGATAATACCCTCATACTGCAGTGGGAAAGAATGAGCTGAGAAAGCAACAGTCTATTAACACTACACTGCAAGCTCCTTGAGGGTGAGGACTACCACATACTTCAGCGCACACACACACACACACACACACACACATACACGCAAAATAGAAGCCTAACATCTTAGCACTGGAAAGCTCCCAAGAAACCAGCTAACCCAACCCCACAACTAGGAGTCAAGGAAACCCAAGGGCTCCATGAGGAGTGGATGCCAATCGTCTGACTGTTAAGAGCAGGGTGCTTTGCACTATACCCAGAGCCTCCTTCTTTAAAAAATAAATTTTTAAAAAGATTTTATTTATTTTTAGAGAGAGGGGAAGAGAGAGAGAAAGAGAGGGAAACATCAACGTGTGGTTGCCCCTCACGTGCCCCTACTGGGGACCTGGCCTGCAACCCAGGCATGTGCCCTGACTGGGAATCAAACCGGAGACCTTTGGTTCACAGGCCAGCACTCAATCCACTAAGCCACACCAGCCAGGGCACCAGAGCCTCCTTTGAAGTTCTTGGCAAACTTCTTCCACCAAATCCAAACCTTAATGCTGGAAGGTACCTCGGTTTTCAGGGTCAATCAAGAGATCTACTTCCTCCTCCGAAATCTCCTCAGAGATACAGATAAAGTCTCAGCCCCTTTCTTTACCTCTCCACATATAGCCATTCCAGGAGTCCACAGTAAAGAAACTAGATTATTTGCTCACAATATTAATTCCCTGTGAAACTCAGAACCAGTCTAATCCCAGCCTAGTATAAGAATGCTCCATAAGTCTTCCCCCAGAACCATCCCCAAAGCAGCATACTCCCAAACACCCCAACTGTGAGGGGGAAAGCATTATGTATGGTAGAGGGTGAAAAGTGCCAGGGAGTCTGCCTCTGTTTTCTAAAACAGAAAAGGGAGTACAAAGTGGGAAAAGGGAGATTACTCAAACCTAGAGGTTCAAGGCAGAGATATGGACTAGGGGTTTATATTTTTAATGTGAACTTTCCAAAACGTTAAATACTGTGAGGACCTGTGGGTCACATTCAGCCTATGGCCCAGTGTGCGAACCCTGACAGGGAAGACCGGACTGCACTAGTGGGAGTAAAAGCAGGTTGGGAGTATAGCAACACAACTTATTTTCACATGGACTTAGCAGAGCAGCCACGGGTGCCACCCCTCTCTACGGAGAGGGACACTGCCACATGGATTGTTAAGTGGCAGAACCAGGATTCAAATTCAAGTTCCCCCTAACATCCTGGAAACTATGGGAGAATAGGGAAAATATGAAAGTTGGGAAATAGTATCAAAGGCTGAGATGTCAGAGACCATGAGGACCTAAGATCACTGAAGAAGAGTTTCAAAAGTGAACAGGTGGCTATAAAGGTAAAAGTTAGGCAGAAAGTACAAGAGCAGAGACAAACCACCTGGCTCTGAAAAGGGGAGACTGAGTTTATCCAGGCAGGACTGCTTGGTGAATTGTACATCTCTGAAGGCAGGCAGGAGGGAAAGATCACGTGGAGATGCCGTTCCAGCACCTATCACCGCCAGCCTGAACAATCTCAACAGTTCCTAGCAAGCTCTCAGCCTCCTCCCTCCTATCTTTTCTCTTCAATGAACCAGGAGTTCTAAAATCTGGCAATGTCATGCCTCTGCTTAAAACCCTTCCATGACTCTGCATTTGCCTACAGCATACATCCCAAACTCCTGAGCATGACCTTGAGACCCTTTCCCAGAATGCCCCCCAACTTTCTTTTCCGGTATAATCTCCCAGTTTTCTCCACACATCCAGGTATCCGGGGAATGAAGAAAGGTGCTGGAGAAGGGGGCAAGAAGGACCCACAGGAACCAGCAGTGTCCCAAGCACTTCAGACCAGCAGTATTTCCTTACCCTTTTTGGATACACATTGCTCCTGTTACCTGAAATGTCCTTTCCTCCTCCTTGTCTACCAGAACTCAAATGATACCTCTTCTGTGAGCCCTTTCCCTGTGGTTTGTCACTCATTCCTCTGACCCCTGGTACTTCAACTATTGCTGTTACAACACTCCATGCACTGTACTGTGATGAACGATTTTTCAGTCTGTCAGTCACTGCTTCATTCTTTGAATATCTAGCCTCTAAAACAGACTTCCACCCAAGCACTGGACGTCTGCTGAGGGAACATGCAGGAAATGGGATCGCATGTGAAAGCTCTAGCATTCAAAAGCTGAGATACACAATCATTTCTTGGGTCTGGGCTGTGTCACCCTGCAGAGAGCACCTCAGGGGAAGGATCGTGCCCTCTTCACCTCTCCATCCCTAACATCTAATGCTGGGCCAGGACAGAGCAGGCGCTCCAGAGGGCACAGTGGAAAGAATGCTGCCTTTGAAGTCAGACTGACCTAGAATTACATCACAGTTCTGCCACATACAAGCTGTATGGCCTTGGTCGTTATTTAACCTTTCTAAGGCTCCTTGTCCCAGTGTCTACACACAGTAGGTGCTCAAATATTTGTTAATCAATATGTAAATATTTGTTAACTAATATGTAAAGATAATACTACCTACTTCACAAGACTATGAGGATTATATGATAGTCTATAGGTCAAACACTGAGAATTATATTTGATCAAGGTCTATTACAATATAAAGGCTCAAATGTTCCCTTCCATTCTTCCTTCCCTGTACTGAATATAAAATTTTACATAAGACTAAATATAAGGTAGGTGAAGGTGTTCATAATAGACATTTAATGTTCTCTGTAAACAAAGATCATCAGTTACCATTAGAATTTGAGAAAACCTCTCCAACAATTGTCCTAGAGGTGATAAAGAAACAAACAATGTGAGGCTGGCCAGCAGGAATCTTTATGGATTCCAAAACACCCCAGTCTAGCTATGGTCTGAATATGTCCCCCTAAAATTCATGTTGAAATCTGACCCCAAGGTGATGGGACTAGGTGGAGCCTTTGGAAAGTGATTCCGTTATGATAGAAGATTAGTGTTCTTATAAAAGAAGCCCCAAGAAAGCTCGCATGACCCCTTCTGCCATGTGAGGACACAATGAAAAGTCTGCAGCACTGAAGACAGCCATCACCTGACCATGCTGGCACTCTGATTTCAGATTTCCAGCCTCCAGAACTGCAAGAAATAAATTTCTGTTGTTTATAAGCTACCCCAGTCTGTGGTATTTTGTTATAGCAGCCAAACCAGGCTAAGACAAACATCTTCCCCTTGAATATTCTAGAACCTGGCATTGAGATTTTTGTGCTGAGGCAGCAGGAAGGGGGATGAGGGTGACGACACACAAAGCCACGTGTGTAGCCCTCAAAGGTCACAGAGTAAACACAGAACAGATGATACGTGAGTAGAAGGTAGAAGAGTGCTGAGGGGACCTTGGAAGGACCTAGGGGGCAAACATGCCATTTTCTGTCAATGCCCCTCAGCTGTGCTTGCTGATGGGGTTAAGAGACAAGTTCACACGAGACTTCGAAGAAAGGGGGAAGAGGTACAGATTGAGGGGAAGGTAAGAGAGGCATGTTGTAACTCACCAAGATGAGTGAAGTACTATACATCCTGCTTCCAAACTAACAAACACACTCTAGGGAGAGCCCTTGGCAGTGCTAGAGATGGATCTTTTGAAAATGCAAATCTGCCTTCCCTCTGTACAGAGTACTATATAAACTAAATTCCCTTGGCAATAAAACCCTGCAGCAATCTGCCCCTACCTAACTCTCCAGCCTCATTCTGGGCTCTTTGCTCCACCTTACCACCTCGTGAGACAGTCTTGTGACTTCTCCACACTCCCAACAGACTGTGTGCTCCTCCAAAGCCATCTCATGGCTCCATGACCCCAAAGAGTATTAAGCACACAATAACAAGAGCAAGGCACTGGTGAACCCAAAGAAACAGGCCCAGACTATTCCTTGTTCCATGTTTAACCATTGAATTGATGTTGGTAAAACAAGGCTGCTAAGGGCCGAACAAGAGAAAGGTGGGTCCACCATAGGATCAGACCCACCTGGCTCAGAGGCCATACCCTCAGACTTGAGGCCCCAGTCTGTGGGACAGCCTGAGCCAAGGATGCAGCACACCTCAAAGACTAAGCAAGGTTAATTTTTCTGCCCTTCCTAATACTAGGCTTCACTCCATCTATAACTGCCAATGAAGTTAAATTTAATCAATTGATATTATTTTATGCTGTACCCAAATACACTGAAATTACGAGGATAATGACAAGATTAAATTGTATGAGCAAAGTGCCACATTCACCTTATTTACATGAGTCATATTCAGTATTCTTATGCCAAAGATAAAGGTTTTCAGTTCACCATTAAATTTTTTTAAAAATTCACGTGCCCATACAAGAGTTCTGTGAGGCCCACACTGAAAACACCTGACCTAGGGCACTTAGCTGGAGAGTTCCCCAGGATAAACAGCCAAATACAGCCCCATTTCTCAGTTCCACAAAAAAAAAAAACACTAAGCAGGCTTAGAGACAAACCCACTTTCCTCGGGGCTGTTTTTTAAAAAGCTTTTGTAAAATAACTTTTCTCTAGGGACAGCCCATCTTTCCCCCTCCCCAAATACTTTTTCTCCACTCTTCCACATGCAGTACTCCTCCTCACCTTTTTTTAAAGCCCACAGCTCCAAAACCTAAAATGCAGACTCTAAGAGGGCAATGATTTTTGCTTTGTTACTGGAGAATCCCAAGCAACTAGGACACAGGCTGACACAAATTAGGCCCTCAATAAATGTTTTTCAAAACCTGATTAAACAAGTGGATGAAGTTTACATAGTATGCTGGTGATGTTAGCTAGTGCTTGCTCTACTCTAAGAGGGAAACAGGAGACTGGATTTTATTTGCTTCTGTTTCCAACAGACTCATGTTCAACTTTCCCTCATACACACACAAAAAGCTGGGAAACTTATTACACCATTAAAATAAAGTTAAAAATAATAAAATTAAAAGTTAATATAAAATGAATGAGTGGGTATTCCCACTCCTTAGTCTGTAAAGTACTCCTTACTCTGCTTGCAATTACTCAGAAGCCCTCCTGTGTGTTCCCATTGGGGACCTAAATGTTTAACCTGCTAAACCACCCCTGCCCCACCAAACCAAAACTCCAATATGCTGGACATCAAAACTTTAGTGAAAAGCCATACCAAAAACCAAATTCTTATTCCCTGATTCAGACTCAGAGTGGTTCAAAGCACAAGGACACAATTCCTTAACTTTACAACCAAAATACATACATACATACATCTGTGTCTCCAGAGCAGGAGTGTCAAGCTCATTTTCACTGGGGGCCACATCAACCTCGCGGTTGCCTTCAAAGGACCTAATGTAATTTCAGAACTGTATAAATGGAACTACTTAACAGGGAGAACTCTACGCTGCCTCCCGGTAGAAACAAGGTGAGGGGCAGGATAAAACAACGTGGAGGGCCGGATGCGGCCTGTGGGCCTTGTGTTTGCCACCTGTGCTCTAGAGCAAGCAACCCACATTCTACTGCAGTGCATCTCCAACCAAGATGCACTTTACAATTAACTCAAGGAAGCCCAGACCACACCCTATCCCAATTAAATCAGGGTGGGAGGCCGGCGGGAGTATTTTAAAGCTTTCCAAGTCATTCCAAAGAGCCGCCAACTTTGAAAACTACCTCTCTAGGAAACTTTAGGACACCTCCCTGGCCAAATGCTTCGTTCTGTGTTTGAACGAAGTAGACCCCGGAGATCTTAAAGGGCATGATCTTTTTTAGTTTCCTTCCACCAAAATTCCCATCTCCAAAATCTCAAGCCACGTAGAAGGGAGCTCACCGGTTCCAAGGCTTTGCAGCTACCCACCTTAAGGCTGCAGGTTTCCTCTTCTAGAGAAGCCATTTCTTCTAGAGAGGGGTTGGCAGGGCACAGAGGAGATCCCCCTGACGAAAGGAAACCCTGTGTGCTCCGAATCAGGCAGCTTTTGGAGACAGCCCCGACCACACCTGGGCCAGAGGAATGAGAGGAGGAAGAAGAGGAGGAATTTCTGCGGCGGGATGAGTCCCAGGACAATCTCGGTGTGCAAGCCACATCGTCCTCCTTCTGAGCTTTCAGACGCTTGGGGCTGCTGGCCCCTCCAGAACGCGACGCAGTGCTACGAGCTGGCCGTCTGGAGGGGGCCACATCACTGGTCTCCCGGAGGCAGCTGCGCTTGCGGGAACACCCTTCCGAAGTGCTGCTCCAGTGGTACTTGACCTTGCGCCGCTCCGACGCCATGAGCACCTGCAAGGTAAAGAGGGGACTTGGATTCCAATACCACCCCTCCTAGCTGCCCCTCCTCAGACTCCCGCCATCCAGGCGCCCGCTGAGCGAGGGCAAGCCCGAAGGTCAGAGCCAGGGACCAGCCTTACTGACCTTTCCCCCTTCTTTCCACTGCCCATCACAGTTCTCTAGGTCTGAGTTGCCAAAGCTTTTCAGAGAAGTCAAAACGCTGCAAGATTTACTAAAGGCTTCGGTTCGGTTTCCAAGCCCACAACGTGTTTCCGCGATTACCAAACGCTTCAGTTTATACAGCGCTCCTTCGGAGATGTCAAAGCGCTTCCGGGACTACAAAGCGCTTGATTTAGGTTGCAATACAAAGCCCTTCAGAGATGTCAAAGCGTTTCAAAAATACTACAGGCGCTCTAAGACCTACACAGAGCAGCCAGACCCGCAGCCCATGGGCGGGCGCGCCGCCCGGAGGGCCGCAAGGCTGGGCCGGAACAGCGCGCAGCCCGCCCAGCAACCGCGGCCCCGCCGACCAGCCCTGGCCGGGCCGGAAGGAGCCTGAGCCGCCCCTCAGGAGCCGGCGACGCCCGGGTGTGCCGCCTCGCAACACGCCCCACCCTACCCGACCTCCTGCTCCGCAGCCCAGTCGTCGGCCCCGCCGACCCCACGGCCCGGACGTCCCGCCCCGGCCTCCCGTTCGCAGCTCGCCGCCCGCCCCAATCCGGCGGCCTCCTCCGGAGATCCGACGCCGCGGGGCTCTGCTTTGCCCGCCTCCCAGAACCAGCCCTGTGGCCAGCAGCCCGACGCGCGGTGGGGGCGGGTCCTGAGCCGAGAGGAAGCCCAGTGCTCCAATCCGCGAGGAGCGAGACTCTGAGCAAGACGGAGCTCGCCTGTAGGCCAGGAGCCTGGGAGGCGGGACGCTTCGTCTTATGAAGCTCGTCTATTGGTCGGAAGCTAGGTGGGGCGGAGCCATTCCCTAGGGCTCTTAGAGCGCGAAATTGAGGCAAGGCCCCACACCGTTCCTGGGGCGATCTTGGGAGGACGTAGAGGGCGTTTGCAGACCCGGACAGCGGAGGGCTGCTTCGCTGTGCTCAGCGTTACGCCCTCTAGGCCGGACGCTTTCAGATCCCGATACGCTTATCAAATCTACACCAACATCAGTTAATTAATTAACCTAGGAAATTGGCTCAGGGAGACGTAGTGACCCAGAGAGTGGCAGAATTGGAATCAGAAGTTAGAAGCCAAGAGGAGCCAGACTCCGAGCAAGAGAAAAAACGAGGCTACACAAAAATGTAAAATATCCGCCTGGCAAAAAAAAAATTCAAAGTCAAAAGACAAGAAAAATAATTGCAATATATGACAAAGGTCTGGTGGCCTTACTATGTAAAAACTATCGCATAGTAAGAGAAATCGTGCCCTCACCGCTGTGGCTCAGTTGTTTGGTTGGGCGTTTGCCAGAAAGGGTAAGGTCCCCCGGGTTATACTCTGGTCAAGCGAGGCACATGCCTGGGTTACGGGTTCAGTCCCCTGTGGGGGTGCAAATGAGAGGCAACTAATTGATGTTTCTCTCACGTGTTTCAACCTCCAATGTTTCTCTCCCTTTCTCCCTTGCCCCGCTCTCTAAAAATAAATCTTTTCAAAAGAGAGAGAATTCATATTAAAATGGACCAAGGAAATGAACCAATGAATAAAAATAAATTACAAAAGCCTCTTTAACATGTTAAAAAATGACTCTCCCTCAGTCATTTAAAAAGTACAAATAAAATGTTCACCCATTAGATTGGCAGTGATTAAAAAGCATAATAGTCTTTGCAGCTCAGGACGCGGAGAAATGCACTCCCATATGTCACTGATGGATGTATAAATTGGTACAACGTCCTGGGCAGCATTGTTTGTAGCACAAGGATGAAAACAACCTCAATATGTGGGGAGTAAAGTTAGTTATATAAAGTACTGACCATCCGTACAATGGAATATCAGGCAAAAAGAATGAAGTGATACAAAAGTACTGTTGACAAAGAATGGCCAAGACAGACGAGAAAAAACAAAACAGGATCAGGAACAGAGTGAGTGAAATACCCTGTGTGTAGCAAAAAAATAATAATAAAAGAGAGAGGAGTGAAACCTCAAGTTTTTTCAAATGCCTAAGAATAACCATTGTGTATTTGTGTTTCTAACAGCTTTATTGAAATATAATTTACATACCATAAAGTTCAACTATATGTAGTTTAATGGCTTTTTAAACATACATGGTTTTTAGTGTATAATTCTGGATTTTCTTTAGTGTATTTATATGAATTGTGCAACCACCACCATAACGCTAATCTAATTTTAGAACACTTCAGCACCTCCAAATCTTGTGACCATTACCACTTCCCTCCTCAACCCTCCCTCCCCCCACCCCACTTCTAGTTTCTGTCTCTATAGATTTGCCTGTTCTGGACATTTCATAAAAATGGAATCATATATTTTACTTAGCAAAATCATTCCAAAGTTCATCCATGTTGTAGCACGTATCAGTATTTCATTCTTTTTTATGAATAATTTTAATTAAATAAATTTGATGAATAATATTCCAATGTATGGATATAGAACAGTCTGTTTATCCATTCATCTGTTGATGGACATTTGGGTTGTTTCTACTTTTTGCTATTCTGAATATTGCTGTGAACACTGGTGCACAAGTTTTTCTGTATGGACATGTTTTCATTTCTCTTAGGTAGATATCTACCAGTGGAATTGCTGGGTCATATGGAAACTATTAAACCTTTTATAACTTGAGGATGTGGGGAAAGCAGCTTACCTTTTTACAATCCCAACCACCAAAGCATGAGGGTTCCAATTTCTCCACATCCTTATTATACTTTTTGTTGTCTCTCTTTTACATTTTAGCTATCCTAGCAGATATGAAGTGGTATCTCACTGTGGTTTTAATTTACATTTCCTAATGACTAATGCTTACCTTGGTTCAATCACCAATTCAAATGGAGACTGCAGGCGTGAAATCAAGAGAAGGCTAAGACTCAGAAGGGTAGCCATGGAAGAATTAGGGAAGATCATCAAGAGCTAAGATGTGTCATTGGAGACTAAGGCTAAGATTACCCACACCCTTGTATTCCCAATTACTATGTACAAATGCAAAAGTTGAACAGTGAAAGAGGTTAATATGGAAAAAAAAGGATTCATTTGAAATACAGCATTGGAGGAAAGCTCTATGAATACTCTGCACCACCAGAAAGATGAACAAGTGGGTCGTAGAGCAAATTAAGACTAAAGTATTATTGAAGACAAGATGACAAAACTGAAGCTGTCTTATCCTACTTCGGGCACATCGTGAGAAGGCAGGATTCCTTGGAAAGGACAATAATGCTGGGGAAAATAGGAGGCAGCAAAAAAAGAGGAAAGCCAAATGTGAGATGGATTGACTCCATAAAAAAAGCCATGGGCCTGAGTCTACAGGAGCTAAGCAGGGCTGTTGAGAACAGGACATTGTGGATGTCACTCATTCATAGAGTTGCCTGGAGTCAGAGCTGACTCAACAGCATGTAACACACACAATGACTAATGAGGTTGAGTAAAAAGATTTTTAAAAATTTATCATCTCTGGAACTAGTAATAAACCAGTAATAGTGTTTGCCTCTGGGGAGAAGAAATGAGAGACTAAGTTCCAAGTGGTTAAAAGGCTTCCTTTCTACCATGAAACCTTTTGTACTGTTTGGATTTCTTGGTCACATGAATCTTATTAACTATAAAAAGTCAGGCCGTCCAACCCTCTGGGAATTCATAGAAAGGAACTGTGGGGATTTGTGGACACCTGGAATTAATATACAGAAGGGTGTGTGTGTATAGTTTGCTCAAGGAAGAAGGTCCATAGCTTTCATCAGAGTTTCAATGAGTCTTTCCAGAAACATATGAGGCCCTAGTCTAGAAATGCAAATATGTCTGGATAACCAGTACCCTATTAGCATTTGCCCTCTACTGCTCAAAGAGCCCTGTTAATACTCTATTCATAATTGTAAGGTGCTTACCACATGCCAGGTGAATGTGACACATACTTTAGTTGATTCTCACAGCCACCAAAGCTTAAGACAGAGGTGGCAGTACAGATCACTGTCCACCTGGGCTGGAGTCCACCTGGCTTTGTTACATATCAGTACAAGGCTGACCTTGCTGAGGGCTGTAGAATTCTTATACCAGGCAGGATACACCCCTTGTTCTGACAATAAACCTATGAAAACGGCACTTTTTATTCTCCCTATTATAGAGATGAAGAGACAGAGGGTCAGAGTAACTCCCTGACTTGGCCCAAGATCACACATCTATCAACAGCCAGGATGTACAGTCTGCACCCAGTCCCTCAGCCACCCCATGATACCCTGGCTTGCGGATGCAGAGCAACTGCTCCAAACAAATTCATCTGGACACAAAACTAATTACAAGGTATCTGTTGACTTTATCAATGTATTTTTATTTTACAAAAATAAAAAGTAAAGGAAAATATCACTATACTAGGGTTATTTAAAACAGGACACATTAAATATAAAAGAGCATTTGTTTCACAAAAAGATTGGAAACATGACTTTTCAGAAATATGCCCACTGCATAAACACTAGGTACATGGCAGAAATAGACATTTAATGTCTTTATTTATTTATTTTATAAAACAGGACAAGTGCATTTTTAAAGTACAGTACTTCTACAGCCATGTCTCACCTGTTCTTCCCAACAGCCCACAGAGGGAAAATGAACAGGTGTTACTTACAAGGAAACTAAGGTTCCACAAATTACATGATTGAATTAATTAGCAGCAGAATCAGATATATAATCAGTTCTCCTGTTTTCCAACAGACAAAGCAGAAAACCTACAGACCCCTTTGTCAGGTGTGCAGCATTTGTAAAACTTGAGACCTTGAGAAATGAGTCAAGAACTGCTGGGGACACAAGTTAACATCCTTCAGGTCATGGAAGTTTGCTGGTGGTGGTTGACAAATATGACCCAGAGATCTTAACTTGGGAACGTCCCATCAGCATTCAGAATGCTCTGTCAGTTGTCAAGGGTGAGGTCAAGGTAACGGCATCTGCTGGGGTGGTTAACGTCACATCCTCCCCGGAACCAGGAAATTGCTCACATCCTGGGCCCATGTTCCACGATTTCTGCTTCAGTCTCCTGATACCCAGCTCTGATGAACAAATCCCAGAAAGGAAGAGGACATCGTGGATTTTGCTCTCTAAAATCTGAGGCCCCTTCTCCCTTCACTTACTCTGGAAACTGGAAATTTCTCTTCCCCTCAGAGAAGCTGATGTTTGGTTTGTTTCCCAGTGGATCTCTGATTCTGCCCTAGACTTTTTTCTTGATTTGACAGTCATCTTTCCAATTGAGGACAAGGGTCTTCAGCTGTGTTCTGGTCTTCAGGGGCCAAAAAGCTCAATGCTGTCCAATTTCTCCTCTTTGTAGAGCAAGATATTTTCCATCAGTTTCCTTTTGGCCTCATTGATCTCGATTTTCCATGAAGTCTCTGTAGTTGATATTCAATGCAAAGTTTTAAAAAAAGCCACTTGAGCAAAAAGCATTTGGAAATAGGTACTATTATTATAATTCTTAGAAAGTCAGCCTTGGTCACAGTTTCTCACTTAAATCAGGTTTCTGAATCAGGCCCTGAGTGTAATGAGCATTTTCATCATTTCTGCCTTTGCAGGAAAGCCCTGCCACCTTGCCCCCATCTTTAAGAGAAGAGGCAGGGCTCCCATGCTCCTCCCCAAGGGGGCCTGTGAACACTTACACCCTTTCTCCCTCTCTCTTCCACAAGGGAGCAGGGGCAGTGGGAAGGGTCAGAGCCTGGGACATTCATTGAGTAGCATTGACTAGGGGACAAAGCATGGAGGAAGCCTTCCAAATTTTTATTTCAGAAGAAAGCCTCATACATTTTGTTAGAAAGTATCTTTACAAGCAGCTGGCAAGCATGGGTTCATGCTATGAAGTGAGGATGGAGAAGCAGGCAGGGAGGGACAAACCATACAGGGCCTTACTGGTCTGGAGGAAGAGTTTTCACTTGGTCATGAAGTGCAATGGGAAGCCACGCAAGGGCTTTAAGCAAGGGGTGACATGAGTTTTTTTTTTTAATTACTCTGGTTGGCCCCTGGAGAAAGGACTGGTGAGGGGCCAGAGTGGATCAGGGAGGATAAAGAAAGGCTGTGCAGTCATCCAGCAAAAGGATTGTAGCTTCAGTAAGTTAGGGGAGATGGGTGCAATGAACCTGAAAGTTATTTAGGTCATAGGACAGGACACGGGGAATGGAGGGAGAGGAAGGTGTCAAGGATCATTGCCCCAGGTTTTTCTTTTTGCAGTCAGATGATATGGAAATGGCTGAATAATCAAATGAACATGCGAATGAGGGAGATGGGAGGAATAAATGGTGAGCTGAGTTAGGGACATAGGAATGAGTGTGTATAAGCATTCAGATCTCCACACACTTACCATCCTGTGAAGGCTCTGGACTGGTACAAGCCTCAGAGGAGGAGGCAGCCTGCATTTCCCCACCAGCCTGCATCCTGCCTTCTCCATCTTCTGTGGGGGCAGGCAAAGCAGCAATCCCAGACTGGGGGGCTGCACTGATGGTGGAGGAAGCATCAAGGCTGGAATTGTCCACATCGTCCGTTTCTTCTGGGATGTTGGAGGAAGAGCCTGTGCCCTCGGAAAGCCCATCCCAAAGGAGCAACGTCTCTTGACCTCTGAGCTGCTCTTCCACAGCAGCCACAGAGCCACATACCTTGGGGAGGAGAGAGATGGGAACACTCACAAAGAATCCTTTCTGAAATAAAAAATCTAACAGGTCTCTCAGGCCTCAGGAGAAACAGACACTGAAGAATCCAATGCTTGTTGCTTTTCCCGGAAGAATAGCAACTTTCCCTTGGAAAGAGCTGAACTTGCCCCCCTCTCCCCTACCAATAGATGAGACCACATGACCAAGACAGACCAATCATAGTATCCCATTCCTCTGACCTTAATCATTGGTTTAGTTTGGGCACATGACCCAAGCAGGCCAATCAAAATCCTCTCTGGGATTTTTCCACCTAAAGCTTGTTGAGGAAAGATTCCCCTTTCCTTTCCAGTGGCAGAGCCAGACTCCCTACCACGCACAGAAAACCCATTCACAGTAGGTGAAAATGAAGCCCCCACACAGAGTAAAGCAGAGGCAAGCGATGGAGAGTCACAGACACAAACATAAACAGTTACACCTTTGCTGATTGAGGCCCTGGTTCTAGCTGCCCTACAATTCCTGTCCTGTCTGCTGTTTGGTTAAATGAGCCAATAAATTCATTCATTCATTCATTCATTCATTCACATCCTCCCCTCCCCCATCTCTCTGTGTCTTTCTCTGTGTGTGTATTTCTAACAGTTTGAGTTGAAGTTTCTATAACTTTCAACTGAAAATGTCTTAAGTAATATAGATATTGTCCTTGAGAGCTTTTCTGTTCAGGGAGATTAGGAAAATTAGAGAAAGGCTGAGAAGGAACATTTCTTCTTTACACACACACACGGGATAATACATATATACCCTCAATAACCCTAACAAATCTCATTTGCTCTGTGCCTTGCAATTTACAAAGCACATTTGATGTGTGATGCACAGTGAGTTTTTGTAGATAAATAATTAAAAGATGAGACTTCCGGCCAAGATGGAGGCATAGGTAGATACACTTTGCCTCCTTGCACAACCAAGATAGGGACAACAACAATTTAAAAACAAAATAACAACCAGAACTGACAGAAAATTGAACTGTATGGAAGTCGGACAACCAAAGAGTTAAAATAGACACATTCATCCAGACGGGTGGGAAGTGTGGAGTCAGGCAGCTGGGCAGAGATGGGTTGTGACACAAAGAGCGCTGGGACCAGGCATGTAAGGCATCCCCGGTGCACAAGACCACAGCGGCTGACCCTGGGAGCACAGGCAGCAGCTGGCAGATCCAGCAAGGCTGCGGTTGTGAAGCAAGGCACTGCATGCAACCCAGGGTCCCAGCGCTGGGAAACAGAGCCTCGGGGTACTGACTGAAAACACCTGTGGGGGTGGAGCTGCAGAGAGAGACTCACAGCCTCACAGAAGAGGTCGTTGGAAAGACCCATGGGATGCACAAGCCCACCCACATGGGATTCAGCACCAGAAAGGCCCAGTTTGCTTAGGGGATATGGCAGAAGGGACTGAAGTCTGACAGAGAGCAGAGCAAGCGCCATTGTTCCCTCTCTGTTGTCACCCCTACATACAGCGTCACAACCCAGCCACTGGGGTGCCCCACCCTGGTGAACACCTAAGCCTCCGCCCCTCATATGTAACAAGCATGATAAGACCAAAAAAAAAAAAATGGCCCAAATGGAAGAACAGATCAAAGCTCCAGAAAAAATACAACTAAGGGACCAAGAGATAGCCAACATATCAGAAGCACAGTTCAAAGCACTGGTGATCAGGATGCTCACAGAATTGGTTGAATTTGTTGCAAATTAGATGAAAAAATGAAGGCCACGCTAAGTGAAATGAAGGAAAATGCACAGGGAACCAATAGTGATGGGAAGGAAACTGGGACTCAAATCAACGGAGTGGACCAGAAGGAAGAAAAAAACATTCAATCAGAAAAGAATGAAGAAACAAGAATTCAAAAAAATGAGGAGAGGCTTAGGAACCTCCAGGACAACTTTAAACATTCCAACATCTGAATTATAGGGGTACCAGAAGGGGAAGAGGAAAAACAACAAGTGGAAAAGATATTTGAACAAATAATAAGGGAGAACTTCCCCAATCTGGCAAAGGAAATAGACTTCGAGGAAGTTCAGGAAGCTCAGAGAGTCCCATAG
>CM052544.1:37383391-37489581 GCA_028533065.1 Trachops cirrhosus
TAGAATGGAAGGGCAGATAAAGTGCTTCTCAGATAAGGTCAAGTTAAAGGAGTTCATCATCACCAAGTCCTTATTTTATGAAATGTTCAAGGGACTTATCTAAGAAAAAGAAGATAAAAAACATGTGTAGTAAAATGACAGCAAACTCACAATTATTAACAAACACACCTAAAATAAAAACAAAAACAAACTAAGCAAACAACTAGAACAGGAACAGAACCACAGAAATGGAGATCACATGGAGGGTTAGCAACAGGGGAGTGGGAGGAGGAGAGAGAGGGAAAGGTACAGAGAATAAGTAGCATAGATGGTAGGTAGAAAATAGACAGGGGGAGGGTAAGAATAGTATGGGAAATGTAGAAGCTAAAGAATTTATGACACATGGACATGAACTAAAGGGGAGAATGTGGGTGGGAGAGGGTGTGCAGGGTGGAGGGGAATGAAGGGGGGTAATGGGACAACTGTAATAGCATAATCAATAAAATATATTTAAAAAAATTAAAAGATCAAAGAGGTTAAGTTCCCTGCCTAAGGCCACCCAGCTAGTAAGTGGCAGAACTGACCACTGAACCCAGTCCTGCTTGTCTTAAAGTCCATGTCTCAGCTGATCTCTCATCTTCCTGGCTTGGTTGTAAAATCCTGGGGCGAGGACCATTCCTCATTCCTCTTTGTAAACCTGAAGTGCTCTATCCCCTTTATTCTACATAGCAAATGCCCCCTCATCCTTCAAGGCCCAATTCAAGTGTCACCTCTTGAGATAAATCTTCAGAGTATATGTTCAATAAATACTTGCCATGCTAAAACCTACATTCCTTTGTAGCTAGTACAGCTATATAACTAGGTCCTGGCCTATGGGGTGTGAGAGAAAGTGATATGTACATCTCCAGGGCACACCTTTAAAAGGAAGGGGGTGCGTCTTCCTCTTCCTTTTAACCCCCTTTCTGGGGCTGGCATGCAGCGGTGATGGCCTGAGCTACTGCAGCCATCTTGGACTCTGAAACAGAAGCTACATGGTAAGGACAGCAAAGCAACAATATAGGAGCCTGGGTCCCAAATATGATGGCACTGATGTATCAGCTCTGGACTGCCTACATTCAAATTGTTAAGCTAGTGAGAATAATCTTCTATCTCATTTACATGACCATATTTTGGAGTCTCTTCATTATAGTAGCTTCTTCAAGAGTACTTTAACTAGTTCACTGAGCAAAAAACTGAAATGAATGAAAGGATGAAAGCCTGAATGAAAGAATAAGTGGTTGAGGGAGAGATCTTTTTAGAACATAAATCAGATTATGTCGGTCCCTGCTGAAAAGCCTTAGTGACTTCCTCTAAATCCTGGCTGTGCCTGCACAACCCTCTCTTATTGGCTCCTCCTTCCTCTGCAGCCTCATCATAACCACCTTGCCCCATGTACTTTGTGCACCAGACACTGTGCCCTTCTTCCAGGCCCTTTACTGTGCCAGGCTCTCTCTCAATTCAGGCTATTTGCATGAGCTGTTACTTCTGCTTGGACGACTCTTCATCAGCTTACACTTCCTCCAGAAAACCCTCCTCAGTGGAGCCCCTGTCATACACTATCCCCGTGCTCACCACAGTTACTGTGCAATGTCTGTGAGCTCCCAGAAAGAGTAACTGGACTCGCTCGCTGATATACCCCCGGGGCCCAGCACACAACTGCTAAGCAAATGACTGAACACCATAGCACTAGAGCATAGAAGAATCGCCCAGGCCTAGAACAACGAATGACTCAGGTGTCCAGCTCCTGTCACATGATGGTGCAAAACAATGGACATGGGGATGAACCAGGAGTCCAAAGAGTTCTGACAGAAACTCACTCTGTGGCCCCAGCTTCTCCTCTCTGTGGGCCTCTACTTCCACGTCTATAAAATGGGAGCCTTGGCCTACAGCAGTGGTGTTTGATGAAGATTTTTTACAGCCACCACAAACCCTTTCCTCAAATAAAATACTGAGAGCACAATATAGTTACAAGAAGTTAAAGTGGTGTCTGGTGGAAGCCATGGGCGGGGCCCACAACTCCCCACAGTCCCCTTGCTGCCAACAGCAACTTCTGAGATACTTTCAAGGAGCCCCTCTCTGCCAGACACCACTTGAAAATCACTCAGCTAGATTATGTCTAAGAGCCCTCTCAGGCAGTAATTTTGTACTTAGAAAGACTTAGCAGTGGTCCCCAAATTTATACCTGTTACCATGGAAACCACCTTTTCATATCCTGTCCATAAGAAAATGTTTTATCCCCTGATGGTTGGTTTCTGGGGTGTCTGCCTAGCCCACATGCTAAAGATGCTCCCTTTCTCTAGGACCTGGCCCTTTCTCCTTTCAGAGGTTGACCCCACTGACCACCAGGTTTATATACTGGACCCTACCCCCACTCATCTTACCTGACTGGACAAGGGCAACAACCTGACCCTAGCTAGGACAATCAGGTTCTCTCACTGACATGTTGGAATAGGGACCTGGAGACTTGGTCTCTCAGTGGAGGTAGAACCATAATGTATAAATGAATATGGCCATATCCCCTAACCAAGAAGATGAATAAAAAGAGAAAGTGGGCCTACAGAGAGAAGAGGAGGAATAAGGCACATTCAGAGAAAGTAGCCAGAGTTCTGTTAGCATCCAAGAGTGTAGTCCTGGGCCCCCAGGCCAGCAGCACACTGCCCTCAGGCTCCTGGGAGGCTTTATCCATGTACTGCCCTGTTAGTAGGTTCCAACACCTTCTGCTACTTCCAACCAAATACAGTCCTGGTTAGTGAGATCACATCTCTGTGAAGGGATTAACCTTGATAAAGCAGATACAGTGGCTCCTGGGAGGGAGGTCCAGCTGACCCAGGACAGAGCTCATCACTGAGGAAAGGCTGAGAGTCAAGCTCACCTCGGCCAGGCTGGGGTTCCGCCTCCGCAGGCAGAGGCAGGCAGCTGTGGCCAAAGCCTCCGCGCAGTCTTCCGGCAGCCTCCCTGCTGTCTTCTCCAGGTATTTCTGGCAGATCTCCTTGGCCATCACTTTCTCTGTGCCCATCTTCCTGGAGCAAGGAATTTCTTGGAGGAGTAAATCCTTCTATGGGGAAAACAGTAAAAATGCCCCTGAGGGAGCTGCAGGGGTGTGGCATCCAAACACAGCTGCCCCACCCGCCTCCATGACTGCACCAGAGCTGCAAAAACTTCTCAGAAAACCAACAGGATTTTAAAATCACTGCAAGGACCTGGCTAGTGTGGCTCAGTCAACTGAACGCTTGCCAGCAAACCAAAGGCTTGTGGGTTCAATTCCCAGTCAGAGCACATGCCTGGGTTGCAGGCTGGTCCCAGTTCAGGGCATGTGAGAGGGAACTGATCAATGTTTCTCTCCCTCTCTTTCTCTTCACTTCCCCTCACTCTGAAAATAAATAAATAAAATCTTTTTAAGAAATGCAAGGATCCCAGAAACAAGCAAAACAGCCAAGAACTAAAGAATTGCTAAATTCCCTACATGCACAGGGCATTCCACAGTACACTAAAAAATGCTGCAAATACAGTGGCTTAATCTTTCTTGGTAGGCCTCAGTTGATTCATCAGAAAAATGGGGATAATTGGACTAACAAACAGATTAAATGACTTAATGGATCTAAAGCATAAAGTATAATACTTGATACAAAGTAAACATTCAATAGTCTATTAGTGATAATAATTAATAGTAATAATAACTATCAGTATGTGGTACTTACTACATGCTAAGCAATTACATTAATAATTTAATCTTATTAACAATTATAGGGACAATTTCTTACAATATGAAATAAACATTCTAGAAGGTAGGATTCTCACCCATGAGGGTAGAAATATTACTTTGTACCCCCAGCACCAAGAACAGTGCCTGGCACACAGTAAGTGCCTCAAAAATGTTTTCACCAAATTGTACCTACTAACTTATTCTTTGGCTAAGTTTCATCTTTTATGTAACTTTATTGTTTTTAATAGAAGATATTCATTAAATGTAAAAATAAATTAATTTTGTTGCTTTATACAGTTTTTCTTTCAAATACATTTATAATTTAGAGAAAAAGATTATCAGAGATTATCAGACATGGGTTGTAATAATTTGTGTCAAAAACAAAACACTCCCCACTCTGCCTCAATTTTCCCATCCAGAAAATAGGTTGTCAGAGTATCCAATAATACATAAATGCCTGACCATGTTAGGAATTGAATGCCTGGAGATTAAAAACCTCTGGCTGGCCCTGGCTGTGCAGCTCAGTTGGATAGAACATCATCTGGATACGATGCTCTAAGGTTGACAGTTTGATTCCCGGTCAGGGCACATATAAAAATAAACCAATGAATGCATAAATAAGTGGAACAACAAATCAGGCTGAGACTTCCAGACAAGCTGGTGGCATAGGTAAACACGGCTTGTCTCCTTGCACAATCACATCAAAATTACAACTAAACTATAGAACAACCATCACTCAGAACCATCAGAAATCAAGTTGAATGGAAGTCCAACAACTACAGAATTAAAGAAACCACAGCCATCCAGACTGGTAGGTGGGGCAGAGATGCAGAGCAGGCTGGTCCCACACCTACATGAGGTAAATGAAAATTCAGGAGGGATATATCAGGAGCAAGGAGTCCAACCCCACACCAGGACTCTAGCTCAGGGTTCCAGTGCCAGAAAGATAAGTCCCCATAAATTCTGACTGCAAACCCAGTGGGGATTGAGTCAGTGGAAGAAACTTCTAGAGTCCCAAGCAGTTTTTCTTAAAGAACCCACACACAGACTTACTCAGATTCAATCCCTCTGATCTCTGGCACCAGAGTAGCGGCTTGAAAGGCACAGTGGCATACAGGGAGGCAATGAAGTGTCTGGCATCAAGGCGAGAGCTCGGGGACAGCCCTCTCTCAAACAGAAAGGTGGGCAGAGGCCATTGTCCCTTTTCTGAACCCTCCCTATACAGAGCCACAGAGCTGGCAGGCTGGTGCCATATCTGAGACTCCATCAACCTGGCTAACACTGTTTGCCCCACTCTGGAGATCCCCTGAGACTCTGTCCCACTCAAATTATAGGCCCACCCTAGTGACTTTTCCATATAAATAGCTAGTCTTTGATCATGTGTCACAAATTCCTAAATCCTATCAAATAAGCAACAGTTGGGCTCAATGAGCTCCCAGCCCTAATACCCCTTGCTAAGTGGCCCCAGGCCTGGCACTAGCAGCAGCCAGCCTAGATTCACTGCCTGGCTTCACCTGGGAACCTCTAACCCTAGTACAAGTAGCAACTGTCTCAGATTGCTTTATAGCTCAGGCAATGTGGACCCAGGCAGAACACCAGTGGGGGCTGACCTTGGCCTTCACTACCTAGGAAACCCCAGAGCCTGAATACCCAGTGGACAGCTACAGACCACTTTGAAGCACCACCACCCTGTCCCTGCACAGCTGATCCTCCACAGAGGATGGATGTTGGTGGTCAATGGTCACAGCCAGTCCTTGCAGCTGACTGGCCCAGGTAAATCCCTCCCACTGACCTGCCAACAGCAACCAAGGCTCAACTATGAGAGGTCAATGTACTCAGCCCACAAGAAGGGCACACCTCATGTACCTAGCTTCAGTGATAGGAGAGGTTGTTCCACTGGACCCTACAGGACACCTAATATATTAGGCCACACTACCAAACAGTTCTACCTAATACATAGAAACAAACTGAGGGAGGCTGCCAAAGTAAGCAAAGAAACATGGCCCAAATGAAAGAACAGAGCAAAACTCCAGAAAAAGAACTAAACAAAATGGAGATAAGCAATCTATCAGATACAGAGTTCAAAACACTGGTTATAAGGATGCTCAAGTAACTTAGTGAGGACCTCAACAGCATTAAAAAGACCCAGTCAGAAATGAAGGATACACTAATTAAAATAAAGAACAACTTACAGGGAAACAACAGTAGAATGAATGAAGCCAAGAATCAAATCAATGATTTGGTGCATAAGGAAGTAAAACAACCAATCAGAATAACAAGAAGAAAAAAAGAATTAAAAAAAAAAAAAAACAAAGACAGAGTAAGCAGCCTCTGAGACAACTTCAAGTGGTCCAACATTCACATCATAGGGATGTCAGATGGAGAAGAAAACAGTAAGAAATTGGAAATCTATTTGAAAAAATAATGAAAGAAAACTTCCCTAATTTGGTGAAGAAAATAGAAATACAAGTCCAGGAAGCACAGAAAGTCCCAAACAAGATGGATGCAAAGAGGCCCACTCCAAGACACATCATAATTAAACTGCCAAAGGTTAAAGATAAAGAGAGAATCTTCAGGGGCCTACAGCCAAGATTGCTCTACCCAGCAAAGAAATCATTTAGAATTGAAGGGCAAATAAAGAGCTTCCCAGACAAGAAAAAATTAAAGGAGTTCATCATCACCAAACCATTGTTATGCAAAATGTTAAAAGGACTTATTTAAGAAAAAGAAGATCAAAACTATGATTAATTAAATGGCAATAAATACATATCTATCGACAATTGAATCTAAAAAACAAACTAAACAAGAACAGAGAAAGAATCATGGATACAGAGAGCATTTTGATGGTTACCATTTTGGGAGGGGTGTGTGGAGGAGTGGGTGAGGAGGTGAGGGTATTAAGAAGTACAAATAGGTAGTTACAGAATAGACATGGGGATGTAAAGTGCAGTACAGGAAATGGAGTAGCCAAAGAACATATGCACGTGACCCATGGACATGAACAATGTCGGGGGATTGCCTGAGGGAGCAGAGTGTGCTGGATGGATGGGGGCAAAGTTGGAAATATTGGGACAACTGTAATAGCATAATCAATAAAATATAATTTAATTTTTTAATTAAAAATCAATCTCTCTCAAATCAATTAAAATTAATTAATTAATTAATTAATTTAAAAAAAGAACCTCTGACAAGTTTTTAAATACCCTTTCCATAATTCTCTCATGTGAGATGTCTTTTAAATGTTTATCTCTTTAAACATAACAATAGTGTTTGAAGTTGATAAATCAATAAATGATAGAAGCATATTGTTTACAGATATGGAGGTGACCACCATCTGAAACGAAACCAGAAACCATCAAAGTATTGGCCTGAAAGAACAATAGATGGAGGGGCTTATCATTTGACTACCCTGATGACGTCATGGATCTCACCTAGCAATAGTCATCAAGACAAGCTAAGAACACTCGGTGGTGGGGTCATGGGGCATCTTAGTAATGGAGGAAATCACCAAGTCCACCCAAATCCTCTGACGAAGCTCAGCATTGAAAGCAGGACAATGTGTTGCATGCCTCGTGTTGTGATGCTGTGAAGTACACAACACCATTGAGGAAGCAGCACTAACCATGAATCTAACCAGGTCTCTGGAGGTGACTGCCTATATATAGGAAACATGAGGAACAAAGAAACAAGAATGCCACAAGGACATAAGCACCAAATCTGAACGTGAGAGAGTCTATAAGGCAAATGACCCACTTTCTGCAGAAATGAAATGATATACAGAAAGTAAAGGGGGGAGGGGTGTGGTTAGAGAATAAAAATGTCTTAAGAGATGTAACCAAATCGAACATGGACCTTATTTGTATACAATTTTAAACAAACAAACTTTTAAAAAGCAATTTTTGAGGTGATTTACCAACTCTAAAAATGAAATGGATATTAAATAATATTAAAAAATTAAGAAAACTATTGTATGGGGTGACATAACATATATTTGGGTTTAAAGTACACACACACAAAGTTTTAGTGGTGCAAAGCAGTAAGAAAAACATTATATTAATAATTGATGGGCCCGATAAATGGATATTCCTTATATTCTTTACTTTTGTGGATGTTTGAAATTGTCCATAATACAAAGGGCTTTTAAGAAGTAGCCATTCCTACCTAGAGAGTATTACGCTAAGTGAAATAAGTCAGAGAAAGACAAATACCACATGATTTCACTTATATGTAAAATCTAAAGAACAATATAAATGAGCAAACAAAACAGAAACAGACTCACAGGTACAGAGAACAGACTGATGGCTGCCAGAGAGGAGGGGTTGGGGGCTGGGGGAAGAAGGCGAAGGGACTGAGAAGTGCAGATTGGTAGTTACAGAATGGTCACAGGGATGTAAAGCACAGCAAAGGGAATATAGTCAGTAATCTTATAATAACTATGCGTGGTGCCGGGTGGGTACTGGAAATATCAGGGGAACACTTTGCAAAATATATGATTGTCTAACCAATATGCTATACATCTGAAACTGATACATAATAATATTGAATATAAAATATATATATACTTTTTAAAAAGATTTTATTTATTAGTTTTTAGAGAGAGGGAAAAGGAGGGAAAAAGAGAGGGTAAGAAACATTGATAGGCCACAGAGAAACGTCAATCAGTTGCCTACTGGGGACCGGCCTGCAACCCAGGCACGTGCCCTGACCGGGAATGGAACTAGGGACCCTTCGCTTTGTGGGAAGGTGCCCAACCAACTGAGCCACACAGGTCAGGGCAAAATATATATACTTTTAATTAAATTTTAAAATAAGAAAGAAATCTAAAAAAAAGAAAAGAAAGAAAAAAGAGGCGATCTCTGAAATCCAATAAGTCAGGGCAGGGGAAGAGAGAGGCATGGAGTCACTGCCCAGTGCTGTTAGGTTTTCTAAGCCAAGTATGCAGATTATTTGAATTTACAATGTTAATTAAACAGAAATTATTATTACAAGAGCAACATTATTATTACTAACTTTTTTGTTTTTTTAAAGATATGATTTATTTATTTTTAGAGAGAGGGGAAGGGAGGGAGAAAGAGAGGGAAACATCAGTGTGTGGTTGCCTCTCATGTGCCCCCTTCTGGGGACCTGGCCCACAACCCAGGCATGTGCCCTGACTGGGAATCTCACCAACAATCCTTTGGTTCACAGGCTGGCACTCAATCCACTGAGCCACACCAGTAAGGGCTATTATCACTAACTTTTTTGTTAAAAACTAAAATATAACTGATTAAAATTTTAGGACAAAAGTTTACTTTTCCCCTCATGTCAACTCTCCAATCTGCTAATACATTAATGTAATGGATTACATTATTCTAGACTTTCCCCTACAAAAGTCTATAGCTATAATCATTTTAGTTATATATAATAATTATTATAATAGCAAGCAATCTCCTAAGAGCTGTGAAAATAAAATTAATAATAGTAGCTACCACATACGTGCTTATTATGTTCTTTATCACTGTTCTTTAGCTACTTTACATATTATTTAACCTTCACTAAATCCGATCAGGTAGATACAATTATCCCCAATTTACAAATAGGAAAATAAAAGATAAATTCTTATTCATTCATCTATTTATTATCAAAGATGGCATTAAATCATACACTGTTCTGAACATGCCTTTTACACTTGGAGATATTTCCCTATCAGAACATATATATGTCTTTCTCATTTTTTTTTAAATTTTATTGATTTGAGAGAGAGAGAAAGAGAGAGAAACATCAATTTGCTGTTTCATTTACTTATGCATTCATTGGTTGCTTCTTGTATGTGCCCTGACTGGGGATCAAACCCACAACCTTCACATATCGGGACAGCACTCTAACCAACTGAGCTATCTGGCCAGAACTTCTCATTATTTTTTTAATAAGAATGTTTATGTCAGCTTTATTCAGAATTGCCAAAACCTGGAAGTAACATAGATGTCCATCAGCTAGTGAGTAGATACATAAATAAATGGTCATATGCCCACATAACAGAATACTCCTCAAAAATAAAAGGAACGAACCACTGATATATGCAACAATGTGGGTGAATCTCAAAAGCACCCCACTGAGTGAAAGAAGCCAAAACAATGGCTTCACGTTCTATGATTCCATGTATATGACACTCAGTAAAATATAGACCTATATGGACAGAGATTAAAACAGGAGTTGCCCAGGGCTGGAAATGGCAGAGGGGACTGAGTATAAAGGGGCCTGACAGAACTTTCTGGAAGGACAGAAATATTCTATATCTTGATCATGGTGGTAGTTACATAACTGTCTACATTTATCAAAACTCACACCATTCCGCACACCTCAAAAGTGTGAGTTATACCTCAGACAAATGAATGCATATGACCAGAGACCCACACACAAAGCTACCTAGCAGCTTTATTTGTAATGGTCAAAATCTGAAAATAAGTCAAATGGCTATCAATAGGTAAATGGACAAACAGTGGCAGATCCATGCAATGGAACACCGCTCAGTGACAAAAGACATGAGCCACTGGCACAAAGAACATGGCTGTATCTCAGAGTATCTATCTCTGTTGAGTGGGAAAAGCCAGCCAGCTGAAGAGCACACTCGGCATGACCTCATTTATGTGAGCCTTCAGAGACCCGAAGCTTTTGTGCAGCGACAGGAAGCACATCAGTGGCTGCAGAGGCTGGCATGGGCAGGGAGGGGGTGAGAGGAGGAGGATCGAGAGGTTGTAGCCATGTTCATTATCTTGATTTGGTGACGAGGTCACAGATACACACATATGTCAAAATGTATCATATGCTTTTATCCTCATTATTGCCAAATACTTATAAGCTTACATGCATAAAGTTATTTATAAATAACTTCATGGTATTCCACTGTGTGAATGATTACATTGTAATTTCTTTAACCACCTCCCAATTGAAAGACACTTCACTTGTTTCCAGCGCTTCACTATCATAAATAAGGCTACAAGCATCCTTGTCCATCTGTCTTTCCTCACTTGTGTGTGTTTCCCTAGTTTCTACTGAACTGAAACTGCTGCATCAGAGTGTACACACATTTTAAATTTGGGTGGAAACCACCCAATTCCCTCTGAAAACACTGTGTCCACGAACACTTCCCCGAGCACAGAGGAGAGGCCTGCGCCCGCCCCACTGGGGCCACATGAGTTGTGATCGACTTTCAACTCTCACGGGAATCTTGATGACATGCACAATCTTAACTGTGCATGTGCAATAACAGGAAATGATGAGAGACTATATTTAGGTCTAGAAAAAGAGGAAACAAACCTAGATTTTTGATAAATGATATCCTTCACATTTTTATAAACCATTAACAAAAAGAAACTTCTAGCAAGTTCCACACAAGTGTCCCGAAACACTCCTTCTCCTGTGATGGTCACCCAGGGAACCCCAGAGCACTACTGCGGATGTGTCTCAAGAAAACTGGCAGGAGACAGGAACTACTCTAAACAACCCAAACTGACCTCTTTGTAGTATCTGGAGCTCGGTGCCCAAAAGGACCAGAGCTCAGGGAGTTCAGTAGAGGGACAAGTTGTGATTTTCTGTGCTTAGGGGAGGCCTTTGGTTCTCCATCCCAAAGCTCAGGAAACGCTTTTGGGGCCCAGTCACAAAAAAGCCAGCTGCTCCAATGGCTTCAACATCAAATCAGAAAAGGGGCTCCCCTCTCAAACTGATGAAGAGGACTAGAGCTTGCACAGAATTTGAAACTCTGCCAAAGACATAGGTTCCAATCCCAGTTTGACTACTGATCTCACTGAGGAGCATGAGACAAAGTCTCTTCACCTTGGCCTCAGTTTTCTCATCTGTAAAATGGGGGTGGTGATACTACTGAATTCAAATGGTTGGACTGCTATGAGAATTAAACAGTCAGGGGAGTGTCATGGTTGAGAACCCAAATCTAAAATCCAGAAGACCTGACTCAGAACTTCAGCTCTCACACTCAGTATAACGGAGCTTTCAGGCAAATCTCAGGGCCTGCTTTCCTCACCTATAGATGAACACAGTGCTGCTATCCATCTCATGGGGATTCTGAGGTTATTGAGAAAGCTAATTTATAGAAAGTGCCAAGCAGAGTCAAGCTGTGTTGTTATATTTTTGAAATCACACAGTATTATATATATGACAGTTCTCTGAAAGTACCAAATATGGAAGTTATTATTATAGAAACCTATTTAAAAGTGCTGGAATTAAAATTTTACCAATTTTACCAATTTGAGGACAAACCCTATCTGATTGCCTAACGTGTAAAGAGAAGAAATGAGTTTTCCCTAAACATTCTAAATCCTATTATCACAAAAAAGTAATTGTTGGTGGGCAGGTGGGGGTGGGAGATTAAAACTCCTTTGCACAGATGCAAATCAAACCCTGGACAGAGGCCTCCCTTAATAGCACCTGCAAAATGGGCACCCTTCTCACCCCTCACAGCTATGAAGCCCAAATGCACCACCCAGGCAGAAGCGACTGGTTCCCTTACCAGGAAAACTGGGCTTCGGTCGTTATCCACCGCAGGGATGCCAGTGAGAACCTCAGCTAACACCTGGAGAGAACGTGGAGTTAGCACAGTGTAAATACCCATGCATAAGGTCAGGCGGGGATTCTGGCCAAGAGAGAAGCTTCTTCTTTTTTCTTTTTCTTTTTTTTAAGACTTTATTTATTTATTTTTAGACAGAGGAAAAGGGAGGGAGAAAGAGAGGGAGAGAAACATCAATGTGTGGTTGCCTCTCAGGTGCTCCCTACTGGGGACCTGGCCTGCAACCCAGGCATGTGCCCTGACTGGGAATTGAACCAGCGACCCTTTGGTTCACAGGCCCAGCACTCAATCCACCGAGCCACACCAGTCAGGGCAAGAAGCTTCTTCTTGATAACAAAGTCTGACCTCCAAGCCTAGTTCTGCCATTTGCCAGCACAGACTTGTGCCCAAAATCTGAACATGAAGAATATCATACTTCCTCCAACTAAACATGCCTCCCAGCCGCTTGTAGAAGGTTCAACCTAATTGATAGCAAGGCAGGGAGGATGGAAACCAAATGTGTGTGTATTACCATCAATTTTATAAATATATGCATATATACATTTCTATGTATTATATAAACTACATGCATATATGTGCATATATACATACAGTATGGGACGAAAGTAGGTTCACAGCTGTGTGTACACAAAACACAGAGTTTAGTCTTGTATTATTACTTAATTATTGTATTATTTTCCACATGAACAACTGTAAACCTACTTTTGCCCCACCCTGTATAATACACACACACATCATATACACACACATCTATATCTATATTTATAAACATACATGCATACATACACACAGTATATTTTAAAGACAATTTCATTTAAAAACCCATCGGAAATGGTAAGCAGGAATTGCTACATTGATCTCAGAGAAGAGAAATCCATGTGCAGACACGAATTCCATGCAGAGAATCTCGGCAACATCTACAGCATGTTTCACCCATATGCCTTTATTAACACTATTTGCTCACTAATTCATCCACTCACAAAAGGAGCACAGACTGAACCAGTGTAAGCCACCACAAAATGGACAAACCATGATGTGTGTCTTAGTAAACAAGAAACCTGCTTTGAATAGGAATTCTCAGCAGAGATGACAGCATAACTGTCAAGGCCTCTCTAGTCAGATAGGCCTGGGTTCAAATTCTGGCTTTGTTCCTCAGACATGCAGGTGATCTTTGGGCAAGTAACTAAAATGAGCCTGTGCTCTCATCTGGTAAATGGGGACCTAGTGGTAGTGAATAGAAGAGAGTGAGTACTCCACGCTTCATGTCAAATCTCTCTTCCACAGCCTTTCTAGAAACAACCCGTAATAAGTTCCCATTTACTGCCAAGAAATCCTCAGCTCCAGAGAAAAGGCCCACTGGATTAATAACAGAGTGGCAGTGGCCAGGAGGGGATAGCAGTGGGCACCCCTGCAGCAAGTGGACAGAAGCCCATTGAAAAGGGACTCCCCAGTAGCACCTGCCAGGAAGGAAGTTAAAAACAAGGGGAAATGAATAAACATTTCCTATGCCTCTTCCACATGGCAGACTCTGTGCTGGGCCTTTTACAGAGATCATATGGAGCTCACCAAAACATTGTGAAATGCAGTGTTCCCCATAAGAGAAACCAAAGTTCAAAATCATACTATTAGTCAATGGCAGGGCTGAGAAAAAGTACAGGCAGCCAGCAGGCACTGAATGAGTAAGTGACTGAATGATTACAGGAAGAAGTCAACTGTTACACCAAGAGCTGAGTTAAAAAGTCAACAGTAAACAAAAATCAGGAATGAGGGTATGAAGGTAGGAATAATAAAACAAACCACTATAATACTAATAATCTTGGTATGTACAGGGTACTGTGCTAACCAGTTTATGTATATTATCTTATTAATCTCCAGATGTATCGTTACCCCCTATTTTACAGAAGACAAAACTGAGGCCCAGAGAGAGTAACTGAGCTGGGACCCAAATCCTTGCTCTTGAGCTCTGCACTCCAGTGCCTGGTGGTTTCAGGGGTCAGTCCCACCAAGTCTTAAAGGAGCAAGAGCCTGGGCGAGCCCTGCTGAACTTCAAAGAGCCACTCAGTGGAGATAACAGGGTCAAGGAAAACAGAAGAGCCCACTGGCTGGGAGACAGAAGGAAGCGGAATCTGACACAAGAGGCTGGGCTGAGGGCAGAAAGTGGCTCAGCGGGAGGTCACTCATAGGGAGGTGGACAGACAGGAGACTGTGGTCAGAGAGGAAGTTCAGAGTTCAAGGCTGAAGAGGAAGAGAGAGGACAAGATCCAAAATACAGTTGTTTGCTCTTGGCAGAGGTCAACCAGAGACTGTCACTGTCCTCAGCCGGCCTTTCCCAGACTGGATTCCATGGGACACGGACGCTTACAGATACTGAGAGAACAAGGTTCAATTATCAAAGTAACTTGGGAAACACAGCACACTGTTTGCCCGGCTGTGGTAAATTCACAATTAACAGAGTAAAGGCTCATTATCATATTAAAGGCTCTGATTAATTTTGTGGTAAAGAAATCTCCTTGACTTTGCTTAACCCAGATTTGCCAAACCTATTCGCCCACCAAACCTTTAAGCACACCAAATCTACAGAGATCTCAAGGAATTGATGTTTTGTACAAATGTACCCTGGAGGCTGCTATTTTCAGACCATGAACTCCTGGGAGAGGGACAGTATTTTAGTTACAGTTGTAGTCCACACAAATTCCACACACAGTAATGACGGGCAGGGTGGCAGTGAGGATGAGCGGATGGGTAGTGAATGAGTGGGTGGCTGCTGGGGGGCTGGATGAATGGGTGGATGTTGAATGAATGAGTGGATAGATGACTGTAAAGGTGGATGGACAGGTGGACAAAACAGATGGATAAACAACAAGGATAAACACATCTGAACAGAAAAGTAAGTGGGTGGTAGATGGGAATCAGGGACGTCAAGAGATGACATCTGTAGCCTACTACCATCTGGACTCTCATGAGTGGCTTTACTTCAAGGGCTGGCCAATTTTTTTCTTTAACAGATTACGTCATAAATATTTTAGGTTTTATGGACAACCAGGTCCCTGTCACATATTCTTTATTTTTTTATTATTATTCAATCTTTTACAAATGTAAACACTATTCTTAGTTATAGGCCATACGAAATAAGCCATGGGCCAGTTTTGGCCTGTGGGCCATAGTTTGCCAGCGCCTGCTATACTTTGATAGAACATGTCTACCAGCCTCTATTAGCCTGTGCTTGCAAAGGACAGGACAAACGAGTTCAGGCCCAGGTCTCGGCAGAGAAGGAAACTCTTACTATTCCACAGCTGAAGATGTCCACTCGCTTTGTCAGCAGTCCCACCTTGATGAAATCATCTGGCAGATATGCAGCTGAGGCCTGGAAAAGGTGGGTCTTCATCACAGTGTATTTTGACCTTTTGTTGACAGGACACAGGTGAGCCACTGGGTGAGCCAGCATGGGGGTGAAGTTTTGATCTAGCAAAACATTGGAGCTGCAGAAAAGAAAGCAGAACCTTCTTATTTTGGCCTGGACAAAAAGAGGTTGCAGTGGAGACCCTTTTGGGAAACAACTAAGCAGTGAGCAGTGTCAGCCGCACTAAGTTAGGATCACTGACGACCCTCAACACAGACTTTCTGAGCCAGTCCTGAAAGGGAAGCCCACTCCTACTGGCAAATGAGGGCGGAACTAAGATTAATCCTACTGCCTCAGGAATGGCATTTCGTGTGGTCAAATTCCCACAACCATCCTAATTGTCCACCCCGATCAACCTCAGCTGGCCAAGCCCATAGGTTGTATCATCTCAGTCCCTTTCAAATCTGTTCGGACCTCCAGCCCTGGCCCAGCTGACTAAAATCTAAATACCAGAATCCTTGCCCTGAACAGTTTGGATCCTCAGTTGGTTGGAGCATTGTCCCATGGACCTAAGGATTGAGAGTTCGATTCCCAATCCGGGCATGTGCCTTGGGTTTGATCCCAAGTCAGAGTGCATGTAAGAAGGTCAGTGTTTCTCTCTTTTTTTCATTCTGTCTCTCTCCCTCTCTCTCTAAAAGTGATGGAAAAATGTCCTTGGGTGAGGATTAAAAAAATAAATAAATAAATAAAAAGAAATACCAGGATCCTTTGACTGAATCTGCCCAGATTGTAGGAAATAAGAGCAATAAAAACATTCTTGAATCTACTCATCTAAACCACGGGAGTGAACTCTCAGAAACTACTCCAAAGGTGGGGGTGGGGGGAGGGGATAAAAAACTCAGCTAGATGTGTAAAACTATTCAATGTAGGACTAAACCCTAATAGTTTTTTTAAAAGTAGAAACTATGCCCTGGCTGGTGTGGCTCAGTGAATTAAGCATCAGCCTGTGAACCAAAGGGTCACAGGTTCAATTCCCAGTCAGGGCACATGCCTGGGTTGCAGGCCAGGTTCCTGGTTGGGGGCATGCAAGAGGCAACCAACCGATGTCTTTCTCTCTCCCTTTCTCCCCGCCCTTCCCCTCTTTCTGAAAATAAATAAAATCTGTAAAAGTAGACATCAATTCCAATGTCCACTATTAGAAGGGGTAAATAAACTATGGACAACCCTGCAATGGAAGGCTAAGAAATCACAGAAAATGATGACATGCAATGTTTACTGTGTTTAAATAAAGGAGGGAAAAGAGCATGAACTGGCAACCATGCTGTCTTAGGGCTGAGACTGAAAAATGGAGGAAACTGAGGAGTCTCGCTGTGAGCCAGGATGACCTCAGTCTTTTCATTTCCTTTCTTGCTATTACTTGGTTGTTTGTGCAACCAAGTGAGAATCACTGGGGAGAAAAGAGGAAAGACTTTCTCCTTGGCAAATGGAAAGAGGACTTTGGGGAAGTGTGGGTTCTATGGTTTTGAGTTCAGATTTTCCAAATTCTCTGGTATCTTCTGGAATTTCTCCCCATGCTGAAAGTCCTCAGACAGGGATCTCCTGCTCTTCGATGTCTGGGAGCATGATGACTGGGGTGCACCCTAACCTGTAGGGAGCCTCCATGACTCAAGTTGCTTTCACCAACAGGTACATAAGCTGGGGAGCAGGTCTCCAAGAAGACTGTGAGCACAGAGCTCAAAATTCCAGGGACTTGGCAGACATGGCCAGGTACAGACCAGCTGGCTGACTGGGAAGTAAAATGCGTCAGAGGTGTGGGGTGCTTGTTGGGAAAACACCAGCTCAGAAAAACAAATGTGGTGACAGGTAGGCACTTCATGCTGATTGCAATCAGAAACACTGATTTTGGGGGTTGAAAACTGTTTTCAACAAAGAAAGAGACACTCAAGGGAGGCAAGGTGGGCAGAGAAAGGCAAAGAGAAGAGAGACAGGGAGAAGAGAACCATGGAATGTCGGTCTGTCTCATCTCTGCAGCCTGAGCCCTTGGTAGGGTCCACCTCTCTCACCTCTTGATGTTGCTGTGGATGATCTCCAAGCTGTGAAGGTGCTCCACAGCACGAAGCAGCCCTGAGAAGATGCTGATGCGCTGGGGCCAGGGGAGGGGATGTGAGTCACCCTAAGAGAAAGAAAAGGAGGAGAAAAAGCGACACCTATGCCTTTTAAAGATCCAATGGCAGGGTCCTGGGCTTCTGTCTCTCCTCCAGCCCCTCCTGTCCTCTGCAACAGGACTTGACCAGCATGGTTTACTGGCAGGGTACGAGTTTTGACATCAGAATATCTAGGTGTAAATCCCAGCTCAGACATGCACTAGCTGTGTGACTTTGGAAGAGACACACAGTCTGACTCAGCGTCTCTGAGCCTCCCTTTCTTCAATTAAAATGGAAATGTCAATCCCTATGCCTTAGGGTTGTTGTAAGGATTCAAAGAATCCTTATGCTAGTATATCCTTGTGCTAGCAGAGTGCCTGTCACACAGTGGGTGCTCAGCAAACAGCAGCTCTTTTTACCTTCCCCCATGTGCTACCACTGTTGTTCTAAGACTGAATGAATCTCCAGGTTAAAACACCACTTATTTTTCAAGTCCTGTCTTAGGTCCCACATCCTCTAAGAACTGGCCTTGCTAATCAACTTCTCTAAAACTCTGAAATCTGGAGACACATGAACCCAGTTTAAACCCTAGCCCTGACACTTGTCAGCTCGGTTCCTTCGGGGGAGTCATTTTGCCTCTCTGTGCCAGAGACTCTCCTCTTTTGGAAAATGAAGAAAACCTGCTGGGTTGTGGCAAGGCCTAGAGAAGACATGTGAAAATCCCACAGTGCCCTGCTCACAGGAAGAGCTCAGTACAGCTAGTGATCATTATTGTTACACCATGAATAACTGCTTTGGTCTCTGCCAAAGGAAGCAATAATTCCATGTGGAATAACTTTTCCTCCTCTGTTTCAAGATTTCATGGGAGTGAGATTTGTTTTAAAAATTGTAACTTTTAAGTAATACTTAATTCTTAAGTATTACTTTTAAGTAATTAAGTATTTTAAGTAATTAAAAATTAAGTATTAATTTTTAAGTAATACTTAAGTATTACACTCACAAGGTATAATATGCAAAAGGTGTAGTAAGCATGTGTAGTAAGTTTCCTTCCTGTCCTGTACCACAGCTATCTAGTTACCTGCCCCAGAGGCAGCCCAGGTACCCTTTTCTTGTATCTTTCCAGAGATATATCCATAAATACACAAGCAAATAGGTATATATTAGCATAACATTTTTAAACAGAATTTTGCCTCCACTTTTCCATACTTTGTATCTCTTAATTCTTTTTTCTATTCTATTGCATTGGCTACCACCTCCAGAACAATGTTGAATAAAATTAGTGCTATGGTATACTTTAGTCTTGCTCTTGACTTAAATGTAATGCCTCTTGTCAAATAAAATTTTTATAGGGTTTTACCTGAAAATATTTAGCCAAATCTTATCTATCCTGGACTAACTTCTATTAAAGGGCCTTTCTGGGTGGCCCCTCCCTCTCTGGACTCCTGCATGTCCTTAACCCTTGATTCTCTAACTGGGTGCTGCCTGGTCCTGTTCTCTGAGTATGACCCAGCCTCTTACCTGACACCGAAGTCTGTCCTGTAAAGAACCATTTGCCATGTAGGGGTAGATCAAGCTGTTAAACTGTTTTCCAGTGCAGTAGCCCAACAGAGGTAAGATATTGGGGTGGCAGCATCTGTAATCAGGCATTAGTGCAGGAGTAAGGAGTCAAACAGAAAGAGTAATCAAAGACTTCTCTGGCCCTGGCTGAGAAGCCATTCCAGTTGGTTGGATTGTCGTCCCAACGCCAATCCAAGGTTGTGGGTTCCACCCCCAATCAGGGCACACACAAGAATCAACCAATGAATGCCTAAATAAGTTGAACAACAAATCAATATTTTCTCTCACTCTCTGTCTCAAAATCAATCGATAAAAAAAATTTTTTAAGCCTGCTCTAATTCCTCACTTCCCACACTTCTTCTACCCTCTACATTGCCCTGAGGCCCTAGCACTAGAGTAGAAAGATGAAAACTGCCTTCCTTCAAGGAATTAGAAGTCAAGTTGCTTCAATTTATCCTGCTTCTCTGCTCTGCAGCATTCTGACCTTAGCCACCCCATCTTCCCGAAGCAGAGGCTTAGAGATTAAGCAACTAGCCCAAGGTTATAACTAGCAATCACTAGCAAGTGAAGCCAGGATGAGACTGAAGGTCTGTTTGACTCCTAGCACTGGAGTTCTTCCCCCAAATCCTCTTCCAATGGATTCTAAGTCACCAGTCCCTCCTGACTGTCCTCCTACCTCTCTGACCACTCTTCCTTGGCCTTTCTCACTAAGATCCTCCTCCTACACCTCCCTCTGAAACCTGAGTCTCCCAGGCTGGCCCATCATCCTGTATTATAAACTGCTCCTCCAGGTAACTCCCACCTCTACAAAGAACACTCCCACATCTCTCATCTCCATGCTCTAGGTCAAGGGTGTCAAACTCCTTTTCACTGGGGGGTCACATCAGCCTCGAGGTTGCCTTCAAAGGGTCAAAATAATTTTGGGATTGTATAAATATAACTACTCCTTAACTGTTAAGGAGTTGAAATTACATTTGGCCCTTTGCAGGCAACCGCGAGACTAACGTGGCCCCCAGTGAAAATGAGTTTGACAGCCCTGCTCCAGGTGAACAACCTACACTTGACAAGTCCCAAACCCACTTCACTTCTCCACCCATAGCGATATCTCATCGCAGGGTACCACCAACCATCCAATTTCCTAGAAACCTCCTTGTCGCCTCATTTAATTACAAAACTATCATAAATAGTTTTGAACATCCCTTTCATTCCCCCCTCCTCTGCCTTAGGTCAGATCCTGATGGACTCTCCCCAGGACCTATTGTAATGGCCTCCTGCCTGACCCCTCTGCCCTCTTCCATGCCCCCCAGGCCATCCCACTTCATACTTTTCACACTCATTAAAATTATTTACACACCACTCTCCCCATTGGACCATAAACTTCCCCAAGGCAGGGGTGGTGTATATTTCAAGGCCTGCACTCCCTCAAGCAAGTATGGGCTGGACAACTCACATTTGCCAACTCAACGAATAAAGGAATGCCTGCCAACTCCAGGACGGCACTATGCCAGGTGGAAGGGATATTAGACTTCCGGTTTCCATTAAATGTGTGTGTTACATCGGCATGTGCATACGTGTGTGTACATGTGTGCACACGTATGAACAGAGAAAGGATTAAAGAGTATCAAAGGGTTAAAATATATCAAAATATTAATGCAGCAGTGGTTACTTGTAGGTGCTATGGAAAATAGGAGATTTCTGTTTTTTTTACTTATGATTTTATTACTTAAAATACTCTACAATGGCCCTGGCTGGCGTAGCTCAGTGGATTGAGCGCGGGCTGCGAACCAAAGCATCACAGGTTCGATTCCCAGTCAGGGCACATGCCTGGGTTGCGGGCCAGGTCCTCAGTGGGGGCCACGTGAGAGGCAACCACACATTGATGTTTCTCTCTCTCTCTTTCTCCCTCCCCTCCCCTCTCTAAAAATAAATAAATTAAAAAAAAAAACTCTACAGTGATCATGCATCACTTGCCCAAGGCTGCACACTGGCAGAGGAAACTCGACAGAGACCTGCCACGGCTGAATGATGGCTGGTGCACAGCTCGTGCCAGGGGCCTGACAGGCTCTGTGAAGTTCCCATCAGTCAGCGGTGGCAGAGCCAGAACAAACCCCTAGGTCTCCCAATAGTCCTTCCCCTTCTCTTTCTCAGTTGCCACCCAGCTCTGTGACAGGGAGGCTCACTTCACTCCTCCCACCTCAGTTTCTCCATCTGTAAAATGAGCAGGTTTGAGGATAACTTTTGAAGGCCCGTACTGCTCAAGACCAGAGGTAGCACAATTTCTCTGTAAAAAAACTAGACAATAAATATTTTAGACTCTGTAGGCCATGTGGTCTTCGTTTCAATTACTCAACTGTGCACTATCTCACAAAAAGTCACAGACAATACAGAAATAAGTCAGCTGTGTTCCAATAAAACTTTATTATGCACACCGAAGTTTGAATTTTTTATCCCTTTCATGTGTCATGAAATATTCTTTTTATTTTTCTCAAACCATCTGTAGCTCTTGGGCCATGCAAACACAGGCAGGGCCAGACTGAGCTGCCGGGCCGTTGTTTGCCGGATCCTGCTCCAGAGCACGAGGGTTTTAAGATGGATTCACCCTTAGAGTCTCTGCCCATCTCAGGAGATGAGATGGAAACAGATTTCTTTCCCCCTGGAGGAAAGGAGTTGGGCCAAGGGAGCCAAGGTTCTTTTGTAATTCTAATCTGTACTTACAGTTGCTACAGAGAAAAAGCATGAACTATGGAGGCAGACCAATCTAGGTTCAAATTCGAGCTCTGTCACTTACTAGCCATGTGATCTTGGACAAGACACTTAACCTCTTTGTGCCTCAATTTGTGTGTAGCAGCTACATTACAGGGTTCTTGTGAGGACAAAATGAGTTTATACATGCAGAGTGCTTAAAACATGCCTGCCACACAGGAAGCACTATGTGAGGATCAGCTGTCATCATTATTAAACAGTATTTTCTGAAGGGAAGGCTTACCTTTGACAAATCTGTTTCTCTGCTTGCAAGAATTTCTCAATTGATCCTGGGCCTGAGCAGGCCATCTGTGGGAAAAGACACTGAAACATTAAAATCCGGCCTCACCATGCAGCCTCCACCCCCTGCTAGAAACCAAGAAGTGCTCACCTCTCTGAGCTTCTTGCAGACAAATGGCATGCCCTGCCTTTGTCCTCTGTAGATGTCAGCAAAGGTGCCCTCACTGATTTTGTGGGTTTGATTGAAGTTATCAGTTGCCTGCACCACGTCCTCCTCGCTCCAGATAATGCTGTCTGTGGCCTGGCTCAGAAGTGTTTCTTGCTTAGGAATGGAGGTGCTGAAATCCTGGGGTTCCAAGAAGAGACAGAGATTACAATGGAGTTAATATGAAAAATGTTGTTCTCCCTACCATGTCAGGGATACCTTAGAACACCAGAGCTGAAGGGCTGGAGGGGCTCATCTTATCCAGTGAGGAAGAATGATAAAAAGGACATGACTAGGGCCTGCTCAAATCCCAGCTCTGCCCCTAACTTGCTCTGTGACCTTGGACAAGTTACTTAACCTCTCTGAACTTTAATTGCATCAGCAAAAATGAACATGACAATCATACCCCGGAGAGAAATTTTGAAGATTAACTACAATGTGAGTATTCCTGACAAATGGTTGATATTTGCTCTTTGTTTGTTTATTTTTCAGTTTACAAAGGTAAGCACGCAGGAGGTCACAGAGCTGAGGTGAGATCACACAGCTGGTCAATGGCCAAGCTGGCATGCCGGGTCCTGCCTGTGGTGCGCATGCTGGGAAGCAGGGCGTGGGTTCACAGAACCAAACACAATTCAGTAACCAGAGCTTTGGAGACCGCTGTGTGTGCAAGCCCACAGAAAGGAGCTCTGCTCCAATCACTTCCCTTCTTCAAATTTGAAAAGTATACATCAACTTAAATTTTTTAAAATTTTATGCCCTTATAAACAGATTTAGAAGATTGGGGGTAGGGGGGCAGGCAGGAATCCTGTTAATCCCATGATCCACTCAACTGCTCTTCGAGTTTGGTGTGCTTCTCCCAAACTAGATACATGAGGGTCGTTCAACAGACTGGAATCAGGACACACACACACCGTTTTGATGTCTGGTGTTTTCACTGAACATCGCGCTGTGGTCCTTCTCCCAAGTTACCATCTCTGAGCAGGATTAATTTTCAAAGAAAATGAAAACCCAGTCTGCTTGTGGGACAGCTTTATTAACCAGACCCACACAGAGCTGGCTTCTGCACCGGGCACCCTGCCCACACACTTTTAGGGGCCAACGAATATGTTTTAATTTCTTGTAAAATCAGAAGAACAAAATCAAACTTTCAAAGTCAAAGAAATGTTTTAATTTTTAATCTAGCTTGAATTATACTCATCTTCATATCAATGGAGTTATTTTACATATATATGTATATATGTATGTATGTATATGTGTATATATGTACATATATGTATATGTGTATATATGTATATTTATATATATATATACATTTTTCTTAATGAAGGACAGGGTCCATGAAGGCACAGGTGCCCAAGACCCACAGAGCCTTTGTGACTCTGGATCCAAGTCATGAAAATTCAGGATAACACAAACATATTTTGGGTTGAAAAAAATTGGAGGGGGAGCAGTTTGTAAACAAATGCCTACTATAAGCAATATATTCTGCAGGAGGAAGATGCCAATTATCAGCTCTCATTCAAATACAAATAATGGAAAAGCTCATTAAAAATATATATTCACACCCTGGCTGATGTAGCTCAGTGGATTGAGCACCATCCTGTGAACTAAAAAGTTGCTGGTTCGATTCCCAGTCAGGGCACATGCCTGGGTTGCAGGACAGGTCCCTAGGTACGAGAGGATTGATGTTTCTCTCCCACATTGATGTTTATCTCCCTCTCATTCTCCCTCCCTTCTCCTCTCTCTAAAAATATATAAATAAAATCTTTTTTAATGACAACAGCCAGCATAACAATAGCCATTCAGTATGAGTAATTCAAAATTAAAATTTTAAAAAAAAGTGTGCTCACTAGTGCACCAACCTCCCATCTCAACCTAACCCTGTCCCAGCTGTACTGACCACCAGTCTTACTGGCCAGTACTTACTGTCTTAGAAGCTCAAGTAATTCAATGGGTCTCCTTTCCCCCCTTACCTCACCCCTAACCCCCAAACTGGTCTCAGAGAATAAATGCATTACAGTTTTGAGAGAGAGAGTGCCCCAAACTGGGAACATGGCTTTTGGGCGGAGGATTTACCTTTGAATCAGATGAAGCAGGAAGGTCAGTTTTTAAGGAAGGAGGAGCATCTTCAGGTGGAGGCAGGCGCTTGGCTCTGGCTGGAGCAGGACCTGGAAAGTAGGGACTGCGGTCAGAAAGTGGCCTGCTTGGGGAAACAGGGAGGGGTCCCTGGCAGTCACCACACCAAACCCATCTCTGATTCACCCAACAAACACTCACTGTCAATACGATGGCTGCTATTTCCTGACAGTCCCAGGCACAGCCTAACAATCCTCATGCGTTACCTACATGAATCCTCATGACAGCTCTATGCATCGGTTGATCCTATAAATGATCCCCATTTGGCAGGTGGAGAAACAGAGGCACTAGAGGTGGCCTGGCCACTTACCTAGGGCTACGCATTAAGTGGCAGAGCCAGCCTTCAAAGGGAATGTCATCTGTGTGACCTCTAACCCCTACACTGTCACATGTCCCTCAAAAGAATCAGAGAACACAGAGGCAATTAGCTACGAAGGCTGCCTTCCAAAAACATCCACCGTAGCAGGAACGGTCATAACCAGCCTCTGAGGTCAGAGGCAGGAGAGGCTGGCCATAACAGGGTGGGAGGTGAAGGAGGTTCCACAGAGGAAAGAGCATTTGACCTGGCTTGAAAGAAGGAGAAACGTTTCTGACAAGTGGCTATGAGGTAGGAGGGCAGCGAGGTAGGGAACCAGGGGAGGGGAAGCCCAGGTATGCGGCAAATATTCCAGGCACACCTAATTAGCACACACTGACATCATGCCAGGGACATTCTAAGTGCCACACGGTGTTAACTCATTCAGCCCTCACAACAGTCCTAGGAGACAGGTACCATTATTGCCTACTCTTTACAGACGCTGAAAATCAGGCCTCTGAGGAACTGGGGGCCGGTCCTTCCAGGGAAACCTGGCCTTGACCCCAGGGTTGCTGGCCAAATTCACCCACTTCTAGTTTTTCTAGTGTTTTTAGTTTATGACACCAAGAAAAGAGTGGTTAATCTGGAACTTTGGCCATAAAAAAATAATTCAGAAGACAGGGTAAAACCAGACACAGCCTTGCTAAACTTTTAATCCGGGCAGCTGACAAAACAAAACCTCCCTGACACAGAGCATGAGGCTCTTTCATCCCCACAGAGCCCAACAGGAGGCCAGCCTGCGCCTCTCCTGGTCCGTGGCTGTTTCTGGAGTCTTTGTGTGTATGTGGGGGGCATATTTTGGTTTTGGTTTTCACATTTTCTAGCACTGGTTATATGATACTTGAAGAACATCGCTTAAGAAGGTATCATGTCTGTACACCCACAGCCACCAGAGAACCCCAGAGTGTGGCACTAAACACACACACTTGCACACCCTCAGTCTGCTAGTGCACTATGAACATAAACTGGGCTTCTGGGTAAGAGCCACAGCTCACAGCTCAGACACTGGAAGTGTCTCTGGCAAACACACAAGCATGATAATTAATGCAGATTCAAAAGTAAAATACACAAGACCAGCAATGCACTGCAGACCAGTTGCTGGCAGCATAACTGAGAGAACTTACACTGCTCCTCACTTAAATCCATCCCCCACCCACACGCAGGCCAAGCTTCCCGCAGGGCGCCCCCTGTCCACACTCCCTCCCCCGTGAAGGAATGCAGAGGGGAGACCCAGGACTCTGATGATGACCCTGGTCTCCACAAGGACCCCTGAGCATGCCTTAGACTATAGGCGGGACACTCGTGACCAACCTTCCCACCCACTGGCCTTGCCCAGCTCCTTCCCATTTTCTCTCAGGTATTTGTCCCGAGAAAATCTTTGGAATACAGGTGCCCGCCCCCTGCCAGCAGCGCAGGGCCCCAGCCTTGCAGAAAGGCTCTCTGCCACTGCTGCTCCTATGATGAAGTCCCTGACCGCTACCCTTGGCCTGTCACATGCACCCATCTCCTGGATGTTGGCCATGCCTCTGGGCCACCTCACTGAGTCACCTGGTGTTTTTCTTTCAGTCCACTTTGATTCACACAGTATGTATTCAGCCTTGAAATCTCCAGTTTTCTATGCATGTGGTATATATTTTCTCTAACACCCATGTTCTCATGTACCACTGGGGGTGCAGGCTCCACATTCTGGGAACAGCTGCTCCAGGCCAACTCAATCTCCCTCCTGCCCCATCCCCCCTCCCTGACCCAGTGCTGGCCTCAGAGCAGAGCTGCACATGTGGTCCCTTGTCCTCGTCCTTTGCCCTGTGACTCCAAGGTCAGCGTCAGCCTCACACAGCCAGGATTTTCTGGTCTGACTTGATGCCTAGTGCTCACTCCGGGGGCTGTCTCAGGTCTCTTGGGTTGGGAGGGCCACTGAGGTCTGCTCTTGTGACATAGGAGGGCTACTAGTTGGAGGAGAGGCTGAGTCTATTTATCCCCGTGGTTCTGGAAAACATGAGAAGGAGTGGGATTTGGGCCACTCCGCCAGTCTGACACATCAGCTAGGAGCTAGCCTTGCTCTGTGAATGCTCATGGAGGGGCTGGGTCAGGGACCACAACGGGCTACATATATGTCATTTCCAAAACACTAAGAATTAACCCTTTTTGTGCCAAAACTGCTACAATTTAAAAAAATTTCCTATGAAAATCTTTCTAGAACGTCTGCTTTCCTAAGCAGAATGCAGCCAGTCCCATCCCGCTGTGCTGCACCATCGGGGCCTCGGTACAGAACACGCAGGCGTGCTGCCCTCGCTCAGTGTTCTCTGTGCCCAGCCCGCCCTGTGGCCGGCCATGGGTCTTGTAGGGGACCGGTTTGTTTCAGTCTGGCAAATGTGGCTCAGCTCTGTGTGGAAAACCTGCAGAAACGAGGTGGTGGGCAGGAGTCAGACCTCCAAACCGAGTTTTCCTGTGGGAATCAGGCCTAGAAAATGCATACAGACTGTTATGGCTCGCTCTTGCTAAAACTCCATCACCCTGGTCCGAAACAGTAGATGTGTATTGTCTATCTTCGAGGTAATTTCCAAAGACTGTGTGAATTCTCCCAAAGATGGAGCTAATCAGCTCACCGCCTTTCCCTTCTACATGTTATTTTCATTTCCTTGATTGTACCTAACATGTAGACAATAATATTCTATGTGATAGATAATAAATCCTTCTTTAATGTAAGACCCGAGAAAAACAGTAAAAGCTTGTCTAGGCAAGGGTCAGGGCACTCTCCTCTTGAGAGAGTGGCCGTGCTGTCCCCTTTTTCTCCACAGGACTGCTGTCACCTGTGCATCTGTTCTCATCTTCAGTCACAACAGGCGGACTCTGCCGGCCGGAGTCTGCCACAGGGTCTGTGTCTGCGGCCTCCCACGTCTCCTTTTGGTTTGTCAGACAGCACTGGGCTCCAGTCCTGGCTCTGACATTACTAAAGATTTGGCCTTGGGTGAGTTGTGCATCATTTCTTTAACTTTCCCAAATGTAAAAACAGCACAAATAGTCCATTCCTTGTGGAATTCTTGTCCAGATTAAAAGAGATGACAGTTATAAAGCACAAAGAACAGACTCTGCTACGTATGTATCAAGTACCAAGGCTGGTAAAACTGTGTAGAATAAGAAAAAATAGATTCTTATTGACAACCCAATTGCCTCTCCTATAGCTAAGGCTTTGTGAGTTATTTCAGCTACTCAGAGCCCTTTTATCTTAATTCTAGCTTTGAGAATTTGTTTAATAAAATACTGAGAACTTGTTTGTGGCTCACCTGCTCAAGAATTTTCCTCTCCCATGTCTCTCTCCCACTTCCTCCCCACCTACTGCAAGGGGGTCAACATATGCAGGGGTTAAGATGCAGGCTCCAGCCCTGGCTGGGTAGCTCCCTTGGTTAGAGCAGCATCCCAATATGCTAAGGTTGCGGTTCAATTCCCCAGGTCAGGACACACGCAAGATTCAACCAGTGAATGCATCAATAAGTGGAACAACAAAAAAAATGATGTTTCTCTCTCCCACTTTCACTCTCTCTATAATCAATAAATTTTAAAATATATATTTTTTAAAATAAAAAAGATTGGGCTCGAGCAAACCATCTGAACCGAACCGTGGCCCTACCACTCATTCAGCCGGGAAGCCCTGAAAGGTTATGCATTCTCCCCCAGCTACTGAGGGGGCAACACGGGCCACCCCCTGGCTGTCAGTGTGGTTCGGGAGGCACTGGCTAGAAGCTCGGGGCACACTGTCTCCTGCACGCTGACATTGTTCCCACCTTTTGTGCCCTCCCCAGCCCCCGCCACTGCTGCCTCTGCAATGTCCACTCCCACAAGACAATCAGCTTGAACTTTGGGGCCCAAAGAAAGCTTGGGGTTTTCCCAAGAAAAGACAACCTTTGAGTCTTCTTTTCATTTTGAGGAAATGAATGATTACTCATTATTTTCAGTGTAAGCAAAGATAAACAATCGATTTCCTATATCTCTCTGCAGATTGTAGTTAGCATCTTGACCTGCCAGGGCACTAGTGCGTCCAAAGGCCACTCAAGAAACTGAATGGTGCAAAGGCTGGCAGAAACTTACGAGGCTTGTTTTTGCAGTCACCTAGATAAGGAACAATGGAAGTAGTTGCTACACCTGTAACCTCCTCCATCCTGACAAGCATTCCCCCAGAATCTCCCTATTTTATTACTGTTTCCCATTGGCCATCAACCAGTATCACATTAGCTTTATGGCTATTTTCCCTTATCTTTTTTTCTTTTTTCTTTACATTTTATATATTTATTTTTTAGAGAAAGCGGAAGGGAGGGAGAAAAAGGGGGAGATACATCAACATGAGAGAGAATTGTGGATCAGTTGCCTCTCATACACACCCCAGCTGAGAATCAAACCCGCAAGCCAGGTACGTGCCCTAGCCAGTAATCAAACCGACGACCTTTCGGTTTGTGGGAGCTACACCAGTCAGGGCTTCCCCTTATCTTTAATTGCTGATCAAAGCTCTGCAATTTTTTTTTTCTTTATCTACAGGAAATAATTCAGATTCCTTGTCCTAGAATTAATTTTCCGAGCTTGACGTATTCAGGGTGTTTGGAATATTCCTGATATCAGGTAACATTCCTTTCTAAAATATGTTTATTGATTTGGGAGAGAGAGAGAAACATTGATGTGAAAAACATTGATTGATTGCCTCCCATATGTGCCCCAACCAGGGATCAAACCCACAACCTTTTGGTGTATGGGATAATGCTCCATCCAACTGAGCCACAGCAGCCCGGACTAGCTAACATTTAACGAGCATTTATACGGTGGCAACACTGAAGTGTATGATTCTTTACCTCAATGTGACACAGTAGGTTCTATTATTGTGCCCATTTTATAGATGACAGTACTGAAGCACAGAAAGGCTAAATAATTCTGCTAGAAAGTGGCAAAGTTGGAGTTCAAATGCGGGTCTGTCTAATGTAAAAGCCTATGCATGTTCCTCTCAGCCCATGCTGACCTTGGCTTTGGGATCCACACTGATGAACTGAGGGTTCATAGCTGTGGGATCTTTGGCTCACCACTCAGGAGGTTGCAGGAGAGTGGAAGGGAGGCTGGGCTCCAGGGGAAAGGTGGTGAGAACGGAGATGTGGGCACAGATAGCAATTCCCCTTGGGGAAGTCGCCGCTAGCTGAGTCCTTCCATGATTTGGCAAAAAGGCCCTGAGCCCACTCCTGGGAACGAGGGAATGGAGAAAAACCTGAAGTAGTCTGATAGGCTTTGGGGTAGTGGTGTGTGCAGAGGTTAGGGATGTAAGTGTTCAAGTGACAGATGATATTTCCCACTCCTGTGACCTTGAGCAAATCATTTTCCTTCTTGGTGCTTCAGGTGCCATAGAACAATGCTAAAGATCTGTGACCAGGAAAGAGGAGGAAGGTGGCGAGGCCAGGAGCCCTCCGCTGTGTGGCTGTGAGGGCCAGGCCCCCGGACAGGCCACGGGCCTGCGGAGGGCAAACAGGGAGGTCACTAGGCTCCTTGCCGGGAGCCAGCAGCATGCAGGGCCAGCCTGAGCTGGGGGCTTCAGTTTTCTCATCTGTGAAATGGGGACAGTCACAATACCTAACTCACAGCTCACGAAGATTAAATAAGTCGACATCTTTGAGGTGCTTAGAACACTGCCTGGCATAGAGAAAGCCCTCATTTACTGAGTTATTTCTTTCTTTCTGTAAAAATGGTTGAAAACAGTATGTATTCTTTTATTATCTGGCTTTTTTCAGTTCATATATTGTATGTTTCCATGGATGTACACATACCCAAGTCATTGTTAACAATATTGTTATGTTAAAAATACGTTAACAGTATTATGCTATGCTAACAGTATTATTGTAATGAACTTCTGTCATTAATTTCACCATCCTCACTGCTGTTTCTAATTTTTTTGCTATTATATACTGAGTTGAATATCTTTATAGATAAATTATTTCCTTAAATAAATTTTCTTTAAATACAAAAAAATTTAGTTTAATTTAAAATACCTGGGCCCGGAAAGGCAGCCGGCCTCACAGGCTGCCCCTTTTGCTGCTCATCCTCGGTGTTTCTCACAGAAGCTGTCCACAGCCCTCCTGGCTTCACAGCACCCAGGAAGTCCGGGACAGAAGACTTGGTTTCAGGAACTGGTTTCCCTGGAACAAGGTGCAATGGAAGAAAGTTACGGGTATTCGGTGAAGTGGAATAGCCATCAGAGGCTGGTCTGGTCCCCGCTCTGCCTCACATTCACAGCGCGCCCAGCAAGTTCTTTCCCTCGCTGAGCCTTGGCCTCTCCGTCGGTAGAACGTAGAGGTTGGACATGACCATCTCCTGTGACTGGCCCAGCGTGACATTCTGAGTCAGAATACCTGCCTGCTAACCCTACTAACTGTGTGACCTTAGACAAGTCGCTTTCCTCCTCAGAGCCTGTTTTCTCACCTGTAAAATGGACATAATGAAAACTTCTGCTTGCCTGTCTCACAGACTGTTGGGAGGGAGATAGGAGAACACAGCCATGAAAGGGATCTGTAAACTGTACGTGTCCCTGAACACAGGGGGAGTTAAAGATACCCATCCTCCGTGGACATGGACAACGGTGTGGTGAATGTGGGTGAGGGGTGCTGGAGGTGGAAGAGGGTATGGGGGGATAAATGGTAATGAAAAAATACAATAAAAAATAATGTTAAGAAAAAGATATCCATCCTGCCAAGTCCCCGGCCAAGCCCCTCATTATAAAAGTTCTGGCTGGTCTCGCAGCTTCCCCTTCCACAAGCAGTGGAAGCATGTGTATCCTTCCCCATTGCATAGATGGGGACCCTGAAAATAGCAGCTACGTCAACTGAGTACTGATACGCCCCACCCAGGCCCAGCTTTGCATACACCGAGTCCACACAGGGTTTTGCATTCCATTCCTGGTAGGGACGAGGAGACTGAGGCCTGAGAAGGTTAAGTGGTGTCCCCAAGAACACACAGCCTGGACAGACAGCGCTGGCCAAAGGAGCCTGGGTGGAGGCCACCTGCCTTCTGGAGAGCAATCACCTTCCTTCTGCATCGATGTGGGAGACCCCAAGGTACCACAAGGGTGTGGCTTCCACCCAGCTTTACTGTGTGAGAGCAGCCTCCTCCACTGCTGGGGCAATGGAGGCAATCTCTCCCTGCTGGCCTCGGCCTCCAGCGCAGAGGCCTTCAGATCCCTCCCAGGCTGCATCTCACTCAAACACAGATCTGGCCTCCTCACTTCGCTGCCAAAGCCTTCATGACCCCACCATGTGCATAAAGAACACACTCTTCACCTGACTCCTTGTATCTCTCCATTACCTCCCACATCAAGTCCAAATTCTGCAGCCCTTCAAGGCATCCAAGGCCCTTCACTGTCTGATGGTTTGGGGTAGACCCATAGTTGAGAGCCACAAAAATGGGGGCACTAAAGTTCCAGGAAGCCTTCCAACTTGCTAACTCTCACACATGCTTCATCAGGCGGGGCTGGGACAAACCGCCTCCAGCCTTGGAGTCCCCAGTAGGAGACCCCAGTAGCATTCGTTCCAACAGGTAAACTGCCTCTCTCTCAACAAAACCGGCCTCTATCATGGAGCCCAGCTTTTCAAACACGAGCTTCAGGACTAGAACAACAGTAATGATGCCTAAACGCACGGCACTGCGCCTGAATGGCACCCAGCAGACTTACTGGACTTTCAGGACAATCTCCGGTGGTTAACAATCATCTACATTTTTTTTAGCACATTCAGGCTCCCAGAGGCAAAATGATTTCTGCCTGAATCAAACGGCTGACAAGATTCAAACCCAGGGCTAGTTTCACTGTCCCTTCCCATCTGGTTAGGGCAGAACTACTCCAATATCAAGGTCATCACCACCACCCCCAGGCCCTGCTCCCCTCTGTAGATGGAGAGCAGGAAAACGGTGGGAACCTGGGAAAAAGGCTTGATGCAGGGGTGTCCCACCTGCAGGCCACAGGCTGCATGCAGCCCAGGACGGCTGTGAATGCGGCCTAACACAAAACCGTAAATTTTCTTAAAACATTGTGAGATTTTCTTTTGTGATTCCTGTCGCAATGTATTTAATGTGTGGCCCAAGACAACTCTTCTTCCAGTGTGGCGCAGAGACGCCAAAAGGTTGGACCCCCTGGTAGAAAAATGCAGAGAAGTAACAACTAGGCTGAATGGGGCATAAGGAGTGACTCTTTCCTTCACTGTCACTGACACATTATTTTTTAAATAAAACTATCTTATAAAGGAAGTAGCAGACTCAGCTGTTTAGAGTTCAGGCCCTGACGTGGAAACCAACCAGCTCCACCACTGCCCAGCTGTGTTTGCCCTGGAGGACTTTCATGAGAACTAAGAGAAGCTACTGCATGTCAGTGGCTTAGCTCAAAACACAGGAACTTCATTATTGTTGTCCTCTCTCTCTCTGTCTCTCAGTCTCTCTCTTTCTCTCTCCTATTGATTGCCTCCCCTTTGTGCCCACCAAGGATCAAACTCGAAACCTTTTGGTGTACTGGGTGACACTCCAACCAACTGAGTCACCCAGCCAGGGCACTGTTGTTCTATTATTAAAATATTGGTTTGCTCTTCAGCCCACATACTGAGTATAAAGAGCAGGGAGGGAGTCATTTTCATTTAATAGAACTCCGAATTGCTTATACATTTTTTAGTTTTATTATATTTATTTTTTAAGTTATGGTAGAACACACGTAATGTAAATTTACCATTGTAACCATTTTTAAGCACTTAGTTCAGTGATGGTGAGTACGGTCGCACTGCTGGGCAGCTCTCACCGCCATCCAGCCCCGGGGCTTTGTCCATCTCCCCAGACTGACACTCGGTCCCCATCAAACACCAGCTCCCCACTCCCCTCCCCCGGCCCCTGGCAACTGCCATCTTACTTTTTACCCCCAAGATTTTATTTTTATTTATTTTTGGAGAGAGGGGAGGGGAGGGAGAAAGAGAGGGAGAGAAACTGCAATGTGCCAGAGAAACATTGATCAGTTGCTTCTCACACATCCCCAACTGGGCACCCGGTCCACAACCCAGGCACATGCCCTGACCACGAGTTGAACCAGCGACCTTTAGATGTGCAGGCCAGCGCTCAACCCATTGAGCCACACCAGCCAGAGATTGCTCGCTTTTTTTTTTTGAGGGTACATTTATTAAGCTGGAAACAGTGAAACAAGAAAGGGCCCAGGAGTATAAGCAACAGGAGAAAGATGAGGTGGGGCTGCTTTGGCTCTCTAGAAACGTTATGGGAAAGAAGTGGGCCACAGCCGGGCAGCGGGGCAGCAGTTAGCTCACTGGGGAGTCAGAGAAAAGGGGGCCTTGGAGACAGGTGCAGGGGGCTAGCAGGAACCCGCTGCCACTGCCCATTGCGTCCCTGGTTCCAAGTCTCATTAGGACCCTCAGAGTTGGGAGATACCTGCCTGACAGGGAACAAAGGTGTGGGCGTGCTCCTGGGAGGGAGAGTACATCCCCTCCCACTTTCTGTCTCTATGACTTTGACAGCTCATTTTAAAAATACATTTTTTAGTAAATGAGGTTACATTTTATTTTATTCACAATACTTGCACCTCTTCCTCCACGAGGGGTTCCACAGGTTCTTAAGTAAAACAATAAATTAAACTAACATTATAGCCATGGAGGGCCTGAGAAACCACACCCTTTGCAGCTGTCCCCTGAACCAAGCCCTGGGAGGCATCATGGAGAACTGCATGCAGCTTGAACGACCGGTCTGTCTGTTGGTTATTGACAACTCCTCTCCGAGTATCTCCTTTTAAGTGAATACCAATGGTGTTTCCACACCTAATCATTTCATGAGCAAAGTCATCAGTGGGTGTGACACAAACACCTGAGCTTTCTTCCTGGTACCCGTTCTAGTGAAATAATGCTTGTTACCATTCTCACGCTGCATTGACTCCCAAGTTAAATTACAAGCTGCTCGAGGGGTAGGACTGTGCCTTTTCTCTCTTTAGAATCCCCCTCAGTGCCCAGAACAGTGCCCAGCAACAAGGCAGTTGCTCAAGAGATGGTGGCTGGTGGTGCTGGCCATGGCTGGAGGTCAGAGGGTGGCTGAACCCCGATCTTCAGTCACTACCAACCTGCTGGGCCCCGTGTGGAGTCTGGGAGGCAGTGGGCCTTGGGACCACTCCTGTCCTTTTCCGGGGCAGTTTCCTCACCGCTCCAGACACAGCAGCTGTACCGTGGCGCGAACCACTGCAACTGCTGCAGTGGAAGACTGCTTGGCCTGGCAGCTGGGCTCCTCACTCACATTTTTTAACTTGTGTGTTTTCCACAGCTAAAGATACTACGCGTGTATCCATCCACACGGAAAAGTCTGAATATATGGCTGAGTGACCAAAAAAGGATATATATGTTACCAGTCCTTTTGTAAAATGCGTGTAAAAGTATAAGACATCTACGTATGGAGAAAAAGAGAGCCTGAAGAACAATCATAAAGTGTTGACAGTGATCATTTCCAGGTGGTGTAATCTTCAGTAAATTTGTATTGTGGGTTGGGGGGGTGTTGTTTTTCAGTTTATTCACATTGTAGATTTTTTTCAACAGAGATCGTGGATTTGTTGCACAGAAAAATGTTTCCTAAGGAAGAAAATCAGTAGGTAGGCTAACTGAACTAATGACTAGAACTGAGCCTTCTAAACTGGACTGACTAAAAACCGTTTGCCCTGAAAACTCCATCCAGCCCAGGTTAGTAGGCAGGTGATCACCAGATTCAGATCCAGCCCACTTCTGGCTTTTGCCAGCAAGTGTCTAACATGTCCTTGATATTTAACAAGGAAGGAAACTGAGATGCAGGGAGGTGAAGAGACCCTGAAGGGAGAGAATGAAAGAAAGGGACATTAGGGCAGGAAGGCAGGGGCCCTCCCAGAATCAAGGTGAGGAGGCAGGGCTGTGGGCGGATGCATGCCCCCTGGCGTGGCCCCAGACAGCACACGCTTCATTTCTCCCCACCTGGGGCCTCAGGCACCTCAGACGGGCGTCCGTGGACCCACTGCCCTCTCTCCAACTTCCATCAGAGGCAGGCCCTGCTGGTTGCAAAACTGGGAGCCTAGAAACTGATTCTCCACCAACCGGGGCCCTGCAAGCAGGACTCGTGGACTCACATGTCTCCGTCCTAGGGTACCACTGCCTTCCACAGGCACGGGAGAGCACAGTCCCTTGCACAAAATGCAGCAAGTGAACCATCACCGGCAGTGAATGCTGATTCATGAGCCGCCTGTTCCCGAGTGTGTCCACATGTGGACACTGTGCCCCTGCCCAAGGAGGAAGAGGCCACCCCATGCCATTCAGTGTCCTTATCTTCCCTGCCCCCCACCTCTGGCTTAGCAGATGGCTTCTTTCCCAGCATTCTGCCTCCACAAACTGCCTAGGGTAGGATCTCGTGTTCCTCAAAGGGCTGTATCAGTGGCATCCTCGTGACATCTGTGTATGAGGCAAAAAAAGCAGAGGTGGCTCCTCTGTGAGAGATCAGTCACAGCCGGGCCCCAGCTCCCCTTGTGCTGGGCCGGCCAGGCCTGCTGGCGAAGGGGACCCCGGACTGCCGGTTCCTGCAGAGCCAGACCACACGGCAGGGGCTGCTCCCAGCTGTGCTGGCTTCCTGCAGGTCCCACCTGCGCCCCAACTGCCTGAGGGCCCAGAAGAAGAAGCACCTGCCCCTACCCCGTCAGAGGCCCGGCTGAGCCTGTTTCCACACTAAACAGGGGTAAGGGTGACCGTCCTGGCCTGACCTAACCTCAGTGTCCTATTCCTGTTAACTTCATTTCCCATTCTGCACAGACCTTTGCTTCTCCGTCAGGATGTCTTTGGGGATGAAGAGGTGAGGTAATTTAGAAGCACAAACCAGTAGTTACAAAATAGCCATGGGGATGTAAAGTACAGTATAGGAAATGGAAAAGCCAAAGAACTTATACACGTGACCCATGGACATGGACAATGGTGTAGGGATGGCCTGCGGGAGTTGAGGGTCCAAGGGGAAAAGTTGGGACAATTGTAATAGCATAATCAATAAAATGTAATTTTAAAAAATGATTGATCTATGTTCCAGCATGTAAAAAAAATGTATTTGGCCCGAACACTGAGGCTGCCAGCCCATTTATGACTGACTATAAATGGACCTCCACCCGTGGGGACCTCCACCCGTGGGGAACAAAAAGGTTTTCTTATGTTTTCGTCCTAAGGAGGGACCAGTGTTTCTCTTTGTTTTTCTTGTTCTTTCCCAGTGACATGCAGTGGCCTACAGCTGGCACAACGGGTCACGAGCAAGCATGCGGGAGTAGGGGGACGCACCTGGGAGGGAAACTGCCCTGGGACCCTGGCAGAGGCTACAGCACCGAGCCTGTCAGCACCTTTCAAGTTAGTCACATGTCCAGAGCTGCACCCACACAGCTCAGCTGACAGAGCCCCATGTCAGGCCTCAGTGACCTGAGATAAGATGCTTCGGTTTCCTGTGAAACCCCCATCTCAACATGCTGTGGGTTTTCAGAGGTCTTTTAGATGCAGACAATAAGTACATCTGTGTATACATCTTCATTTCTACTCCTGAGTGGCGGACAGCTGATGTGAATTGGAAGGCACAGAGCAAGCCTTTTCTCGCCTCTTTTCCTGCCATCCACAGCAGAAGATGGAGAAGGTGTGGCTTCTCTGCCCTTCATGCTGGGAAACCTGGTCTCTGATAGCTAAGCAGATGCGACGCCCACTCTAGCAGATTGGTACACCAGAGTGTCATGGAAATAAAAATAGAACATCGAGGGCAGGGCTAAGAAGGCCAGAGTGTTCATGAGAAAGGGTGGTGACGAGCTCCAAATCTCACTTTGAGTTTCTGGTCTGTGGAGGCCAACCCGGTTATATCGTTACTAAGACTAATGCGTAGAGCAGGCTTGGGCTTCCGGGGCAGCATTCTTTTTTCCCCTGGGATAAGAGTCTCAAAAAACTTCCACACAAAGTTGATTCCGCAGGATCATAAATTCCAAACATATAAATTGTAGTAAAAAAATAGAACCAAGCCCTAGCTGGTGTGGCTCAGTGGGTTGGGTGTCATCTCACAAACCAGAGGTGTTGGGGGTGGTGGGGAAGGGGTCACTGGTTCAATTCCCAGTCAGGGCACATACCTAGGTTGTGGGCCAGGTCCCTGGTTAGGAGTGTGTGAGAGGCAACCAATGGATGTTTCTCTCCCTCTTTCTCCCTACCTTCCTCCCTCTCTAAAAATAAATAAAATCTAAAAAAAAAAAAAAGACATTCTTGTGTCCAAGAGCAAATTTCTTAATCCTCTGAGCTTCATTTAAAGTTATAAAACATAGGACTATAAAAATATACAACTGTCCTAGGACTCAGTGGAACTGGATATGTAAAGCAGCTAGCCCAAGGCCAGGGCACAAACTATACAAATGGTCATTCTCTGTCCTCTCTTCCTACCCAAATAGCACACTAAAGGGACCTCTGATGCCCAAGTTAGGGTCTCTGAAGAAAGCATTTGGAGTGGAAGACTATTTTCAACACTTCCAACATTTTAAACCCTCTAATGGAAAACCGTGACTCTCATGGGCAGTGGCAAGGTCTTGAAAGGCACAGAGGCCATGGGTCAGCATAGAAGCCAGCTGGAGGAGAGGTGGGGCCTGCTTCTGCCTGCCTGTGCTACTGGTGGCCAGCCTTGTCACACACAGGAGGACAGGCAGCCAGAGGTCCTTCTCTCTGCCGGAACCCCCAGGGCCAGGGAGAGGATGCCACTGAATGAAGTTACAGCTTTGGTCCCTGTGGGTGCCAAGGGGTTGACATATCACTTCTCAGACCAAGTGAATCAGAGTCTGGACGTCTTTGAAAGTTCCCTTGATAATGAGGGCTGTTTCAGGTCCCAGGGGACAGAAGTAGGGGAGCAGGAGCATTTCTCTGTGCCCCTAAAAACTTCTCAGGAAGGGACGGGCCTGATTTCTTCTCCTCTCTGCTTTGTATTTTCAGGATATCCCACACTCTCAAAGGAGTGGGCCACTTGTGCCGTGCAGCCAAAAGTGCTCACAGCACTCCAGCATGCGTCTGCCCGCTTCCACGGGCCAGTCGGGCTCGCTGGCAGGGTCACCTTTCTAGGTCTCATCTGACAAATGAGACAAGGAACTGTACCCTCAGAGAGTTGCCATCAGGATGAAATAAGGAAGTGCTCCACCACTCTAAGCTATTAGGAAAAGCTCTGGGGGAAAGGTCCAATTCCTCTCTCTGCTTTATACCTCAATAAATGAAACCCAGAACAGTTATCTTGTTTATGTCTTGTTTATTTATGTCCCACTTCCTTCAGTTGAGAAGCTTACACCTGGTGGGCCCTTGGCAGAGAGGTCTGGGGTCTCCTCCCCCGATGCCCAGGAACATCTAACACAGTGGCAAATCCAGGCAGCACCTACGTGAGCAAAGGGGACTCCAGTGGCTAATAAGGTCTTTCCTCTGTGAGCACACTCTGGAAACTCCCCCGTCCTTCTCAGCCTTCAAGTTAAACAGTGATGTACTATTTATACACTTGTTTTTATTCTTCAGCTGACTCAGGTGGCTGAAACGGATGCCTTCTAGAACAAATGAAAGTGATTCGGCCATAACTAAAGAACCCTGGTGCTGGCTGGAACACAGCTTTCTAGGCCCTTTCTTTTCCTTTCCTAATTCCTGGGCTCAACTCTCCTGGGCATCCAAAGTAACCCCCTCACACACACTCACACCCCACTCAAAATTCCCAATTCAAACTAGATACAAAATTAGATAAATCTGAGGGCATGACCTGTTTTCCTAGTTGCCCTTGCTCGCTCTCTCTGTCTCTCTGGTTCTCCATTGGACCTGTAATGCAACAGCTGCTGAAATGACTTATCCTTCCACATGCATTCATTTGTTGTGCAGGGACTGAGGATGCCATTTGTTACCAAAACTGGCATGACCCTGACATCAGGCTAGCTAAATAAGAGATATCGAATCATAAACTGGGACGAGTTCTATGCATAAGACAAACAAGGAGAAAGGGGTAGCAGACAGGTTTACTTATCCAGGGTGGTCGGGGAAGACGTCTGTGGACAGACACCATTCAGGCACAGACCCAAAAGATGAGAAGGATTAGTTATGGGAAGAATGCAAGGGAGTTGGGGAGGAACCAGCATTTTAAGGAGAGGGCATAGAATATGCAAAGGCCTTGAGGCAGAAAACAGTTTGGTGTACCTCCTCAAATGAAGGATGACCTAGTGGCTAAGTTGAATGAATGAGAGGGAGAGTGGCAGATAAAAGGTGAATGAGCTGGAAAGGGTTAGACCATGTGAGACTTTGTAGGTTATGGTTAGGTAGAACTTTATCATGAACCCCCTTAAACTGAGGTAACCTGTGGCTGAGACAGTGTTTACCAAATAGTCATTTGCTTTCTCTTGTACCCCAGCCTCCCTTGCAATTAGACTGGGGCCATGTGACTGGTTCTGGCCAATGGATTTTAAGTGGAAATGCTACAGTCACTTCTAGACAAAGAAATTATGGGCTAGTGAGCCTCTTGCAACTCTCTCTTCCCCTGACACAGTGACCCTAGAAGTCATGTGTTCCAGACAACATAGTCACAAGAATACACGAGGCAGCATTGGACTTTGAACAGCTGAGATTTTAGGGCTTATGTATCTGTGGCTGCAACGTAACCTAGCCTATCCCGATTAATCTCAATATGTGCCTAAAAACTGCAACCCAGAGAAGCCTACTTACCACAGCTTAGCACAGAGCAGGAGTTCAGGAAACAAGAGTTCCCTTCCCTCCAGCTCTTAGCCCTCCTCTCTAAAACTCTGGGGAACAAGTTTAGATGCACTGCTCACACCTCTCTGCTCATTCTCACACTACCGCCAAGAAACTCCCAGTGATTAATGCCTTTTTCTCCAGTGGAATAACTAATGTGTGAAAGAAAAGTCAGGGGACCTGTCTGTCCTGGGTCATACAGCAATCATTTATGAAAAAATTCACCATCCCTTATGTTTTGAAGCTTCCCAGTTTACAAAAAAGGAAGAAGTAGACAAGGCAAAGTCTAGACCTGTTGTTCAGAGGCAGGGAGTGAGATGATGCCGTCTAGGGACCGACCTCAGCAGCGGTTACAGTCAAGTGAACCTGACCTTGAATCCCAGCCCATTACTAGCTATGTAGCTTTGGGCAGATTACTCAATCTCTGAGCCTCAGTTTCCTCATCTATAAAATGGGGATAATGAGATTTGTGAGATGAGAGGCTTGCCTAGCACATATTAGGCGCTAAATCCAAGTTAGGACTAGAACCCAGATATGCTGACTCCTAACCCTGGGGGTCTTGGCCCAGCACAGTGCTGCCTCGATGGCAAGTCCCCAGTAGCCCGAGGGTCTGATTCCTATGCATGTTTTATTGTTCCCTTGTGGTTGGAAAGGGGTGGATGTTGGGGAAACTTCCAAGAGCAAACGCATGAGCCCTGTGTGTCCCTTGCAACAGCTCAGCCTCCTCGGGACAGAAAGAGTTCATTCTGTTTTGTTTCACTTTAGGAAGTAGCCCAAAATCCCCCACTCGATGACAGCTCAGCTCCAGGAAGGAAATGACTTTGGATGAGATGCCAAACCAAAACTTGGAAACTGTCACGGTTGCACAACCAAGAAGAGACAGCACAAAAATTGAGAAACTTCAGTCTCCCAGGAGGAGGGCAGCAGCAGATGAGAAGGTAAACCTTGGTCGCCTTGCAGATCCCTTCAGAACCAAGAAGCTCCTTGCTCTCCTACTCAGCTGATCCCTGGAACCACCCAGGCCCCCACTCCACACAGGGGCCAGAACAGTGGGTACTCCCCTGGTACAAGCCCTCCAAAATCTTGCCTTGGCTCTTGCTAAAAGCAAACTTGACCACAGCCTGGGCAACCCTGGGTGGCCCAACCCTGCTCTGTCCACAGTCTCAGCCCACCACACTCCCATTGTCCTCTGGCTCAGGGAGGCCTCCACGGCTTCCCTTTGGGTCCTCAAGCATCGCTCCCTCCCACCAGACCTTTGCATGTGCTGTTGCCTTGGCCTAGAAAGGCCTGTGCGCTCCCTCACTTCACTTGCCCACTCATCCTTCCAACAGAGGCTTCAGTCTCACTTCCTCGGGGAAGTTTCCCCTGACAAGATCAACTCTTCCCCTCTTCCCTTGTCCTAGCTCTCTGTCCCCACTACCTACACTTCTCCTTCGAGCACTCACTCTGTGGTTGGTTACGTGTCCCCATGTCATCACCCACACTAGACTCACGCTCCTTGAGGTCTGGGACCTTGTATTTTCATCGCCGTATCCCCAGGGCCCTATACATAGTAGACACTCAATAAATATTTTAGTTCATTACTGAGTCTCCTATCCAGCTCTGTGTATCTAACTCCCCATGGGGAGGAATGAAGGAGAGTTCCACCTCACAGGTGAGGCACAGCTGGTTTCTGGCCTCCATCCTCAGAGCTAAAGCGATCTGAGCCCAACCAACAGGCTCAGCTCCCAGGTCTGCTTTCAGTGGCACTGAACTAGCTCCTGAGCTCCGCAGTGGTGGCAGACACACCGTCCTCAGCTGGAAGCCAGTGTTGACACTCTGACCTCTCCCTTGATTCCTGCTTCTAAGCCCCAAGACGATGGCACATAGGCCCTGAAGGCTGGCTCACAGGCCCCTCCTAAGCCTGGTAGTCTGGAAAAGTTCCTCTTGGTATTAGGACTCTTGTATTTTCAGCCCCAGAGCGACGGTTGGCCCAAGCCCCTGGGGTCAGACTCTTCTAATGATGAATGCTGGCCTGACCATATATTATTTTGTTTTGTTTTGTATTGTTTTGAGAGAGAAAGAGAGAAACAGAGAGAGATACATGGATTTGTTGTTCTACTTATTTAAGCATTCATTGGTTGATTCTGTGTGTCTTCTGACCTGGGATCAAACGCACAACCTTGGTGTATCAGGATGATGCTCTAACCAACTGAGCTATCCAGCCAGGGTTGGCCCGACCATATAAATGCTGCCCCTGCCCCCCAGACTCAGCTCTGCGGAGCTGCCCAGCAATTTCACCGTGGTCACCATTATACGGGAGCAGTGATTCCCACAGTGTATTAGTGCCACTGGAATGTTAATAAGCATCAAAAGAAAAAGGGGTTCCATGGTCAAATATAAATGGGAAACACTGGCCCAAAGAAGTTTCTTTGCTACGGGACTTATCAGAGCTTTAACATGCTGGTGTACACTGTGAATCTCCAAAGGTCGGGGGCACTGATAACACATACAAGATTTTCCGAGTTTAGTCATTCATGAACCTTTGTTTGCAGTGGGGTGCTGCCAGAGCACTCTTATAAGGCCCATGGTTTGGGAAAGGCCACTCTAGACCCTGACTTGCCCTGCAGTTGCCCTAAACACACAGTACTGTCCCCATCACAACAAGACATCTTTCAACCTGGACACAAAGGCGGCATTCCCCTTGCTGTCCTGACCCAGCGACTGGAGCTTCATCCAAGACCCAGCTCTTCCTTGTGGGCTCAGCAGAGCCTGGAGATGTGACAGCATCGCAGTGGACTACTTCACAACTGGCTTTGCCAGAAGTTGGGAGGTGAAGTGGGGAAGAGAAGGTGAGAAAGGGCAAGGGAATGAACATCATCTTACAGAGTGGAGCATCAACAGCCATTGCCTAGAGCAGATGGAAAACTAGAAATGTGAGGACATGCGTCAAAATAAAAGTTACAAAAGCAATGTATAGGAACTAAAAGTTGTGATAGAAATGTATTGGGAGGAAGGGGGAGAAGTGTACATAAGCCAAATCCTCTTCCAGGAAGTTATTGATTAATATTTAAATTGACAAACATGAAAAAGAATAATATAAGCACAGTATTTAGAGACAGCACCAATGTGATAAAGAATATCCATTCACCCGTCTTCCTACATTTGGGAATTTCAGCTTGACATCTGGCTGCCTGGCTAAAAACTACACTTCCTGTAGCTAATTATGGTCTTGTGACTAAGTTCCAGCCAACAGGATCTAATGATGGAATAAAGACAGGAAAGTGCCTCCCCCTGCCCCCTCCTGCTGGCTGGAATGTGGAAATGGCAGTAGAAGCAGGGGCAAGCACCTCAGACTAGAAGGTGGAAGCCACATGTTGAGGACAGCGGGATAACAGAAGCCTGAATCCCTGACACTGCGAATCCACCGTATCAGCCTTGGATTGCCAACATACATACTACTAATCGAAAGAAATCCTCCTGTAGTTCAAGCTGCTGTCAGTGGCCTTTCTCATCACAACCAAACCAACATAATAACTAATACAGAATTTGGTGCCCAGGAGGAGAGCTCCAAGCAGCAAGGATCCAGACATTGCAGGCTGGAAAGCTGGTGACTCTTCTTGAAGCAAAGCAAAAAAGTTGGTAAAACCACCATCACCTGCAACACTCAGAAGGCAGTCCATGTGCCAAGGGCACCTGTAACTGAGGGGAGATATTGCAAATGTCCTGAATGTTGGTGCATGTGGCTTCTTTTTCAGGAACTTCCAATAAAAAAGATGAACTCTAGTGGACCGAGACCTTGTACAAGCAGAGTGGAAAAGGAAAACTCAGACTTCCGGCCAAAATGGAGGCATAGGTAGACACACTGTGCCTCCTCGCACAACCAAAACTAAGGACAACAAAAATTTAGAAACAAAAAAAAAAAAACAAACCAGAACAGAGAGAAATGAACTGTACAGAAGCCTGACACCCATTCATCCAGAACGGTAAGAGGGGCAGAGTCGGAGGCCGATGGAGAGGGGTCAAGGGTTCCCGGCAGGGAAAAGCAGTGGCTGGCAGGGTGCAGGCAGCAGTTGGCGGACCTCAGATGCGCAGGGGTGGCTGACAGACCAGTGGCAGACCCCGGGCGCAGGAGGCAACGAGCAGACCCAGTGAGGCGCGCAAGGCAGGCTGTCCGCAGTCACACATTTGTGCACAGATAAACCAAGCGAAATCGGGCAGCAACACAGACCTTGCAACCCAGGGTCTGTTTAGGCTTTACTTCCCAGTGCTGGGAAATAAAGCCTAAAAGCACTGATTGAAAACACCTGTGGGGGTTGACGTGCTGGGAGAATCTCCCAGCCTCACAGGAGAGTTCCTTGGGGGAGACCCACAGGGTCCTAGAATGTACACAAGCCCACCTGCCTGGGAACCAGCACCAGAAGGGCCCAATCTGCTTGTGGGAAGTGTCAGAGGGGACTGAAGTCCTAGAGAGAGCGGAGCAAGCGCTATTGTTCCCTCTCTGACCTCGCCATCACAACCCAGCAACTGGGTTGACCCGCCCTGGTGAACACCTAAGGTTCCGCCCCTCAATATGTAACAGGTGTGACCAGACCCCCCCAAAAAAAGACTCAAACAGAACAAATCAAAGCCCCACAGCCAATACTTTTAAGCAACCAAGAGATAGCCAACCTATAAAATGCACAATTCAAAGCACTGGTGATCAGGATGCTCACAGAATTGGTTGATTTTGGTCACAAAATAGATGAAAAAATGAAGGCCACAATAAGTGAGATGAAAAAAAATGCACACGGAACCAATAGTGATGGAAAGAAAGCTGGGTCTCACAACAATGGAGTGGACCAGAAGGATGAAAAAAAATACAATCAGAAAAGAATGAAGAAACAAGAATTCAAGACAATGAGGAGAGGCTTAGGAACCTCCAGGACATATTGAAACGTTCCAACATCAGAATTATAGGGATACCAGAAGGGGAAGAAGAAGAGCAACAAGTGGAAAACTTATTTGAACAAATAATAAAGGAGAACTTCCCCAATCTGGCAAAGGAAATAGACTTCCAGGGAGTCCAGGAAGCTCAGAGAGTCCCAAAGAAGTTGGACTCAAAAAGGAACACACCAAGGCACATCATAATTACATTAGCCAAAGTAAAAATGAAGGAGAGAATTCTAAAAGCAGCAAGAGATAAGGAGACTGTAACCTACAAAGGAGTTCCCACAAGACTGTCAGCTGATTTCTCAAAAGAGACCTTACAGGCAAGAAGTGTCTGGAAAGAAGTATTCCAAGTCACAAAAGGCAAGGACCTACATTCAAGATTGCTCTATCCAGCAAAGCTTTCATTTACAATGGAAGAGCAGATAAAGTGCTTTTCAGATAAGGTCAAGTTAAAGGAGCTCATCATCACCAAGCCCTTATTTTATGAAATGTTCAAGGGACTTATCTAAGAAAAAGATTAAAAAATGTATAGTAAAATGACAGCAAACTCACAATTATTAACAACCACACCTGAAACAAAAACAAGAAGAAACTAAGCAAACAACTAGAACAGGAACAGAACCACAGAAATGGAGATCACATGGAGGGTTAGCAACAGGGGAGTGGTAGAAGGACAGAGGGGGAAAAGGTACAGAGAATAAGTAGCCTAGATGGTAGGTAGAAAATAGACAGGGGGAGGGTAAGAATAGTATGGGAAATGTAGAAGCTAAAGAACTTATGACAGATGGACATGAACTAAAGGGGGGGAATGTGGGTGGGAGAGGGTGTGCAGGGTGGAGGGGAGTGAAGGGGAGGTAATGGGACAACTGTAATAGCATAATCAATAAAATATATTTTTAAAAAAGAAAAGAAAAGGAAAACTCAGCCTGTAGCTGACAATCCAAGCTGACCAAGAACCCCCGTGTCAGGGGCTCTGAAGAGACAGCCTCAGCAGGAGATAAGACTGTGGCCCTAACCTTTCTAATCATGATTTGCCTTTCTCAGCTCCACAAATAAACCGGCAAAGGGGTTCTCTGAAGGACACAGAGAGCCCAAAGTCAAATTAAGAGAGCTTCCTGCCCATGCAAGTTATTGTTTCAGGTGGCCTCAAGGGAGGCTCCAGGTAAGCACATTAAATTAGGAGAGGCATGTAGGTCCAGGGCGCAGGCCACTAAATGAAAGATCAAACATTCCAGGGTTAAGAGCTCAGATAAGTCTACGCTGAGTCAGAACTGATTAGAAGCCAAAAGATAAGAAGCTGCAAGTTTTTTTTATGAGAATTGTGTTGCCGAAGAAACCACAGTCCTGGTGAGACAAAAGCTTGTAATTGTTTCACCCCTCGATCTCTCCTCCGGCTCCCAAACCCACACCAGCAGGAAGTGGGCTGCAGAAGCTGTGTAGCCCTCCATAAGGGCAGACTCTCTTCACTCCCCACTTCGGATGACGGATGATGCCACAGAAAATAATGAACAGGGCTCTCCCCCCAACACCCACCCCCGCCCTCCATCAAGGCAGCCAGAAGTTAGAAAACCAGGTGTTAGAGCCGTGGTTCTTAAACCCTCATCTGCACCAGATCAGACACTACCCCTGGAGTTTATGAATCAGCAGATGAGGTGAGGCCCAGGAATTTGCATTTCTAACCAGTTCCCAGGTGCTGCTGACAAATAAAATCTAGGAAACACACTTTGAGAATCCCTGGTTTACTGAAAGCAAGGAGCTGCCAAATGGACCAAGCAAAGGGCTTACTCCCCTAGCAAAAGGGACCTTTTACAATTCCCACCAGCCAGATTTGTCACCTACTTTAAGAAGCACTACAGTGTGTTTCTCATTTCAAATGAGAGTTTTGATTGAATTCCTGTTCAGATTCCACCACTGATAGAAAAGGCTAGTGTGAATCACCCCTGCATCCTGAGCCTTGAGCTGAAGGAAGGAACTGACTCCAGGCCTGTCTCCCCTGGGCAACAGGTGAGCGTGCTTTCCGTGTGGAAGACAGGTGTGCATGGACACTCAGATGGCCCAAAGCGGAAGATTGTAGGGAGACTGCTACCCCTCCAGTGTTTCTTCCCTCCTCTTCTAGAGTAACAGAACCTTTAGTTGTGCACATTACCTCCCAACTAAAGATTACATTTCCCAGCCTCCCTTGCAATGAGGTGTGATCATGTGACTAGATCCTGGCCAATGGGCCTGTGAAAGCAAGTTAGGTGTACAGCTTTCCAGACACACCCTTCTTACTGGCTGGAATGTGCATGAAGGGGCACATAGCAGCCTTCTCAGATAGGAGTCAGCACCTAGGTGTCCAAAATGGCAGAGCAATGAAAAAGCAAGAACTGGGTCCTCCACACCATGAAACTGCCCCATCAGGCCTATGCAGCTCGGACTAAAACAGGAGAGAGAAATGCACTGTCTTATCTAAATCACTGTAGTCTGCCGTTAGTCACAGCAGTGAACCTGAAATGCTAATACAGGCGACTACCAAGCAATGGCTAGAGGAGTAAAAAGGGGTGACACTGGTGAGCAGGTTTGCTGGAGGACGGAGTGGGTAGCTGGGGAATAAGCCTCCTGTACTACTTTATTCTAATTCGTATGGCCTCTGATGTCTGCCAAATTGGAAACATGGTCTTCATGATTAAGGCCCAGAAAATATCAAGAAACGGAGACCCACATACCCCGCTTTTCACACCATCAGACCAGCTGCCACCCACAGTACATGGTTTCAAAAGACTTGATGCCAGCATGGCCCCCCAAAGGCTCCCAAACAACACCTCTCCGTTCAGGCCCAACCTTCAGAAAGCCTCTGTCAAATACAAACGATATGACCTGGAGACATAGTTCTCTAGGGAAGCCACTTTCCACCTAGGTCTTTAGGCGCATGTGATTGTCAAGCACTGTTTTATGAAAATCTATTTAGAGCCCTTTAAGTGTTGGGCAACAGTCAGGTTCTCAAACTGACAGAGACAACTGAGCAAGGTCATAAACAATCTTCCACAAGTACCTGCAAAATAAGGTTTAATTAATGCTACAATTAGGGAAGGGAAAGCAGCTTTGACTAGTCGGGATACAGAAACTTAAAATGCTTCACACACACCCTCTATATTCACCTCCAAAAGGTAACAGAAATTTATAGCACTTTGTTTTGGGGTGGGGGAGATATAGAAAGGAGAGAAAGGGGGAGCATCTTGCCCGATGACTTAAAGCAATAGTGAAAGCAGCCAGGCTCCCCAGACAAAAGAGCAGCCAGGGGATTTGTGGATGTGGAGGCAGGCTCTACTCTCTCTTCCTCAAGCAATTTTAATCAGCCAGGCTGAGGGGAAGAGAAGGAGGTTTGGAGGGCAAAGGCAGACCTCACAGCCCTGAGAGACAGAGGCGGCTGGGACAGGAAAGCAAGGATTTGAGTCAAGTTCTGTGCAGGAGAGAGGCTGACAGACAAAACGGCACTGTTTCCTAAAAGCCTAAACGCTGTGTTCTGCGACGAGAAAAGCTAAGGAGTAGGGCTCTGCACCCAGACAGCCTGGTGTGGCCTCCGTGTCCACCAGTGACCAGAGAGGCAGCCCCTGTGACTAATTTCTTTGTTGGATAGCAAACTCTTTCATTCACATTTTTTTTTTTAGATTAAAAAAGGTCTTAAAGCCAGAATGTAGCTCCTGCTGAAACACACTCGAGGGCCAGCCACGCAGGACCGTCTTGGTTACTCACAGTTCTGGAGGATCTGGGCAGCACGGTAGAGCTCCAGGTGGCACAGCAGGTCCAGCAGCTGCTGGACGGTGGCCTGTCGCATCCCCCACCACCACAGCAGCTCCCGGGTGATGCTCACACCCTGCACCCGCTCCATCGACTTGATCCTCCGCAGCTGGGTCAGGTCTGTGATCACATAGGAGGCTGGAAGGCAAGTTGAGAGGACCTGCTTAGAGTTGGAAAAGCAGTCCCTCCCCAAGAGGGTCAGCATGGTAGCCAGGCTTTGCTTATAACGCTTTCCCCATCTGCCCCCTGCCAAACCTGAAATTCCACCATCAGCTGGGGTCCACAGGCAGCCCAAGTTATAACGTTGATCCCATGTAATACTCACCGGGACCAGCACATTAACACTTGAACCTAAATATCAACTTTGCTGCCACACAAGACTTCGGAGAAAGACCACTGGATGCTAGGGGTCAGGGGCCTAGAGCTTTAGCTGCTTATTTGCTCTGGGTGAGTCACTTCCACCATGGAACCTGTTTCCTCGACTGTAACAACAGGGTAACAACTATGCCTGCCATCCCCACCCCCACCCCCAATAGAAGCCCATGTAGGAGCTTTACGTGTTCTGTTCACTAACAGATCCCCAGAGCAGAGAATGGTGCCTGGCACAGAGTGGGTGAGGCAGGGGAGGTGCCAGGGGGCAAAATGTAAGGAGGGGCTTTCTCTTAGGGCTGACCGTACACTGTCAGACAGTCCAGTAAGCCAAGACAAGGGGAACAGGGAAATAGACAGGTAGTTAAAAAAATAGCCAAGTAGTTTACAGCTATATAGTAAATCCTATCTTCCCTACCCAAGGACACTGAAGAATAGGTGGTTCAGCCCTGGACAGGGAGCTCAGTTTGTTAGAGCATCATTCCAATACACCAAGGTTGTGGGTTCAATCCCTGATTAGGGCACATATAAGAATCACCCAGTGAATGCATAAATAAATGGAACAACAAGTCAATGTTTCTCTCTCTTCCTTCCTCTCTCTAAAAAATCAGTAAATAAATTTTTTTCAAAAAAAGACTAAATAAGTAGTTTACACTTTTCCTCCCCATCCATAGGGTAAATAGCTTAAATCACCCTACGCAGGGAGATAGATAACAGGAAGCCAGTTAGTGCCATTTGTGCCATCCACACCCAAGGATGGAATAAGTCTTATTTTGGGGCATCAGCATAAAGCTGATGAATATTCTATTAAAATCCTCCCCTAAGACTTCCTCTAAACACCCAGTCATTATTTATTTTTGTTTGTTTAAAGATTGTATTTATTTATTTTTAGAGAGAAGGATAGGGAAAAAAGAGAGGGAGAGAAACATCGATGTGTGGGAGAAATATAGATACGTTGCCTCTCGCACACCCGTAACTAGAGACCCGGCCTGCAACCCAGGCATGTGCCTTAACGGGAATAAAACTGGCAACCTTTTGGTTCACAGGCCAACACTCAATCCACTGAGCCACACCAGCCAAGGCCGTTTGTTTGTTTTTATTGAATTGAAGCATTATAGAATTGTACACCTGACACCTATATAATTTTATTAACTCCCAGCCTTTAAAACCCTCAAGACTAAGGACCCACTGCATGCTCTCCGACCAGAGAGTATGCCCACGCCTTTCCCTTCCTCCTCTTCTTCCCTCCAGGTGCTTTTCCTCTGCCTTTCTCACAAGTTCCAAGGGCCCTTCTTCTGCCTCTGTAACTTGTTTCCTGAGCCTGCACAACTCAGCTGACTCACTTTACCACGTCTGTAACTTTCTAAGTAAACTTTCTCTTATAATTTGAGTTCCTGGCTCTGAATTATTTCTTTGCCAAATTCAAGAACCAAGATCCAACTTTGCCAGTAAGATCTGGTGCTACTTCATTGCCAACATCATCAGTAACATTTGCAACATCTGAAGAGTAGGTACCTCCTTACGCCTCTTTAAAATTTACCCTGAGCATCTCATTCTCCTCATCCCTAAGTCCCAAACCTGTCAGGGGAAACAAGAAGGAACGAATGAGTGAATGAATAAATGAGCAAGCCAACCCACCATGGCACACCATCCTCATAGAACTGTTATAAGGGTCAAGAGAGCCTGTGGATCTAAAAGCACTCTTCCAACCTTGAAGCACTGCATAAAATTTGCAGGGGTCTATGACTGGCAATCCTAAAAATAATGCATTTCTGCCCTGGCTGGTGTGGCTCAGTGGATTAAGTGCCAGTCTGTGAACTAGAGGGTCACTGGTTTGATTCTCAGTCAGGGTACATGCCTGGGTTGCAGGCTGGGTCCCAAGTAAGGGGTGCTCGAGAGGCAACCACACATTGATGTTTTTCTCCCTCTCTCTAAAACTAAAATAAAAAATCTTTAAAAATAATGCATTTCTTCTTTTCATTTTTTGGTATAAAATTAATGGTGATTCACTAAAGGAAACTTGGGGAATGCAGGCGAAACATAATAAAACAAGTCACACAGTATCCTATTAGGGTACTTCCCTTCTCAACCACCCCCCATCCCCCCCACACACGTACACACAGGTGTGGTTCTGGATGCAGTTGTCACCAGGCTGTAAGACTTTGCAGCCTGATCTTATTTATTAACTTTATACCATAAGCATTTTCCCAGTTGCTATAAGCTCTTTATAAATGGCTTTTTTTTGAATGGTTACAAGTATTCTGCTGAGTTTACTGAAGTGAGAAAGGCATTTTATTTAACTAGGAATAAAATAATCACACTTCAGTTCTAGGGTTTCAGAAATCACAGAGCAAGAATCTACATAAACATCAAGTCATTCATTCATTCATTCATTCGACACAAGATGATTGGGCACTACTGTGCTCTGGGCCTGTGACAAGCTCTAGAGACCCTGTGGTGAGTAAACCAGAAGCCCATGGAGCTTTTCTATTTGAAAAATACAAACATAAGCGAGTGAGGAAGGGGCCAAGAGATGAAGCCCAGGAGAACATAACTGAGGGCTTCGATGCTGGGCTAGGGGTTTGGACTTGGCCCTAAGAGCCATGGGCACAGTGCTAGACCTCAGGGCCAGGAGGGACAGAATCATGTTGCACAACCCCCTTCCTCTGAAGGAGTGGGGAAGGATGTGACAGTTTCCTGCAGAGAGAAAGCCTCCAGGAGAGTGCCCTGTTAGGATGGAAAGTTCCTTGAGTTGCAACTTTTAGTCACTGGAAACCCCAGGACAGTTTCCAGGACAGTAGGAAGTGATGTCAGCAGGGTCAGGGGCTGCTTCTGAAAGCAGAGAGAAAACAGCAGAGAGAAGCTGTGTTCACGCCTCCCACTTTTGGAGGCAGCATAATGTGTCCCAAGAAAACCAGAAGCACAGGGCTGCCCCCGAACGCCATGGCTGTGGGAACTCAGCCACGGCCCTTAGCCTCTGTGGGTTGCGTTTCCTCCCAGGCAATGCAGGAGAAATAAGAACTAAACTCTAAGTGCCTGTAGTTTGGACATCCTAGCTCCCTGAAAATGATGTATCTTAAGGTATTGACCTAGTAACATCTAACTACACCTGTGAAATGAGGTCCAAACAAGATGGGGATCTCAGGGGGATGAGGCACTGCCGAGGGCCCTGTTACATACACCTCTTTTCTCCACACACACAGGTAATAGAACATTTGGAAAATGGGAGAAAATCAAAGTCCCCATGACATCCCACCTGGGAGATACCAAGAAAAGCACTGCTCATACTTTTGCTTCTAATCTTCCAGATTTTGCCCTGGCTGGTGTGGCTCAGTGGATTAAGCACCAGCCATCGAACCAAAGGGTCACTGGTTCAATTCCCAGTCAGGGCCCATGCCTGGGTTGTGGTCCAGGTCCCCAGTGGGAAGTGTACAAGAGGCAACCACACATTGATGTTTCTCTCCCTCTTTTCCTCCCTCCCTTCCCCGCTCTAAAAATAAATAAAATCTCTAAAAAAATTATTTTAATCTTCCAGATTTTTCTATAAATATAAAAATACATGCTTATGTCAGCAGGACAGTTTCAATGATGGTCTAGGCCCAGACTTTGGATTCGGAGGCCTGGGTTCTAATACTATCTCTGCTACTTACTTGCTGTGTGCTTGGGAAGGCCCTTCACCTCGCCCTGTGCCTCAGTTTCCTCATCTGCAAATGAGAATAATAGCAGTATCTGCCTCAGAGGTTGTTGAGAGGATTAGATTACTTATATGTATAGAAGCACTTGGAATAGGGGTTGGCACGTGGTAAATGAGATATGAATGTTAGCTGTAATTACTAAACCATCTACACTCTTCAAAAAACCTGTTTTTATCCCCTCTGGTTAACACCATGTGGAAACAATTCCTCCAGGTGTGAGTTCCTGAATCCTTCAGGAGGTCACCTGATGCAGTAGAAAAGCTTGCCCTTCTTCAAAGTGCTCTGGAGCAGACCTGACACAGCCTCCTGAATTGACCCGCCCTAGGGTCAAATGCCCCTTGTCTGACTGAGAGAAGGGGAAAGCACTAAGGACAGTCCCCACCACCGTGTCCCCTAAGCCTCTCAGCCTTTCATCTGCATTTTACAGGTGAGGAGAGTCACTTGCCTGAAGTCACACAGCTGGGCAAGGACAAAGCAGGGCTCTGCACAAAGACTGGTACATGCACGAGTGAGCGAGATGAGGAGCGCTCCCAAAATGGAACGCCTGTCCCTGGGTCCCTCCAAATATACCCGGGGTGGGTGAAGCTCTAAGAAGCCTGCTTTTCCCCAAGGGCAAAAATGGATGCAGCTGCAATAAAAGGGAAATGACCTGGAGGCAGCTATGTTATCTGTCAAAAACTCTCAGATTCAAAGATTGTGCATATCTGTGGCTGTGTGGTTCTGAGTCACTTTAAGGATGTTCCCAACCCCATTCCCCAGGACTTCAATCTGCCCTAAGGGGCTAAAATGATTGCAGAAGCCAATATTCGCTAGGACTGGAAGGACAATCGGAGTCACTGGTTCTGCTGAAGAGGAAATCAGAGAGTGTGGTGACTTGGCAAGGACCAGCTAACTGGGGGCACAACTGGCTCCCAGCCCAGTGACCCCCGATCAACACAGAGAGCTGGCTGACCATGGGCTCAAAGCCATCTCTATGGGGCGAGTAGTGGACATGCCCCACATCCTCACCAGTCATACAACCTCCAGCTTGTCATACGTTCAAGTGGTCACTGATATCTGCCCTCGGCCAGGGGCTGTCCCAGGCTCTGGGAATAGAGGAGTGAAGTGGATGGGTGAGGTTCCTGCCTTCATGGCGCTGACATTCTCTGGGAAGAGACCAGCCAAACGTGGAACAAGGTAATGTAAAAGCTGTTAAGTGGAATGAAGGAAATAAAACATGGATATGGGGTTGAGAATAATGGGGCAGGCCTCTTGAACAAAGTGACACAGGAACTGAGACCTAAAGGGCTATGCCCACACCAAAGGTGCCGGTGTCCTAGACCCCAAAATCTGTGAATATGGCATCTTACATGACAAAAGGGAATTTGTCGGTGGAATTAGGTTAGGGCAGGGGTGTCAAACTCATTTTTACCGGGGGCCATATCGGCCTCGTGGTTGCCTTCAAAGGGCTGAATGTAATTTCAACTCCTTAACAGTTAAGGAGTAGTTACATTTATACAGTCCTAGAATTATTTCGGCCCTTTGAAGGCAACCGAGATGCTGATGTGGCCCCCGGTGAAAATGAGTTTGACACCCCTGGGTTAGGGTTTTAAAATGAGATTATCCTGCATTATCTGTGTGGGCCCAGTGTCATCACAATGGTCCTTCTAAGAGGAAAGCAGGAGTGTCAGCTTCAGAGAAGATATGATGACAAGAGCAGAGGTCAGAGAGAGAAATCTGACAATGTTCTGCTGTTGGCTTTGAAGGAAGGGGCTGCGAGCCAGGGGATATAGGCGGCCTCTAGAAGCTGTAAAGGCAAAGAAATGAATCTCCTCCCCCAGGGCCTCCAGAAAGAATGCAGCTCTGTTGACCCCTTGATTCTAGGACTTCTGACCTCCAGAATTATAACAGAATACATCTGTGCTGTTCTTCAGCCACTAAATTTATGGTAATTTATTACAGCAGCAAGAGGAAACAAGTACAGACTAGAAAGCCAGTCTTGGGGAGCACAGGAAGAAGACCATCTCAGGCAGAGGAAAGAGCAAGTGCAAAGGCCCTGAGTCTGAACCAAGGAGGCCAGTGTGGCTGGAGCAGGGTGAGCAAGAGGGCAAGCGAGGACAGGAGGTCAGAATCAGCACGGTCAGATTGCATCAGATCGGGCAGGCCTGGTGAGGAGTTTGGATTACATCCTAAACCACAATGGAAAGCCTCTTAGGACTTTGAGCAATTCTAGTGTCTCCAGGGCCTAAAACGTTGGAGGTATTCCCCAAAGAGGATGTTCAAAAGGCCAGTACGCACATAAAAGATGCTCAACATCATTAGTCATTAGGGATATACAAATGAGAACCACAAGACACCCTGTCACATCTGCTCCAACAGCTAGAACCAAAAGGATAGACAATAACAAGTGTTGGTGAATATGCAGAGAAAGGAACCCTCATACACTGCGAAACTGAACCTCAAACACTTTGGCAAACAGTCTGGTAGTTCCTCAAAATGTTAAATAGAGAGTAACCCTATGATTCAGTAATTCCACTCCCAAGATGTACACCCAAGGGAAATGAAAACATATGTCCACACGAAAACTTGCGTATGAATGTGCACCAGAGCATCGTCTACAACAGCCAAAAAGAGAAAAGATCCCAAATGTCCATCAACTGATAAAATGCAGTATGTCCATACCATGGAATATTATTCAGTAATAAAAAGAAATTAAGCACTGATTATGCTATAATGGGATGAACCTTGAAAACATGCTAAATCAAAGTCAGTTGCAAAGAACCACATATTGTCCTGGCCAGTGTGGCTCAGTGGATTGAGTGCAGCCTGAGAACCAAAGGGTCACCAGTTCAATTCCCAGTCAGGGCACATGCCTGGGTTGCAGGCCAGGCCCCTAGTATGGGGTGAGCGAGAGGCAACCACACATTGATGCTTCTCTCCCTCTCTTTCTCTCTCCCTTGCCCTCTCTCTAAAAATAAATAAATAAAATCTTTTTAAAAAGAACCACATATTGTATGATTGTATTTATATAAAATATCCAGATTACGCAATACCTAAAGCAGAGGAAAATGAGAGGTGTGTATGGGAATGTGGGGGTGACAGTTAAGGGGTACGGGATTTCTATTGAGGGTAATTAAAATGTTCTAACAGTGATTGTGAAGAGGAATGTACAACCCTGCATATACTAACTGCCACTGGATTGTACACTTTAAATAGGTAAATTGTATGGTATGTGAATTATATCTCAATACAGCTGTTTAAAAAAATTCATAAGTGTGCCTTCTAAATCAATTTCCTAGTAGTTGTTCTGGCATTCACAGTTAAGGCCAACAGGAAAAAAAAACTAGAGGGAGCCTCTGACACAAAGTTTGCCCACTGCCCAGGAAACATTCAAAGTAGTTAAATCACAGATCACCCCAGCAAAGGAACGCAGTGTAATCTAGAAAATCAGGTAGCAATCCGCCTTCTCAGAGGGGCCCTGACAAGCTACCACTGACTGTCTCCAGGGAGAGGAACAGGGAGGCTGAGGACCAGGGAAGGACAAGACACTTACCTTCCTCCATCACAGGTTTATTATTTACATCACTTAGCCTAGTGCATTTGTTACTCTCATCCATCAAAAATAATTAATAAAAACACACTGAAAATAAATCCATGTTGCTAAAGAATATTGCTTGGCATGAAGAAATAACTGTGATATAATTTAAGTGAAAGAGCAGGCTATTAGAATGTTCAAAATTATATGATTTTTGAAGAATGTCCACACATAAATAAATATGTTTTTTAAGAAAGGCTAAAAGGCTCAAACACACAGTACTCTGGTGGAAAATGGTAAGAAGCAAACAAATGTTAGCTACTATTGTTGGTTTCTTTTGTTTTGTTTTTAAATCCTCATCCAAAGATATGTTCATTGATTTTTGAAAGAGAAGAAAGGGGAGAGAGAGAGAGAGAGAGAGAGAGAGAGAGAAACATTGATGTGGGAGAGAAACATTGATCGGTTGCCTGCCAAACACACCCTGACCAGGGATCAAACCTGCAACCTAGATATGTGCCCTGACCAGGAATCAAACCCATGACCTTTTGGTGTACTGGACAACACTCCAACCAACTCAGCCACCCAGCCAGGGCTGTTGTTTTTAAAATTATTATCGGTGTGGGGAAAAGGCAGAAAACTGTACTTGAACGACAATAAAAAATATTTTAAAAGATAATAAAATAAAATAAGTATTGGTATCCAATATTAAAAATGGTTATCCCTTAATGGTGGAATTTGAGCTTTGTTCGGTTGTTTCCCACAGTATTTTGCAATAAGCATTTATTACTTTTGTTACTGGCTTAAAACAGAGTTTCTGAACCTCAGCATTATTGATAGTTTGGGCTGGATAATTCTTCATGGCTGGGGCTGTCCTGGGCACTACGGGATACACAGCAACATTCCTGGCCTCTGCCCACTGCTTCTCCCAAGTTGGACAACCAAAAATGTCTCCAGACATTGGCAAATGTTCCCTAGGCGGCAAAAATCACCCCTGGTTGAGAACCACTAGGTTAAAATAGATGTTATTTGCTCAGACTGATTAATAACACACACATGTTCATTTCTCTCAACTGTGTGTGTGTGTGTGTGTATGTGTATAATGTGGTGTATGTTATCTAAATTTTAAAGAAAGGATAGATAATTATTTAAAAAATAAAGTGACATGAGTGACACTGACTTAAAACATAAAACAGCCCTGACTAGTGTAGCTCAGTGGATTGAGCACCAGGCTGTGAACTGAAAGGTAGCTGGTTGCTGGTTCAATTCCCAGTCAGGGCACATGCCTGGGTTTAGGGTCAGGTCCCCAGTAGGGGGTACACAAGAGGCAGCCAATCACACAATCATTGTTTCTCTCTCCTTTTCTCCCTCCCTTCCCTCTCTCTAAAAGTAAATAAATAAAATCTTTTTAAAAAACTAAGAATGATTATTGTTAATATTTTTAATTGATTTGAGAGCAAGAGAGAGGAATGGAAAGATTGCATTGTTGTTCCACTTATTTATGCATTCATTGTTTTTTTTTCTTGTATGTGCCCTGACTGGAGATCGAACCCACAATCTTAGCATATCAAAATAATGCTCTAATCAACTAAGTCAGTCGGCCAAAGCCAAAGATGATTACTGTTATACTTCCTTATTACTTACAAGATTTTCTGACACTTAAGTGTCAGGTGCTTTTTATACAACTTTCAGTTCTCACAACACTCTCCATTTTACAGAATGAAAGGTTGAGGCTCAGAAAGGTTAAGGAACTCACTCACAATCACCAGCTGGGAGGTGGTGGCCTGGAATGCAGACCTCTGCTTGGGAACCTGAGGATCACAGGCACAGCTTCCCCCTAGACACCTAGCACTCTCAGCAATCATCAGGCACAAACAAAACACACCAAGGAGTTACAAAATCCTGGGGGAGCCAGACCCTGGATTCAAATACCATTCCATCACTTAACCAAGCTATGCCCCCAGGCAAGTGACTCTACCTTTCTAAATCCGTTTCTGCCTCCATAAAACAGGGTAAGAGAAATATGAAATATGCACTTTATAGGCGGAGACTAAATGAGATAATGCCTGTCAAGTGCTTACATCAGGGTCCCGCACACTGATAGCTTTCATTAAGTGCTCATTGCTATTATTATCAGCTTTACTGTTAACAGCACAGTCAAGCCAGTCACTACTTAGCTACAGAGTGACAGCAGAAATCTTCCAAGATCACAAAATGCCTTCCAGACGATCGCACTAGGGTCCATAGAGGGGGCAGTGACCTGCCTGCGGGCACACAGCGAGGCCTGGGTCCAGATGACAGCAAACAGAGCCCCCCGGATCAGGACCCACTTACAGAGGGAGGCTAGGAGGGGGCTTGGAGGCCCCCGGCGGGGGCGCTAGGGAACCCACTCACCAAAATGCATCCAGTCCCAGTCGCTGAGTGTGTCTATGTTGCGGCACAAGTCATCCAGCACCCACGAGGGCAGCTGGTAGATGTAGCAGGACATGGCGGGACTGCGAGGGCCCGCGGGGAAGCTCCCGGGAGACTGAACCACACGCAGTGGGGAGAGTCCACTTCTCTATCCCCGCACTGGCCCTTCCCACCCGGCCGCCTCCCCTCCCGGGGAAGTGGGCGGGGCCGGCGCTGGGCACCACTGCCATCCAGCGGCGGCAACAAGGGGCGCTACTTCTGGTCGGCTAGACCAGAGCAGCTGTGAAACCAAATGGTCAGAGCTGGGAAAGGAAACTGAGGCCCAGAATGGAGAGGAGACACGGTTAAGGCCATCCGGGAATTCCGTGGCAGTCCTAGGAGGACTTCCAACTCCATTTCCAGTGCTTTTGGCGCTCTGCCACATATAATTCATTCAACAAATATTCTATTAATTACCTCCCATTCTACAGATAAGGAAACTGAGTCTCAAGTCAATAGTAATTCGGTCAAGCAAAATTGGTCAAGTGACACAGAATTTAACCCAAATATGACTCCAAAGGAAGTATTCTTTTGGCTCTGTTACATTGTTCCAGCACAAAAATTTTCCCATGACCCCACACAGTTCATTTCTTCCCTAATTTGCTATTTCCAAGGCCAACACCCTCTCTACCAGTTAGAAACAGTTATTGAGACCAAATACAATTAGTTGCATAGTTATGTCATTTTGACCAGCTCACATTAAATTTCCTTGAAATGACAGTCAGTGATTTGCAATCCCAATGCACATCAGAAAGAGATTTTTTTAATGTTTAAATATGTTTATTGATTTTAGAGAGAGAGGAAGGGAGAGAGAGAAATATCTACATGAGAGAGAAACATTGATCGGCTGCCTTCCATATGCGCCTCAGCGCGTAATCAAACCCACACCCCAGATATGTGCCCCAATCAGGAATCCAACCCCCAAGCCTCTGGTGCACAGGATGACCCTCCAACCAAGTGAGCCACACCAGCCAGGGCCATCTAGGGAAATTTTAAAAAATTATACACGCCCACCCTAACATCCAGAGATCCACACGCAATTGTTCTGGGTGGGGTTCAGGCACATGCATTTTAAAAAGCTTCCAGGTAGTCCTGGCTGGCTACCTGGCAGGCTGCGTCCCCAGTGGTGGGGGTGCAAGAGGCAACCACACATTGATGTTTCTCTCCCTCTTTTTCTCCCTCCCTTCCCCTTTCTCTAAAAATAAATCTTTTTTAAAAAGATTTTATTTATTTATTTTTAGAGAAAGGGGAAAGAGAGGGAGAGGATGAGAAACATCAATATGTGGTTGTACCTTGTGTGTCCCCTACTGGGGACCCAGTCCACAACCCAGGCATGTGCCCTGGTTGGAAATTGAACCATCAATCCTTTGGTTTGCAGACCAGCACTCAGTCCACTGAGCCACACCAGCCAGGGCTAAATAAATAAAATCCTTAAAAAGCTTCCAGGTAAATCTAATTATGTGCTGGCAGAGTTGAGAAACAATGTTAATCAGGAAATTGGGGCATGCAGATAGATTGATGAAGAGGAAATAATGATAAAGCTTCTCTGTGAACTTCATACATACTTTTTCTTTTCTTTTTTTTTTAAGATTTTATTTATTTTTTAGACAGAGGAGAAAGGAGACAAAAAAGGGAGAGAGACATCGATGTGATTGGCTGACTCTCAGAGGCCCCTTAATGGGGGACCTGGCCTGCACCCTGACCATGTGCCCTGACCAGGCTTCAGACCAGTGACCTTTCCATTCCCAGTATTCCAGCACTCAACCGCTGAGCCATGCCAGCCAGCACTATTTTTTCCTTTTCCAATAAAAAGATCTTTATTGGTTTTGCTGAGAGTACATGACCATTGTCCAAAAAGGGAAATGGAGTAAATTAAGAAATAAACCCACCCTTGTTTTTCTTCCTCTTGTGTAGGGAAAAACCCACTTTTCTCTCTTCTCCTGTTGGGGAGGGACATTCCCACCCCTCTACCCTTCTTTAGTTCTTATGGCTGCTCTAGTAATAATAAAATTGACATAAGCTAGGTTAACAGGAGAAAAACCCATTTAATATGCACATGGGAGAATCACAGTATGATGCTCAGTTTATATAATGAGGCTCAAAAAATGATCAAACTGGTTACATTTTATATTATTTGGACAAAGAAATAACTATGTGAAAAATGGACAGAACAAAAAAAAAAGGTCAGTGCTAAAGAGGAATCTGAGCAAGTTTTGTGTACTCTTTTAAGAATGGCACCATAACTTCAAGGCCACTGTAATCAAAACAGTCTGGTATTGGCATAAGAACAGACACATAGACCAATAGAACAAAATAGAGAGCCCAGAAATAAACCCATGTCTCTATGGTCAATTAATACTTGACAAAGGGGGCACCAGCATACAATGGAGTAAAAATAGCCTCTTCAATAAATCATGTGGGGAGAAGTGGGCTGGTACATGCAAAAACAATGAAACTGGACCACCAACTTACACCATACACCAGAATAAACTCAAAATGGATAAAATACTTAAACATAAGCCGTGACACCATAAAAATCCTAGTGGAGAAACATAGGCAGTAAACTTTCAGATATCTCATGTAGCAACATTTTTGCCAACGTATCTCCTAGGGCAAGGGAAATAAAGGGAAAAAAATAAACACATGGGACTACATCAAGTTAAAAAGCTTCTGCACGGCTAAAGAAACCACCATCAAAATGAAAAGGGAACCAACCATATGTAAGAACATACTTTCCAGTGATACAGCAGACAAGGGTTTAATATACAAAATATATAAAGAACTCATAGGACTCAACACCAGGAAGACAAAGAATCCAATTAAAAAATGGGCAAAGGACCTGAATAGACACTTCTCCAAGAAGGACAGACAGAGGGCCCAGAGACATATGAAAAGATGCTCAATATCACTAGCCGTCAGAGAGATGCAAATTAAAACCACAATGAGATATCACCTCACACCTGTCAAAATGGCTATTGTTAATAAGTTGACAAACAGCAAGTGCTGTCGAGGATGCAGAGAAAAGAGAAAACTAGTGCACTGTTGATGGGAATGCAGACTGTGGAAAACAGTATGGGATTTCCTCAAAATTAAAAGTGGATCTGCCTTTTGACCCAGCGATTCCACTGCTAGGGATACATACTAAGAATCACAAAACACCAATTCAAAAGAACTTTTTCACCCCTATGTTCATAGCAGCACTATTTACAATAGCCAAGATTTGGAAACAGCCCAAGTGCCCATCAGTAAATGAGTGGATCAAAAAACTGTGGTACATTTACACAATGGAATACTACACAGCAGTAAAAAAGAAGGAGCCTTTTGTGACAGCATGACTGGAACTGAAAACTATTATGCTAAGTGAAGTAAGTCAGTTGGTGAAAGACAAATATTATATGATCTCACTTATAAGAGGATCTAATGAACAAAATAAACTAATGAAAAAAATAGAACCAGAGGAATGGAATCAGGCAATAGACTGACAGCTGTAAGAGGAGAGTGGGATTATTGCGACTAACTGAAAGAAGGTGAAGAGATTAGTCAAAGAACTTACATGAAGGGCCCATGGATATGGACAATGGTGTGGGGACTGACTATGGAAGTTGGGAGTGGGCTGGGTGGTGGGGGGTAAAGGGAGAAAAATGAGACATCTGTAATAGCATAAAAAATAAAACATCGAAAATGAAAAAAAAGAATATAAAGAAAGAAATTTAAATAAATAAATAAATACAGATCCTTGGGCCCCAGCACAGACTCACTGAATCAGATTCTGAGGATAAAGGGCCTGGAATCTGAATTTGCAATAAGCTCTGCAAACCTGAATCCATAAAGTTTGAGAACCACTGGACTAGACAGCCCCTGAGGTATCTTCCCCAAAGCGGGGGGGAGGGAAGAATAGCACCATACTATTTTATTTCAACTCTCTAACAAGAGAAAGAGGTGAGAACTTCTGATGCTGACTTCAGGTCAAGATAGAGGTGTAGGTAGACACACTTCACCTCCTTACACAACCATAAGAAGAATTACAACTAACCTCCAAACAAATAACACCCAGAACTACCAGAAAATTGAACTGTGTGGAAGTACGAAAACCAAGGATGTAAGCCAAATTCATCCAGATGGGTAGGAGGGGTGGAGACTCAGAGTCAAGTCAGAGAGGCAAAGAGATGTGGTGTGGCACAGGAAGGTGGCAGCGGTGGAAAGAGTGGTCCCACATTCACGTGTGGTACATAAAAATAAGGAGAGATGTCTGGGGAGAAAGCAATCCCAGCCCCAGCCCCAGGCCAGACCGCACAGCCCAGGGTTCCAGCACCAGAAAGATAAAGCCCCATAACTTCTGGCCATAAAAACTAGTGGAAGGATTTGGAATAAACTGCCAGACCCTCTGGAGAGTCAGTTTAAAGGACCCCTATGGACTTAGAATGTACACAAACCCACTCACTCTGGCATTCACCACCAGGGCAACAGCAGAGCCACAGCAGAGCCACCCACACAGAGCCACAAAGTGGTGAGGCAGGTTGCCCCTCCCTGGCAAATACCTAAGGCTCCACCCCATACAACTTAACAGGTGCCCTAAGACAGGGAATCAAAGCAGCTCTACCTAATACACAGAAACAAACATAGCAAGGGTGTCAAATTGAGGAGACAAACAAATATGACTCAAATGAAAGAACAGAACAAAACCCCAGAAAAAGAATTAAATCAAACAGAGATAGCCAATCTATTAGATGCAGAGTTCAAAACACTGGTGATCAGGATGCTCAGAGAACTCACTGAGTATGGCAACAACATGAAAGAAGAAATGAAAGTTACAGTAAGTGAAATAAAGAAAATCTACACAGAACCAACAGTGAAGAGAAGGAAGCCAGGATTCAAACCAATGATTTGGAACATAAGAAAGAAATAAACAGTCAACCAGAACAGAAAGAAGAAACAAGAATTCAAAAAAACAAGGAAAGTATAAGAAGACTTTGGGATATCTCCAAAAGTGCCAACATCCAAATCATAGGGGTTCCAGAAGAAGAAAAGGAAGAGTAAGAAATTGGAAACTTATTTGAAAAAATAACAAAAGAAAACTTCCCTCATTTGATGAAAGAAATAGACATACAAGTCCAGGAAGCACTGAGAGTCCCAAACAAGTTGGACCCAAAGAGGACCACACCAAGACATCATAATTAAAATGCCAAAGGTCAAAGATAAAGAGAGGATCTTAAAAGCAGCAAGAGAAAAGCAGATAGTTACCTATGAAGAAGTTCCCATAAGACTATAAGCTGATTTCTGAAAAGAAACTTTGCAGGCAAGCAGGGACTGGCTAGAAGTATTCAAAGTGATGAAATGCAAGGACCTACAACCTAGACTGCTGTAATCAGCAAAGCTATCATTTAGAACAGAAGGGCAGATAAGGTGGTTCCCAGACAAAGTAAAACTAAAGGAGTTCATGATCACCAAGCCATTATTACATGAAATGTTAAAGGGACTTATTTAAGAAAAAGAAGATCTTTTCTTCTTTTGAAAACTATGAACATTAAGATGACAACAAACTCACAACTATCAACAATTGAATCTAAAAAATAAACAAATGAACTAACTAAACAAACAACCAGAACAGGAACAGAATCATAGATATGGAGATTATTTGGAGGGTTATCAGCTGGGAGGGGTAAGGGGAAGAATGGGGGGAAAGTTGCAGGGATTAAGCATAATTTGTAGGTACAAAATAGACAGGGGGTGTTAATAATAGTACAGGAAATGGAGAAGCAAAAGAACTTTTATGTACAACCCATGGACATGAACTAAGGGGGAGATTGCTGGAGGGAAGGAGGTACCAGGTGGAGGGAGGCAAAGAGGGAAAAATTGGGACAAATGTAATTGTATAATCAACAAAATATACTTAAAAAAAACTTCTGATGCTGAACCATGCAAATAATAATACAGGAACAGATAAAATATTAGCAACAAAAACACAGTCATTTAAATGTACCTCAGACTTCACAGCAGTACTAGCAAGTATTTCTGGCCAATTGCTTCCAACAACAGGTGTCTGAATGAACCCCCCCGCATCCTAACAAAAGAACCGCCACATTTTCTCCCTGACAGTTTACACCAAGTCCTTACACACCACACAGCTACAGTCACCAGACTTTTGTAAACCTCATTTTAAAATATGTAACAAGGTACTGTGCATGATCCCAACAAAAACAAAAAACCAAAAACGAGTGTGGTAGAAAAGTAAACTCCAATGTTTCCAATAAAGCATCAGGGAATCACTGCTGGCTGGGTCCATTATTTTAGCAGTTTAAAGAAGTTTTGATTTACATTATTCAGCAAACACAAAATTCAGAAACTTGAGCCTTCAAGTTAAAAGTTTAAAATCAAGCCCTTACTTTTTTTTGTAAATGTTTTATATAAAATATGAAATCAAATTCCACTTTATTTAAAAAACTGAGTATCTTTAACAGGAAAAAGTACATATGTTTGTATTGCTCTTTTTAAAAAGACATTTAATAACAAGACTTGAGAAGACTGGACTTAACCGCCCAGCCCCCACCCTGCCTCTGTCCACCTGGCTCAGAGACACTAAGGCAAAGGCTCCTGGAGAGGCACTTCCACCTGGCTGTGGGCTGCTGGCTCCAGGGCAGTACAATCCACTCTGGCAAGGTCCACAGAAAGGCTTCTCCCTCATGTTCACTGAGCCGTCCTGCATCCTGAAATAGACTGTCTCAGCCATATTGATGAATAGGCCTGTGTCCACCACACCTGGGGTCATTTTGATGGTTGGGATCACTTCACTCCATTTGTGCACAAGGTCAAACTCCCAGGCAGGATAAAACTCCCATTATCGTTCCAATACACCAAAGCTGCAGGTTCAATCCCTGGTCAGGGCACATACAAGAATCAACCACACCCCCAAACCTCTGATTCAGAGCTCTGCTCACTGGGACATAAGCCATGGAGATGACCTCAGTGGGGATTCTCTTGTGACATGATCCCCAAGGTTCTTTGAATCTTTCCTGAAATGAGCAATCACGATGAAGTGAGTGGAACAGCCCACCACAATCTTCAGGGTCAGGCAGCCTCCACCGCCCCTGATGAGACTGAGACCAGCATCTACGGCACTTTGTCAGCACCATCCATGGCGAGATCAGTCTCGGGGTGTCAACTCAGGTCACTGAGGGTTATGCCACAGTGCAGCAAGAGCTGACAGGCCTGGAAGGAAGTGGGAATACAGATGAGGTTCAGCTTCCCTTGCTTCACTCTTTCACAGCATGGAGAATTGTAGAATCACTTCCAATTCCCAGCACTTGGTTATTCCTCACATGACTCTCCACCATAGCGCGGCCTGCAAGCTTCTTGGCTCCTTGGCCTTGAATGTCATTTAGGGGCCGGAGACCCTGTTGGTGCTTGTTTGGCTCCCGCCACTGGGAATCCCAGACTGTCAGGTTTGTGTATTCATTAATGTGGAATTTAAACAAAGCAGTAAGTTAGAAAAGAGGCAATCAGAATGGATTATACTAATTTTTTGGCTCTGAGTTAATTTTTGTAATAAAGAGTGTCCTCCAGGTTCCAGAAGGACACCTTTCACAGGGGAGATTTGTCCTTATCAGCATGAAAGAACCGTGGGGGTTGAGAACAGAAATTTTGTTGACAACTGAGACATTCCCCCATCCTGCCCACCCCCGGTCCCATGAACAAGTTGGTGGAGAACAGAATAACTAGACATTTGAGAAATGAGGTTTGACTGTTTCCTGCTTTCAGGGAGTTTGAGAGGATCAAACACCCTTTGGCACCCACTGCCAGTCAAGTAACTTCAATTCAAAGTGATCAATACGCCACTGTGGCACATGTGGGATATTTGTCTTGAGCCCTGACACTCCTTTACACAGAACATTTCACTTTGACGCTTCTGGTATTCCCCCTACAAACAAGCTATTCTCTGTGACACCAGCTGGGTGTCATCGTACAATTTGACTCAATTCCAACACTGTCAACATGGAGATAACATCAGATCCCACATAGTAGGAGATCCCTACAAGGCTGTTCCCACCCCGCTTCGGCTGTCAATCACAAGGAGGAGGCCCCCAGGTTGCCCACAACTTCCATCTGCCTTGGCTACTTATTAGAGGTTCTCACAAGTCCCCTGCCCGGTATTCAGTTAATTTGCTAGAAAGGCTCACAAAATTTAGGGAAACACTTAAGTTTCCAAGTTTTTAAAAGGATGTAGGGTCCACCCTGACTGGTATGGATCAATGAGTTGGGAGTCCTCCTGCAAATTGAAAGGTAGCCTGTTGGATTCCCACTCAGGGCATATGCCTGGGTTGCGGGTTTAGTTCCCATTTGGGGGTGTGCAAGAGGCAACCGATTAATGTTTCTTTCTTGCATTAATGTTTCTCTCCTCTTTCTCCCTCCCTTCCCCTCTATCTAAAAATAAATAAATAGAAGTCTTTTTTTAAAAAGGACATAGGGTTCCTAGCACAGGAGCTTGTCACTATGGAGTTGGGGTGCATCATCTTCCTTATGTGAACTCAAGGGCTTCGCTGCTTGGGGTATTCTATTCAAGTACAAAACATAGTTATTGTAAGGTAGTTTTTACTTGCAGCGAAAGAGAGAGAGAGAGAGAGAGAAACAGGGTATCCATATCCAAAGCTCTGTCTCCTCAAAGGGAGGCTTAGTCATTGCTTATATACATTATTTGGCCAATTATAGGTTGATCCCTTCTTTGCAGCCAGCTAGACTTACTGCATTGGGTTCCTGTCAGACTCATCCTCTTTATAGCTGGTCTGCAAAACACTGGGCTACATTTCAATTTATCAAAAATACCATTTAGGAAGAATGGCCCAGACTTGGAATGCCTTGTCCTGTCTAACAGATGTGTTAGCCCATCTGGAAGCTCTCTGAACCCTGTGCTACCAGGATTTTTATGATGGCTTCCTCACATAGGCATAATCAACTATTATATTAATCCACATGCAGCCCCCTCCCTCCCTGGAGAAGTAGGGGGCTGGGCAGAGCTGGAAATCCCGAGCCTGTAAGTATGGCTTGGTCTTTGTGGTGACCAGCCCCCACCCAGGAGCCCATCAAGAGTCACCTCATTAGAACAAAAGATGCTCCTACTGCCGAGGGAGAGAAAAAACAAATGAACACCCTCCCATAGTCTCATCCCTGGGGGACCGCCATTATTAACAGTTTGCAGTATATACTTTCACTATACTATACTAACAGTTTGCAGTATATACTTTCTATAAAATACATGTTTTGCACATAAAAATTTTAAACTTTCTGCAGTCAGTAATAAATAGTTCTTCATGTCACCTACAGGAAGAACTTTTTAATAGTTTATTTAGGAGCACCATACTTTATTTGGTCAATCTCCCATCAATGTAAATTTGCTTCTAGTATTGGGTTCTGTCCCAGAGGGTTCTGCTTTGTTATCTGTAGGAGGGATAGAACAATCCTTACATCTATCAAGGAAAATCATAAACCAATATTTGGAAAACTGCTGCCCCAGGGCCACACCGGACCGCCCTCAAAATTCCCCTCACCCCCTGTAGTTGCTCCAGGACACATAGACTAGACCTGCTAGAGTAACCCTGAGCGTAGTTCCTATCTATGCTTCCGAGCACTGGGTAACTGCAGTGAGCATCCTCAGCACACTTGGGCTGGACCGAGGTAAATGGTCACCCTCCCACAGGTGAAGGATGTCGTCCCATGTCACTCCCTATCAGGCAAACGGCTGCTAAACTGTCCTTTGTCCAATTAACTTCCCTTCAATTTATCTGAAACTAAAATGGTTCCCTAGGATTTCCTCTGGTTTTTTTTCAGTAGTCTCAGTTCTCTTACTAACTAACATCTGTGGGGCCAGCCCCAGGCCTCTAAGACTCTTAGCTTCTTCCAACTGAAACAAAACAATCTTTCGTGTTTTCTACCTAAAGCCTAGGGAGAGAGTATATTGCTATTTGTATGTTAACCTGACAGATTATTTCCTGAGGTTTCATGTTCCAAATCCTGAAACAAGTTTTGTGGGACTTTGTCATACATTCATTGCTATTGCTCAATCCTTTTGATTATCACCTCAAGTGTATCTAATTTTTCTGTGCTCTGCCGATGAACTACTGGGTATGTGTGGTGAGGGTGGGGAGAGCCCCCATGCACATATTTTGTTAGGGCAGGGAGTTTAGGTGTGCCAACAGAAGGGGAACTAGTAAGCCCTGGCAGGATAGCTCAGTTGATTAGAGTGTCGTCTTGATACACCAAGGGTGGAGGTTCAATCCTAGGTCACAGCACATACAAGAATCAACCAATGGATGCATAGATAAGTGGAACAACAAAGCGATGTTTTTCTCTTCCTAAAAATCAATCAATAAATAAAAGAAAAAGGAAAGGAGAAATAGTGAAGGGCTATCAGGCAGCCCCGTGACGAGCACAGAGTGGGGCTGAGGTGCTCAGAATGCTAACACACAGCGACCTAGTGTGAAAGGACCTGGAAAGCTCACACTGGTATTCCTGTGTCAAGAGTGCAAAACATGGACACCTATTTCCTGTCCATAGTGCATGGATGCCTAGGCCACTGCCCTGTCCTTTTATCACCTTCTCAATATAAGCACTGGTGAAGGCCCTGCCAGTGTGGCTCAGTGGATTGGGTACCGGCCTGCGAACCAAAGGGTTACCAGTTCAATACCCAGTCAGGGCACATGTCTGGGTTGTGGGCTGGGTCTTCAGTAGGAGACATGTGAGAGGCAACCACACACTGATGTTTCTCTCCCTCTCTTCCTCCCTCCCTTCTCCTCTAAAAATAAACATAAAATCTTTAAAAAAAAAAAAAAAAGCACCGGTGAAGTATTAACCATTTATCCTTTTTGGTTGTTTTTTTAATAGACTTTATTCTTCAGAGCAGTTTGTATTTACAGCATAATTGAGAGGGAGGTACAGGGATTTATCATATGCTTCTTGCCCACACACATAGAGCCTCCCTCTTATCAACATCTGCCATCTGACTGGCACATTTCTCGTTAACTGATGAACCTGCGCAGACACATCATCATCACCCAAAGTCCATAGTTTACCTTCGAGTCCACTCTTGGTGTTGTACATCCTGTAGGCTTGGATGAATGTAAAATGTCATAGATCATGTATAGTATAGTATAGTATAGTATAGTATAGTATAGTATAGTATAATATAGTATAGAATGTGATACTACAGTAAGTTTCACTGCCCTGACAAATCCTATAATCTACCCACTCATTCCTCCCTTCCCCCGAACCCTGGTGACCACTGATGTTTTTACTCCATAATTTTGCACTTTCCAGAATATTGTATAGTTGGAACCATATTATGTGACCACATCAGATTGGCTTCTTTCGCTTAGTGGTAAGCATGCCTCCTCCATGTCTGTTCATGGTCGACAGCTTATTTCTCTTCAGTGCTGCAGAATCCACTGTCTGGGTGAACCACAGCCTATTAACCTTCACCTACTGAAGGACATCTTGGTGACTGCCAAGTTCTGTCAATTATGACAAAAGCTGTTATAAATATCCATGTGCAGGGTTTTAGACATTAAGTTTGGACTTCGTCTGAATAAATACCAAGAAGCACGATTGGTGGATTATATGGTGAGGGTATGTTTAGTTTTATAAGAAACTGTCAAACTGCCTTCCAAAAGGGCTGTACCATTCTGCATTCCCACCTGCAGTGAATGCGCGTTCCTGGTCCCTGCACCCTTGACAGCACTGGTGTTGTCAGTGTGAGATTTTGGCCTTCCTAATAGTGCCTTGTGGTACCGCATTATCTTAATTTCATTTCCCTGATGACATATGTGAAGCATCTTTTCACTTGCTTAGTTAACATCTGTGTATCTTCTTCAATAATGCATCTGTTAAGGATCATTGTGTTTTCATGTAGAAAAAAACTTTGTTCCAGTGTTAAGTATTTTCCATAATACTTTTCTGTAGCACTTAATTTTTTTTACAGTGATATTTCATAATTACAAGAAAAATAAAGTGAAAAGAAACGATAAAAAAATCCAGCATTGGAAAGAGAAGGGACTAAGAATGAAGTTAGCTGCTTGTGTCTGCTATCCTCCCCCCACCTTACACCTTTAAATAAACATGACTTTCACAACTCTCCTAGAGAGAAGAATCTGGTTAAAATTACACAACACACCCTCCCTATTTCCTTTACTCAGCACCATTTAATGTATTACAGAAGAGCTTTTTAAATGTCAACATAGGAAACTGGCCCTGGCTGCTGTGGCCCAGTGGACTGGGTGCTGACCTGTGAACCAAAAGGTCACCGGTTCAATTCCCAGTCAGGACACTTGCCTGCATTGCAGGCCAGCGTCCCAGTACAAGGCGTGTGAGAAGCAACTGATGGATGCTTCACACAACGATGTTTCTCTCCCTCTCTTACCCTCTGTCTATAAATAAATTAAAAGTCTAAAAACGAAAAAAATAGGAAACAGCATAGTTTTTTAATATATTTAATACCTTCATAAGACTGAAGTGAAAAACGTATTATCATGCTACAGGTTTTCAATCTTCCTTGGACAACACAAAAACAGTGCTCAAACTGCATGTTTTAACAAGAGGAACATGAAATCTCATTTTGACACAAAGACAGATTAAAAATAAAGTAAAACCAACACTGAACTAATCCAGCACCAGCAGACTTCATAAGCCCCAGCCCACCCCACTCTGGAACTCGGACAGCTGCCTCCTGTACCAGCGTTTCTTTTTCCCTGCCCAACTATTTAGTTTAGACAGTTTAGACAAAAAAATTTAGACAGTTAGAGGTATACCACTGAATGAGTACTACAACATGCTTTAAAACAAGAAAGAGCCAACCAATTTGCTGACTGTGGAGAGGGGAACCAGACTGGGTGAAACGTAAGGCAGTAACGAGACAACCGTGGGGCACTGGTTCGTGAGCCCGAAGGTTAGCACGAGGGGCCAAAGATGCCAAGAAATATCCCAACATTATTCACAAAAGAAAGATTATGCTAATGTTTAAGGAGAGCTGATAAAGATGCCATGAGAAGATATTTAAGTTACAAAGTTAAATAGAATACAAAACTGTATGTACAGTATAACCTCAACTCTGTCAAAACAAACCAACCAGAAGTAACCCTAAAAAGGGTTGAAAATTCAAAATGTTAGGTTAGTGATCGTGTTTAGTTAGTGTATTTACAGTGATCTTTTTCTTCCTTTTACTTTTCTGTCCTTTGCAACATTTACTCTACTGAATATTTTTATAACTTACCAAAAAGAAAGCCTGACAGAAGTACTGAATGGATTTAAGCCTGGCATATAAGACAGTGTCTGCACATCTATGAAGCTGTGAAACAGCCCGGGCTGCTCTCTGACTCCACAGTGCGTGAGCAGGAACTTCCCAGAGCTTACAGTGGGACTCAGCCTCTCCTCCAGCCAGGGGCAAAGTGCCACCAAATCCTGCCTGCTGAAAAATGCTGAACCAAACAGAATGCCGTGGATTTACAAAAAGAAACAGAAATAGCCACACGGCGAAAACCTACTTACAGTACAGTAGTCTTTCCTTCATACTAGAGTTAAACACGAGGACAGCTATTTTCTCCTATCTTCTGTGCAGATGTCAAGTTTCAAAAAAGCTATCATCACAGTTAACAGTAAGAACCTAACCCTGGTTTAGAAACAAAAGTAAAACAGCACTGTAACAACAGGGAACGGAGAAAAATATGAATATTAGAAAATTACAGAAAGTACTTTACATAAAAATGATCCCCCCCCTTTTTCAAATAAGTCGATTTCAGAATGTTTAATGTTTACGAAGGAAATGCAAGTGAACATATTGGCACAAATACCCCAGGTATGGCTCAGCTTCGTTCTCATTTCACAGAGTGCCTTCCACAAACATTTGTAGAGTGACAAGTCACGATTTTGCTACTGAGTGCCACACACTGTGCTTGGACTCGCGTGTCTTCCGGCCGAGCAGAGAGTATGAGGGTGCCCTGGGGGCCGTGGCACAAAGCACAGAACGCCTCACGAAGCCTCGTGTCTTCTCTGGTCCCTCATATTTTAGTAGACGTGCTGCTGAAGCAAGCACAAAATGATTCTCTTGCAAACATTTATTTGCGTGCACGCTCTAAGGTCCCCCGTTTCCCACCCCCCTGAAAAATGGGCAAACCCTCCAACACTTCCTACCAAAGTATCCACTGCTTTGTTCATTCACCAAACACTGGTGAAGGCTCACAGTGTGAGAGGCACTGGGGTCTCAAAGAGGAGACAGGTTTGTCCCTGCCTCAAGGATGTCTCAGTCTTCTCAGGTGGGAGGCGGACACGTCACCAACCACAGTACAGCAATTAAAGCAGATGCCACTGCTCTCTTACAATCAAAGAATATGCTGCAATTCTCACTGAATTACTTACACAATGGTTCTTACACAGAAACTCTCCTGACTTACCAAGAAGCAAAAACACAAGTACTTTCCCTTTATACACAGTTCTAAAGAGGGCGGGCATTACGTTTTCTGATACTTGCCCCTAATCATCACAATACCTAGTGAAGTCAGTTAACTTTCTTTTAAGCAAGGAGCATTATTTTACTGCATGAGACACCTTGAAACCAAGAATAAGTGACCAGTCCTGTATCTAGATCAAGACTAGTCAGTTCCATCAAAAGCGAAGGCTCAGGAGGGCAAATTAAAATCTTCAGTCTCCTCAGCCATCCGCTGATTTTCAATGTGCTCCTGTGTCAGCCGCTCCAGGTCTTTTCTCACATTCGGGTGGTCTTCCAGATCTTCATAGAGTGACCTCGCAATGTCCAGTCTCCTGTAATCCTCAGGCTTGACTAGGCTTCGGACAACCTGAAGGCATCGCTCTTTTAGGGTATACACTGTAAGGGAAAATAAACGAATCTTCAGCAGCAAACTCAGGCAGGTCTTGAGACAGGGGATCAGCAAGAGCCTTTGCCAACCATGGCAATTACATTTACTACAGATGGACCTCACTTTGGGCAAAAAAAGTGAGGACGTCTGTTGTGGCGGATGTAACGTGATGGCCCCAATGGACATCTCAGGGTATTTGTCACCTTGTGTAATAGCTTCCCCTTGAAAGTGGGCCAGGTCTGTGATGCGCCTTAAGAACTGAATGTGGCTGAAGGGACAGTGTGGCAATTTTGGGTCTGAGCCTTAAGAAAGCCTGGCATCTTCGGCTCTTACCCTCTCAGAAGCACTGAGCTGCCCTGCAGGAGAGGCCCCACACAGAGGGACAGGCACTGAGACTACAAGGGAGAGAAGCCCAGCCCTCGGCCAACCTGCCAGGAGAAAACAGCCACACTGACGACCACCAATGAGCAGAATGAGCACCCAGCTGAGGAAGCCCGAACTGCAGGGTTATGAACAAATCAAGTGGTTATTGCTAGTTTTGGGGTAGTTGTCACAAAAGCAATACAGAACCAAAACGGTGTATAATTTGATTTTGGGGGAAATGAAATCTGATTTTACTCTCAGAACTTACTCTTCAAGGCGGGGGTGTCAAACTCATTTTTACCGGGTGCTACATCAGCCTCGCAGTTGCCTTCAAAGGATCAAAATAATGTTAGGACTGTAAAAATGTAACTACTCCTTAACTGGTAAGGAGTTGAAACTACATTCGGCCTTTGAAGGCTACCGAGAGGCTGATGTGGTAACTAGTAAAAATGAGTTTGACGTTCCTGCTTTAAGGGTACCCCACAAGGCAAAATTTATTGGTCAATTGTCATTTTCGTATACCCACTTCCTTAAAACAGGACCTTATACACATATTCGTTTGAACCTTATGAAGCTGCAGGTATTTAGTGGTATTTGTTTAACGCGTAAGAACATCAGTTTCTTAGAGTTCAACCTAGTAATTGCTTGAGGTTTTGTTTTTAACAATTTTTACCAATTTATTTGAACCAAACTGACAACAACTGCCAGGAACCAAAATCTCAATGGATTGAGATTGGCTCCCAAAATCACTTGAGTTTTAGACAAAGGGTATACTATGATGCTAATGTTCAATTCAGAGATTTTTTTGTAACCCATGTTGGAATTGTGAGTTTGACTGGGTTAAATAACATTAAAAGATACAATATTAGAAGCCATAAAGTAGCCATGATATATTGCCCTGGCTGGTGTGGCTCAGTGGACTGAGCGCCAGCCTGTTAACCAAAGGGTTGTAGGTTCTATTCCCAATCAGGACACATGACTGGGTGTGGACCTGGTCCCCAGTAGGGGGCGCATGAGAGGCAATCACACATTGATGTTTCCCTCCCATTCTCCCTCCCTTACCCTCTGTCTGAAAATAAAGAAATAAAATCTTAAAAATAAAAATAAAGTAGCCATGATATCTCAATCTCTGCACCTTGTTCTTCTCCTGAGACTCCAGGGCATAACTCTGCTCTAAGGCCAGGGAAACAAAATGCATTCATAATTCCACCATCAGTTATTTTAATATAGCCCAACTCTGACGGGCCCGCAGAGCTTTTGAGACACCATAACACCTCTGCTCAATACACAGCCTACAAATGTTACTTCCATTTTATCTGTGGTGGAGAATAGGACACAGAAAGGTCGAATACCTTGCCGAGCACCAAGCAAAAATCAGTTAAGGGCTTGGCTCCTGCAAGTGGCCTTTCTTCTTCTTATTGCAACAGCCTGGTCTTTTTGAAAAGATGGAACCTCAGTACCTGGTAGTGTGATGTTGGCAAAAATAGGCTGTCCATCCACATTGAGAGAGGGCACAAATAGTTCTGTTTGGTTAACCAGAAGCCCATCATCTGTCCCAGCATCTCGGAAGAGCCAAAGGTGACCTGTCAATACAAGCAGAGGCTGTTTAGTAGCCACACCCCTATTTCCTGCGTCTCCCTGCACTGACATTAAAATACCTGCCATTCTGCTTAACCTTCATACAAAGGCCTTCCATATTAGCTTGCTCAGTCCTCACAATAGGTTCATTTACACAGGAGAAAATAGGTCTGAAAAAGCCAAGTGACCTGCTCAGGCAACAGGACTAGTAAATAGAAGACCATGTACTTGAGGCTCCAAATCATACCCCTACCTTCTATTCTACCATGGAGAAAAGCAAAGCACATAAATTACAACTCACACCAACACTGCAAACTAAAAGAACAGAGGAGGTCACTGACTCCTCAAATCTGTGCTTCTCAAAAACAAGAAGATGCAAAAACATCTTGTGGTGAAAGAAGACAGAGAGGGTACGTTCTGCAGGAACAGATGAAACTAATCTATGATGTAAAAAATCAGAAGACTGGTTGCCTCTGGAAGGGAGGGGAATGAGTAGAAAGAAGGAAGAGGGTACTCCCTGGGGTGATGGAAATGTTCTAATCTGTAACTTTAATTAGGTGTTTACATTTGTCAAAACACATCAGACCCTAAGATCTGCATGTCATGTAAATTAACCTGAATTTAAGAAATAAATGCATCATATGCAAGAAGGAGAAGAATGGAAGGCTAACCCCCAGGCGATGATGCTGTTTAAGGAGGTGGAGGTGTCTCAGAATAAATATAGCAGGTGTACCTGGGGCATAAACCTACTTGACAATTTGGTGGTAAATTTTAAGAAATGTAAACTAGCAATTTTTTCATTGTGGTAAAATGCACGTAACATGAAATTGACCATTTACACCATTTTAAGTGTATAGTTCAGTGACATTAAGTACATTCACATAGTAATATTTTTAAAAAATTTTATATTAAATCAGGCACAGATAAATTCTGAAGAATACAAAATTTACACAATTTTCTAGTAAAGTAGAAGACTACAGAAATGTTGATCCCTGAAAGAACTGTGTTCTTCCTCATTAAATATTAGGGAAGTTTGGTGTGAAAGTTTAAGAGGCACTGAGTATACCATCCTCGAGGAAAAATGATCCATCAGGCTCCTTTCAGGATGGTTGTGAAATGTTTATTCATTTAAAAAAACATTTTATATTTCAATTACAGTTGACATTTACTATTATTTTATAATACTTTCAGTGTAAAAGCATAGTGGTTAGACATGTATATAATTTACAAAGTGATTCCCCCCATAAGTTTGATAGCCACCTGCACCACACAGTTATCACAATATTATTGACTATATTCCCTGTGCTGTGCTTTACATCCCTGTGACTATTTTGTAACTCCCAGTTTCTACTTTCTAATCCCTTCAAGCTTTTGTACCCAGCCCAGCTCACCTCCCTTCTGGCAACCATAAGTTTGTTCTCTGTATCTTTCAGTCAGCTTCTATAGTTGTGAAAATTAAGCCCCACTACGACTACTTTTCTTCTTGAAAACCATGAGAAGATTACTACCTCTTTAGGCAATAAGGCCTAGTTATAGGTTATTACAACAGCTTCTTAACTGGTTCCTCAACATCAGTCTTCCTCCCCAAGCCACACCGCAACCTAAGTGAGTTTTGCAGAATGTAAATCTGGCAATGTCACGTCGCTGCTAAAAAAACTTTGAACGGCCCCCATTTCCCTAGGTGTAAAATCAAATTTAGGGCTTCCTCTTCCACCACACCATACCCACTCCTCCTTTAGCCCATGCTGTTCCCTCTTGCCTAGAACTGCTCTCTTGGTTGGTTAGCTCCCATTCATCCTGCAGAGCTCCCTTTCTTCTCTGGGAAGCTCTCCCAGAACTATCTGAAACCACACGTGTATACTCACCTCCACCACCACCCCCATCCTCACTTCCCCTTGACTGGGCAGATACATGCCGGCTCCAAGCTCCAGCAGCCAGCAGCCCGCTGTGCTCTGTTCCTACCGCAGCAATTTTGACATTGGCTTGTTCTCACCTGTTTTGATGCATTCGTCTGTCTCCTCACTAGACTGTGTTCACCATGCAGGCAGGGCCCCTACGTGGGCCTGGCCCACTGGGGTCATCGGAGAATGTGAGATTCTTCCATTCACAGACTGAACAAATGGGCATTAGGGATGGAGCGCTTCTTTTATAACTACAAGTGGAATGGGGTTGGGGAAAAGTCACCATCATACTTAATCAGTCTTATAAAGAATGCTCTGCCACTTACTGGTAGCTTCACCTTGGATCTGGCACTACCTCTCTGGGGCCTCAGTTTCGTATGCGTGAATGGGAATAATGACAACAGCACCTGCCTCCCCGGGTGGTGGACAGGATTCGATGAGTTGGTGCCACCGTTGCTGTTGCTATCAGGCCTAGAGCGCTGGGCAGCGCTCTGCGGACGGCTCAGCGGCGGTGGGCAGACACTCAAGCAGCGGAACAAAGAAGGCTGCGTGGCCGGGCCGAGAAAGGGCGACCCTACCTCGGTAGCTGTGGATGCGACGGCCGGTGCCCGGCGGCAGGGTAGGGTAGGGGTGCGGCTCGCCGTCGAAGTTGAGCCACAAGGGAAGCACGACGCGCGGGCTGCGGTTGCAGAAGATGACCTGAGACGGCTCGCGAGAATTCACGGAGCGCAGCACCGGCCGTGGCTTCTCTGCCTCCATCTCCTACGCGGTGTCCGCCTCCTCCGTATGGGACTCTTCGCCGCCGTACCTTTATCGGCCGTACTCCGTGCCGCACGCCTCGCCTCCCCCAGGTTCCCAGCCTCCCTGAGCCTACCCCCGGGAGCCTAGACAACCCTGGTCTCAGCGCCGGAGGATTCGCAGACTTCACGTAGCGGAAAGGGGCGGAGCGTGCGTGCTGGTGCCCGGGCAGGCGTCTGTGCGTGCGCGGAAGGATCTAGCCCCAGGCGTCTAACCTCAATGAGGCGGTGGGCGGTGCTAGGACAGCCCATTCGCCCGTTCTCCCGAAAATTGGGTCGTTCCCTTCTCTTTCCCTTCATTCATTGTAGTGAGACCTCATGGTTTTTGCCATATTGTTCCTACCATCTGCGATATTATTTACTTAGTAAATTTCTCATTAATCAAGTTTGTCTCCCTTTTAGGTCACAAAATTAAAATTTTATACAGAAGAGTATAATAAGGTTAAAAATTTCCCTCTTATCCCAGTTCCCCTAGCCACCCAGAAAAAAATTCCTGGAAATAGCAGGTATCTCCAGCTTTTTGTACTTCCTTTCAAAGGTATCCTATGCATACGCAAACAATAAAACAAGTTGGAGAAGAAATTTTATGTCATTAACACCAATAGAAATTAATTCCCTTGCCATGAGTACAGGGGAACTAAGTTCAAAGAAAACAAAACAAGTAATTAAATTTTATCTACTATTTGTTAAAAACTCTGACGCTACACTTGATTTAAAAGGATTAGGCAAGTGTTAGATGTTAGATGCCAAGTACTAGTTGTCAAATCAACTTTCTCCTGGACATAATGAGAAAGTTAGCCCTGGCTGGTGTGGCTCAGTGGATTGAGTCCCGGCCTGTGAACCAAAGTGTCGTGGGTCTGATTCCTGGCCAGGGCACTTGCCTGGGTTGCAGGCTGGGTCCCCAGCTGGGGGTGCGTGGGAGGCAACCACAAATCAATATTTCTCTTCTTCTCTTTCTCCCTCCCTTTCCCTCTCTCTAAAAATAAATAAAATCTTTAAAACAATATAAAAGAAGGTCAAAAGGCAGGGGTGGACTAGATTTTTACTGAAATGCTCCCTTACCTTTAAGTTTTGTGAGCTAATCCTCACTTTTGGACAGCTTTGTACCGGCTAACTTTTCTCCAGGAAATAAACCTGAGTGCCCTGATCCAACCAGATTTTCTTGTTGTACAAGCTGCTGGACAGCCACACTGCCTTCAGAAATCAGCTGCATTTTAGTGGTTACTAATGGCACCAACTGTCCGCAAACTGCCAAAGCTCCCTAACGCACATCCTCCACAGGTGCGTAGGGGCACACTTTTTTTTTTTTTTTTTTTGCAGGCAACAGTATGGAACTGAATACAAATCCTGGAAAGGAGCCTAGAGATGAACAATAGGCTTTCTATCCACTTAGCGTGGCCTATAGTAACAAATAATGTTTACGAACATGTATTTAGCTATATGAAATAAAGGCAGAAAAATTCAAAGTACTGAATGACTTTGAATTTTAAGTGAACTAACTGAATCTTAAACAAGAGCAAGAAGAACTGAGTGCATCTCTAACGCCAAAAAAAAAAAAAAAATCAGTTTCCTGTTTTTCCTGCTTCTGAATCCACTTCAAGCTTGGTTTTTAAAAAGATTGAAACTGCCTTATTATGAAGAGATTTGTGATCTCTCTATGTCTGACAGCTCACTGGTTCAAATACCTTAGTTAGTTTTTCAATAAATATGTGAATTAGCCCTGGCTGCTGTGGTTCAGTGGATTGAGTGCCAGCCCAAACTGAAAGGTTGCCAGTTTGATTCCCAGGCAGGGATACATGCCTGGGTGGCGGGCAGGTGCCTGGATGGGGGCATGAGAAAGGCGACAGATAGATGTTTCTCTCACAAATCGATGTTTCTCTCCTTCTCTCCCTCCCTTCCCCTCTCTCTAAAAGTAAATAAATAAATAAAATCTTAAAGGCTCTTCTGAAGAGCAGAGATTTTTCATATTCAGCTCATTTCCCGCTCAAGTTAGAAAACAGAAAAATCCTTCATAACTATCCTTCAGAAGTCATTAAGACTTCATGAGGAAAGAAAGAGAAGCACATGTCGTTAACTTCCCTACAATGTCCAATGTGTGAAGGAGAAAACGAACTCTGCCAAATTTTTCATTTTGGTAAGATGAGTTCAATATGGACTCAGAAAATCTGGGTATATTTAACCTCTCTGAAACCCATTCTCCTTCTAGTTCAACACAACTATCCTGTCAGTATCTTGTTAAAAAACAAAAACAGTAATGCAGGAAACATAGGTTAACATATAAAACATTAACTCTTGTCCTCAGTGAGGGGACACCTTGGAAATACTGCTATTTTGGTTCCAGACCACCACAGTAAAGCAAGTATTGGGGTAAAGTGAGCCATCACTGTTTTGCTGGTGTAATGTCTTGCCTAAAATTTGTAAAAAAAAAAAAGAAAAAAAAGTAACATCTGTGACATGCAATAACATGAGGTGTGCCTGTAATCAGAACTCTAGCTACACAAGTTGAAGTGACACATTAGGAATAAAATAAATGGTTTAGCGTAACACTGTGTATGGACTGCAGTGACTGGTGAGCAAAGACATGTGACTTGAGAGTAAAGGGGGATATAGTTGCTTATTTTGTCTCCAGAAGCGGCTCTAACCCACATATAACTAGAGGAAGTGCTGGAAGTGTTAAATTCCTTAGCCAAGACTTCCAGAAAATAGTACATTTACTATTCAACCTTCAGAGAAAGGAAGTTGGGAAAAGTGAAACTAGACAACATAGACATCAATGCAAACAGCGTTTGCCAGACACAGCAAGGAAAATCTATGAAGACTTCTTTACAAAAGGATGGTGAGGAAGGCGTATAAGGCATATAGGTGTGTAATAGCCTTAAAAGTATCTAATGTGAGTATAGTGAAACAGTTCTGGACTAGGTGTGAGAAAGTAAGTTTTAGATCTGGTTACACCACATTCAGAAGTAGAATGGTTTAACCTGGCTGATGTGGCTCAGTGGATTGAGTACTGACCTGTGAACCAAAAGGTCACCAGTTAGATCCCCGGTCAGGGCAAATGCCTGGGTTGCAGGCCAGGTCCCCAGTGGGGGGCACACACAAGAGGCAACCACACATTGGTGTTTTTCTCTCTCTCTCACTTTCTCCCTGTGTTCGCATCACTCTAAAAATAAATGAATAAAATCTTTTTTTAAAAAATGGTAGAATGGTTAGAGCAGTCCGAATCAGGTAGGTATAGGTTCAAATCCCAGCACTTCCACTTACATTGTATGACTTTAGACAAATTTCTGCCCCTCTAAACTTTTTCTAAACCCATTACATGGAAATAAGAATGTCTACTTCTTAGGGCTTGAAGGTCAAATAAAGTACATAAAGCACGGAGCACATCTAGCACGCAGTAACAATAAATTATAGATGATATTAGCTATGTATCCTCAGTTGGGCATCATTCTGTAACTGAAAGGTTGCAGTTTCAATTCCAAAAAGGTATTGAAAGGAATTCCTCAATTCCTGAGGTCTCTATGAGAGAGAGAGAGACAGAGAGAGACAGAGAGAGACAGAGAGAGAAAAGAATGGCTCCATAGTATTTTATTTCAACCCTCAAACAATATAAAGAGATGAGAACTTCTGATGCTGACTTCCAGTCAGGATGGAGCCATAGATAGACACGCTTTGCTTCCTTGCACAACCACAAGAAGAATTACAACTAACTTCAAAAAAAACCCAAAACCCAGAACTGCCAGAAATTTGGACTGTATGGAAGTCTGACAACCAAGGATGTAAAGAAGCCACATTCATCCAGATGGGTAGGAGGGGCGGAGATGCCATGTTAGGGCAGAGAGGTGAGATGCGGTGTGGTGCGGAAAGGTGGCAGCAACAGAACTGGCAGTCCTGTATTCACATGTGGTGGATAAAAATAGGGAGGGATATCTGGGGAGAAAGCGATCCCAGCCCCAGGCCAGACCGCACAGCCCAGGGTTCCAGCACAAGGAAGATAAAGCCCCATAACTTCTAACTGTAAAAACCTGTGGGGGTTGGGACAGCTAAAGAAACTGCCAGTCTCTCAAAAGAGTCTATTGAAAGGTGTCCCATGTATTTAGAACTTACACAAACCCACCCACTCTGGCATTCACCACCAGGGCTACAGCTAGAAGGTCCTGTATGCTGGTCGCATACAGGAAGTGAGTGAAGTGATTGGAAACGGGGAGAGTGCTGGCCAAGCCTCCAGAAGCCAAGCAGTGGCATTGTCCCCTCTCCAATCCCTCCCCCCACACAGAGCCACAAAGTGGTGAGGCAGGTTGCCCCTCCCTGGCCAATACCTAAGGCTCCACCTCATACAACTTAACAGGTGCGCTAAGTCAAGTTGTCAAAGTGATAGGGGACTTGAGAGTTGGAAAATTTTAGTTTAAGTAATAGCTAATAAGTTTAGTAATCAATGCATGTAAAAGCTTTTGTTCCAGGAACTGAAGGTATGACCCACCCTGACTCCAGGAGACCATAAGTAGTTCCACCTTTGTTCCTCAGAAGGACTGCAAGCAACTCAAGATGCTATCTGAGCCATTGTACTCCAGGGTGAGATGACCACCACCTAGGACACAGCTTAAGACCACTGCCCAGGATAAGAATGGTGAAGTCTTTTTTTTAATCCAATTAAATTGAGGAGACAGACAAATATGGCTCAAATGAAAGAACAGAAAAAAAAAAACAGAAAAAGAACTAAATCAAACAGAGATAGCCAATCTATCAGATGCAGAATTCAAAACACTGGTGATCAGGATGCTCGGAGAACTCGTGGAATACCGCAACAACATAAAGGAAGAAATGAAAGTTACACTAAGTGAAATGAAAAAAATCCACACAGAACCAACAAAGAAGGGAAGGAAGCAGGGATTCAAACCAATGATTTGAAACATAAGGAAGAATTACATATTCAACCAGAACGGAAAGAAAAAACAAGAATTTTAAAAAATGAGGATAGGATAAGAAGACTCCGGGACATCTCCAAACATACCAACACCCAAATCACAGGGATACCAGAAGGAGACCAAGATATTGAAAACTTACTTGAAAAAAATAACAAAAGAAAACTTTCCTCATTTGGTGAAGGAAAAAAACATATAAGTCCACGAAGCAACAGAGTCCCAAACGTGTTGGACCCAAAGAGGACCACACCAAGACATCATAATTAAAATGCCAAAGGTCAAAGATAAAGAGAGGATCTTAAAAGCAGCAAGAGAAAAACAGATAGTTACCTATGAAGAAGTTCCCATAAGACTATAAGCTGATTTCTGAAAAGAAACTTTGCAGGCAAGCAGGGACTGGCTAGAAGTATTCAAAGTGATGAAATGCAAGGACCTACAACCTAGACTGCTGTAATCAGCAAAGCTATCATTTAGAACAGAAGGGCAGATAAGGTGGTTCCCAGACAAAGTAAAACTAAAGGAGTTCATGATCACCAAGCCATTATTACATGAAATGTTAAAGGGACTTATTTAAGAAAAAGAAGAATATCTTTTCTTCTTTTGAAAACCATGAACATTAAGATGACAACAAACTCACAACTATCAACAAAAGAATTTGAACGAACAACTAACTAACTAAACAAACAACCAGAACAGGAACAGAATCATAGGTATGGAGATCATTGGAGGGTTATCAGCTGGAAGGTGGAAACGGTGAATGCGGGAAAAGGTGCGGGGATTAAGGAGCATAATTGGTAAGTACAAAATATACAGTGGGATGTTAAGAATAGTATAGGAAATGGAGAAGCCAAAGAATTTGTATGTATGACCCATAGACATGAACTAAGGAGGGAATTGCTGGAGGGAAGGGGGGTACTGAGTGGAGAGGGACATAGGGGTGAAAATTGGGACAACTGTAATAGTATACTCAATAAAATGTACTTTAAAAAAAAAGAACTTCTGATGCTGAACCATGCAAGTAATAATACAGGAACGGATAAAAACTCAGCAACAAACCACAATCATTTAAATGTACCTCACACTTCACAGCAGTACTAGCAAGTATTTCTGGCCAATTGCTTCCAACAACAGGGGTCTGAATGAACCCCCTGGTCCTAACAAAAGAACCGCCACATTTTCTCCTGACAATTTACACCAAGTCCTTACACACCACACTACTACACTCACCAGATTTTTTTAAACCTCATCTTAAAATATATAACAAGGTACTGTGTGTGATCCCACCAAAAACTAAAAATCAGCCCTGGCTGGTGTGCCTCAGTGACTAGAGCACTGCAGGGTCGCTGGTTTGATTCCCAGTTAAGGCACATGCCTGTGTTGCAGGCCAGGGCCCCAGTAGAGGGCATGCAAGAGGCAACCACACATTTATGTTTCTCTTCCTCTCTTTCTCCCTCCCTTCCCCTCTGTCTCAAAATAAAATAAATAAAATCTTTAAAAAAAAAAAACCAAAATCCCCATATTTTTCAGACTACAAGATGCACTCCCCCCACCCCAAATTTGGAAGGAATAATGGTTGTTAATACTGCTATGGAGTTCTGTTTACATTTACATTGGTGAAATATTATGTTATTTATGTTATTAAATATTTTACCACATTTTAAAAATATATTTTATTGTTATGCTATTACAGTTGTCCCATTTCCCCCCCTTTCATTCCCCTCCCACCCTGCACAACCCCTCCTACACACATTTCCCCCCTTTAGTTCATGTCCATGTGTCATACATATAAGTTCTTTGGCTTCTACATTTCCCTTACTATTCTTGTCCTCCCTCTATTTTCTACCTACCATCTATGCTACTTATTCTGTGTAACTTTCTCCCTCTCTTCTCCTCCAACTCCCCTGTTGATAAGCCTCCATGTGATCTCCATTCCTGTGGTTCTGTCCCTATTCTAGTTGCTTGCTTAGTTTGCTTTTGTTTTTGTTTTATGAGTGGTTGTTAATAATTGTGAGTTTGCTGTCATTTTACTATACATGGTTTTTATCTTCTTTTTCTTAGATAAGTCCCTTGAACATTTCATAAAATAAGGACTTGGTGATGATGAACTCCTTTAACTTGACCTTATCTGAGAAGCACTTGATCTGCCCTTCCATTCTAAATGAAAGTTTGCTGGACAGAGCAATCTGGGATGTAGGTCCTTGCCTTTCATGGCTTGGAATACTTCTTTCCAGCCCCTTCTTGCCTGTAAGGTCTCTTTTGAGAAATCAGCTGACAGTCTGATGGGAACTTTTTTGTAGGTTACTGTCTCCTTTTCTCTTGCTGCTTTTAAGATTCTCTTCTTATCTTTTATCTTGGGTAATGTCATTATGATGTGCCTTGGTGTGTTCCTCCTTGGGTCCAACTTCTTTGGGACTCTCTGAGCTTCCTGGAAGTCTGTTTCCTTTGCCAGATTGGGGAAGTTCTCCTTTATTGTTTAAATAAGTTTTCCACTTGTTGCTCTTCCTCTTCTCCTTCTGGTACCCCTGATTCAGATGTTGGAACCTTTCAAGATGTCCTGGAGGTTCCTAAGCCTCTCTTTTTTTTTTGAATTCTTATTTCTTCATTCTTTTCTGATTGGATATTTCTTTCTTCCTCCTGGTCCACTTCACTGATTTGAGTCCCAGTTTCCTTCCCATCACTATTGATGCCTTGTACATTTGCTTTCATTTTTTCATCTAATTTGCAACCAAATTCAACCAATTCTGTGAGCATCCTGATTACCAGTGTTTTGAACTGTGCATCTGATAGGTTGGCTATCTCTTCATTGCTTAGTTGTATTTTTTCTGGAGCTTTGATCTGTTCTTTCACTTGGGTCATTTTTTTTTTTTTTTGTCCTGATGCACCTGTTACGTAGTGAGGGGTGGAGCCTTAGGTGTTCACCAGGGTGGGGTAACCCACTTTGCTGGGTTGTGATGCTGTATGTGTGGGAGGGGTCCAAGAGGGAACAATGGTGCTTGCTCCGCTCTCTGCCAGATTTCATTCACTTCCCCCACTTCCCACAAGCATATTGGGCCTTTCTGGTGCTGATTCCTGGGTGTGTGGGTTTGTGTATGTTCTAGGAGCCTGTGGGTCTCTCCAACGAACTCTACTGTGAGGCTGGGAGTTTCTCCCGCTGCCACCTCAACCCCCACAGGAGTTTTCAATCAGAGGTTTGAGGCTTTATTTCCCCACGCTGGGGCCCTGGGTTGTGTTGTCCCTCCCGCTCCGTTGTTTCTCAAGGTTTATGTGCGCTCGAATGTGGGACCGTCTAGTTCGCAATCTGCCACCTCATCAATCTGCCTGCTGCTGCCTTGCCGGCCAGCTGCACCCTTGCCCGCCCCGCTCCACAATCCGAAGCCTCACTGGGTCCACCAGCTGCCACCTTGCCCACCCAGGTCCTCCAGCCACCACCTTGCCATGAGTCCTCCCTGCCCTGGTTGCCCATCTCTGCCCTTCCTACTGTTCTGGATGAGTGTGTCTCCTTTAACTCCTTGGTTGTTGGACTTCCACACGGTTCGATTTTCTGTCAGTTCTGGTTGATTTTGTTTTTAAATTGTTGTTGTCTTTCTTTTGGTTATGCAAGGAGACACAGTGTGTCTACCTACACCTCCATCTTGGCCGGAAGTCCCCTTCTAAAGTTACTTTAAATTCGTATATACAACTCATTCAAATTGATGTATAGATGTGTTTTGACAAAAAGACGTTAACTATCACAATCAAAATGCAGAATATTCCATCACCCCCAAAAAACTCCTTTGTGGTCAAACCTACACCTAGCTTATGCCTTGGCAACCAATGATGTCTGTCCTCTTTCCCTAAAGTTTTGCCTTTTCCAGAATGTTATATAAGTCATATGATTTGTAGCCTGTTAGATCTGGCTTTTCACATAGCATAATGCATTTGAGTCATCTACATTGTATGTATCAACAGCTTATTCCCTTTTATTGCTGAGTGGTAGTTCACTCTCCACCCACCAACTGAAGGACATTGAGTTGTTTCCAGTTTTTAGCAATTACTAATAAAGCTGCTATAAACATTTGCATATGTTTTTTGTGCATGTAAGTTTTAATTTTCTCAGGTGAACATCATCTATGTGTGAGATTGCTGGCTCATAGGGGAAGTGTGTTTCACTTCATGAGAAATTGCTACTGTTTTCCCAGAGTGGCTGGATCATGTTGCATTTCCACCAGCTGGTGAGTGGTCCAGCTGCTGCACTTTTTAGCTTGCACTTCGTATTATAAGGATTTTGTTACTAATTTTTCCCCATTCTATTAGATTGTATCCATTGAAGTTTTAATTTGTATTTCCCAGCGACTGATACTGTTGAACATCTTTCATGAGCTTGTTTGCCATCTTTTTGTCTTCTTCAAAGTGTCAGTTTGGAGCTTTGCTCATTTTTTTTGTTAGGTTGTTTTCTTACTGCTGAATTTTGATAATTCTTTACATATTTGCCCAGGCCATTTTATTGCTTTTCCAACACTAATGTGTAGCCATCATCTATACATAGTGATGTATTTTATAATGGTAAGAAAATTAAAATAACCATAAATCAAAACAAAAAACATGTAATTTTGCTTTATGATCTCTCTCCTATTAAATAAGGTTGATAGTGCACTATTTTCTGTGTTTTCCTGAGGTTCTGTGCAAATGTCATTTTTGAGTCCTTTTGGGCTGCATGGGAAAACACAGTAAATGACTACACTGTAAGCTCCAACAGTAAACAGTTTCTCACCATTTTATCTCAGGAACTCACACATAGTAGACATACAATGTGTTTAATGTTAATGAACAACTTCTTTAATATTTATTCACTTTTGAGAAAGATAAGGAGAGAATCATTGATCAGTTGCCTCTTGCACGTGCTCCAATGGGGGACCAAAACTACAACCCAGGCATGTGCCCTGACCAGGAATCAAACTGGCGACCCTTACTTTGAGGGGTAACACCCAACCGAACCACACCAGCCACGGCACTAAAGCACACCTTCTTAGGCAAAAGGTTTATCAAAGCCAAACTGAATTTCTTACCATTTATTAAACTGGAACATCTGTTAAAAAATATTAATAAGTGGGTTTCACCTTATAATGTATTTATTTTCTATTTTACTCTTCCAGTCACAATGGGATTGTCACACTGAATGAGTTTTGATTTGAGGATAAAAATACATCTCAATTCAAGAATGTTTTATGGTATAGAGAAATTCTTTGTATTATTGTTACAAGTTTTCTGCAAGTCTGAAAATTGTTTTACAAAAGTCATGTTTAAGGCTATGATTGGGGAATGCAGACTAAGGCCCAATACCAACCTCACACTTGGTAGTCTCAAGCCCGAAGGTGCCCCAGTTTTTTGCAAATGCAAATGTTCATGCCAATGGACATCACTTAGCTACTTGTGACAAGGGCCTTTTTACTCTCTTGAGCTGTCAATAAGATCCAGGGAGAGGCTAATAAAGGACCAGCATGGCACAGAAAACTGACGTGGGAGACCCTGAACGGCTCTGGCTCTGCTCTGATCCGGAACAAGACCTGGGGTTAGTGTTGGTTCGGCCACCAGGTAACTAGATAGAGAGGTCACACAACCTGTCTGGGATTCTTTATTTTTCAAAATGCAGGGGTGCACTAGATTTTTACTGAAATGCTCCCTTACCTTTAAGTTTTGTGAGCTAATCCTCACTTTTGGACAGCTTTGTACCGGCTAACTTTTCTCCAGGAAATAAACCTGAGTGCCCTGATCCAACCAGATTTTCTTGTTGTACAAGCTGCTGGACAGCCACACTGCCTTCAGAAATCAGCTGCATTTTAGTGGTTACTAATGGCACCAACTGTCCGCAAACTGCCAAAGCTCCCTAACGCACATCCTCCACAGACACATGAGGGCAAACTTTATTTGTTTTTTTTTGCAGGCAACAGTATGAAACTGAATACAAATCCTGGAAAGGAGCCTAGAGATGAACAATAGGCTTTCTATCCACTTAGCGTGGCCTATAGTAACAAATAATGTTTACGAACATGTATTTAGCTTTATGAAATAAAGGCAGAAAAATTCAAAGTATTGAGTAACTTTGAACTTTAAGTGAATCTTAAACAACAGCAAGATGACAGAACTGGGTACATCTCTAATGCCAAAAAAAAACAACAAACCCAAACCCAGTTCCCTGTTTTTCCTGCTTCTAGAACCCAGTTCAAGCTTAATTTGTTTTCAAAAGATTCAAAACTGCCTTATTATGAAGAGATTTGTGATCACTTTATGTCTAATAGCTCACTGGTTCAAACCCCTTCCTCATTAGATTTTCAATAACTATATGAATTAAACCAAATTACAAGGTGAAAAAACAATTCCAAGTATATGAGAAACAAGATATTCCTTGAAGGCTCTTATGAACACCAGAGATTTTTCTTATTCTGCTCATTTCCCACTCAAGTTAGAAAACAGAAAAATCCTTCATAACTGTCCTTCAGAAGTCATTAAGACTTCATGAGGAAAGAAAGAGAAGCACATGTCGTTAACTTCCCTACATTGTCCAATGTGTGAAGGAGAAAACGAACTCTGCCAAATTTTTCATTTTGGTAAGATGAGTTCAATATGGACTCAGAAAATCTGGGTATATTTAACTTCTCTGAAACTCATTTTCTGTGTAGTTCAAATCAAAACAACTATCCTAATACCATCTAGTTAAAAGCAAAAACAAGGATGTAGCAAACATAGGTTAAAATGTAAAATATTAGCCCAAGCTGGTGTGGCTCAGTGGATTGCGTGCCCGCCTGCAAACCAAAGGGTCACTGGTTTGATTCCCAGTCAGGGCACATGCCTGGGTTGCAGGCCAGGTCCCTGTGGGGGACACTTAAGAGGCAACCACATGTTGATGTTTCTTTCCCTGCCTTTCTCCCTCCCTTCCCCTCTCTCTAAAAATAAATACATAAAATCTAAAAAAAAAAAAAAACCCAAAAAAATGGTGAGTCAGGCAGGTAAAGGTTCAGTCCCAGCACTTTCACTTATATTGTATGACTCTGGACAAGTTTCAGTCTCTCTAAACTTGTCTTAAACCTATTACATATAAGTAGGAATGTCTACTTAGAACTTGAAGGTTAAAGTACATAAAGCATGTAGCACATCTAGCACACAGTAACACTTAATAAATCATAGACAACATCAGCCACACATCCTTGATCGAGTGAAGGCCTCATTTTATAAAGGTGGTGCTAACACAGGAAAGCACTGACACCTTCAAGCTCCAGGTAAGATGGAGAAGTTACTGTGGCGAGGAGGCCAGGTTCACTTGTTTCCCCTTCCAAATGTTATAGCTGCTCTCTGTTCAAGCAGCAGGTTACCATTAGCAACAGGTACTATGTAGGCCACATTTTTAGAAATATTACTTTGATATTAATAAATTAACCAATCAGTATCTATAGGACCATAAAAACTTATCAAGCATTTTCACATTTAATCTCATTGAAGAGTTTTTCTGACCTACCTATAATTATTATTTTTGCCCCTATTATTATCTGTTATAGTCCTTATATATAGTAGGAACTCAATAAATACATTAAATTGACTACAGGGCACCAAATAACCTAAAATTTAAACTTCAGAAACACCTAATTGTAAGAACCACACCTAAAACAAAAACAAACAACTAGAACAAGGACAGAACCACGGAAATGGAGATCATATGGAGGGTTAGCAACAGGGGAGTGGGAGAAGGAGAGAAGGGAAAAGGTATGGAGAATAAGTAGCATAGATGGTAGGCAGAAAATAGACAGGGGGAGGTTAAGAATAGTATGGGAAATGTAGAAGCTAAAGAACCTATAAGTATGACACATGGACATGAACTAAAGGGGGGGATGTGGGAGGAGGTGTGCAGGGTGGAGGGGAATGAAGGGGGGAAAATGGGACAACTGTAATAGCATAATCAATAAAATATATTTAAAAAGGAAATACCTAATTCTTGCCCTGGCTGGTGTGGCTCAGTGGATTGAGTGCCAGCCTGGGAACTGAAGGGTCATGGATTCCATTCCCAGTCTAGGGCACATACCTGGGTTGTGGGCCAGGTCCCCAGTAGGGGGCGCATGAGAGGCAACCACATATTGATGTTTCTCTCCCTCTCTTTCCCTCCCTAAAAATAAATAAATAAAATTAAAAAAAAAAAAAAGAGTACCTAATTCTTGATCCTGGAAAGGACAATGTGAGATATTATAAATAATGAACTCAAGTGGTTGTTTAAAACACTCAGCAGATGACATTCAAAAAACAGCACTTACCAAAGCAAAGGATATCAGTTGTGTTTCCATTGTAAAATCCTGTTTTTAAACAAAGGTACTATTGTAAGAACACCTTCCAAAGGTCTAAGCAGGTGTTCTAAAAGTACAAAGCAGCTTGAGCTCCCTAAGTCAGTCAGTTCAATAGGTACTGATTACCCACCTTCTTCTTACAAGGTACCCAGCTGGGTAATATAAGAAAAGGCACCCACGTATATTGTAGGATGCAGACACAAAACTGGAGAACGATTCATAAACCCAGAGCTGTAGTGTTAGCATGAGAGGGACTGAGAAAAGGAAGACAACAGTACTGAATAACTTCTATGTAACTAAGTCGTACTGAATAACTTCTATGTAACTAAGTCTTTAGAAGAAGGTTGGCACAAGTTTATAGCAAGCTTTGGATTCTAGAATGAAAAGTTTTGGACTCTTCTGTTTAAACTATTTGCTTTAGAAAAGTAGACATTTAGCTTGTACCTTATAAAACCTGGTTTTAGAACCCTGGATCAAATTGTGTGAACGCTGGTATTGCAATAAACTGTGAGCATCACACCTGATTCAACATTGTATCTTTTATTGGAGCATACATAATGTACCCACAAAGTAAGCACTTGGCAAACGTCTGCTGAATGACCAAAGGATTCCCAGGATGAATTGTCAGCTCAAAGTCCAAAAATGGGGGGGCTCTGGCTGGTAAGTTACCTAGGCTTTGATCAAGCAGCTTCCCCTGAAAGTGTTATGTTAGAATAATAATCCCACACATCAGATTTCTGTGGAATATGAATCTCACCTCTAGCTCCTCTCCCCACCACAATCACAGCAGTCAGATAAAGTTGAGGAGTTTATTAGTGAAATATCAGAGGCAGGCAGCCCAAATGACAGAAAGAAAACTGAAAATGTCCCTTCAAGCCAAGTGGGGGCCTGGCCTTGACCTCCCTAGAAGGACAATAAAGTGGGGTTAACAACAACATTCTCTGGCAGTCACCGTGCCAGGGCATGGCTGTCTCAGCCAGGACTGTCTGCCACCCCCAAACAAAGGTGGGGAGGAGACAGAATGTTTATAGAATCAATGCAGAGGCGATGAAAACTGTAAGGAGAGTCGGAGAGAAAGAAAGTGAGAGGTGGGGACGACCTGCACAGAGTCCCAGGCTTTTGGCTCTGAGCGCCTCAAATACATTGACCAGTAGTTCTACAAAATGTTACTGAAAAGGTAAATGCCTGATGTTTTCAAGAGTTCCCCTGGACTTCGCCCCACATGCCATATCACACTGTCAGATGTACATGGCAGAGCCCAAAGGCCACATTATTGAAGAAAGAAAAACAAGAGTAAGCCCTGTTGTTCTTTAAGGAGAGAGGAAGGAGTCGACGGCTGCTGGGACCTTTCCCACGGAGGCCTGTGTTCTGTAAAGTAACTTCCCAGCAGCAGCCTGGCACAGTTCTAGGTGAGGGTCTCACCTTTTGTCACCTGTTGAAGAAAACGTGACAATTAGATAAATTCAAAAGGATTAGAGGGTCTAAGAAAAAAATCTTATTTTAGTTCCTAGGTAGTAGGGAGTAGTAGAAAAGAAAACAGCTTTGGAGTCTCAGAAACCTGGTTCAAATCCAGGCAAGGCACTTAACTTCTCTCAGACTATTTCTGCTTCCAGGCTTGTTCATCCTCTCTTGCATAGCCACTGCCTAGCCTCATGAGGAAACACCTTGCCCGTCATACTCACCCGTGCTTCAATGTACTCTATTCTCCGTTCAAGGGCTGTCAGTTTCTCATTCAGTGTTGCAAGTCTTGAACGACAAGACATATCTGGTAAAAGGAGACTGATGTTCAGGATTAATGTCATTACACACACACACACACACACACACGCACACACACACCTCTAAACTAAAAAAGAGGAATGATATATCATGCTAAATAGAAATGGGAGCTGGTGGGCAAAACAGGGGAGTGGCAAGGACAAGATGAGAAGTATCTTAGGAGCACAGCTGTTTAGAGCGGGTATGTTGAACTTTCTACCAAATGTGGTAGACAGAGAATACGGCCCCCAAAGATGTCTACACCCTAATCCCTGAAACCTGTGAATATGTATCTTACATGACACAAAGGAATTTGTAGATATGATTAAGGTTAAGAACCTTGAGATTCTGGATTGTCTAGAGAAGCCCAATCTAATATCAAGCCCATAAAGGTAGACAGGAAAGGAAGAGGAAAGGCACAAGACTTTCAAAGTGTCAGAGGGATTCAACCTGCCATTGTTGGCTTTAAAGACGGGGGAAGGGGGCCATGAGCCAAGGGATCCAAGTGACCTTTAGAAGGTGGGCAAGGCTCTCAGCAGAGAGCCAGCAAGGATACAGGAATCTCAGTTCAATAGCTGTTGAAGCCTGCCAATAACCCAATAAGCAAGAAAACAAATCCTCTCCTGGAGCCTCCAGAAAGAAAGGTACCCTGCCGACATCATAATTTCAGCCCAGTGCACCAGTGCTAGATTTCTGATCTACACAACTGTGAAACAATAAATTTATGTGATGTAAGCTGCTACATTTGTGGTAATCTGTTATGGCAACAACAGAAAACTAAAAAAGCAAGGCTGTACAGATGACCATTTGCTAATAGGCAAACTAAGAGTTTCAAGAGAGGGAAAATGAAAAGAGAAAGAAAAGCAGCAGAGACTAATGGAAGGCACTTCACTGCCGCTGCTCCGGACAGACTCACAGCCCCATCGGCATCCGCACAGGCCTTTCAGACTGAGAGGAAATGCGAACATCGAACACCTGTGAGGCCCACCTTCCATCTGCAAAATTCCTTTCCCACCTTTTCATCTTCTTTCACCACCTCACCCAAAACGAAACTTAGATTTTCCCTACAATAACTTCATCTGCAAACTTCTCTAACAGAAGCTACTTGACTCCTCTTTCTGTAACTGTTCTCGACACACAGGAGAAAGTTTCCTAGGCATGCTATTTCCTACCACTTCCTCCAACACTGTTGTTCAGTCATCTCTCATTAGTCCTCACTTTTCAGTCTAAAATATCCACTCTCCAACACACACTCCCACTCCATGATTTAACACTTAGCTCATAACCTTCCTTTTCATCTCTCCCCCGGCTGTTATGCATAGCGCTCTGGCATCCCTTTGGAGACACATCTTCCTATACCCTGATCTTGCCACAATTTTCATTTCACCATGTCCAAATCTTACTCATCTAAACACTCTCCTTCAAGGCTTATGGAACCCTGAGATCTTTGTCAGAGGGATATAATTCTTCCTCTTCTGTTATTTACCTAAACATTTATGGTTAAATTTAATTTGTAAGTTACTTATGTAGTTGGTCTTCAGTTATATCTTGCTTTGGATAATGATTTAAACATGAATGTTTACCACTATTTCTTAGGAATGCTTTGATAAAGTATGACATATCTATGAGAGACTATTAAAACAGCCATTAAAGCCCTGACCGGTGTGGCTCATTGGTTGAGCGTCCTTCCACCAAGCAAAAGGTCACCAGTTAGATCCCCAGTCAGGATACACGCCTGGGTTGTGGGTTCAGTCTCGGTTGGAGCACATAAGAAAGGCAACTATGGAAGTTTCTCTCTCACACTGATGTTTCTTTCCCTCTTTCTCCCTTCCTTCCCCTCTCTCTAAAAATAAATGTTTAAAATCTAAAAAAACAACAAAAAATAAAGTCATTAAAAATTAGTAGTTTTGGCCCTGGCCAGTGTGGCTCAGTTGGTTGGAGCGTCATTCTGTAACCAAAAGGTTGCAGGTTCAATTCCTGGTCAGAGCACATACCTGTGTTGTGGGTTTTTTTTTTTTTTAAGATTATATTTCTTTTTAAACAGAGGGGAAGAGGGGGAGAAAGAGAGAGGGAGGAATATCAAAGTGTGGTTGCCTCTCCAGTGCCCCCTACCAGGGACCTGGCCAACAATTCAGGCATGTGCCCTGATCTGGGAATTGAACCAGCGACCCTTTGGTTTGCAGGCCAGCACTCAATCCACTGAGCCACACCAGCCAAAGCATGGGTTGTGGGTTTAATCCCTGGTCAGGATCCCCAGTCCTGTGGCATACAGGAGGGAACCAATCAATGCTTCTCTCTTGCACTGAAGTTTCTCTCTCTCCTTACCTCTCTCTCTAAAAACAATGATAGAGAAAATATGTCCTTGCGTGAGGATCAAAATTTAGCAGTTTGGGCCTGGCCAGGTAGCACAGTGGTTAGAGTGTCGTCCTGATACATCAAGGTTGTGGGTGAGATTCACGCTCAGGGCACATATTAGATGCAACCAATTGGATGCATAAATAAGTGGACCATCAAATCAATGTTTCTCCCTTTCTAAAGTGAGTGCAATTAAAAAAAATCCTCACCCAAGGATATGTTTGATGTTAGACAGAGGAAGGGAGACAAAGAGAACAACCTCGATCAGCTGCCTCCCATATGCACACGCAACCCAACTGGGGATCGAACTCACAACCTAGGTGTGTGCCCTGACCAGGAACTGAACTCGCAACCTTTTGGTGTATTTGGCAATGCTCCAACCAACTGAACTACCTGACCACAATAAATAAATTGTTTTTAAAAAATTACCAGTTTTGAGAATATTTAGCCCTGGCTGGTGTGGCTCAGTGGCCTGAGCACCAGCCTGTGAACTGAAGGGTTCAATTCAATTGAACTGAAGTTCAATTCCCAGTCAGGACACATGCCTGGGTTGTGGGTCAGGTCCCCAGTAGGGGGTGCTCCAGAGGCAACCACACTGATGTTTCTCCCCCTCTTTCTACCTCCCTTCCTCTCTCTAAAAGTAAAATCTTTAAAAAAAAAATTAATGACATGAGAAAATGTCCCTGCAGCAAAACAAAATGTTATTTATGTACATGTAATTTATAATTTATTTACACGTGTTTCCCCAGTAAAATGAGTTCATCAAAGGCAGATGTTGCCTCTTACGGTCTTTGTAACCTTACGGTCTTGCCTGACACATAGATGTTTCTTGGGAAAAAATGATAGATTCTGGTATATTAATGGAACAAAAGATGGACCCCAGTGTGACCCACTAATTTTACAAGTGGGGAAAACAAGACCAAGGCCTAGTAAGTGAAGGGCCCATCGTGGGTCGCTGACAGGGCAACAGTGTAGTGGAGCTCAGTTCCCTCACTGCCCACGTGGTCTTCTTCCCCATCGCACTGTCCCAGTGCACCCTGCTACCATCCTGCTGAGCCTCTGAGGCCATACTTTACTCCCCACATCCCCTACAGTTTACTTACAGCCCGACCCTTCCACTTTCCAGTCCACTTTTTTCATTTCCATATTAGATCCTTTCCCATGTAGCCAACTTCACTGCTACTCTTCATTAGTCTTTTTAAAAAATAGTTTCATCGATATATAATTTATATACCATGAGGTTCATCTGCTTAAAATATAAAATTCAATAGTTTTTAGAATATTTACAGAATTGTGCAGGTTTCACCATAATCTAATTTTAGAACATTTTTATAATCACTAAAGAAACATCTATTAGTAATCATTCCCCATTCTGCCTCCACTCAGCTCCTGGCAACCACTTATCTTTCTGTGTCTGTGGATTCACCTATTCTGAATATTCTTCATTCTTCTTCTTTTTTAAATTATTTTTTGTTTAGTTCACTGGTGTGACACTGGTCAATAAAATTATGTAGGTTTCAGGTATACAATTCTGTAACACATCGTCTGTGTACTGTTTGTGTGCTCACCACCCTAAGTCAACTCTCCTTCTTTCTTCACTCTTCTTTCTTGTCCTTTTATCTGTGAGTACTGCTTCTCCTAATTCCCAGGTCTAGCTGGAGAAGAAGCACCTCAGAGCCCTCCTTTTCCTAGATACACTGCCACAACTACCCATCAGGGCCAAATCTCTTTCAGTCTGGTTTTTAGAAGCTCAAAGGCATGTCACCTATGCTATTCAGTAACAGCATGGATGTTATCACAGGCAACCTGTCATTTCCCGTAAAAAGAGCTAAAATTATCCAAAGTGGCAGGGTGGTGAGAGGGAGGGTTCCTTCCGGGACGGCCGTTCTGTTCTAGCTCTGGCAATCTGGTGATGAGTCAGAACCCAGGAACAACATGATGCTATTGGCCTACATGCATATGGACTGCTGGGAAATATAAATGTTGAACTCCAGAAACTTTGGTTATATTTCAGGCCCCATTAAATACATGCTGATTCTAACAAAACACAGGGAAAGTGTCCAACAGCTGAACAAATCTGAAGTCAGAGCACATTTATATTTACATTATCACCAGACTTTAACTGAAAATGCCAGTTGACCCTGATAGGTGTTTGATGCTGTATATGGTCGTCACCCTTAACCACAGGGAATGTGTCCCAAGGCCCCAGTGGATGCCTGAAACCAGATACTACCAAACCCTACATACGGGTATACTATGTTTTTTCCTATACATATGTAATTTATAAATTAGGCACGTAAGAGATTAACAATAACTGATAATAAAATAGAATAATGACAGTAAGTTATATGAATGTGGCCTCTCAAAAATTATCTTACTGTACTGTATTCATCCTTCATGTGATGCTGTGACATAGTACAACGCCTACATGAGATGCGGTGACACAGGCACTGTGATGTGGCGTGGGTGAGTGACTGTATGTAACAAGCACTTTATGGCTTCTCTGTGACATACCAGAGTTACTAGCATTACTACTCCTGTGCTTTGGGGCTATTTAAGTGAAACGAAGGTTACTTTAACACTGTGATGCCACGGCGGTAGACCTGGTAACCTTCCCAGCTGCTAAGTGACTAACAGGCAAGTGGTATGCACAGTACAGCCGTGCTGGACAAAGGGAGATGATTCACGTTCTGGGCAGGACAGAGCGGGACAGCAAGAGATTTCCTCACACTGCTCAGAAAGGACCCAAATTTAAGACTTATAAATTTTGTTTTCCCCTGGAATATTCCATTTAATGTTTTCAAACCATAGCTGACTGCAAATAACTGAAACTGTAGAAAGTGAAACAGTGGGTAAGGGAGGACAATTACACACATGACTGCCGACAAATGCCAGCTACCAGACAGCTCCTTCTGTGAACTATTATGACTGCAAAACAAGTCTTTCTCTTGAACTGTTTTGCAGGTAAGTCTTATCTCTCCAACAAAATTCTAAGTTTCTTAGGAGTAACTACTATGTCATTTATTAATTATTCCTTTCCAGAGCGTGTGACACACAGCTGGGCCACAACAGGCATGCTGTGTCTGTTGGCAAAATATAAAAATTGAAATGTAAAAAGTCACATTCTTGATTTTTTGTTATACTTCTCTGCACACATCAGCTTTAGGACCAGGAAAAAAGTATTAAAAAAAAAAAACCTATCATCTTTTACAATCTATTTTTGGAAACTTCACATTCCAAGTAGAGAACAGGCTTAGTGTTAGGATGCTATAACTGCTGTGTGATTTGTGTGTCCTCCAGTTCAGGTGGTCCTTGCATGCTGAAAGAGAAAACCACAAAGAGCCCTGGACGGGTAACTCTGTTGGTTAGAACGCCATCCTGCTACGCCAAGGAAGGTTTGATCCCAGGGTCAAGGCACATATAAGAATCAACCAACGGGAGCATAAGTAAGTGGAACAGCAAATCCATGTTTCTCTAGCTTCCTCTCTCTAAAATCAGTAACACAGACACACAAATACATTGTAACTACTCTCACCAGCTGCAATCACAGGGTAAAAGCTGTTCAGAATGTCATCAGCTATCTTGTGAAAACATTCTCTTTCCAAAGCACATAGACAACACACTCTGTGGTCAGGGTGAGGACTACAGGATTGTTGTCATTTTCAAAGTGCTCCAGATGCCTCCGCGAAGTAAACTCCTAGTGAATCTTTGCAACACCAAATTATACTACCACAAACTCCATATATGCCACACAGATACATATCAGAACTAAGGAGTTATGCTAAGGACTCAGAATGGAAATATACATCCCACACACACTAATCCAAAGTCATACAATGCCAAGATAATATACTCAAACATAACCTTAGGATTTATCTGGTTTCTCAGCCTGCTGGCCTTTGTCTAAACTGTTGTATGATGATATTGCCACTATTCACCAGCTTTGTACCTGGTAAGTTAGACTGCTTAGTGTTTAATCTTGCTTCATAATTCTGCTCTTACTTGGTATTAATTGTTCTTTCCTTTTTAAAAAAAAGATTTTATTTATTTATTTTTAAAGAGAGGGGAAGGGAGGGAAAAAGAGAGGGAGAGAAACATCAATGTGTGGTTGCCTCTTGCTCACCCCATACTAGGGACCTGGCCCACAACCCAGGCATGTGCCCTGACTGGGAATCAACCCTTTGGTTCGCACTCTGGAGCTCAATCCACTGAGCTACACCAGCCAGGGCTAATTGTTCTTTTCTTTAAAGAACAAAATCACTTTCTACAGAATCTTCAAAAACCACTGAGTAACTAATTACTCCAAACATCAGGCTATTGTCATCACTTTAAAGGTGAATAACAGCCTAAACTAAAGGAAGCCATTCTTCTGGCTCCTAAAGATTGGAATTAGGTGTCTATTTCCTCAGCCTAAGACTTGGTGGAAATCTTGAATAAAAAGAATAGTCTTTATTCTCTTTCTAGTCAGAAAATGAGACTCACACACATATGATAAAAATCTTAGAGAGCAGGTATTTCTTTGCTAATAAAGCAAGAAAAAAGAAAAAAGACATTTCTCCTTTACAAATACTAAACTCAACCTCTTTCATTGTCAATCAGTTCCAGGACTTACCCACTATATAAATTTAGTGGGTGTAATAAATATGTCAAGAAGATTTGTGTCAGAGATAAATTGTGAACTAAAAGCTTCTTAATACAATTCAGTGCTCAAAAATGAAGATATTATATTACCAAATCCAAATTTGGAGGACTGAGATGCTAGAGCACTTTTACATTTTGAAAAACGACCCCAGTTTGACTGTTATTTTAGATGTTCTATAGATTGAACTGGCATTCTTAATACTCTGCTTGGATATTCTGTGTGTACACATCAGATATTAATGCTTACCAGATGACTGAAATCTTTCTATTCTACATTTTAAAGTTAAAACTCTACATGTCAGTGATTTTTTAAACTATTTTTCACTGCCTTTCCGGACTAATCCAAAGCTATGATCTTGTCATCATTCCATCTTTCTCTCCAGTATGCAGTATTTTGGTTTCCTACCTTCTTCTGAGGGAATGTTATGAGCAAAGAATACTGTAAAGAACCCCCTAATTATTTGGAAAGCAGAACAAACCAGTTATGAAGACTAACATTGAAAGACTCTGTGTGGAACTTTAAAAAAGAAAGTCTCTGAGGAAACAGACTGAGTATTAGGGTAAACAGGTCACTATTTCTCAGTGTTTTCATTGATTAAAATCAATGAGTGTAGCCTGTCTGAACTTGAGTCTCCTGTCTCCAAAACAACTTATCTTCAACTAAACCATGTTCCTTCACTCACAGTCCTCAAGAAATTTCAGGAAACTTGAGATCTATGATTTCTTGATATCATTTCCTAATACAACCTCTAGCATGTTATGTATATGAATGCGGATTATTGACATATATATATATTTATACTATTCTGTTCTCTCAACAGTTCAACCTTCACCTCCATTCCTTGGTGAGTAAATCTACCATACCAAGATACAGCAAATAATCCTCTACATCTCATATGTAAATACGTTAATACAAAAACAATGTTCTAATTTGTTCTGAAGTTATTTCATCTTCAATTCTTCCACTACAGAAAATTGTTCTTATTCTGTGTCCCCCACAGTGCCTGAGATAATATTGCACTGAGAACTAGTTTCTTTTGCTGATGCTTTTTAACAAAATTCATGTTGCATCCTTAGAACTCATTAGTCCTCCAGCTAGAAAATAATACATTTTAAAATATTTCTATACATTATTCCCCCCTACTTAATCTTAATTGCTTACTGTTGCTGAATCCGTTGAACAGAAGCACACGAGCTGGAAAAAGATCACATATATATGTCAGGGGTCCCTCAACTCTGGCTGCCCGCGGATACCGGTGCGGCCCTGTTAGGAACCAGGCCGCACAGCAGGAGGTAAGCTTGAATGTAAGGCACTTGAATCATCCTGAAACCATACCCCCCACCCGGGGGCATGGAAAAACTGTCTTCCACGAATCCAGTCCCTGGTGCCACAAAGGCTGGGGACCACTGCTATTAAGTCATCCTTACACTTTGTGATTACATAAGTCTACACAGCGCCCAGTTCTCTTAACACTTGAAGAAAAGGGATGGGAGTTTGTTACAGGTTCGCTGTCTACAAAGGATACGGAAAAAAAGACTATCATGAGCAAGACTATCATGCCTAGGAAAGATTTTGCTAAAGGCAGACAGAACACCTACTGCCAGCTAGATACTACCAATACAGAGATTCCCATAGCTTTACACGATCTGGACCTTACCTCTGACCTCATCTCCTACCACTCTCAGCATAGCAAACACGGGAGACAAGAAAGGACAGACAGAAGGCTGAAGGGGCGAGTGAACGGCATGGCGCTGAACAGTTTCTACTGGATCCTGAAGGAGCTGGGGAACAGTTAAGGGTCTTTACACAGGCCAGCGACTCGGCCACTGCTACGTTCTGGAAGGTGCACTCAGTGTGCAAAGTAGCAACTGGAAGGAAGTGGAGCAAAAGGAAGCGGGAGAATACTGAAGACACAGAGGGTGAAAGGGGCTGCCTGACGCGTCAGGAAAAAGGACTTGCTAATGGATCCGGAATGGTGGCAATAAGGCCGATGAGCTCAGCGCACAGCAGGATAACCCTACAGGGACTGGCCAGTAGAGCCTCAGGGTGAGGGAGAAAGGAGGAAGGTGGGGCCTGAAGGAGGAAGCAAAATGTAGCAGGAGCCGAGGGCTCCAGGAGAGAGCCCCATCAAAGCTTCTCAGCGCCCCGGCCAAACTGCCTCCGAGGCCTCCCTCCTCCCCGCCTCCCGCTGCTCTCCCGCTGACCGAACGAGTTGAGAAAGTCCGCGATTTTCTTGATGCTGCTGGTGATCAGCTCAATGTACTCCCGATTCGCCCAGTCCTGGTGAATTTCCCGCTGCACAGGATCCTCCTGTCCAGCCATGGCTGCCGCCTAAGGGAGAACAACTGCGCAGGCGCCCCGATCCTCCAGGACGCCCTTGCGCCTGCGCCGCCAACCCAGACCCATCTCTGGGCACGCACGAATCAGCTGGCATTGTTTGCGCCTGCGCGACGTCACATCCTGGTCGGCCTGTTTGGTTTTTTTTTTTCCTGCTGCCACGCCCCTGAAAACTGTCTTCTCAACTCTGACAGGCAAAATGGAGTGCGCACGCGCCGAGAGGCCCCCAACCCACCACTATACCCGATCCCTGGCAGTTAGCGTCGTTAGGGCAAGTGTGAGTCCGCAGTCCCCCACCCGCTTCTTCAGCTGCTCCAGACTCCTGTGACGGCAATAAGTTGGGTATAACCGATTAAACCACATTAAGTAATTGATAGGCTTATAAATAGCTGGTCGTACTGTGTAAATTTACATAGTCCCTTCAGGAGGAAATTTGTAAATTAATGGCAAGAGTTGTTAAAAAAATTAAACTTTTTGACCTAAATATTTCATTAAAGAAAAAGCACTTTAAACACAAAGGTACTTTTTGTAGCATTAACTATTAAAAAGACAAAGAGCCTGGCGGAGTGGCTCAGTTTGTTGGAGCGTCCTTGCATGCACCACAAAGTTTGCAGGTTCAGTACTGGTGGAGGCGGATATAATAGACAACCAATTGCTGTTTCTCACAGATGGGTATGCGTCTCTGGATCAGTGAAACATAGCCTTGGACGTGGATTTAAAAATAAAAAAAGGCCCTGGCTGGTGTGGCTCACTAGATTGAGTGCCAGCCTGGGAAACAAAAGACCTGTAGGTTCATTCCAAGTCAGCGCACATGCCTGGGTTGGGGGGCCAAGTCCCCAGCTGGGGATGTGTGAGAGGCAATGGATCCATGTATCTCTCACACATCCATGTTTCTCCCTCCCTTCCCTTCCCCCTAAAAGTAAATAAATAAAACCTTTAAAAACAAAACAAACAAAAAAACAAAGACAACTAAATATCCACAGTCTGAAATGGCTAAACAAAAATATAGGCATTTACAGCAATATTATGCAGTCATTTAAATGCTAATTATTGGGGGACTTCCAGTTAAGATGGTAGCATTGGCAGACATGGCTCACCTTTTTGCACAACCACATCAAAATTACAACTAAAATATAGAACAGCTATCACTCAGAACCATCAGAAATCAAGCTGAACGGATGTCTGACAACTACAGAATTAAAGAAACCATATCCAACCAGACTGGTAGGAGAGGTGCAGACGCCAAAGGATTGGTACCACACCAATGTGTGGTGGATAAAAACTCAGTGGGATATCCCAGGAGCAAGAAGTCCCAGTCCCACACAAGGCCCCTCAGCCCAGGTTCCAGAGCCTGGATGATAAGTCCCCACAACTTCTGGCTACAGAAAGCAGCAGGGCCTGAGTTGTTGGAAGAAAATTCTTGAGCCCCAAGCATTCCTCTTAAAGAACCCACACACGGACTTATCTACTCAGACTCACTCCCTCTGTGCTCCAGCGATGTAGTAGCAGCTTAAAAGGCACCAGTGGAATACTGGGAGAAATTGAAGCGTCTGGCATCAAGGCGAGCAAAAGCCGTTGTCCCTTTTCTAAACCCTCCCCTCACAGAGCCACAGAGCCAGCAAGCTGGTGCCATACCTGAGACTCCATCAACCTGGCTACACAGCTTGGTCTGCCTTGGAGATCCCCAGAGACTCTCACATCCAATTTACAGGCACACCCAACCTGCTTTTCTATAAGAATAGCTGGTCTTGGCTCATGCTGCACAATTTCCTAAATCTTCTCAAACAAGCACCAGCTGGAGACCTCAGTAAGCCTCAGGTCAGGCACTAACATCAACAAGTCTACATTTACAGCTTGGCTCCCCCTAGGAATCTCCCAGCCCAGCAAAAGGAGCAGCTATCTCAGATTTCCTTATAGCTCAGGCAGAGTGTCCCTGGGCAAAACACAGGTAGGGGTTGACCTTGGCCTGCAGCACCCAGAAAATCCCAGGACCAGCGCACCCAATGGACAGCTACAGACCACATCAGAGCACCACCACCCTGCCCCAGCACAGCTGATCCTCCACAGAGGGCAGAGGGCAGTGGTCAGTGGTCACAGCCAATCCTTGCAGCTAACTGGCCTGGGTAAACCCCTCCCATTGACCTGCCAACAGTGACCAAAGCTCAACTACAAGAGGAGGGTGTACTAAGTCCACACGAGGGGCCATACTTCGAGTACCCAGCTTGGATGATAGGGAAGGCTGTGCCACTAGAATCTCCAGGACACCTGCTACATTAGGCCACATTACCAAGATAGGGAGTCAAAGCAGCTCTACCTAATACATACAAACAAACAGAGGGAGGCTGCCAAAATGTGGAGAAAAAGAAACATAGCCAAAATGAAAGAATAGATCAAAATGCCCAAAAAATAACTAAACAAAATGGAGATAAGCAATCTATCAGATGCAGAGTTCAAAACACTGGTTATAAGGATGCTCAAGGAATTTAGTGAGGACCTCAAGAGCATAAAAAAGATCCAGTCAGCCCTGGCTGGTGTGGCTCAGTGGATTGAGTACCAGCCTGCGAACCAAAGGTTTGATTCCCAGTCAGGGCACATGCCTGGGTTACGTGGCCAGGTCCCCAGTGGCCGGGATGTGCAAGAGGCATCCACACACTGATGTTTCTCTCCCTTTCTTTCTCCTTCCCTTCTCCTCTGTCTAGAATTATAAATAAATTAAAAATCTTAAAAAATATCCAGTCAGAAATGAAGAATACATGAATTGAAATAAAGAACAATTTACAGAGAATCTACAGTAGAGTGGATGAAGCCAAGAATCAAATCAATGATTTGGAACATGGAAGCAAAAAACAACCAATCAGAACAACAAGAAGGAGAGTCCAAGATGGTGGCGTGGTAGGATGCAGCAGA
>CM052544.1:37490081-37509614 GCA_028533065.1 Trachops cirrhosus
AAAAAAAAAAAAAAGAACAACAAGAAGAAAAAAGAATCCAAAAAAATGAAGATAGTGTAAGCAGCCTCTGGGACAACTTCAAGGAGTCCAACATTTGCATCATAGAGATGCCAGAAGGAAAAGAGAAAGAGCAAGAAATTGGAAATCTACTTGAAAAAATAATGAAAGAAAACATCCATAATTTGGTGAGGAAATAGACATCCAATTCCAGGAAGCACAGAGAGTCCCAAACAAGATGGATGCAAAGAGGCCCACTCCAAGACACATCATAATTAAAATATCAAATGTTAAAGATAAAGAGAGAATCTCAAAAGCAGTAAGAGAAAAGAAGTTAGTTACCTACAGGGGAGTTCCCATAAGACTGTCAGTTGATTTCTCAAAAGAAACTTTGTAGGCTACAAGGGACTGGCAAGAAATATTCAGTCAAAAAGCAGGGACCTACAGCTGAGATTGCTCTACCCAGCAAAGATATCATTTAGAATTGAAGGACAGATAAAGTGTCCCAGACAAGAAAAAACTGAAGAAGTTCATTGTCATCAAGCCATTATTATATGAAATGTTAAAGGGTCTTATTTAAGAAAAAGAAGATCGAAACTACAAACAATAAAATGGCAATAAATACGTATCTATCAACAATTGAATCTAAAAAACAAACTAAACAAACAAGAACAGAGATAGATTCATGGATACAGAGAGTGTTTTGATTGTTGCCAGATGAGAGGGGGCTGTGGGGGAATGAGTGAAGAGGTGAGGGGATCAAGAAGTACAAATAGGTAGTTACAGAATAGCCATGAGGATGTAAGGTACAGTATAGGAAATGGAGTAGCCAAAGAATTTATACGCATGACCCATAGACATGAACAATGGTGGGGGAATTGGCTGAGGGAATGGGAGGTGCTGGGTGGAGGGTGGCAAGGGGGAAAAATCAGGGCAACTATAATAGCATAATCAATAAAATATAATTAAAAGATAAATGCTAATTATGAACACTATAGAAACATAACACATGTGATAAAGTGAAGTGAACACAAAATACAATTTTTGTTTAATTGTAACTATGCAAAAAGTATGACTGCTTGAGGATAGGATAAATATACCAAAAAATCAATACCTAGTTTGTTAAGGTGGTGGAATTAAGGACAATTTTATTTTTGTTTAAGGGAATATTTGCAATCTGATTTGTGCAGTAAATGCCTTTTACTTAAAAAATGTGGTTGAACAGCCTCCTGACATTAATTAGCTAGGGAGAAACCATTGCTAACAGTCCTTTACTCAGATCTTACAAGCTATAAAGCTGCTTTGATAGCTATTATCTCACAGAACCTTCATAACCTTGTGTAAGGAAGATAGGAAGAGGTTTCTCATTTTACAGATGAGAAAACTGATGCTCAGGATCACACAGCCAATTAAGTGGTGGACCTTTACCAACTGATTCCAGACTTTAATATTGTTCACTGTAGCAATATGAAAACAGTTTAGCCTATCTTAGCTCTCATATGTATTCATGTGAATTAGTTTTAAAATAACAAATATAGACCCCCCCCAGGCATCCAGAAAGCTCCTCTCTGCCATTCAAGACCCTACTTCCCCAGTGACACTGTGGAAGTCAGTATTTTGTCATATGTATCAGAGAAGTCAGATTTGCAGGGCACCTCAGTTTTAAATCATTAATCTACCATAGAGGAGTCACTTCACCGACTCCCAACATTGGTTTCTTCGTATGTCATACAAGAATAACAATGTGAATGGGTTGGAATTATTGGGAGAATTATGAGAGAAAAAATAAATAAAACTTTAAGCAGTGCCTAACTCTTCACAAAATATGTGTTCATGATAAGTTTACATTTTCTTTTTTTTACAGGAAGCAGAGAATTAACACATCTATACAACAATTTAATAAATGATTAATGGTCTCCCATGGACCAGTCAGGCTCAGCTCTTTATTTAATCCTAACTTGAGGATATGTTTATTAATTTGAGAGAGAGGATGGAGAAACATCAGTGTGAGAGAGAAACATTGACAGGAACAAATATAGAGGACACATGGACAAAACTACGGGGCTTGGAAATGGAAGGGAGGTTGGGAGGGATGGGTGGGTGGGCCGGAATGGGAGTAAAAGATTGAAACTATACTGAATAATCTAAAATAAAAAAAAAAAAAAGAAACATTGATCAGTTGCTTCCCATAGGTGCTTCGATTGGGGATCAAACACGCGACCTAGGTATGTATCCTGACTAGGGATTGAACCTGCAGCCTTTTGGTATATTGGGTAATGCTCCAAACACCAAATGAACCATGCAACCAGGGCACAGTTCTTCTCTTTTTTGCTTGATTTCCTATACACCTGTTCCAGGATCTCCTCTGTAATTTCAAACAACTCAAGGATATGATGCTGTCCTGGAGTGAAGAATGTTCTTCTGGGCTTCTGGAGACTTGTCCTAAATGACTCATAGAATTGGCTGTCAGGCAGTCCTCGAGCTTTGGATCCGGCAGCACAGTAGTTCTTCATTGTAGGAATTGTTTCTGATGAGTGATGCAGGGCTGCAGAGGTAAGCCCTTTGGCAATGCTGTTGGTGCAACAAGGAGTGCTTCAATGGCAGGTAGCCTCAAGCATAAGAGAACGAGGTCCCTGTCTTCTCTTTGAGTCTGTCATGTGCTTCATGAAACTTGGAGATCTTGCCAATGACTCCAGGTATGATAACCAGTGTGGAATCAAATTCTTGGAGTGTGTCAATAGCATTGTGATCATTTGATCCTCCTTTACAGTCATGTGCACTAGGCCCATCACTTGCACAGCTATGGATATGGCACGTGCACCATGGCAATGTAGCTGGCTGCTTTGAAAGTATCAAATTGGCTTTTAGCAGAGTGAATGCAGCTATGGCCATGAAAATCTCTGAGCAGTGCAACCAGACTGTTGACTGTTGCATGAAGCAGACCAAGGTGATATTGTATGTCAGCAATAACATGCAGTATGGGTAATTCTGGTTTTTGATATGTCATGGTAGCCATGGAGCTGGATGGTGCTTCAGACTCAGTGGTGATGGCAAATGGCACCTCTGACAATACATCCCTTAGAGCTGGGCAGACTGCACAGGGGATTGGGGCACAGCCTGTCATAACAGCAAGAAGCCCTCCCTATCCAACAATTTTGGGGGATTTCCATTTTAAAAAAACATAGCTGTGCAATAAAAACTATTTTACTTGCTTAAAAACAATGAGGAAAATTAAAAACTTACTGAAAAGTTTTGTAATTCAAATCTTTTTTTCTCTTCCAACAGTGATTCTCTGCCCCTCTCTCCAGTTGACTCCTCCTCCAAACTCTCTCCACTTGGCGCTGCTTCCACAGGGACACACACCTGCATGCACACCTGCAAGCAACACTGGGCATCTGAACACTCAGCATCTGACAGTCCTTTTTTTTTTTTTTTTTTAAGGTTTTAGTTGTTTACATTTAGAGAATGGGGTAGTGAAGGAGAAAGAGAGGGAGAGAAATATCAATGTGTGGTTGCCTCTTGTGCATCCCCTGCTGGGGACCCTGGCAAGTGCCCTGACGGGGAATTGAACCCCTGTGACTGTTTGGTTCACAGCGTATGCTCAATCCACTGAGCTACACCAGCCAGGTCCATCTGACAGTTCTTGACAAGTCCCTCAAGACCATCTGGCCTCTGGCCTTCCAAACCAGGATCTCAGCCTGACCCAATCCCTGGAGCCCCAGTCTCACTTAAGCTTCACCCAAAGAGCCAGACAAGAGGTGACAGCTCTTATTTGTACTGTGTTCTACAGTTCCTAAAGTGCAAGGACAACTTTTGAGTGCATAAGGGAAGGGAAAGTGAGCCACTAGTTAGTTCGTCCTGCAGATACTTCCTGCACACTGCCAGGCACTGCGATAGCCAGGCACCAGGGATATAGGAGGCAACGGGGTAGATCTGTCTTCCCTCAGCAGTCCAAGGTAATCGAGTGATGCTTACAAAGTTGTCAGATCACTTTCACTATGGTGAAAGGGTCAGCTTTTCAGCTTTGTGAGAATGGGACAGAATCATCTTTTCTGAGGTTTAATAGAAGGCAGAGAAAGATTTTTGGTCAAGAAGTCAAGGGAAGACATGTATGTCTCTTCTTGCTTTCGGTAAGTGAGCATTTATAAATTCTGTGTCCTTGGCACTGGGAACATTCCAATGCAGCAACAAAAGCCTTCAGAACTCTGAGTAACTCCATCTGAATACCTACTGGGCAGGATTTAATAAGGACTTTTAATACTAACTTCAGAGACTTTTATGCACATTCCTGACCCCCACCCCCACCCCACCCGCACCTCGTTCTCTGCGACTCAATCAAAAGCACACAGGTGTGGCAAGATGGGGAGGTGACAGGATTCAAAGGCTGAGTCCTGGACCTGGCGTCCCAAGAAGTGGTAGTGGAGACTTCTGCCAAGATACCCCCCAGCAGAGGACCTGGAGCTCCCCTCCGCATCTGCGCAGTCCCGGGGTCCTGGGTCACAAAGGTGGTTGCCAGGCGCCGGGTGGAGAAAAGATGCAGCCCGGAACCGCAGTCACCACTCTGGAGCGTACTGCCCGTGGAGTTCAGCTGGTGAGCCCCGAGCCCGGATGGTGGGACCGGGCCTGGGCTCCCACCGCCACCTTCACCTCCTCAGCCAGAGTCCTGTGGCCCCGCCCCCGGGTAGGGACCCCCGGGGGACAAGCCGGGGCACGAGCTGCTTCTTCCCGCTGAGAGGGGAAGCTCCCCCCACCCCGGGCAGCTCCAGCCCCTCGGGATCGGAATTGGGATTGCAGTTCACAAGGACCTCAGCAGCACTTCGCCGCTGCCGTCCCTTTTCCCAGGTGGGGACACTGGGGTACCCTGTTCCTTGGAACAGGAGGAATGGTATGAAGGGGAACCTTTTTAGCCAGAACAAGGTGTTGTCTATCTGCGAGTAATTAGAGCAGCGTGAACAGACTCCTGGGTTTTCCGTTCCTCTCGGGTAGCAGAAGTGAGCATCTTTCTGTAAACCTTACCTGAAAGTGATGAAAGGACCTGGGGTCAGAAGCCCTTCTCATCCCATGTTGGTTCTGCTGAATACTTAGGCTGGACATTTGACAAAGCTTTTTTTTTTTTTTTTAAACCTCTGGCCCTTTGTGCTCTTAGGTGAGTCAGGAAAAGGATGCTGGGATGAGATTCTTGTTTTGGTCATATGTTCAGAGGCGTTAACACCCTCCACCCCACCTTGCCATGGTAGTATACCTGAGTAGCCCTGATCTTGGATATGCTCTCAGGGCCATGATCTCACGCATCTGAAGCCTTTGGTAGGCTGTTTGGAGTAGGTATGTATCCCTTGGAGTCAGTTTCTCATCCTAAGGCAGCCCAGACATTTGAACACAGTAAGCCAAAGGGCTTGCATAGGTCAGGAGAAACACACCATTTGGAGGAAATCAACAAATCTCCTTTATGCTAACCATTGTTGGGGCAAGTCTTATGGTTTGAAATGTCATCAATTCTTTTTAAAAAATGAACTATACTGTCTGACAAACAATGGTGATATCAACACTTCACAGCATATTGCTGGGTGGAATCAAATCTGCTGCTGTTCCCTTCTGTGGAAAAAGAGAGGACAGAGAAACATACTTGGCCAGATAAAAAATGGATCTGCAATGTCATTTAACATAATAGTGCATGCTCAAAAAATGTTAGCTTTTCTTGAATTCAGAAAAACACTTTATATACTGACAATTAAAAAAACAAAATAAGATTTTATTTACTTTTATAGAGAGGGGTAAGGAGAGGGAAAGAAAGGGTAACACTAATGTGCAAGAGATGCATTGATCAGTTGCCTCTCGCACGCCAACTGGGGACCTGGCCTGCGACCCAGGTACGTGCCCTGACTGGAAATTGATCCAGCGACCTTTATGGTTTGCTGGCACTTAATCCACTAAGCCCCACCAGCTAGGGTTTAAGGTAAATTGATGGAAAATCCAAACTACTTGGATACATTGTGAGTTATCAACATCCTCCCAGCCCCTTATCTTCACAGGGAAAAGAAAAACAAAGTTCTTACCCAGTGGGTCTCCCATGGATAAGAAAACAAGTAAGACACACCTAGAACTAGAAAAATCTTTAGAAATTTTAAAGAACTGGCCTTTGGAAACTTTTCCCTCCCAGCCTGGTGTAATTCCTCTGAGGTGGTACATCACTGGCTCAGGGTTCTGAGAAAACGGCTCCCTTGTGTTAGAAAACAGGTTTTTAGGGACAAGAGGAAACTGTCTTCATAATTAAGACTAGTGAAAGCTGAAGTTCCCTAAAAAGGACAGTATAAGAAGTTCTGAAACTGTACGTGCATCAGAATCCCTAGAGGTTTTGTTTAAGCGCAGATTACTGGGCCCTACCCCCTGAGTTTCTGATTCTGCAGGTCTGGTATGAGGCCCAAGAATTTGCATTTCCACTATGTTCCCAGATGATGCTGAAGGTGTTACTCCTGGGATCATACTTTGAGAACCAATGGTGTAAAGTACATGGGATTAAGAGTCCCAGACATCTGGTAAGATGTGGCTTTTCTGAGCTTCTAACCACAATTAATATCTCACCATGAAGCAACCTCAGAGATGTAGATTGTCTTCAGCAGTTACCAACACAGTGCAGGTCCTAATGGTGAACTGGGATACTCCATTTAGGACAAATCTATAGAGTGGGCAAAGGCAGGTTTACAGTTGTGAGTATGTGAAATACAGTTTATTCTTGTATTAATTATTCATTATTATATTAACCCACTTTTGCCCACCCGTTTCATCTGTAAAATGGGTTACAACCTACATTCAGAGGCCTCTGTTAATATTTAATAAAGCTTTAGTACACATAGCTCTTGACAGATTCAATACTCATTACCATCCCTTGCTACTCTTTATAGAGATACCAATACTCTAACTAATCTACTGGGATCTGTTCATGGGAACTAGAATCAGTTAAAGTCAATATGAGATAAAGAGATGTAAATTTGAATGGCCATGTCCTCACTAAAACCATACTAGGGAAATTCCATGTTCTGATTCCTTTCCTTTAGAACTATCAATGGCAGGATACCAGCTCTGGTCACCATGGACCCCACTGGACGAGAGCTTCCAATGGCTGCGGCACACAACACCTACACCTTCTTCCAAGCACCCCTTTAGGGCCTCCCCCTGCTTCCCACACACCCCTTCTGACATTGAAGTGCAGCTGTGCTTTCAAGAGGTCACTCTAGTCCTAGACAGCCCATTTCTGGAAACTGGGGTGAGTCCCAAGTTACCCTGCCACACATCAGAGCTCCGAACCATGAACAACAAGAAAGGGCTCGTCAGGAAGCCCCAGCCTGTCCGCCTCAGTGGAGTGGATTCGGTCTTTGGCAGGGTCATCACAGCTCAGCCTCCAAAGTGGACTGGTACCTTCAGAGTTTCAGACAAGTCAGCCTTTTGCAAAATCATCAGCCGGGAGCACCAGTGGCCCACTGGACTTAAGGAACCTCAGATTCAGATGACAGTGACCATGTGCAAACAGATGCTGCGCTCTATCCTCTTGCTGTATGCAACGTACAAGAAGTGTACCTTTGCCTTGCAACACTCCAAGTAAAGCGTCCCCATCTGATTCCTGTTCCTCACACCATGTCCTTTGCTATGTGCATGAAGCTTGCAGACACCTGTCCATGAAGAGGAAACTGACATTGCCCCAGCCATCTTGCTTTTCTACCAGACAGTGATAATTCAGGAGCCCTTTTCCTCCCTTCCCCTATAAAAAAGGGCCAGTGACAGGGCAAGGGAGAACAATGTCCATTATAATGTTGAACAACCATTTAAAAGAGAGTCAAATTAGCATTGACATGTACATGTGATAAAGAACCATTAAACCATACAAACAAGCCTAGTGTGAACTCACTTAAACACCTGACCACAATGAACTGGAGACACAAAGGGGTATCAAGGAAGGAGATATCGATTTCTATATACCTGAGGATAAAGGGGTCAAAAATCTATATGTGGGTCAAGGATTTTTTTTTCCATTGCTTTTTTTAAAAAATATTTTATTCTTCATCTAATTCTTTTTTTAAATTTTATTTATTTTTAGAGAAAAGGGAAGGGAAGGAGAAAGAGAGGAAGAGAAACATCGTGTGTGGTTGCCTCTCATGTGGCTCCCACTAGGGACCTGGCCTGCAACCCAGGCATGTGCCGTGACTGGGAATCAAACCAGCGACCCTTTGGTTTGCAGCCTGTGCTCAATCCACTGAGCTATACCAGCCAGGGCTTTTCCATTGCTTTTTTTAAAAAAAATTTATTTTTAGAGAGAGGAAAGGAGGGAGAAAGAGGGAGAGAAACATCAATGTGTGGTTGCCTCTTGCGCGCCCCCTACTGGGGACCTGGACCACAACCCAGGCATGTGCCCTGACTGGGTATTGAACAGTGACCCTTTGGTTCACAGGCCAGCACTCAATCCACTGAGCCACACCAGCCAGGGCTTTTCCATTGCTTTTTAGAGAAGGAGAGAGGGAGAGAGAGAAACATCAATGCAAGAGAGAGGCACTGACTGGTTGCCTCCCATAGATGCCTGGACAGGGGATCTTAAGTGCCCACACCAGGGACTGAACCCATAACCCAGGCAATTCCTGACCAGGAATTGAACCCCTGATCTTTGAGTTACGGAACAATGTTCCAACCAACTAAGCCACACCGGCTAGGGCAAGGATTAATTTTAAAAACAAAAACAACCCTCCCCACAACCAAAACAACAAAAACTAACCAGCCAACATCCTAATACCTCTGGCATTACAAAAATGGATAGAAATATTAACAAACATTAAATAATATTTATAGCGTGACAAGAAATAACTTGGTAGCAGCACTGAAACTAGGCTTTCTGGCAGAAGACATAAGACTTCCTATTTTAGCTTAAGTATATTGCTAATGTTTTACTTCTAATAAACTAAATAATTTTGTACATAGTTATAACTAGATTATAGGTATACCTGAAAATAATATGAAAATAAAATAAACATAGATATACAAAATTAACATGAGTTTGATGGTACCTTTCCTCCTTTGTTTTGTATCTACCACACAAAACAAATTTTAAAGCAGCCCAAATATTCTTTTTTGCTTTCTTTGCGCATTGACTAGAAATGTCATCACTCCTCCAAAAAGAACACAGAGATCTTCTCATCTCAAAGAAAGACAGTCCTTAGATTAGGAAACATATGATTTTAGTTGGTAGAAATGATGTTGGCACTAGTCTTTACTATTTCGCTGCTGAAAACCCAATTCAATTCTATCTAATCCTTGACTAATGAAGGAAATCCAGGAAGACGGGGAAAAAAGCAGCTGAAACAGAACTTAGAACATTTTATTTGTAAAACTGGTATAAACCTAATTTCTACAGTAAATTCAAAACTAGCTCCCAAAGCCCAGAATCACAACTGCTCTGCAGTGCAGCGCTGCCATGTTTGCCCACACTGGTACGTAATGCCGCACTGGAATTCTGAGCCAGGGTCTTTGATGATGTTAGACGATCTATGAAATTCACAATGAAGTGGATTCAATAGAGCCCCCACTTTAAGAACAAAACAGGATGCTGCTGGTGAGAAAGGTAGACAGCAGATTTCAAACCCTGAACACAAAATGGTAAGAGGCTGGCAGAGATAAGCAAGGGCAGCAGTCTCTCTGAGCCCTAATCAGTGTTGTCATCACTCTCATCACTATCTTGCTCCTTTTCTCCATCACTTGCTTCATCTTCTTCACCAAGCTAGGGGGCAAAGGATAATGAAATAGTTTAGGTCATGTGGGTGACGCTGTGAATTACATACAGTACTGCTCTCACGGTTTAAAACCATACTGTATCATTGTTACAACAAATAATAGGTTTTAAAACATTAAGTTGAAAAATGAGTCAGAGACCCCCTCATTTTTATAGTGTGACATCTAAGCCAAGACCACGGAGGGAGGCCATTTGATACTGATTTATGTAACAACCAAATTTGCGTAATTTTAAAATAAGCCATGGCCCTCATGCTGTACTGTATGTATGTGACATAGGAACATAGTGGGCATTTAATCTAGAATGAAATGTTTGTTAAATTAAATATTCTGGTGTATCTCAACAGGAATCCAGCGCCAAATTCTCTTTGGTCTGTAACTCTAATCTGGAAGGGTGACTAGGAAAAAGTAACAAACTAATAGGATATTGTCTGCCTCGTATTTTTTTTTTTAATGAGGAAAAGGGAGAGGTATACTATACAAACAGAGGACCATTCAATAAAATAATTTTTCTTACTAGATGATCTTTCTGCAGTAGTCTCAAACTGCATTATGGAGAGGCTCCCCAGCAGAGGTTCTTATCTGAGCTTCTTAGTGTCCATAACTCAGCTGAATTGTACCAAAATTTTATAAGCATATACATTTTTCTTTACCTTTCTTTAAAGTTTCAAAAGTATCTGTAGTAGCCCAGAAAAGAATAAGGACCACTCCTCTTAATTTAGTCCTCAGTAGTTGCAGCTCTTGATTTTACGCTTTCACAAAATGTATTCACATTTCCATTTTATAGAGTAAAACAACGTTTAAATAGTTTAACTCATTCTTCTCAACACCCAGAATATTCTTACCTCTTCTTTTCTCCCCTCTAAAATGATTTTAGACATGAATTTAGGGAAAATAGGTTACAATGGAAGGGAATTTTCAACTCTATAACACATGCCACAACTTGAGACACTTGAGAGTGAATTTAAGATAGTGTGGGTTTTTTCCTGGCCCCCACAGAACTCATACATACACAGAAGCTTTTTGGGAGGGAATGGAGATGGGCATAGAGGTCTTTGATTATAAACAGAAGCAGGGAAACTTCTGCACTCTTTATCAACTCTGAATAATTAAGAAAATGCAACATCAATGGCCCACTCTGGTGCCTTATATAGAGAGATACCTCCGTTGCTTTGTTCTTGGAGGCCTGAGATGATGTGTCATCCTCACTCTCATCCACTGTGCTTGCCTGAGAATTCTGGGATATAATCTCTTCACCCTAAATGTGGATGGGCCAAGACAAATGGTGAGGTTAAAGTGATCACATCTGGTGTGTCCAGGGGAGAAATGCTCAGTTTATAGGCAATATGAAGGAAGCAAACATGGCCAGACATGGGCACTGAACTGTGACCCAGCATCTATATAAGTCATAATCTACCCAAGGTTTCTAGAATGCATGCGGCTCTGATACCATATGTAGTTTTTGCAAGAAGTCCACCTTTGTATTCTAATATCATACAGATTTTACAAGGTCAGATTCTTAATGTTGAATATAGTTCTAAAATTTCCCAAATACCATAAGGTATGTGAGCACCAACACACCAACTACAAATGGCCATGCAGAGGCTGAAGGACAGTATAATGAGTGGTTTAAGAACATCAACTATGGAACAGGACTGTCTGGACTCAAACCCTGACTCCACTCACTTAGTGATGAGTAACTTTAGGTAAGTTACTTGGCCTCTCTTAACTTCAATTTTCTCATGGAAAAAATAGTATCTACCTTATAAAGTTGATGTGAAGAAAGGAAGTTAATCCTCTGGGATGCTATTTTTTCATATGTAAGATTATAAAACTCAGATATTATAAGCATGAATAAGAAGTAGGGCTTAGACCTTAACTGAAAAATGCTTAACTCCAGCCCTGATTGGTGTGGCTCAGTGGAACGGGTGCTGCCCCACAAACCAAAAGGTCTCCGGTTCAATTCCTGGTCAGGGCACATGCCTGGGTTGCAGGCCAGATGCCCAGCTGGGGATGTGCAAGAAGCAACCAATCAATGTGATCTGTGTTTCTCTTGCACATCGATGTGTCTCTCCCTGCCTTTCTCCCTGCCTTTCCCTATCTCTAAAAATAATAAAAATAAAATCTTTTTAAAAATGTTGTAACTCCAAAGCAGTACTATAAGCAACACAAGATTTTGGTCAGTCAGACAACTAAAAGAACTTATAAATGCTCATCTGTTAAAATTAGCCAGAGAATAACTTAAGGAATAAGACAGACTAGTTTAGGAAAAACTCCAATATATTTTAAAGACTTTATTTATTTTTAGAGAGGGAGGAAGGGAAGGAGAAAGAGAAGGAAAGAAACAGTGATGTGAGAGAGAGGACTGGTTGCCTCTCACACTTCCCCAACTGGGGACCTGGCTAGCAACCCAGGAACGAGCCCTGAATGGGAACTGAACCAGCGACCTTTTGGTTTGCAGGCCGGCACTCAATCCACTGAGCCACACCAGCCAGGGCAAAACCCAAAATTTAAAAAAAAAACAAAAACCTTTGTCCATATACAAAAATGTTATTATGAATCTATCCTTAGAAGGACTTAAAGGTATCTGTCTGGCTGAGGAGAGAGGTTTTATGGATCTGGCTCCTCTATATGACGAGGCTTTCTTTGTACAGATGTAGCACATTTTTAGTGCCTTTGCTGGCTGGTATGAGGGGCGCAGCCTGTGATCAGGGCCCATTGGCAATGTATCCTAATTTAAAGAACAGGCCAGACTTATGAGAAAAGCAGTCTTACTGAAAGGGCAGGGCTCAGGTGACCTTCCTTACAAACGTCCAACACTCTCACAAAGAAAGGGAGTAGGCGATTATCCCTATCAGGGCCCCAGGCTTACCTGTAAGTCCCTGTTTTTGAGATTGCCCAGCCAGAAAGCCTCCCTGCAATTGTTGAAGATAAGCATGGCTTTCACTCTGCAAACTAAGAGTTCCAAGGTCTTTTTGAGCAAAGGCACATGTTTGGTGAGTTTCATGTCCTGGTGAATCTGAATGGAAACAAATGCACCTAACTCATCTGGGTTTCTTCTCATACTTCCACATTTCCTACAGAAACTGTTGCATTCCTGACATCCCAAACACTGTGTAAGAGCACAAGCTCTGCCAGTACAGGCCAAAGACATGTTCCATCCAACAGCAGCTGTTTGGCAGAGTACTCCAAAGGGAATGGCAAATGTCCTTCAAGCTATACCATCAACACCTCTAGGTTGCTCTTCATAACCACTGACGAATTATCAATTAATTTATACAAAATGTTCTTGAACATGTATTACAATGATATTAAAAAACAGAGAGTAGCCCTGTTTAGCTAAGAGTCCTTAAAATCCCACTGTTCAGTACCTTCTTAAGTTAAAACCAGGGGAGGAAGTGAGTAATAGGGGGCTGGATCCAAAAATCACCTGGTTTGCCAGTGACCGCAGAACTCTAAGGTTCTGTGCTCCTTCAAACAAAAAGTGACAATGGTTCTAGGTAAAAGTGGAAAAGTCCTTCAATGCTAAAATATTCTCACAAGAAGCAGATATGTTGACAAGTAAGTAGTACAGCTGAAAAGCTCTAAAGATAGCTGCTTTTAGAACCACCTCTTGTCTCCAGCAGAGTCATCACTTACATAATAATCCTCCTACCTCATGTATTTTGTAGCAGTAACACATCCACCAACATCCCTTATCTCTCACCAAAGAAGGAAATAGGATTATGGAGTTTGAGTCAAAATGCAGATGCAGAAACTGCCCTCTAGATGATTGCCTGATCTTAACCAGCACCTAAGGATTTCACAACTTTGAATAAACTGCCTTTGGACAAATACAGTCCCAGAAATAAAGGCTCTTCTAGACAGGTGAAAAAGAAAGAAGGCACTGAAGTCTGTGTATCTTCCAATCGCAATTTTGGATGAAGCTAACAAGCACACTGGTGATGTGATCTGCTGTCCTTTTTACCTTGGAATGCCCACACAGGTGATGAAGCAGCCTCGTGTTCAACTGGAAGGTTTCCAGCAAGCTCAGAACATCTTCCTATAAACAACAAAATTCATAAATGCAATTTTAAATACTCTCATTTTACTTTAGATGCAAGATATCCTTGCAACGAAGGGCTTAAAAGAGGATAATCCTTGTGGGTTCCAGCTATACATCAATAACCATCTTAATTTGGCCCTAAAAAGAAGTACTATCTAGCTGTCCTCCCCCGTCTCTTTCTGGATTATGAGAGACCAACCAAATACTGTGAGAATGTTTTGCAAAGTTTAGCTGGCCAAATATGTGTAAGAAATCATGTTTCTACCCTGATTTCACTACCCTAGCTCTGGATCCCACTTGGCTACAAAAAAAAAAAAAAAAAAAACACCAACCCCCACCCCCCCCAAAAAACCCTACCTCTATTATAACAGCAAAGAGTTTATGAAACAAGTGAGTTTTTTAATTTTTTAAAGATTTTATTTATTTTTAGAGAGAGAGGAAGGCAGGGGGAAAAACATCGATGTGCGAAAGAAACATCCATCAGTTGCCTCTCACATGCCCCCAACTGGGGACCTGGCCTGCAACCCAGGCATGTGCCCTGACTGGGAATCAAACCAGTGACTTTTTGGTTAGCGGGACAGCATGGTGCCCAATCCACTGAGTCACACCAGTCAGGGCTACAAATGAGTTCTTTAGAAAAAAAATTATTCCTGAAAGTAAACCCAGAGAAAGCACAAAAGAATAAGCAAACAAAAACAACGATATATGAGCTCCTGGGAGTATAGCAACACAATAAAATCACGCTAGAAAGAACCATCAGCCTCAGATCTGGAGTAGAAATAGGAAGGTGGGTTTTGACCAGAGTGTGTCTGAATTTAGCCTACTTTGGAATATTTGGAAGTCTAAATGGGCAACTCTGGTGAAAACTGAGGTGAATCAAAGGTGCCCGAGTAGCCCTGACTGGTGTAGCTCAGTGGATTGAGCGTAGACTGTGAACCAAAGAATCACCAGTTCGATTCCCAGTCAGGGCATATGCCTGTGTTGTGGGCCAAGTCTCCAGGTGGGGCACTTGAGAGGCAACCACACATTGATGTTTCTCTCCCTCTCTTCCCCTGTCTAAAAATGAATAAATAAAATCTTTAAAAAAAAAAAAAAAAGGTGCCCGAGTGGAACTGTGGCCCAGAACCTGGACAAGGGGACTGCCATCATGCCTTTCCCAGGACTCACCATGGATGTATCTTCTGAAAAAAACGTACAGAGCAAGTTTTTGCTCTCTGCTTTCAGTTCTTACCCGGTGTTTTTTAAAACTGAAGTCTAGGAGCGGCATACACTGCTTCAGAAATACTTCCACAAAGAGACGTCCATACTGAAGAAGATAAAAGAAACACTAGTGATGACCTTTAGCTGAGGTCCTTCACCTGAAAGGCCCCTGCCTGAAGCAGCATAACATCATCTAGCCCAGAGTTTTATTTTGTTTTGATATATAAAAATAAGTTGGGAGGGGTCCAAAAGATTAATTCAGAGAATGTAGCTTAATGCAAAACTAAATGGGCCTGCTAACTAAGCCCAGAATGAGGCAGACTTACTTACCTGAGACACAGCCAATGGGAAGGGCCTTGCTCAGCTTAAGAATGAGGGCACAAAAGAACAGATGGGAACCCCAGCTCCCTGAGGACATCTTGCTCCCAAGACAAAATTGGGTAGAGCTGAGAAAGCACATGCCCAACTGCCAAATTTACCAATCAGATAAATCACTCCCCTACTCACCCATTTTCTACTGGCATCAGGGTGGAGTGAATAAAAAGGGAGAGAACAGGAGTAAGAATGGGGTGACATCCACTTGGAAGGAACACTCAGGAATGGGGAAGGAGCATTCTCCTCATAACAGTCACTGGCTTTTAACCCACTGGGTACACCATGAAATCTAGGGCTAACTGGGGCTATTCACATGGAGAGGAGTTCAGCAGTTATGAGGATATCAGCTCTCACATTCATGAAGCCACCTATGGGTATTAAAAAGAGGAATCATGTACTCCTCCTTCTCCCTTGTTGCCTGGGAAGGAATGGCAGGGAGTGACTATTGTTCCTGAAGCTAGCTGCCCCGAAGCCACTCCTCATATTTCTAAGACTAGAACTAAAAGTTTTTAAACTCACTGGAAAATTCATTTCTCTAGTTATCCAACTAGTATAAGAAAATATATCCACTGTTTTTTCTAAAGTGCCATCTGTTAGCACATATTCTGGAGGCTCTAGCTTGTGAGCAAAGTTATTAAGCAATTCCTCCCAGCTGAGGCGCTCTCGAGAGACCCACAGGAAGGATAAATATCAAAGAGGGCCCACTTAGTCTCTCACCTTCAAACACACGTGCAGAACAGGACGACTATCGAACACCTGGAGAGATGAAAGGCAAGAAACCAAAGCTGAGGTCTGCTCCATTGAGCATCCCGGCCTCTTTCTCATTGTGCAAAGCACAGCTCTGAGTGTTGTATTCTAAACGAGGAAGGCCTATTAACGTTAAATTAATCACAAAGTAGAATAAAGCAATTACCATAATTAAAGTTCAAGAAAAGGATGAGAGGAGGAAAAAGGGAACAAGAAATGGATTCCAGCTGGGGATGCTAAGAAGAGGGCATTGTAGTGATCCAAAACCTTGATCTGAAGCCTTAAGGAAGAGTGGATAAGAGGTAGAAAGGAGAATAGGACATTCTAAGCTGGGTGAATAGCCTAAGCAAAATCCTGGAGCGGGTGAGAGCAGTGTGTATTGAGTGATAAAGAAGGCATTCATGGTTGGAAGAGAGAGACAGTAGGGTATGTGCCAGATCAGAGGACCCAAGGTTAGGTGAGAGTGGGGAATGACATGTGGAAGGAGCCATTAAAGAGTACGTATTGTGGCACAGATGATAAGGAGGAAGGGATAGAAGGAAAAAGACACTGCCTGGGAGAAGGAGTTATCCAGGATGGGTAGGGGCACAAGGGAAGAAGACAGAGAGCAGGTCCCCAAGGAAGGGTAGGGAGAGGAGCAGGGAGAGTCCATGTTGGAAACCAGGACTCTTGGCTGGTTTCTGCAGTCTACCAGTGAGATGGGTCAAGGAATCTCCATACTCACTTTTATCAGGTTGATGAGGATACTGAAGTCTCGAACAGCCATGTTCCAGTAGAAGAGCTTCTCTTCATGAATCTGAGACAGCCAAATATACAAGCATCTCTGAATCACAATCAAGTATGTCTCTATCTGTACTACTACTAGGTACATGGTTCTTGAATTATACAACTGTTCAGAGATTTAAGCCAACTACCCTCTTAAGAAGATGTGGTAACATCCCCAATATGGTTCTAAGGCCTGTGTATATATAATAATATTGGGGTACCTTATAAAGACTTTCTAACAAGCTGACTCCTCTTCAGTAATTTCCAGGTGGAAGAAAGCCTATGAAATATACCTATTGGCCATGAGCTCCCTGTGGCTTCTCTGATTTCCTGTGGAAGCCTATGCTGTTAGCAGTTCTAGCTTAGTTCTGGTTAGCAGGCTACCAAGGCCCAGGACCACTGCATTGCAAACAGGCTTGCTCACCTCATGGCAGCTTACAAGCAGCACAGTGCTGGGTACATGAAGCTACAGCTAAAGACATTTTTTTCCAGAGCTAGGGCCTATGAGATAGTCCAAGCTTTTCCCTGCACAGTAACCAGGGAAAACAGAGCCCAATTCTTACCTACAACTAGAAGGAAAGGAAATTAAGCCAGTTGATCTTTGAAAAGAATCCTGATCTCAGTAAATCAAAGGAACTAGCTTAGGAGAAACCCTGGACCCAAGGAAGTACATTAAATCCTTGAATAAAGACATTCTCTTCAATGTCATTTTTTAAAAAAAGACTTTATTAATTTATTATTAGACAGAGAGGAAGAGAGGGAGAAAGAGAGGGAGAGAAACATCAATGTGTGGTTGCCTCTCATGCACCCCCTACTGGGGAACCTGGCTGCAACCCAGGCATGTGCCCTGACTGGAAATTGAACGGGTGACCCTTTGGTTCACAGGCCAGCACTCAGTCCACTGAGCCACACCAGCCAGGGCTTTCAATGTCATTTTGTTGTAACAGTGAGGAAAAAAAATCAATTCACAGCTGCAGCCACTTTCTGTGTTGAGTTTGCATGTTTTTCCTATGTCTACAGTAGGTTTTTCCAGGTACACCAGTTTCCTCCCATATCCCAAAGATGTGCACATTAGCTTAAATGGTGTGTCTAATATTCCAGTCTGAGTGAGTATGGGTTGTGTGTGTGTGTGTGAGTGGCCCTGAAATGGAAGGGCATCCTGTTCAGAATAGGCTCTCTCAAGTCCTAAGCTGCCATGATTGGGTCTGGCTATTTTGACTCTGAATTTGTATAAGTGGGCTGGAAAATAATTATCTTACATGCTTTTATAATCTTTTATTATTATTATTATTTTTATTGTTGTTCAAGTATATAATCTTTCTTAAATATAGTTCACATTTATTTCAATGTTTAATATTAGAAGTGTTTTGAATCTTGTTTTTTTAAGAGAATCTTTTTTTTTAATTGATTATTTTAGAGAGAGAGAAACAACAATTTATTGTTCCACCAATTTATGCATTCAGTGGTTGATTATTCTATGTGCCCTGACTGGGGGGCTGCACCTGCAACCTTGGTGTATTGGGATGACATTATAACCAATTGAGTTACCTGCCCAGGGACTGTTTTGGGTCTTTATTTAAAAGTTTGTTAATGCTTCTGTGACCAGGAATATGATGTAGAAACTAACTCTTGTTTTTATCACTTAGCCTATGGTAAAATTGGTTTAGTTACACAAAATTTTGCAGAAGGGTGCAGTTTTCAAGAACCTATCAACGTTATTAAGGAATTCCTGTAACCGAAAGTCTGTTTCTTGGGGTGGGAGTATTTGACTCACCTGCTGAGAGTCTGCTGCTGTGCCAGCTTGAAGACCTTTGACCGTCTTCTCTAGTTCAGCCATCATCACACGGAAGAAAATGACAAAGGTATGCCTAGAAGAGGGGAAAGGCATGCACGCCCACACAATAATGCACTGGTTAGAAAAAACTTCCTGGGAAAAAAAGCCAAGGAACAGAGACTTCCGGCCAAGATGGAGACATAGGTAGACATACTGTGCCTCCTTGCACAACCAAGATAGGCACAACAACAATTTAGAAACAGAATAACAACCAGAGCTGACAGGAAATTGAACTGTATGGAAGTTAGACAACCAAGGAGTTAAAATAGACACGTTCATCCAGACCGGTAGGAGAGGCAGAGTCAGGCAGCCGGGCAGAGAGGCGTCGTGTAAAGCATTCCGGGCACGCAAGACTGCAGCAGGCAGACCCTGGGCGCACAAGCGGTGGCTGGCAGACCCCTGCTGAGGGGTGGCAACCGGCAGACCCAGCGAGGCAGCAATTGTGAAGCAAGGCACTGTGGGCAACCCAGGGTCCCAGCACTGGGAAATAGAGCCTCGGGGCACTGATTGAAAACACCTGTGGGGGTTGAGGCACAGGGAGAGACTCCCAGCCTCACAGGAGTGGTTGTTGGAAAGACCCACGGGTTGCACAATCCCACCCACATGAGAATTAGCACCAGAAAGGCCCAGTTTGCTTGGGGGAAGTGGTGGAAGGGACTGAAGTCCCACGGAGAGCGGAGCAAGTGCCATTGTTCCTTCTCAGACCCCGCCCCCACATACAGCATCACAACCCAGCCACTGGGTTACCCTGTCCTGGTGAACACCTAAGGCTCTGCCCCTCATATGTAACAGGTGTGACCAG
>CM052544.1:37510114-37536364 GCA_028533065.1 Trachops cirrhosus
CAGCAAAGCTTTCATTTACAATGGAAGGGCAGATCAAGTGCTTCTCAGATAAAGTTCAAGGAGTTCATCATCACCAAGCCCTTATTTTATGAAATGTTCAAGGGACTTATCTAAGAAAAAGAAGATAAAAAAATGTATAGTAAAATGACAGCAAACTCACAATTATTAACAACCACACCTAAAACAAAAACAAGAAGAAACTAAGCAAACAACTAGAACAGGAACAGAACCACAGAAATGGAGATCACATGGAAGGTTAGCAACAGGGGAATGGGAGGAGAGAGAGGGGAAAGGTATGAAGAATAAGTAGCATAGATGGTAGGCAGAAAATAGACAGGGGGAGGGCGTATGGGAAATGTAGAAGGTAAAGAACTTATGACACATGAACATGAACTAAAGGGGGGCAATGTGGGTGGGAGAGGGTGTGCAGGGTGGAAGGGAATGAAGGGGGGGAAATGGGACAACTGTAATAGCATAATCAATAAAATATATTTTTTAAAAAAGAAAAAAAGCCAAGGAACAAAAAGTCATTTCCTTCTCCACCTCTCTGAATGTCCTTTCATTGGGGTACACTGTAAGAGGATGAGGGAGTGATAAGAATTTAGAAATGAGTGGAAGAAGATAAGATGGCCTGTGAAACAATGGAATTAATTGTATAAAGGGAGCTAGTGTGGTGGTATAGAAATAGCAGCAAAGTAATGGTGAGAAGATCCGACTTCAGGTTCCTAGTTCCATATTTACTTTATTGCCTGTATAAGCTTGAGCAAGTTCCCCCTCTAATCCTCATTTTCCTCATCAGTAAAATAGGGTTAAAATACCTATACCTCACAGAATCCTCGAAAGGATCACATTAGATACAGAATGTTTAAGTGCTTTATAAACTGTAAATACTACAGGAATGTAATCATTAATATTACGAGACACAAAACCCACTGAGACATACATGGTTAGATACCAAAATTACTTCATCCTTTTAAAAGTCGTTAAAATAATCTCATATTTTATAAGAACTGATGGAAGTTTAGTGACTAAAGATTCATTGCCTTTTAAGACTGTAAAGACTAAAAATTCATTCCTCAATAAGGTCCTTCCACATAGTTTGGCTGAGAGCCCCTTGGAAAGAATGCATAGTAGACATTCCATGTGTTAAATAAGTGACTGTTATCTACTATCTGTATCAGAATCAGATGAAGAGTAAGGTAGTTACTTGGAAACTACACATATTGGACAGTGTAATTCTAACTTAGGGAAAGAACCGGAGGAGAGACTCCCTTACCTGGTCAGTGTAGGGAACGTGGAGGAAGATGCATCTTTAGAAGAGTTGATCAGTTCTGGGACACCAACACCGGCAATCTCCTCTATGGCCTTCAGAACACTGTCTGTGTGCTCCAGGTAGATGCTGCATTGAGAGCCATAGGAATATGAACACGTTATAGAATTCCTAAATCAAGACTTCTTTCTTGAAATAGTACCAGGCATTAAACTCTACAACTACTGACATTAAAAATTTTTTAAATAGCCCTGGCTGGTGAGGCTCAGTGGATTGAGCACCAATCTGTTTGCTGGTTCAATTCCCACTCAGGGCACATGCCTGGGTTGCGGGCCAGGTCCCAGGTTGGGGGCGTGCAAGAGGTAACCACACATTGATGTTTCTCTCCCTCTCTTTTCCCTCCCTTCCCCTCTGCCTAAAAATAAATAAGTAAATAAATAAATTTAAAAAATAAAACCTTTTTAAAAAATTAAAAAATATTCCAGATGTATGACATGAGGTAAGAACATGTCTGATTTAGAAATGCATTTAGACACCTTAGAAGTGATGAATGTGTCCTGGATATTGCAGGCAATAAATATATGATTTGCTGCTTAACAAGGCAGGATACAACTGTAGACTTCTCTTCCTCTTTGACTTAGTAAGAAACTAGCTGACTGGAAAACAGAACTAGAAGACCTTACGATCCACCTTTTCTAAATTTTATTCATTTCAATCTATTTCATTGCTTCCAAGTTCTCCCTAACCAAGGTAATTTCTGTTTTTAACCAGATGAGGGACACCAACAGTGGTAAAACAGGAGACTATTGGGCTCATGGAGAGAAAGGGAGCACCTTACCTCAGCAAAGCATGGAGTTGGTCATTAGGGATGCTGCTCTTTTCTTTCTCCCCACTTGGCCACACTCGACAGAGGAAATGTTTGGCCAGGGAAGCTGTTGGAGAAACAAGACAAAGTTTTCTCATGTGTGGAAAATAGACCACACTCTGTTTTTCAGGCTTTTGGAGATGATTAGTGATCAAAAGAATTATTCTTTTCTACTTACTATAGAGTTCCTGGTCTAATGGACAATTTGAAAAAAGCTGCCATGGGTTCCTATTCCACTGACCCTTCTATCAGAAAAATCATCTGTCTAAGACCCAACATGTCCCACCCTCTCACCCTGTCTTGATACCTATACACAGAAAGGGAATGCTACTCAGCAGTGAGAAAGCCAATCTTGTTCCTCCTGGGCAGGCCAATAAGCAGTAGCCACCTCACAGATTTAAATCAAAATCTCCCCCTTTAGCCAACAAGGAATAACAAAGGACTGTTTTGCATTTTCTTCTTGCTTTCTGTGTTGCCAGTTAGTATGCATAAGCAATGAGCTGCATTCCAAAAGCTATGATAAAAGGCAGTTAAAAGAAAAAATGATGGGGCCAGGCCATTCTTTACACTTAATCCTGATTTCTCCCTTTTCTCCCATTTTATTAACCACATGGTTTATGTTCCTTTTGGTCAAATGGCTCACGTAATTAAATTAAATAAAATAACAGAAGGACAGGAATAAATGGAGGCCAAACAAAATTCTCTAGCCAACTGAACTAACCATATTCAGACTAAGCAATGTCACCAGAGATCAGTCATAGTTCCTTCTGGGGCACTGTCCTTCTTGTATAGCAAGAGGGCACAACCACAGTTATGGGGGGATTTACATGTAAAACATACAAGGTCCTAGGAAACCCCAAGTTTACAAGTTTGAGTTATTAATCTTATTATGAAGAAAAAAAATTGGATCTGGGTCCATCACCAATTTTTCCTCTGTTCTGAGTAGGAGCTGTAGACTTCTCCAAAATGACCATCAAAAGTCTGATGAGATAAAGAGCAGACTGGAAACTGGGAATGCTGTGATGGAAATTCTGCAAGTATTGGAAGCTTTGGCTGTAAGGAGACAAAAAAACCACAAGTGTTACCTAAATCCATGAGTTGTCCAAGTCCACTTAAGTGTCTCATGGTTGAACAGAGTCCTCATTTTCAAGTACTTTAGTAGCAACCTTCTTTCAAGAACTTGACTGAGAACTATTAATTTTGTATGGAGAAAGCCAGGGCAGTACAGAGCCCAATGGGTAGAATGCTGGCCTTGAAGGGGTCATATATGCCAAGATTCCCAAGTGCGAGTCTAGACCATGCTTGTATGTGCAGCCCTGGATTAATGATTTGCTCTTTGAGGCCTTAAGCAGCACATTAAAAACCTTTAAATTCTGGGTTCATAGGGACAAGGTAAAAGGAAATTATAAAGCAAAGCTTTTATTTTTTTTAAAGAATTTTTTTCTTTTATGTGTTTTTTTTTTTTTAAGTTTTTACTTATTCTTAGAAAGAGTGGAAGGGAGGGAGAAAGAGAAGGAGAGAAACATCAATCGACTGCCTCTTGCACTTGCCCCAGCTGGAAACCAGGCTCACCACCCAGGCATGTGCCCTGCTGGAAATCGAATTGGCAACTTTTCGCTCTGCAGAATGACACCCAACCAAGCCACACAGGTCAGGGCTAAAGCAGGGCTTTTGATAAATATAACATATACCAGGGGTGTCAAACTCATTTTCCCCGGGGCCACATTAGCCTCATGGTTGCCTTCAAAGGGCCAAAATAATTTCAAGACTGTATAAATGTAACTACTCCTTAACTGTTAAGGAGTTGAAATTACATTCAGCCCTTTGAAGGCAACTGTGAGACTGTTGTGGCCCCCGTTGAAAATAAGTTTGACACCCCTGCGATATGCAGTTGCTTTCAGGACACTAAAGTAAAGAGAGATAGGAGTCACATTAATTAAAACTGTAACTGAAATTAAAGTAGAGTCATCTCCTGATTGATTGATGGGTGGGTGGGAAGGAGGTAAAACAAATTTAAAAGTACTGTATTGAAAATAAAAGAGCACCCTGGCTGGTGTGGCTCAGTGGATTGAGTGCCAGCCTGTGAATCAAAGGGTCGCCAGTTTGATTCCCAGTCAGGGCATGTGCCTGGGTTGCAGGCCAGGTCCCTGGTTGGGGGTGTGTGAGAGGCAATCCATCGATGTTTCTCTCTCTCTCTTTCTCCCTCCCCTCTTCTACCTCTCAAAAAAATAAAAATTAAAAATAAAAGAAACAAAGAGAAAGAGAAAAGAAAAGAGTCCTGCCTTAAAGGTAGAGATGACAAGCATTGACTGCAGACCCAGTGATAGCCTAGCCAGGGTGTCCAACCTGTGGCCTGTGGACCACATGCAGCCCAGGATGGCTGTGAATGTGGCCCAACACAAAACATAAATTTACTTAAAACATTATGAGATTTTTTTGTGGTAACATATCATATTGTATTTAATGTGTGGCCCATGACAACTCTTCTTCCAGCATGGCACAGAGATGCCAAAAGGTTGGACACTCTGGTAGGCTATCAGGGCAGGTGAAGCTGGGAGAGAAGGCTGGGAGCCACACCTGTTAGATCTCCTCAGCTCCCTCCTCCACTGCCTAGCCCTCAACCTTGGTTCCTTTTTTGCTAAGACTGGGGGAAGGATGCAGGCGAGCAAATGAAGTAGCTAAAAAGGGAAAAGTAGCTAAAAATATCAATTGCCCTAAAAAGGGAAAAGTAGCTAAGAGGAAAAGTAGCTAAAAATATCAATTTCCCTCATAACTACCTAGAGATAGCCAAGTTATTTCCAAGAAATCTTATTCCTAGGAGTTTCTTGAGAAACTCTCTGAGATATATATAGTCGGACCCACCTAAGCAGTTCCTCCAAGGACTGGTCAGGCTCTCTTGGCTTCAGTCGGTTTGTAAGGACCTCGAGGGCCGAGTATAGTAAATTCTGATTTTGAGGTTGAAAAAATCCACTCCTAAGGGAAAATCAAGGTAAGATGGTTTAGCTTAGTTTCAGGAAGATTGCTTGGACAGCATTTGAGGATCTTGGCCTTCAGTCTGTACCACCAGTAAGTCAACAGAAGAAAAAGCAAAACTAAAGTACTGAAAGTACTCAAGTGCCAAATCTAGTCACAGTTCTGAGTATCAGGCTAGAAGTTGAATGTCTTTCCTTAAAGACCTAACAGCCCACCTAGGTTTAGTTTTAACGGAAAGTTCTCTCTTCATTCCCTACATTCTAGAGATAAGTCCACCCCACACCCCTGCAAAAACAGAAGTTATTTTGTCAAATTGTTACATCAATGTCTAATCCACAGTAGATATTCAATAAAGAACTTGTTCCTTCTTCTATATTAGTAAGTCTTAACTACTGTATCTTCAGATTATCTTTCCTTCAGCCCCAGCCTTTCTAAGCCAAGCCACCACTCCAGGTCAGGCCCTCATCATCACATGCACAGACCATGGTGACACCTTTTGACTGGTCTTTTTGCATTCCTTTTCAATCTCCCTGAGTACTGCTATCAAGAGGATTTCCTAAAATACTGCTTTCATTATATCATGGTGTGGTCATGAAACTTCAAAATTGCTTCCCTGGACAACATTCAAATTCTTCTGCCTAACTTTCACGGCCCAGCACAATCTGACCCCCTGTATCTGCTCCTCTAGAACTTTCCACATCACCAGTGGTAGTCTTTCTTCCTTTCTACAAGCTTAGTCTGGATATGGGTCAGGTTCTATTGTTTTGGTTTTTGGACAGCTTTATGGAGGTAAAATCAAAGTACAATAAACTGCATGTATTTAAAATGTGGAATATGATTAGTTGACTTACATATAAACCCATGAAGCCATAACCACAATGAAAATAATGAACATATCCACCACAGCCAAACATTTCTTTATATTCCTTTGTAATCTATCCCCCCCATCCTCCTGCCCAATGCTAGGCAACCACTGATCTGTTTTCCGTCACTACAACGCTATATGCTTTTTCTAGAATTTCATATAAATGGGATCAAATATTATATACTCTTATGGGCTTGCTTTTTATTCAGGATAATTCTTTTTTTTACCCATGTTGTTGCATGCAGTACTCCTCCATATGGGCGTACCACAATTTATTTATTCATTCACCATTTGATGACACAGAATGGAGTTGTTTCCAGTCTGGGGCTATCATGAATAAAGTTGCTGTAAATATTCATGCTCGAGACACTCTGTAAACATATATGCTTTTATTTCTCTTGAGTAAATACCTAGAAGTGGGATGGCTGGGTTGTATGGTAGGTGTCTAACTTCTTAAGAAACTAAAAAAGCTTTTAGAAGTAGCTGTATCATTTTGTAGTCTCACTAGCAGCCTGTTAGAGTTCCGGTTGTTCCACATCTTTGCCAACATTTGGCAGGGTAAATCTTTTTAATTTAGCCAGGCAATGATTTTCAACTTGCATTTGCTAAATAACTATCAAACATCTCTGCATGCATTTATTTGCCATACATATATCTCCCTGATGAAGCACCTATTCCAATCTTTAGTCAGGCACTGTTCTTAAAAACTGAAGATACAACAATAACTGGTCTTGGCCCTCAGAGAACTCAGAGTCTAGGATGGAAGACAAATGAACAAGTAATTATAATAACATGTAATAAGTTTTATCATAAGAGGATAACAGAGTAATAGAAGAGAGCTGGGGGTTGGACAAGTAGGAAGGAGGCTTACCTGGCCTTGGGGTCAAAGAAGATGCCCCTAAGAAAGCTTAAATCCAGATTTCAAGGATGAGTTAAAAAACACTGGGGATCAACGGGGGTGGGGATCCTGGTAGAAGGATAAATATGCATAAATCCTTCCAGGTGAAAACTATATAGGATGCCGAAATTAATTCCATAGAGCTAGAGAGCAGAGTATAAGACAATGAGTGGAATAGCAAGACTCAGATAATAAAAGGTCTTAGAGGCTAGGTAAAAGAGTTTGAACTAAAAAAATAATCTAAGGGCAATCAGAAACCACAGTAGGGATAGGACAAGACAGTTCATGTTGGGAAGATCACTCTGACTGCAGTATAAGGAATGGACCTAGGGAGGGCAACTGGAGGCAGAGAGACCAGCTGTGAAAGTAATATAGACTGGTGAGAGATGATAGGTGTCTGGAAACAGTGAAGAATGAGACAGCTATTTAGATGCTATTTAGAAGGTAAAATCAACAGGATTTTGTGGTCAGACGTGGGAAAGAGAAAAAAAGGCAGATAATAGAGGAAGGGACAAAGAATAACTCCTGTTTTCTGGCCCAGAGAGCTGGTGGTGCCATTTCCCTAGCCAGGCAAAACTGAGGAAGTGGTGAGGCTGATACACTTTGTTTTGCATGTGGTGAGACTGAGGTGTCAATGACACATCTAAGAGGATGTTGCATAGGCAGTTGGATATAAATGCCTGTAGCTCAGAAGACAAGTTTTAGCACAAATTTAAGCTTGGGTGACACTGCCCAAGAAACTTATGAGAACAGAGGGACCAGGGCCCCAGCCCTGAGGAACAAAAGCATTTAAGGAACACATTTCCCTCATTTCTACTTCCATCTACGCTGTGCCTTCTAACCCTTTCCTTTACCTCCCCAAAGGCAATCTACCCTTCAAGGGCCTGCTGACCTTCCATTGCTTCCAGGAAGGCACCCACAAATACCCCAGCTCCAAATGTGCTGTTTTTTATCACATAATCTGGAATTTTTCCATAACTTGTTTAGTTACAACTTCTTAAATCTCCAATGTTACTACAAAAAGCTTGCTCCAACAAACTCAGCTGAGAATGAGACGGCCAGGTTTGTTACAAGCTAGCTAATAGCAAGTCATCTAATTTTCAAATGAGTTAATAGCAACTCCCTAAGACAAAGTGGGTGCAAGATCAAATGAAATGATGCAGACAAATACACTTCCAAAATAAGCACCATATTTACATAAGGCTTTTGGAGCCTTTTCCTTCTTTTCTATACCTCAGTTCTTTGGTGACTATCAAGTAAAAGCAAATACTACTGGATCATTTCTACTTAATGTACCTTCCACATACTCACCAAGCAAAAAGCCCATGAAATATCTGCAGTAGCCTCTGATAGCTGGAAGACATTATTTGATACTCTTGAACTTGAATTCCTGGTCCATTAACTATACTGTGATTCTCAGCAGCTAAGCACTGAAAGGAAAAAATTCTTTTAGAACAAGTTGCTTCAGCAATTGCCTTCATTTTCCTTCAATATTTCTTAGCCAAAAATGAAGTATTTTGTTAACTTAATGATTTCTAAGTCTCTATAATAATAAGATAGGCTTCTGACCTGAAAATAGTTGTGAATGTTCTCCAGATGGTTACACATTGGGGTCAGCAATTGAATAATACAATGAGCAATTTCTTGGCCAGATCTCTGCTGGAGATGTGACAATCCAATATTCTGGCTTCCTTTACTCTACAATAAATTCAGAGTTACTGGGGAAGGAACAGTTGTATAGTTTCTCTGAAATTAAAAGTTTATTAAGGGGTTTAGTTAAACCTACGTCACCAGGTAGGGGTGGATAAACAAATTGACTGCTTGCCTAAGACTCAATTCTGACAGAAGGATCTTGCTCCTTCATCAAATAACAAAGACAATGGCTTTTGTAGAGTATGACCAGTATTTGAGAAGTATAGACCCACAATTACTAATGAAATAAAGCTCATACAGAAATAGAAGTCATTTAGGTTGGTAAGAATATAGAGAAAATAAAGAGTACAAACAAGAAAGAAACTAGAGTAACACATCAAGTAACTAGATGGGTTAATGTTTAAATGTTTATACCTAAGATTTTTACTTAAAAAAAAAATCTCACCCAAGGATATGTTTTTATTGATTTTAGAGAAAGAGCAACATTGATGTGAAAGAGAAACATCGATTGCTTGTTTCCTGTATGTGCCCCAACAGGGAATCAAACCTGCAACCTTTTGGTGCACGGGACAATGCTCCAACCAACCAGCACACCTGGCGAGGGCTAAATTTTCACATTTTGTTGTGTGCATCATCTAACTGCTTCACCAATGCTATGGAACATTTGTGTATTATATATGCATTGAAGGTTCTGGCCTCTTCTAGATGATTAAACATTACACTGAAGCTTGAGCACAGGCTTAGTTTGGGAGGCTGTTAAAACCAAAACCCAAGCACAGAATAGGATTCAGGAATGCTTAGGGTATTTAGAAATACATTTCCTGTTTTGGGTGGGTTTATTGTTTTCTGTTTCACAGTTCCTTTCTAAAGCAAGGTGAATATGATCTGGCAATAAGGTTGCCACCATGTTACCCAGTGACCCAAAGACAATGCCGCAGAAAGTGTCAACTTTTTCACTAATAAAACTTCCTTGTTCTCAAACCCACAAAGGCCAATGCCTGTGCTTCTGCCTATACTAACCTTGAAGAAGGGAACTCTCTTGGTAACAGGTGTCAGCACATTCTCCACCTTATGGGAGAGATCTTCCAGCAAGAAAAGTAGCTCGGGGGGCTGAAGTTGTACAACTTCTGTGGCCTGTCACAAGGAATGAGAAAAGAATAATTGCAAGCATGTCCTAGCCATCTATTTTGGGGAAGCACATTTTATATTTAGTCTTCCCAATGGGTGAAAAATCATACCATGACTAAAAAAGGGCAAAACTTTCCCCATCTCATATAAATAAATGGCTGTTGTGCTATGTCACCAAAAAGTCAAGCATTTATAAAGTAAAACAAAATTTACATAGGTAGTATAGTTTTAGAAGACATATTTTTTCTCTAGAAATAAATGTCTCTGTGTATCCTTCCAGCTGTGGATCTGAATTACAATTCCTAAGTACTCTGAAATAAAAAATGATCAATTCAAGGGAATTTCACTTTTCTTTGTTCATTAAATAATCCTTTCATATTTTCTTTCCCCTAATGTTTTGCTGGGCAGGATCTCTATAAGTGTATTATACTACCAGAAACAGAATGGGTCAAATATAGTATTACTTCAAACTGTTCACTCAGTATACATTTATGGTGCATCTCCAGGTACAAGCTGATATAGAAAGATCAAAAACAACAAAACTGTCTCCATTCTGAAGGAGCTTACATCCTTATAAAAAATCTATGGTAAAAATCCATGGTATTTCTCAACTTTTTAACCTGGCAAACCTCTATTCTCTGGTGAAATCCCGTATCAAAAGTTAGCTTTTCTGTGAAAATGTCTTCTTCTTCTAATCTCATAAATACCATTCTTTCCTCAGTTTCACTGGTACTTGGTTCAGACCATCAACACAGAACATACTGCTACTTATGTCCACTTCCTTTATTAGATTATGAACTATATGAAGGCAAGCATTATGCTGTATGTACTACTGAAGTGCCAATGTCTAGATTACTGACAAACACAAAAGTCTTGATAAGCATCTCATAGATGCTGACTAAGTGCCATGAAAAAGTGCAAATAGCATTGACCTCTACAAACTAGAACAGAGCTGCTCTACAAAAGTCATCTAAACAGCTTATGCTTATTGTTATAACTAAAATAAGGATCACCTCATTACCACTATATTTTATAATGGCTAAGACACTATAAAAAACAGATTATAAACATCAAGATGACAGACAGTTATTCATCACTACTTTGTTTTTTTATCTTCACGTTTAATTTAGGTTTGTTTTTATTCACCATTACTTTCACAAATAAAGGCTTTGGGAGCCAGAGTCCAACTTCTCTCAATGTCATTGTTGTTCTTTTTGAAATAAGAATAGACCTGAGGCACTTTCTGAAAGATTAAGTTCTGGGATCGTACTGTTGTCACTTACTTCAGTGTGCATTTCAGTATCTAAGATGAACCTGGTCACAAGACCACAATGCAGAATAGAGAAGACCTCCATGTCCAGCTCTCGGAATAAAAAATGGTAATTCTGTAGTGCCAATGTCTTTTCTTCTTTTCCTTTCAACTCCTAGGGAGAAAGCAGCAGTATCCAACAGAATAAGGATTCTATTCAGCCTAATTTTTAAAAAGATTTTATTCATTTTTAGACAGAAAGGGGGGCGGAGAAAGAGAGGGACAGAAACATCAATGTGTGGCTGCTACTCATACGCCCCCCACTGGGGACCTGGCCCACAACCCAGGCATGTACCATGACGGGGAATCAAACTGGTGACCCTTTGGTTGACAGGCCTGTGCTAAATCTACTGAGCCACACCAGCCAGGGCTATTTAGCATAATTTTTAATGAAGACTTTGAAATACAATTATGTATTCACTTTATATAAAAAGTTACATTTTCATCATATGACCAATTTTCTTTCTTCAAAGTCCTAAAAATTCCTGAGGCAGGGCACTTAATTTAATATCAGGATATAGGTCACACACTGAGGTTCTTGGTTGGTTTCTACTTAGAGATGAACTATTAGATAAGTCAAGGCATTGTGGTGTGGCACAGAAAATTATAAGCTTAGGGGCCAAAAAAGATCTGTCTTCTTCAATTGACGGTGGACATATGGGTGGGTAGGGGTTGGTGAGATGGGTGAAAAAGGTAAAAGAAATTAAGTACAAACTGCCAGTTATAAAAATAGTCATGCGATGTAAATACAGCACAGGAATACAGTCAATAATATTCTAATAACTATGCATAGTGTCAAATGGGTACTGGATTTATCAGGGTGATTATAGGGTATATAAATGTCTAATTATTATTCTGTATGCCTGAAACTAATATAATATTATATGTCAACAGTAACTGGAAAATAAATTAATTAAAAAAAAAAAGATTTGGTTTTGAGTCCTTGATCAAGCACTTATTAAATGTGTGACCTTGGACAAGTCACTTATCCTGTCTGGGTCTTATTTTTGTCATTTATTAGATATGAATATGAATACTAAGCTTGGGTTTTTAGGAGGAGTAGGCGAGTTATACATAATAACCAATAAATAGTAGTTAAAAAACAGAAGTAATCGGGATCCATGTGGCTCAGGCAATATCACAAACAAGTAAAACCTACTTTGTGAGTGGTACAGAGTTTTGGGAAAAGAGCAATGCTTTTATTAAGTATCAGAAACTGTACAAAGCATTTCATGTTCTCTTGATTCATCAATAACTTGATAATTTGGGATTGGAAGCGGAAAGAGACTAAAAGTAGTATATCTACAGCTATGTCTGAAGACAGAACTCGATAATTACTACAGAGAAAATTCTAAGTACTGATAGGTTGCAAAAAAGAGTAAAACATTAAAGAAAATAATTAGAAAAACTGTGTGGTAGTGATAAAAAACTGGAGTCTAACATGATTTCTACTACCGAGAGGGATACTGTAAGACCTACAAAAGTTTGTTTGCTTCTTCTTTCCCTAATATTTTGCTCTGTAAAATGCAGACAATAAAATAAAGCTGGCCCTCTGTTAATCTCAGGGAGTGTCACACATCTGCATGGATATGCATCATCCCATACCTTTCCCAGCTGGCCTCTATTGGATGGTGTAGGGTCACATTCGGAGCCATCCTCCTTTGAAAGCATGTCATGAGAGGATGCTTTGTTGCCACCTGCTTTTTGTTTCCTTCCTCCTTATGTTTGAAAAAGACAAAAGTGACTCAAGGAATCAATCATCACGTTTGCTAAACAATCTGCTAAATGCTAGAGACAGAGGAGGTAATGTTATAACCTTAAATTATAGTTCATTTATTTTTAATTTTAATTTAAAATTTTTGTTTTAATCAATGTTCCATTGATTTTCAGGGAGAAAGAAAAGGAGAGAGAAACATTGATTGTTTGCTTTCCATATGCACCCAACCAGGGAACCCACAACCTAGGCATTTGTCCTGCAAGGGAATCAAACTGGTAACCTTTCAGTGCACAGAACAATACTCCAACCCAACTAAGTCACAAGGCCAGGGCCAAACTATAGTTTGTTTATAACCATACCATAGAAAGGATTCAATTACATAATCTCTCCAATTACTGATACCTTGAGGCATATAACCTCTTAGGTCATTTCAATGCAGCTCATAGGGAGATATAAGAACATACCTGTGACACCTTGTTTTTTCATTTTTGCTGAAACAGCAGTACTGGTACGAGGTGTTATATCCAAAGTTTCCAAGTCAAAGGTTGCAAGGGGAGGACTATAGTCTGAGGTGACTGAAATAGATAGCAGGCAGAAACTCAATATATACCAATAATATCTCACCATTTGATTGGGAATGATAATCACCCAATTGGCTAAAAACTAGTTTCTGGAACTACCAAGCATGGCTGACTTCCTGTGAGATGCATTCAAGTCATCTGACATTAACTGTTTTGGCACAGGAAAATAGTTAGAGATAACTTATAGGAGTATCATATTTATTGATTATGATTAATTAATATAAAACCATTCTAAATAATGCTATAAAGTATATAAGCAGATAAGAACTAAAAATAAACTAGCTTACATTTGCAACCCAAATATATTAACATTTGGTCACACAACAGTTGGTTTTACAAAGTTATTTAGATGAGGGCCTGAGGGAAGCTGCACATTTTCCCCAGAGAATAAACCTAGCACTTTAAAAGACAAGTTTACTTAATGGTCAGAAGATAGTAAGACCCTTCAGCTTTACTCCTGGTTCATAACTACGTTCAGGAAGTCAAAGGGCACTGCAAGTTTGACCTCAAAGAAGCAAAGTAGCTTTACAAAAGCCCAACCAATGTTTTATATTTTTTTAAGGAGCAAGAGCTCTTGGAGATAACAATGGGAGGAAAATGGATGTGCTCATCACTATAATTGCGCCTGGCTTAAAGTCTAAATTCTTTATCTCCTCACTGCTGTCCGACCAGGGCTACCAGGATACTTCCCCTACCTGCCAAGTACTTTTCCAGGATTTTCTGTAGCTCTACGATGTGCTTTAACCGGGTGAGCACCTTCCCCTTCATCTCGGGTGATGTTTGCCGGCAAAAGGCATTTACAACCTGCCAAAGTACATATTATATTCTCATACTTTGAATGCTCAGATATTAACCTTGTTCATCCAGAGCTAAAAGATGCCATTCAGCAGCAGGATCTGTGAGTCTAGTTGTAATAAAAAAAGTTCTCAGCAAGGTGCTGTAGAGGAAAAAGCCCTGGGCCAATACACGAGATCTGATTTTTATTTTATTTTTTAAATATTTTATTTATTTATTTTTAGAGAGAGGGGAAAGGAGGGAGAAGGAGAGGAAGAGAAACATCAATGTGTGGTTGTCTCTCAGGTGGCCCCTACTGAGGGCCTGGCCTGCAACCCACGCAGCATGTGCCCTGACTGGGAATTGAACTAGCGACCCTTTGGTTTGCAGGCCAGTGTTCAATCCACTGAGCCACACCAGCCAGGGCCGGAGATCTGATTTTCAATGCTAGTTCTATTTATTACAAGTTAAATAACAAGGTGAATAGCACAGTGGCTAGAGAGCACACACTTTGGTGAAACAAGTCTTATTCTATTACTAACGAGTTGTATGACCTTGGCCAAGTTGTTAACCTTCCTGAGCTTTTATTTCAACTATATAAAGTGGGAATGCAGCAGTTGAGTGAATTAAATAGTGTAAATAAAGAAATTAGCCCAGCATTTGGCATGGTAGAGTGCTTGATAACGTTTAATTGACTGCACTCTCTGTACCTGCAATTCCCTATGTGTAAAAAGAGGAAAATTCAAGTAAATAAACATTATTAGAAATATTACACATGAGAAAGGAAGTGCGATATAGATGTAAGATATTACTGTCATGTTCATCATTTCATTTTCCTTACATTTCATATTATTGTACATTTCATTAGCACAAATATGTTCTAAAGGAAGGGGAAAACTCATTCAATTGATCTCACTGATTTGAAACATTAGGTGTATACTTAAGCAAGGATGAACAGTATTTTACAGTGGAGCAGATGAAAGTATTCCAGGCAGAAGTAAAAATACTATTAGAAGGATTGAAGGTGGTAAAGCACATGCAACATTAAGTGAATTCTAGTATTTTCATTTGGCTACACCAGAAGGTATATATAATAAGGGTGAGGCGGGACATAACAGCTAGAGAAGCACACAGGGGTCAGTGCACAGTGCAGATGTTTTAGGTATTCTTGTGGGAACCAAGAAAACAGTTTCCTTTGGAGAGAAACTATAGGTAGTAGGTGAAATGTTCTAGTAACTCTGCTCACCTCTCGGAACCAGTTGAGAGTAAGATATATAAGTGAACACATGAATGAATGTTCTTTATCAGACATGGACTCCAGCCCCTCTCCAGGATCCAGGTCAGTGAGCAATATAGGACAGTCTGAAAGAGAAGAACAGACTTCTGATTCCCTTTGGTTTAAGTCAACAGAATCTGGATGCTGCCCCTAGAGCCAGCTCTCCTGCTATGTAGTTTCCCATTTAATTTGTATGTAAAGTTCAAGTACTTCATAATGCTTCCATATTATGCAGCAGTCAACATATATAATTAAGAAGTCTTTGTAACAATTATAGGGAAAAGGACCAAAAAGCAATATGGAACTATGTTAACAACTGATCTGTTAACACGTTGGAATTTTGTATTTATTATTTTGTCTTTGGAATTCTATTAATACTGTTATACTACTCTGAAGTTAGAAAATTCCTCCCCCCCAACCATGTACTAGTGTGCCTCTTCCCTAAGTTTACCAAAAAAAAGTTACAAAGAGGAAAGGATCTAATAACTTGGTCCTATACCTAACAAACCATCAATCTCCTCCAAGTTTCCATTATGTTGTTTCTCCACACAAAGTCTCAGTAACCGGAAATAGGGAGCCAGGCACAATGGAGACACCAATCTGGGAAGAAAAATCCATTTCTAGACAACACTTTATAGGCATATTAGTTCACATTCATGGGGAGCCCAACCTTATAATTAAAGGAGTTTTGCCCAAAATAAATGTCTACTTTAAAGAACATATGACAAGAAACTTAACGCATGCTCAGCAGACAAATCATGAACTGAATTGGAGGCAGGCAGAGGTGAATAGAATGAATGCTCATGTGTTAGGAAGGAGGGAGTGAGGATGGCAGAGATAGACAACTATGTCTGTGTGAGGGAAAACAAACAGAAATGAAAACAGACTTACAGAAACCTGCTGGCTGTCATGAGGCAATGCAAATTCCAACCAAAAGATCCAAGCAAAGACTCTGCCCCATTCTAACTAACCCATCCAAATACCACCTGCCCGGGGAGAAACCTTTTTCAGTTAAGGACCCACACATTGCAAGAACTGTGGAATTCCCTGTGAACATTCAAAAACATCAGCAGAGGTTTCAGAAGAGAAAAAGTGTACTGACTTGTGGTCTGATTCCTGTGAAGTCAAGCTACCCTCATCTTCTGCAAAGTCCTGAGAAAACAATAGTGGCAGGAGGTTGACGGCGATCCCATCATGACTACTGTATTCTTCCAGTCCATAGAGAGCTTTCACAGGAAATGGAGAGTCACTGTGGCGAGAAACCAGAATCTGATGTACCAGTTCAGGGGTATGCAAGTCTATAGTGGAAATCTCTAGAACAAATCAATCTCCCCTATCATGAGGAGAAATTAGAAACTGGAAAAAGAACAAATGGGAAACCTGTTTACAATTTCTGGAGCTGGGGGTGCTGGCTTGGGGATGAAAGAAGCTGTGTGAATGGGCTAGATTTGGCTGAGGTCAAGAGCATTCTGATGTCTATACCAGCAGTTGACATAACTTCTTCAACACTACAATCAAATCAGTGAGGAAACAGTACTTACCTTTTTGGAATAGCACACAAGTCCACCACAAAGGCATCTTGGAAATCATTAAAGATGGTCTGCCCAACCCATTCCTTTAGGAAACAAACAAAAAAGGCTGTGTAGACCAGGGTGTACTTGCTGTGGAGCCCTAAACAAACTTAATCTTTCTAAGTTTCTTCACTTTTAAAAAGGAAATAACAATCATACCACATTATTATAAAGTAGAAAAGACAAAATATGTGCAAGTGCTTAACCCAGTGCCTGGCATTGAACAGACAGATGGTAGCTATTAACATTACCAATACCTCATCCCTACTACGTGAAGGAAGCTCAGAGGAGGCCTGGGGCAGGGTGGGTCAGAACAGTCTTCCCACTTAGAACGTGGGAAAACTCATAGGATAATCTACTTTTGCAGCACAACAGAAAGCAGAATTGAATAATGTATAGTAAAGCACCCCTCATACTCCACTGCTTTAAGGAAAGACAGATGGTCTTACCAGGACTTTTGGAGCCAGCTTTGCTCCTTGAATCATGTTGGCAAATTCATCATAATAAAGCACAGAGGCCTGAGGAGACTGCTTACTGCAGGAATGAACCAATTGCAACAAGGAGGTCACCTGGAGCCAACAAAGAGAAGGAATGGTTCAGCCCTTGGGCTGCCAATGCTTCCCTAACACCATTCACCCCATTTAGTATAGGGTTTTCCCTTTCCAATTTCACTGGCAAAGCTCTTATTACCTCTCACCTAAGGTTTAGCCTCTGGAACAGTCTGTCTCTTTCCAATTGCATCTCTTTTTCAATCCAACAGACACATGCAGCCAGGTTAATTTCTCTAATGCAAAGCTTGGATTATACCATTTCTAGGCTAAGAAACATTTAAGGACTACTTCTGCATAAAAAACTAAATCAAAATGTCTTCATTCACATTCAAGGTCCTGTTTTCTATCTCTGAAATAGCTTTCTCCAGTTACATAAGGACAATGCTCTAGTCAATCTGCTATTCTTCAAACATGGCCCATCTTTTTTGCTCTCTAGAAATTTATGATTTAATTAGAAAGATTAGACAGGTACAGGAATAAATGCAACACAAGCGAGTAGATTTTAAGTGCTACAAGAGTGGTATAAATTGCAAAAGCTATGAGCTCTGGAAAACAATTTGGAAAAAAAGAAGCACTCTTTTGGGTAAACTAACAGTGACCAGAATCAACTCCTCAATTACTTATAAATATAACCAACTATATTACAAGCACTCACCTGTGTGTACTGTTCATTGCTTAGGTCTGCTTTCCCTTGGGTCAAACTTGAAGGTCTCCTTCTAAAAATAAAAAATGTTAGCTTCACTTTTGTAATATTTTGTAACGACTGGCAATTAAGTTTAAGAATCTTATCTTCCCTGGGCTGGGAGTAATAAAAGTGCATAAAGGCACAGAGGAGCATTTATTAAGGTCATACAAAATGTGAATCACGGCAAACAACAGATAGGTATTTTTTTAAGGGCACACTAAAACTGTTAATAATTGAAAAAGCAAGCACTAAGAATTGTTCTAACCATTTAATGCTCTTAATAACTCCATAAAGTAAATACTATTATTATCTTTATTTCACAGATGTGACAATACAGACGAGATCGGGCGCGTTCAGGGTGGTATGGCCGTAGACTAGATGTGACAATACAAAAGCATAAAGAGGTAAAGTAACTTGCCAAAGATCATTCAGCTAATAAATAATAGAGCTAGTATTTGACACTAGGCAAAGAGTATGACTCTGGAAAATGAACTCTTAACCAGTTCACTATTCAGCCTCTACAGATTACTAATGCTGATTCTAAGGATGTCTCCTGAGGTCCTGGGAATTCCTTACAAACCACTTCCAAGGAGCTTGAACTCCAACGTCATTTAGCAATGGCAATGTCTTGTCAAGACACAGATGGAATGTTTCTTTAGATAATAAAATTGTGGCATCAAAGTGCAAGGGGGAAAAAATCCATGGGAAGACTTTATATGCATCAAAAATTATGTCCCTGACAGGAACAACACAGCAGTGAAGAAACCTGTATTGTCTAGTGCCTAGACAGAGCAGATACAGAAAAATTCATCCCAGGAGATGTAGAAACATTTCTAGAACTTTATACTTTGGCAATCCCTAGTTTTTAACCATCAAATTGCAATGACTATGATCACAGTCCTATAAAAATTATATGTGGTATATGTAGTCAAGATTGGAAAGGAACATTGAAAAGTAGCAACTAACATTTGCTCATTTCTCTGATTATGGTTTTATTGTCTACTGTTATAATGGTGTCTATACAATGTAATACTTTATTTTATAAGACAGCAACTTGATTAATTGACCTTAAGCCACACAAGTCAGAATTTCCACACATACCTGTCCAATGCCATGATGCCAGCCATGGTAACAGCACCAATAATACCAATGACTTTGTACTTGAATATGGTGCTAGATAACTGCTTCCGTATCACGAGGTGCATGTCATCCTGCAAGGAGACAATGATACAGGAAAGAAGATGCTGGAACGGTACAGAAAAACTGCCTACAGATATCAGAGCCACAGAATCTAGAATAGTAAGGGTTCTATCATTCACTAACTGTGAGGCATTTGGCAAGTAATTTCATCTGAGTCTCAATTTTTTTCATCTCTAAAATGAGATGAGATTAAGTAAAATGAGATTTTGTAAGAGTTAGACAAATTATGAAAATTCCTGGAACAGTGGCTGGTCATGGCAGACATTCAATAATAGTTATTATTGTTACTATTGGATAGTTGCTTGATAAACATATGTGAATGATCATAATGTTGTTTACTGATCAGCTAAAATAATGAAATAGAAAAAAAATTGTTAGGAATACATTTAACCATGGAGGCAAAGACTTGTACTTTAAAAACTACAAGATATCACTGAAAGAAATTAAACTACTGAATAAATGGAAAGATATCCCAAGTTCATGGATTAGAAGACTTAATATTGTTAAGATAATACCACTCAAAGTGATATGAGCATTCACACTAATCCTCATTAAAATCCCAATAATATTTTTTTTTCAGAAATAGAAAAACCCATACTAAAATTCATATGGGATTTCAAGGAATCCAAATAGCCAAAAAGATCTTGAAAAAGAACAAGTTTGGGGGGAAGGGAGACTCACACTTCCCAATTTCAAAATTACTACAAAGCTACAATAATCAAATCAGTGTGTTACTAACATAAGGACACAGATATAGATCAATAGTTAGACCCAGAAATAAACCCTCTCACATAGATGGTCAGCTGATTTCCCACAAAGATGCCAAGACCATTCAATGGGGAAAGGATGGCCTTTTCAAGATGCTGAAAAAACTAGATATCCACAAACAAAAAATGAAATTGAACCTTACATTATACCACATACAAAAATTAACTCAAAGTGCATCAACAATCTAAGTTTGAGAGCCAAAAATATAAAACTCTTGGAAGAAAACATAGGGGAAATCTTCATGACTGTGAATTTGGCAACAGTTTTTCTGAACTATGACACCAAAACACAGGCAACAGCGAAAACATCGAAAACAACAGCAAATTGGATTTTATCAAAACTGCATCAAAGGACACCATCAACAGTGAAAAGAAAATCCGTATTATGGGAGAACATATTTGTAAATCATATATTTGATAAGGAATTAATATGCATAAAGAATTACTACACATCAAAAACAATAAAAAACAACCTATTTCAAAATGAGGAAAGGACTTGAATAGATGTTTTTCAAAAGAAGATACACAATGACCAATGAACACATAAGATGCTCATCATTAATCACTAGGGAAATGCAAATCAAAACCACAGTGAGGCCCTTGCCAGTGTGGTTCAGTTGGTTGGAGCATTTCCTGTTCACCAAAAGGTAGAGGGTTCAATTCCCAATCAGGGCACATACCTAGGTTGTGGGTTTGATCCTGGTCAGGGCGTGTATGGAGGCAACCAATTGATGTTTCTCTCTCAAATCAATAAACGTATGAAAAAAAACTTTTTTAGAACAGAAAGAAAAAGAAAAACCACAGTGAGCCCTGACAGGCTGACTCGGTTGGAACATCATTCCATGCACCAAAAGGTTGTGGGTTTGATTCCCAGTCAGGGCACATACAAGTATCAACCAATGAATGCATGAATAAGTGCAAAAACAAATTGATGTTTCTCTTCCTTTCTTCCTCTCTCTCTCACTTAAATAAATACCCACCTACCTGCCTACCTACATACATACATAAAAAAAGAGAAAATAGGGAGGGACTCACTGATACACTTAAATACTAATTTTCCTGGCATTATTCACAATAGCCAAAAAGTGGAAAAAACCTAGTGTCTGCTGAATGGATAAACTAAAAGTGGTAGATATATAAAATGCAATATTATTCAGCCACAAAGAGATAAAGTTCTTATATATACTTCAGCATAGATGAACCCTGAACATATATTATGCTAAATGAAATAAGCCAGACACAAAAAAGACAAATATTATATGATTATATTTAAATGAGGTACCCAGAATAGGCAAATTCAGACACAGAAAGTAGACTAGAGGTTGAGGGGGACTAGGAGGAAGGGAAATGGGAATTTATTGCTTAATGGGCACAGAATTTCTGTTTGGGATGATGAAAAAATGTTATAGTGGTGACCACTGTACAATACTGTGAATGTACTTAATGTCACTGAATCATACACTTAAGATGGTTAAAACAGTAAAATTTATGTTATGTATATTTTACCACAATTAAAAAAATAAAATAATTATAGAGCTCAATATTAATGATGTGAAGCAATCTCCAAAATGTATTGCTAAATGAAAAACTTGGGATGCAGAACAAGAGGATGAGGAATGGAATATAGTAAATGCTAAGAACATTTCAGAAAGCTATAAACTAGTAACAGTAATTGCCTTTAAAGAACTAAATGCTAGAGACTGAGAGAAGGGGAGACTTATTTTTCATTACAATTCTATAACCTTTTAAATTTTGTACCATGTGTATATCACCTAGCCAATTTATTTATTTTTAAATTTAAAAAAGAAGCTGGTCAGAACTTCCAGTTAAGATGGCAAGGTAGGCAGACATGGCTTGCCTCTTCTTACAACCCCATCAAAATTACAACTACAATATAGAAAACCCATCACTCAGAGCCATCAGAAATCAAGTTGAATGAAGTCTGACAAATACGGAATTAAAGAAACTACATCCATACAGACTGGTAGGAGGGACGCATATGTGGAACAAGCCAGTCCCTCACCCACATGTGGTAGATAAAAATTCGGGAGGGGTATTGTGGGAGTGAAGAGTCCCAGTCCCACACCAGGTCTCCCAGCCCAGGGTTCCAGTGCCAGGAAGATAAGTCCCCATAACTTCTGACTACAAAAACTAGTGGGGATTGACTCGGTGGAGGAAACTGCTGGAGTCCCACATATGGATTTAAAGAACCCACAAATGGACTTATTCAGACTCTATCCCTCTGAGCTCCAGCATAGGGTGTAGCAGCTTGAAAGGCACCAGTGGCATAAAAGGAGAAACTGAAGTCTCTGGCATCAAGGCAAGCAGAGGCCATTGTCCATTTTCTAAACCCTCCCCACAAAGAACCACAGAGCCAGTAAGCTGGTGCCTATCAGAGACTCCATCAACCTGCCTAACACTGACCCACCTAGGAGATCTCCAGGCACTCCACTCAACCCAATTTACAGGCCCACCAAGCTTTTGTATATGAATGGCTGGTCCTGGCTTGTGCTGCTCAACTTCCTAAATCCTCTCAAACAAGCAACAGCTGGTGGCCTCAGTGAGCCCCAGGCCTAACATTAGCAGCAGTCTGCCTAGAGTCACAGCTTGGCTTCCCCTGGGAATCTCCAAGCCCAGCAAAAGTAGCAGCCATCTCAGTCAGATTGCTTTATAGTATCCTGCGGCAAAACACATGTAGGGGTTGACCTTGGCCCCCTGGAAAAACCCAGGGCCAGCATACCCAGAGGACAGACACAGACCACGTCAGATCACCACTACCCTGCCCTTGCACAGCTGATCCTCCACGAAGGGTACAGGTTGGTGGTCAGTGGTCAACAGCCAATCCTTGCAGCTGGCTGGCCTGGGTAAATCCCTCCCATTGATCTGCCAACAGTAACCAAGGCTCAACTACAAGAGGAGGTTGGACTCAGCCCACACAAAGCACACACCTTGAGTACCCAGCCTGGGGTAGGCTGTGCTTCTGGACCCTACAGGACACCTACTACATTAGGCTACACTACCAAGACAGGAAGTCAAAACAGCTCTACTTAATACATAGAAATAAACACAGGGAAGCTGTCAAAGTGAAGAGACAAAGAAACATGGCCCAAATGAAAGAACAGATCAAAACTCCTAAAAAAGAACTAAACAAAATGGAGATAAGCAATCTACCAGATGTAGAGTTCAAAACACTGGTTACAAGGATGCTCAAGGAACTTAGGACCTCAACAGCATGAAAAAGATCCAGTCAGAAACAAAGGATACACTAAATGAAATAAAGAACAATTTACAGGGAATCAACAGTAGAGTGGATGAAGCCAAGAATCAAATCAATGATATGGAACACAGGGAAGCAAAAAACAACCAATCAGAACAAGAAGAAAAAAGAATTTAAAAAAATGAGGATAGTATAAGCAGCCTCTGGGACAACTTCAAGTGGTCCAACATTCACATCTAGGGGTACCAGAAGAGAAAGAGCAAGAAATTGGAAATCTGCTTGAAAAAATAATGAAAGAACAGTTTCCTAATTTGGTGAAGGAAATAGACATGCAAGTCCAGGAAACAGAGAGTCCCAAACAAGATGGATGCAAAGAGGCCCACTCCAAGACACATCATAATTAAAATACCAAAGGTTAAAGATAAAGAGAGAATCTTAAAAGCAGCAAGAGAAAAGAAGTTAGTTATCTACAGGGGAATTCCCATAGAACTGTCAGTTGATTTCTCAAAAGAAACTTTGTAGGTTACAAGGGACTGGCAAGAAATATTCAAAGTCATGAAAAGGTGGGACCAATAGCCAAGACTGTTCTACCCAGTAAACTTATCTCTTAGAATCAAAGGGCAGATAAAGAGCTTCCCAGACAAGAAAAAACTGAAGGAGCTCATCATCACCAAGCCATTATTATATGAAATGTTAAGGGGACTTATTTAAGAAAAAGATCAAAACTATGAACAATAAAATGACAAAAAAATACAAATCTATTAATAATTGAATCTAAAAAACAAATTCAGCAAACAAGAACGGAGACAGAATCATGGATACAGAGAGCATTTTGATGGTTGCCAGATGGAAGGAGTTTGTCAGCAAACAGGTAAAGAGGTGAAGGGATTAAGAAGTACAAATTGGTAGTTACAGAAAAGCCATGGGGATGAAAATTGCAGTATAGGAAATAAAGTAGCCTAAGAACTTACACGACTGACCCATGAACATGAATAATGTTGGGGGAAATTTCCTGAGGGAGTTGGGGGTGTGGGGTGGAGGATGTCAAAGGGGGAAACCTCAGGACAACTGTAATAGCACAATCAATAAAATATAACTAAAAAAATAAAAATAAAAAGGTTGCTGGTTGTTCAGTTATAGTTTAGTATTGACTACTGCCATGAAGTGGCACCAAAGACATAAAAGAGCCTGCTAGCTATGTGTTAAGATTCCAATCTAATCTCTTTTTCTTTTTTTTTTACAGATTTTATTTATTTATCTTCAGAGGGGAAGGGAAGGAGAGAGGGAGAGAAACATCAATGTATGGTTGCTTCCCGTACATTCCCTGCTGGGAACTGGCCTGCAACCCAGGCATGTGCCCTGACTGGGAATCGAACCGTGATCTCTTGGTTCACAGGCCCGCGCTTAATCCACTAAGCTACACCAGCCAGGGCCCAATCTAATCTCTTTTAATTTAGATCTCTGCCTGGTTTTTGCAATGGTGTTCAGAAAAGAAGGCAAGTCCAGATGAAGTTCATATGAGGTGTACACAGATGTTCCCTAGGGGATTCTCTGTACCCGCCAGGCACTCAGCACAGAACCTGAATTACTTTTCAGTCTCATAGTTAGCTGATTACAGACCCATATCCATGTAGAAGGTCTAACATACCTAATATCTCAATACTTGGCATACAGTCGGCACTTAATGTTTGTGGTAAGAATAGACAAATGCTGGAACTATGACTATGTACCCTATTTCTAGTATTACAGAGGCAAGAGTGATTTTTTTGTCAGTAAATTTCAATTAAAGAATTTAAGATTCTTTCTCAACACATTGCCTCTTACCTGGATGTGACTGCTCCCTTCAGTCTGTTTGCTAAATGCCAGTGTGCTGAGAAGATAGAATGATTTTCGTATTTGCCGAGGGGACATTTTATCCAGATAATCTAAAATGCCCTGTGTGAAAAACAATGTCAATGATAGGGTTAACAATTAACATTTTTAACCTTTAAATAAAAAAATCTAATCCGTATAAGAAGCATATGCAGATAGCCAAACATCTGTTCTATGAAAGTTCAGGTTCTCTAAAGCTATCCTATGAGCCCAGAGGGTTGACATTCTGCGTAGTCATCCTACCATACCTCCTCATTCTCCCTATTCTCTTTCTCTACCATACCTGTCCCCTTTTCTTTTTTTTTCTTTATCTTTTATTGTTGTTCAAGTACAGCTGTCTCCATTTCCCCACCACTATCCACCCCCACCCTACCCATCCCATCCCCATGTCCCACCCTGAAACCTCCCCTCCTTTGGCTTTGTCCATGTGTCCTTTATACATGCTCCTTCCCTTTTTCTTTCTTTTATTAATTAATATATTTTATTGACTATGCTATTACAGTTGTCCCATTACCCCCCTTCATTCCCCTCCACCCTGCACACCCTCTCCCACCCACATTCCCCCTTTAGTTCATGTCCATGTGTCATAAGTTCTCTAGTTTCTACATTTCCCCTACTATTCTTCCCCTCCCCCTATTTTCTATCTACCATCTATGCTACTTATTCTTCGTACCTTGTCCCCTTCTCCTCCTCCCACTCTCCTGTTGCTAACCCTCCATGTGATCTCCATTTCTGTGGTTCTGTTCCTGTTCTAGTTGTTTGCTTAGTTTCTTCTTGTTTTTGTTTTAGGTGTGGCTGTTAATAATTGTGAGTTTGCTGTCATTTTACTACACATGTTTTTTATCTTCTTTTTCTTAGATAAGTCCCTTGAACATTTCATAAAATAAGGGCTTGGTGATGATGAACTCCTTGAACTTGACCTTATGTGAGAAGCACTTGATCTGCCCTTCCATTCTAAATGAAAGCTTTGCTGGACAGAGCAATCTTGGATGTAGGTCCTTGCCTTTCATGACTTGGAATACTTCCTTCCACCCCTTCTTGTCTGCAAGGTCTCTCTTGAGAAATCAGCTGATAGTCT
>CM052544.1:37536864-37557162 GCA_028533065.1 Trachops cirrhosus
GCCTTAGGAGTTCACCAGGGCAGGGCACCCCAGTTGCTGCATTGTGAAGCTGTATGTGGAGGCAGGGTCCGAGAAGGAACAATGACACTTGCTCTGCTCTCTGTAGGACCTCAGACCCTTCTGCCGCTTTCCGCAAGCTAACTGGGCCCCTCCGTCACCAATTCCGGTGTGGGTCAGCCTGTGCACCCCGCAGGACCTTCCTTTTCAGTCAGTGACCCAAAGCTCTCTCTCCTGGCGCTGGGACACTGAGTTGCACGCAGTGCCTTCACAATGGCCGTCTCGCTGGGTCTGCCGGTCCACCAGCCACCACTGCTTGTGCGCCCAGGGTCTGCCTGCTGCAGACTTGCGCGCCGCCCTGTTTGCTCAGCTCTCTGCTCCATGTCCCTTGCCCAGCCCGACTCCGCTCCTCCTATGGGTCTGGATGAACGTGTGTATTTTTAAATCCTTGGGTGTCCGACTTCCATACACTTCAATTTTCTGTCAGTTCTGGTTGTTATTTTGCTTCTATATTGTTGTTGTCCCTATCTTGGTTGTGAGAGGAGGCACAGGGTGTCTACCTATGCCTCCATCTTGGCCAGAAGTCTCCTAACTTTTCTCTTGATGCTCTTAAGATTCTCTCTTTATCTTCAACCTCTGGCATTTTAATGATGTATCTTGGAGTGGGTCTTTTTGCATCCATCTTGTTTGAGACTCTGTGCTTCCTGAACTTGCATGTCTATTTCCTTCACCAAATTAGGGAAGTTTTCTTTCATTATTTTTTTTCATATAGATTTCCAATTTCTGCTTTCTTTTCTCCTTCTGGTGCCCCGAATGCTGGACTCCTTGAAGTTGTCCCACAGACTGCTCATACTATCCTCATTTTTTTTGGATTCTTTTTTTCTTCTTGTTCCAACTGATTTTTTTTTTTTTGCTTCCTTATGTTCCAAATCATTGATTTAATTCTCAGCTTCATCCACTCTACTTTTGTTTCCCTGTACATTGTTCTGTTTTTAATTAGTATATCTTTTGTTTCTGACTGTATCTTTTTTATGCTGCTGAGTTCCTCACCAACTTCCTTGTGCATCCTTGTAACCAGTGTTTTGAACTCTGCTTCTAATAGATGGCTTATCTCCATTTTGTTTAGTTCTTTTTTAGGAGTTTTGATCTGTTTTTTCTTTGGACCATGTTTCTTTGTCTCCTCATTTTGGCAGCTTCCCTGTGTTTGTTTATACGTATTAGGTAGAGGTGCTATGATTCCCTGTCATGGTAGTATGTCCTAACTGTAGTAGGTGGCCTGTAGGGTCCAGTGGCACAGCCTCCCCTATCATCCAAGCTGAGAACTCAAGGTGCACCCTTCTTGTGGGCTGAGTACACTTGTAGTTGAGCACTGGTTGCTGCTGGCAGGTCAATGGGAGGGAATTACCCAGGCCAGCCAGCTGCAAGGATTGGCTGTTGACCACTGACCACCAACCTGTACCCTTCGTGGAGGATCAGCTGTACAAGGGCACAGTAGTGGTGCTCTGATGTGGTCTGTAGCTGTCCTCTAGGTATGCTGGCCCTGGGCTTTCCCAGGGGGCCAAGGTCAACCCCTACCTGTGTTTTGCCCCAGGCCATCCTGCCTGAGCTATGAAGCAACCTGAGATGGCTGCTACTTTTGCTGGGCTTGGAGATTTCCAGGGGAAGCCAAGCTATGAATTTAGGCTGGCTGCTACTAGTGCCAGGCCTGGGGCCACTTAGCAAGAGGTATGGGGGCTGGGGACTCACTGAGCCCAACCATTGCTTGTTTGAAAGGATTTAGGAATTTGTGAAGCAAGAGTCAAGACCAGCCATTCATATGGAAAAGACACTGGGGAGTGCCTGTAAGTTGGGTGGGAGAGAGTCTCAGGGGATCTCCAAGGCAGGGCCAACATTGTTAGCCAGGTTGATCGAGTCTCAGATATGGCACCCACCCGCTGGCTCTGTGGGGAGAGGGTTCAGAAAAGAGACAATGGCCTCTGCGTGCCTTTCTGTCTGGGAGAAAGCTGTCCCTGAGCTCTTGCCTTGATGCCAGACACTTCAGTTCCTTCCTGTATGCCACTGGGGTCTTTCAAGTTACTATTGCCATGCTGGAGCTCAGAGGGAGTGAGTCTGAGTAAGTCCATGCATGGGTTCTTTAAGAAGAATTGCTTGGGACTCCAGCAGTTTTCTACCATTGACTTAATCCCCACTGGTTTTTGTAGCAAGAAATTATGGAGACTTATTGTCCTGGCACTGAAACCCTAAACTGGGGTCCTGGTGTGGGGCTAGGACTCCTTGCTCCCGAGATACCCCTCCAGAATTTTTATCCACTATACATAGATATGGGACCAGCCTGTTACACATCTCCACCCCTTTTATGAGTCTGGAAGGATGTGGTTTCTTTAATTGCATAGTTGTTGGACTTCATTCAACTCAATTTCTGATAGTTCTTTATGATGGCTGTTCTATAGTTTAGTTGTAATTTTGATGTAGTTGTGTGAAAAGGTTAGTGTTTACCTGTGCTGTCACCTTACTGGAAGTTGCTCAACCCAGAAATTTTCATAAATGAGATGGTAAATAGAAAAAAAAAAGTAGCGTGGCCCTGGCTGGTGTGGCTCAGTTGGTTGGAGCATCATCCCGTACACCAAAAGATGAGGGGTTTGATTCCCAGTCCGGGCATTTACCTAGGTTGCAAGTTTGATCCCCAGTTGGAGCTCATGTGGAAAGCAACCAACTGATGTTCCCCTTTCACATCAATGTTTCTTTATCTCTCTCTCCCTCTTCCTCCCTCTCTAAAATTAATAAACACATTTTTAAAAATTTAAAAAGAAAAGAGTAGGGTGGATAGTATATTATCTAATTGGCCTATTATATACTTTTTTTCATTTAATCTTCACAACTTTATGGGGTTTCTGTGACAATTCCCATTTTTAAAATGTGGGGATTTGTTGCTCAATGATACACAATTAATAAATGGCAGACTGCCCCTGCTGGTGTGGCTCCGTGGATTGAACGCCACTCTACAAACCAAAAGGTTGCCGGTTCTATTCCCAGTAAAGGCACGTGCCTGGGTTTCAGGCCAGGTGTCCAGTTGCGGGTGGGTGAAAGGCAACCTACTGATGCATCTCTGGCACATCAATGTTTCTCTCCCTCTTTTCCTCCCTCCCTTCCCCTCTCTCTAAAAATAAAAAAAAAAATCTTTTTTTAATTATTATTTTTTACTTTTAGAGAGAGGGGAAGAGGGGGAAAAGGAGAGAGAAAAACATCAGTGTGTGATTGCCTTTCACATGACCCCTCACCAGGGGCCTGGCCTGCAACTCAGGTATATACCCTGAGTAGGAATTGAACCGGCCTGCCGTTTGGTTCACAGGCTGGCACTCAATCCACTGAGCCACACCAGCCAGGGCAAATAATATCTTTAACAAAAAAAAAAGGCAGAGCAAAAATTCCAACCCAGATGAAACTCCCAAAACTCACATTCTTCCAAGTAAAGATTTAGCATTGGAATATCTGACAAAAATTAACAGAATGCTTTTAAGAACTCTGAAAAGAAATGGTTCTTAAGCACTAGGCTCAAAATACATTGAACTTGCCCAAGTCGGTGTGGCTCAGTTGGCTGAAGTACCCCTTAAATCAAAAGGCTGCAGGTTCAATTCTTAGGGCACATGCCTGGGTTGTGAGTTTGATCCCTGGTGGGGGCGTGAGTGAGAGAGAATAGGTCGATGTTTCTCTCTTACATCAATGTTTCTCCCCCTCTCCCTTCCTCCCCATCTCTCTAAAATCAGTAAGCATGTCCTCTGATGAGGATTAAAAAAGAAAAGATTGAACTTTACCAAGATGCTTGATAATAAGTAACAACTGCAAAAACTTCCTGAAATTTTCCTTAATACAGTATTCCCCCTCATTTCTAGTGGATGTGTGAAACCATGGATAGTACCAAACCATATATATACTCTAGTTTTTCCAATACATATATACCAAATTAGGCACAGTAAGAGATTAATGATAACTAATAATAAAATAGAACAGTTATAACAATATACTATAATAAATGGTATGTGAATATGGTCTCTCTCAAAATATCTTATCGTACTTGCCCTTGTGATGATTGAGATGGCAAACTGCCTGTGTGATGAGATGTGGTGAGTTGAATGATGCAGACGTCGTGATTGTAACATTAGGCTACTACTGACCTTCTGACAATACATCAGAAGAAGGAACTACTTGCTTCAGGTGATCCTGGACCAGAGTCATGACAGTGTCAATAGTTGGATGTCAGAAGCAGAAATGTCAATGGTTGGGAAAATTTAACATTTTTCTACCATGGATGACCATGGGTAACTGAAACCACAAAAAGCAAAACTGCAGATAAGTGAAAATTTGTACATAATGAAACAGAAACATCTGCAGTGAAGTACAGTGCTTTAGGATCTCATCACTTTTGAGAAAACACAAAAACTTATGTACTTTGAAGTGCTCAATTGTTTTCCAAATATTTATTTAATAAATGGTATCTAGCCATCATAAGTAGGTAAATTTCTTTTTTTGGAGAAAGTTAACAGGTGAAATACTCATGATTCTTAAATTATCAAAGCTCAAAAAGCTAATGGATGGATTTTAAAAATGTGAATTTTTCTGTTTAGAAAGGAGGCAACCCCCCCCCCCACCTTGCAAATGACAAAAGTCTGATGAAGTATGGAAATGCACTCTCTAAATCTAAGAGACAGAAAAAGTCCCAAGGCCTACCTTGCTATCCACAACTTTTTCAAGCCATTTCAGTTGACTGATAATGAGTCGAGGCATGTTGATTCCATCACTGTTCATGCTGAAATGTTAGGATCAGAAGATAAGGAACTCAGGCTTTCTGACTTATACATCAGCAAGCACTTCAGCCATTCAATTAACATTTACTGAATCCTTACTATGTCTTGTGCACTGTGCTAGACACACCATATGATACAAAAAAAGCATGAGATATATGCTTATATGCCTTGAGAAAGATGTCTGGAAAAAGAGGTACTAAACTGTTAACCATGGCTACATCTGGGAAAGGTTTACAGAGAGGGAAATAAAAATCTAGAGAGTATCTCTTAAAATAATGAAACAATTTTTTAAAAAAAGGTAATAAACTTTAACAAACTGAGTGGGATGGATATTTTCTTTTTCTTATTTATTATTTTTAGAGAGAGATGAAGGGAGTAAGAGAGGGAGAGAAACATCAATGTGTGGTTGCCTCTCACATGCCCCCTACCGGAGACCTGGCTTACAACCCAGGCAGGTACCCTAACTAGGAATCAAACCGGCAACCCTTTGGTTCACAGGCTGGCACTCAATCCACTGAGCCACACCAGCCAGGATAGATGAATATTTTCAATAGGTGAAATATGACACCAATGTGGTAAGTCCCAAAAAAGGTAAGCATATACTGCTATGAAAACATGGCAGGTCAAATTATATTATTTATAAAAGTACTGAAAACCATTTATAGATAAAAAATGCTGCCTCAGTTATTTCCCCCAAAATGATAGTATCTGCCTTCCTCCCAACCAATATACCTAGAGTTTTGGATCACTTCTAGTTCCTTTTCTGGACAGCATTCTCAGTCTTTGTTTAGTCCTTCAAATTTAACTGCTGAAAGACTCAGCCAGGATATAAAACAAGTAGTAAGCCATTCAAACAAAGCACAAATTTTTAAGGGTAAACCTTCAAGTTTAATATTATTATTATTATTACATACAAACCCTGAAAAAACACATATGAAAGGAGAAAATAAAAAGGACGTATAATCCTGTCATTCAGAGATGTCTATTATTGATATGCACATGTATGTGTAAATGCATCTTAAAAAAAATACTAAGCTGAACTGTAAATACTGATTTGTAACCATTTTTAAAAAATTAATGCACAGAATTTTTCAGGAACTACTATAAAGGACACATGGACAAAACCAAGGGGGAGGATGAAAGCAAGGGAAGGAGGGGGATTTGGCTGGGGTGGGGAGAAAATGCAGACAACTGTAATCGAACAATAAAAAAAAATTAATGAACAGTATTAAATAGACCTCTTTATAATTTTTAATGTCCACATGATATTGTTTTATGGATGTACCTAATTTACTTAACCCAATCTTCTATAGTTGAACATGTCAGTTATTTATAATTTTTTGTTACTTTAAACAGTAATCTTACTTATTACTACTTTCATTCACAATTATCACCTCAGGATAAATTAGTAGACACAGTTGAGCATTAAAGGGTATGCAAAATTTAAGGCTTTGATACAAAGAACCTATTGCCCTTCAGAATGATTGAACCAATTTATGTGTTTGTTCATCAGCAATGTATGATCATGCCTGTTCATTACACATAAGGGAGATCCTTTGAGAATGGAAAAAATGTGTTTATTGTTATAAATTTGTGTCTTTAATTATTGACAAAATTGAGCATTTAAAAAAACTTGATGATCTTGTATTTCTTTAAAAAAATTTTATTTATTTATTTTTAGAGAGAGGGGAAGGAAGGGAAAAAGAGAGGGAGAGAAGCATCAACGTGGGGCCGCCACTGGGGACCTGGCTGGGAACCAAACCGGTGACCCTTTGGTTCTCAGGCCGCGCTCAATCCACTGAGCTACACCAGCCAGGGCAGTATTTCTTCTTTGTAAATTGTCTGTTCATGAATTTTATCTACTTTTTTCCCCTAAGATTTTATTCACCTTTAGAGAGAAGAAAAGGGAGGGAGAATAAGGGACAGCAACACCAGTGTGTGAGAGACACATCGACTGGTTGCCTCTTGCACAGCCCCCACTGCGGACGTGGCCCACAACCCACACATGTGCTCTGACTGAGAATCGAACTGGCAGCCTTTTGGTTCACAGGCTGGCTCTCAATCCACTGAGCCATACCAGGGTTACTTTTCTATTAGGCTGTTCATTTTTTCTAAGTTATTTTTTAAGTAAATTTTTAAAAAATGGTACGTTATAAAATTGAAAAGGTAAAAAACAGTATTCAGAGAATATATGACTCCAACCAGTTGGCTCCTTTCTTAGGAGGTAACTACCATTACCAATTTATTGCGTGTCCTTTTGGCACTATGTATTCACATATATAGATGAAATTCCAAAAAAGACACCCCAGTAAAATTTTAGTAGTCATTTAAGATTCAAAATTGTGATAAATATGACCTTCAGAGAAACCAATGCTATTTCAGAGTAATCTATTCAGAGAGAAACTTAAGCACACCAGGATAATTTAAGCATTCCTGAATAACTCCACTTACCTGTCAAAAAGAAATTCTGGCAACTTTTCAAACAAGGTTTTGATAATGGCAGGCTGCAAAAGAATGCATAGAGAGTTAAGATATGGTCTCAAAATACAAAACAGAAATGTATAATTAGCCATAATTCTCCCCAACAAGTGCTCTTAGAGGAAAAACCCTGCTATAATTAAAATCCTCTTATTATAAGAATATCCACATGAATACTGCTTATATTTTGAATATAAGCTGTTAAAGCCTTATCAATAATTTATCTTCTGAAAAACTGCAAAATGTCTATCAAAGCAATATTAAAATAATAAAATAATCAAAAATATAATTAAGTATGATGAAAACTTTTAACCCATGAAATGCAGACTTTAAAAGTTTATCAAATAATACTGTTTATACAATATTACAATATTATATACAATATTATCAAATAGTTTGCACGAAAAGATGATTTCTCTTCACAGAAACAAGAGGGCTCTTAGATTTAAGCTAATTAAATTATATTCAAGATTTCCAATGCAAAGGAAAAGATAATAGTATGGCAAAATTAACAGCAGGAGAGAAGAAAACAGAAAAAGTGGAGGATGGGGTGGGAGGGAGGCTTTTCATCGTATACATAGTTTTATAATTTAAGATGTTTAAAACATGTCAATGTATTGGCTACTCAATAAATTAAAAGATAAAGGAGAGATAAAGATCAAAATCAATTTAATAAGCAAATAAAGACCTAAATGGGAGATAATACAAATGTGAACATGGTGGAGATATACAAGGTACTCAGAGCACACAGTATGAAACTTTTTGAACCAGGAGACAGAGGCCAAAGGAATAAATAAAACTTTGAGATGTACTGGGCTAATCAGCTCAGTCCAAAGATGCAGATACTGCTTTATCAGATGCATTTCAGCAACAGGGGTGTGGTAAACTGTTACAAACCCAAATCCTCCCATTTGGCCTACTTTTTACCCCTGTGCTCCAGCCACTCACTTGGGCATGTACCACAAACTACATCTGACCAATGTTCACAGAATAAGTGACACAGTCTCACCTGTAATATGTCAATCCCCAGAAGCAATTTAATGAGGCTCTTAGAGTAAGATGGGCCCATGCTGTAAAAAAACAGGAAAAGAAAAAAGAAAGTTGTTTTGTATTTTGTTTTCCTTGTGTTAATATTTTTCTTATTCTTTTTCCATATGATTGGTTAAAAATATATAACCTTTAAAGAAAAACTAACCTGGTATTTAAATACAGAGCATGAGAAGATGGCTCTTAAGCCAGAGGAAAGTAAAGAGTTGAAATTCTATCAACACAGGTGAGTCACGTAATAAAAAACACTGTGGTTCTTACTCTGGTAACTATAAACTTAATAATTTACAGGTCAGGATAAAACTCTGAGGAAAAGAGTTATAAATCAAAAGTCAAATTCCAAAACAATACATTCTGCACTCCCCCGTTCCCCACCGGCCCTTCCCCATCAGTTAGTACAACAGACTAAATTTCAGCAATGCTCCATGCCTCATCTCCACACCTGGCTTCTTCATCCTGAAGGCGTTCACAAGACAAAAGGCAGTTCCTGAAAATGTCTGGATCCTCGATATAAGACTCCAGGCCACTAATGAATTCTTCTATTATCTTAACGGGGGCGGGGGGGGGGGGGCAGAATAAAAGTAAGATTTTTAGTTTAAGATTTGCTGTTGATTAGCTAAAAATCATACTAGCACATTCAACTTTATGACAGTGTTTTGAAATTCCCAGTTTCACAGTACTGCTAGCAAAAGTAAAATGCCAGGGAGAAAATACATACTTTGGGATAAGAAGGATGTTTCCTTAGAGTCTGAAAGAGCTTCTTTTGGAAAATGGTTTGATCCACAGCTAAGAGAAAAGAAGAGTCTTTAACATCTCTCACCACAGTTTTACTTTCCTTAAGACTAAGTTTCCTATCTGATGAAATGAATGAAGATATTCATAACGTAATTCTGAGCCAAATATTCTAAACCCACAATAAAACAAACTTAGCTTTGACAAAAGATCGCTACAAAGTGTTTTAAAAAAGACATGCCAGCCTGGCTGGTGTAGCTCATTGGACTGAGTGCGGCCTGAGAACCAAAGAGTCCCCAGTGAGGGCCACGTGAGAAGCAACCACACACTGATGTTTCTCTCCCTCTCTTCCTCCCTCCCACGCCCTCTCTCTAAAAATAAATAAATAAAATCTTTAAAAAATAAGAAAATAAAATAAAATAAAAAAAGACATGCCATAACCTTAGCAGGATGAAATAACCTATGCCCCCAAAGCAGGCCCTCACTGATGCCTTACCTGGCTTTATAAATTTTCTTCTGAAATTATTCTGACACATATCTAATTGCCTTCTGGGTATTAATTTATTTTTTCACAGGAAAACACAAAGCAATACAAATATGTAATATTTTTCTAAAAAAGGGGTGGGGTCAGAAGTAGTTTACTTAATGAGCATTTAGCAGGACCAAAAACTGTGACAATCTTATCTAAAAAGCAACTTCAATCTCATCTTTGTCTCAACTCAGATAGATGGTGCTCCCATTTCTAAACTTCATTACCTTTCTATTTAGAAAATCCATGATTCACTATACCCAGGAAAAGAGATTAAAATATCACCTAGCTGATTCTGACTCTCTCCTCTTTTAAGAATAATTCCTGATGTCTTAAGAAGCTTTACAAAGGCACTGTCATTTTCTTCAACTTCATTATAAGCATGAGATTTCTTTGTCTTTTTGGAAAGTGGTTGCTTGCTGGTATCTGAAAATAGACAAAATTTTCAGGAATGTGACAAATAGTAAAGCAAAGATAAAAATATAAATCCCAGAATAATAACCCTAAGAGGAAAGTTGATAGATTCCTGAATAATTATACTGGAATTGATGGTGTAGTAAAATTTCATTTCTAACAATGGTCAACAATAGTGGCTTCCAAACAAACAGAAAAAATCAATAAATAAAATTGTTTTCACCTATTGAGTTTTCATTTGAAGAATTCAAAATGTGCCACTTCTGACAAGAGTAACCATGGAAATGTTTCCACAGAAATTCTAAAGCAGCCAGGGTCTCTCAAGCTGTTGTCTGTAAACCATTGCTCTAGAATGTCTGGGAAGTTTATTAAAAGCATATTCTTAGGTCACATCCCAGAGCTTATGGGATCAAAATTTCCGGGATGGGGTCTGGGAGTCTGAATTTTTAACAAGCTCTCCAGATAATAATCCTGATACACAGTCAAGTTTGAGAACCAATCACCTAGATGCAGGGGGAGTAAGAGTGGGGCAGGTCCTCCTGCATCCTATCTGAGTACAAGGCCCAGGCTGGTTTCATCCCAAGGCTTTCAACCCACAAGAAGTAATAAAACATAATTAACCAACAAAAACAAATAGGAACTTGAAGTTAAATATGATTATCTATTCTTCTCCCTTAATGATGCAACAAGTTAGAATTGCCTTGAGAAAGTAGATAAGTGCAATAAATGAAAGACTTTCATCTTCTTGTGGGAACTCTTAAAGCCTCTGTCAACCACATTTTCATATGGACAGAGTGTACATTGCCTCTGGTAGGGTTGCTTTGATATGACACCTTTCCTTTATATATCACTATCATAACAATTATCTAGACCATAATTTTTTTAAGGAAGAAAAGGGAACCATAAGGTGTTTCTTTTTTAAGGGTAGGGACTATGTTGTATCTTTGAGTCCCAGCACCTATATAATGTACAATAGATAAGCTCTATAATACTAACACCTCTTATGTATGTGGAGACTGACACTCGAGACTACAGGCATGCCTAAAGTAATACATGGAACCAGAGGCAGAAACTCAATCCCACATCTCCTGATATAAATTGTGTTTTCTCCATTAAGTCTTCACGACTCTCAGCATTTGAAGGTAGGAATTTCACATCTCTTCAAGTGCCTCATACATTTTTTAAAATTTTGTTAAATATATTGGGATGACATTGGTTAGTAAGAGAATGTAAGTTTCAAGTATACAGTTCTAGAACACATCATCTGTATACTGCACTATGTACTCGCCACCCAAAGTCCCCTTCCATCACTACATATTTAACCCTTTACCCTCTTCAACCTCCCCAATTCCCTTTTGACAATCACTATACTACTGTCTATGAGTTTTGTTTGTTCATTTGTTGCTTTGTTTTATAACCCACATATCAGTGAAATCATATGGTTCTTGTGCTTTTATATCTGACTTATTTTGCTTAGCACGATACTCTCAAAATCTATCCAAGTTGTCAAAAATGTAGTATTTCATCATTTATCGCTGAGTAGTATTCCATTAAGACTGGATAAAGAAGATGTAGTACATATAAAAGGAATAGTATTCAGCCATAAGAAAAATGAAATACTGCCACAACCATTTGCGACAGGAAATAAAGCAATAAATGAGTAGACACTTACTGGAGGCATCTTCTGTCAGGCTCTCTTTAACCTCAGATTTTGATAGTCTTCTTTTGGAAATCATTTGGACAGTTTTCTGCAGTTAAATTACTTCCTACAACAAAATCAGAGAACAGCTGTTACCCTCTCAAAGCTACATAAATTCTTCGAAGTTAAAGCTATAGCTCAAAGAAAACTACTCTATTCAAAACCAAAGTGTTCAGTGCTATCTAAATCCAGCAGTTGAGAAAATTTCAACTCCTGTATCTGATCAATAGTCCCTTGCTTTCAAGACTTTACCTAGTTGCCTTTTTTAGCTTGGCCACTTCCCTCCTGCTGAAGGATAAAACCCGGTTCTCTAACATTCAAGATCCTTCATCTTCTAGCCCCAAACTGTATCTCTCATTTAATTTAATAATCCAATACTACATATTATGGACTGTGTTAGGTGTTAGGGTTACAATTATGGACCAGACATGATGATGCCTGACCTCAGGGAGTTCACAATAATGAGTAGCCTTGAGGTACTTGTTTAACAACAGTCATGGCCCACATAAGGCTGTTTCAGATGACGAATGACATGTACCAGAGCTCCCATCGGATTATAATGGAGCTTAAAAATCCCTATCACCTGGTGATATAATAGCCGTTGTAATGTCATAGTATGACACATTATTCACGTTTGTAGTGCTGTCAATCATAAAATAGTGCATACAATTATGTACAGCACATAACACTTAATAAGCAACTATGCTATTGGCTTATAGTATACTCTTTCTACTTACTAAAAAAAAGGTTTTCAGTGGATTGAGTGCCAGCCTGCAAACCAAAGGTTTTCTGGTTCCATTCACAGTTAGGGCACATGCCTGGGTTGCAGACTAGGTCCCCCCCCCAGTAGGGGGCATGCAAGAGGCAACCACACCTTGATGTTTCTCTCCCTTTCTCCCTCCCCCTCTCTCTAAAAATATATAAAATCTTTTTAAAAAATAAAAATAAAAAAGTTTGCTCTAAAACAGCTGTGTACACAACATCAGCCTCGTACATCTGGTTACATCACCTGATCACATTGTTTTCTCTTGTGCTTGATTTAACCTTATGTTGTGTTGCAGTAATGTGCTATACAGGCTTGTAGCCTAGGAGCAAGAGGCTATACCATCTAGGTTTGTGTAAGTACTCTATGATGTTTGTACAGTGACGAAATTGCCTAATGACACATTTCTCAGAATGTATCCTCGTGATTGACTCCTGACTGTACAGTTATATGCTACAAAAGAAAAGCACAGGGTGCTAGAAAGGGCTTACAAGTAAATTTAGTCACACTGGGGTGGGGTGATGAAGAAAAGCTGAGACAATTTCTCAGGGATAATCTCTTTGAGAAAGTAATTTTGAGCAGAGGCCTGGGTGTTGAAATAGGAGTTAACCAATAGAGCAGATCTGGGCAAAGAAAAAGAACACTGAAACAGGAAGCAGTGTGTAGAGTTACAAATGAGACTGCAGAGGCAGGGAGTACCTGAACCACAGGGCCTTCCAGCCTATCTTGTAAATCAGAACCATCCTGGTCTAACTGTTTTTGCATGAAGTGTTCTTTTCATCCCACTTGTTCTTTTCATCCCAAATGATTACTCATCCTTAAAGACTCAAATGTCATCTTCCTTGAAAAATGTTCCTATCCCCAAGGAAGTTTGCTACTCTAGCTTCCCTGCTCCACTGAGCATATCTAGGAACTCTACTGACGTCACACTAGTCTGCGGGGCTCTTTGAAGGCAGGAACCCAGTCTCATTTATCTCACTATCCCTAGTGCCCAGCACAGTATCTGGCATAAAAAAATTTCTGAGAATATTTGCCAAATGAGAATGGCTGACAGGCAGATAAATACTAACAGCTAACAAAAACTGTTTTACTTCAGGTTATTCCTCACAAAATTTTATAAGGTAGGTACATTATTCTCATAATTAATGAAAAACCTGAGATTCTAACTCAGGCAATCTGGCTCCAGAATCTGCCCTCTTAACGACCACCTATACTTTCTCTTGACTATAATAATGGCTACCAATAAGAGTTAACATTTACTATGCACCAGGCACCATGCTAACCCTTTTCTCCATTCATTGCCTCGTTTAATAGCTATAACCATTGTCAGCCATTTTACAGGCGAAAAAGCTAAGAGCCCGCTGACTAAAAGGCGTGCCCTTAACCATCTTCTACCTTCTGGTTTACAAAGAAGCTTAAAAGACCGGAAGATGGGGCCCGCCACCTGGCCTAGGCCATTTGGGTAGGGGTTGAGGATAAAAGCCCTTCTCATTTCGCCATTTTAACGACACTGGGGGATACCTGAGGGTCTATCCAACGATAGGACGTATGAAGAAGCTAACGTTCAAGGCGCGGAATCTCGTACGGAAAGGCCCAGCCAGGCCCAGGCCCACGGCCCAGGCCCACAGCCCAGGTCGCAGAAGAGCGGAACCTCGAGGGACGACAAGCGCAGTTCCACTCGCCCGCCAAGAACCGTCACCACCCACTCTTTACTTATCTCCCGCCCCGTCCGACGCCACCTGACGTCACCGACCCGCGCCGCGCCGCTACTTTAAACTTCCGCGCCGGAAGTGGGCGGCCGGGCGGCCCGGCTTAGGGCAGTGCGCCAGGGCTGGGGCTGCGGTAGGTTCCCGGGCCTGCCAGGCTGAGGGCTTGAGAGGACTCGGAGACGAGCTTAAGGGGTAGCTCAGGGCCCCCGGGGAAGCGAAACCCAGCTACACCTGGCCAGGAACCGGCGTTCTGTGAAGATGGCGGGGCCTGAGCTGCTGCTCGACTCCAACATCCGCCTCTGGGTGGTCCTGCCCATCGTTATCATCACCTTCTTCGTCGGCATGATCCGCCACTACGTGTCCATCCTGCTGCAGAGCGACAAAAAACTCACCCAGGAACAAGTCTCCGACAGGTCAGTACCCTCCGGGTCCGGCGACCTCACTCCTCGGTGACCTTGGGCAAGATAATGCTGTCAGTTTATCGCTTTCCCACTGGCTGGGTGACCTGGGCTGAGTTACCTCTGTTTCCTTTCATCATCTGTCAAATGGAGATAATAACGGGATATGCCTCATAGAGCAGGGGTGGGGATTAAATTTTAGATGATGTCTATAAAACCTTTAGCTGGGACGAGTTAAGTGCTCAAAAAAATGTTAATATTGTTAGACAAGTTGCCAACCCTGGGTGGGATTATCTATGAACTATAGATACGGTGCATGTGATTATACTTCTTTCACCAAACTACAGTGGTGGTCAGCTGAGATACCAAGTGACCAATGCTTGGCAAACATAAAACTGTCATAGAGTGTGAAGAGTTGTAATCATTTCCCCTACTGGTGTGGAGGTAACTTTCTCATGTGCTTCATTACAATATTTATCTGTGAAGAGAGTTAAGTTGAGATGATTTTAGGTGGTGACTAGACGTGTGCCCCCTCCATATTAAAATAATAAACATTTTCAAACAGTCGTTCTGATTGTTTTCAGAGATCACCTCAGTAAATGTTATTATGTCCTTAACACTTCCCTAGCATTTTTTAAAATATTTTATTTATTTATTTATTTATTTATTTTTAGAGAGAGGGGAAAGGAAGGAGAGAGGGAGAGAAACATCAATGTGTGGTTGTGTTTTGCACACCCTCTACTGGGGACCTGGCCCACAACCCAGGCATGTGCCTTGCCTGGGAATAGAACCAGCAACCCTTTGGTTCGCAGGCCTGCACTCAATCCACTGAGCTACACCAGCCCTGGCCCTAGCATTTATTAATCTCCCTTTTTAACAAAGAGAAGCCTCAGGCTCAGAACTTCCCACAGACAATGGTATCTAGCTAAAATTTAATAATTTTGTTTTGTTTTTATTGTATTTATTAAAGCAGTTACTTTATATTTGTGGCAAGTAATACTAGTTTTACATTTGCTTGTAATTTCAAGATTTCTTATATAAGTAGAAGAGTTGACATATAAGAAAATACTAAGCTTTTAATAGTATAAGTGCTAGGTGAATAAGATGAAAATAATAACCATGGAATGAGAATGACTGGAGTTTGAGAAGGACTGCTGTAATTTTCAGTTGTGCTTCCCAATTATGCTGAGAATAGTAATAATAAACCAATGTTTATTAAGCACTTATTCTATGCAAGGCACTATACTAAGCACTTATATTTATTAACTTAAAATTTAAAACAACTATGTGAGGTAGTTGCTGTCCCTTTTTATAGAAGCTAAGGCTTAAGAGGTTTCATGGTCACACATGGTGACTGACATTCAGGCCCTAACACCAAGTCTTCTCCTTCCCAAATCTGGAGCTATTTTGATGTTTCTCTCTCCCTCCCTCCCTCCCCCTCTCTCTAAAATCCATAAGCATATCCTTATGGGAGGATAAAAAAATTACTTTCCTTCTATTTCTCCCAATTGTTACATTGCCTTTTTTTTAATGGTACATCAACTATGAATTTCATTTTGGATTATGAAAAGGAGCTTTGGATCCAATATCATTCAGAACCATTACTCTAAAATCACATAGTGAACCGGGTTCACTATGACAGAGAATCTCTGACAGGAATTGCAGTCAAGAGAATTTAAGTTGGGAGTGAGACTAACCTGAGTGCAAGTACGTGCACAATATTTCACTATTTTGGCCATTTGGGGAAGGCTACTTAACTTTTCCAGGCTCCCTTTTCTTCAAACGTAAATATGGGTTTAGGATGATCTATCTCAGTGTTAATTTGAGAGTAAAATGAGTACAATTTATTGGCATCAATACATCAATAAATGCTGACTGTCTGAGTTCTCTCCACTTTACATCTTTCTATATAGCCTTCCTTTCTGTGGTGAACTGACTTCTTAAGGTTATCTATAGGAGGTAGGTTCTGATCAAGTTCTGAAACTGACGCCACAGAAAAGTGTTGTACATCTGTCCCTAGCACTGAGGGATACTTAGTTGTGTACTCTTTCTATCCATCCCATCATTTGACACTCAAGAAAGTTCCACAGATTTCCATAAGACCCTCTAGAGGGCAGTACCACCTACATGAAGAACCACCACTTTAAAGAAAACTCAACATTTCTGGTCATAATTGCTCCATCCCTTAAGTAGGTAATTGGATTGTGCCAGCTCTGACATGGTGTGACTGTACCCCACAAGATCATCATTTGAACTTGAGTAGAATGCTGATCGCATGATTCTGAAATGGCCAAGGTCCAAAGTAAAAGATGTATTTTAGTTGTAAAACATTCCTCTAAATACAGTGTATAAGTTTCCAGTTACCTGAATGATCACAAAATGGGACATTTGGTTTCCTAAATTAAGCTTTTGCTGCCTCAAAACTTATTAAAGTTTTTCTAAAATGCATTAAACCCAAACTGAAAAATACATAAATAAAATATAGCAGACCATATTTGAGATAGAATGTATATAAAAAGTAGTTTTCAAGCTTGAAGAATATACTGACTCTTTGGAAAGGAAAAAAAAATCCAGATCTTTAAGAATATAGAACTCCAGTTTGAGAAATACTAACTTTAAAAACTAAAGTTTTATTTTAAGAAAATGTCTTTCAGTTGCAAATTGCCACCATAAAGCAAAGCTTTGTCTTTATAACCAGTACAAGGACTTACTTTTATTTATTTATTTTAAAGATTTTATTGTCTTTAGAGAGAGGGGAAGGGAGCGAGAAAGAGAGGAAGAGAAACATCAGTGTGAGAGAGAAACATTGATGAGTTACATCTCGTACAGGTCCTGACCAGGGACTGAACCCACAACCCAGGCATGTTCCCTGATCGGAAATTGAACCAGCAACCTTTCGGTTTGTGGGAGGACACCCAGCCAACTGAGCCACACCTGTCAGAGCAAAGACTTGTTTTTATTTATTCATTTATTTTTAATTTCATTTATAACTCTTTCTTTTTTAAAATTATTGTTCAAGTACAGTTGTCTCCATTTCCCCCCGACCCCAGCCATCCCCACATCCCACCCTCGATCCTGCCTGCTTTGGCTTTGTCCATGTGTCCTTTATACATGTTCCTGACAACCCTTCCTCCCTTTCCCTCCATTATCCCCTCCTACCTCCCATCTGGTTACTGTCAGTTTGTTCTTAATTTCAGTGTCTCTGATTATATACTTTTTAAGAAATTTTATTTATTTATTTTTAGAGTGGAAGGGAGGAAGAGAAACATCAATGTGTGGTTGCCTCTCAAGCACCCCCCACCGGAGACCCGGCCTGCAACCCAGGCATGTGCCCTGATAGGAAATGGGGCCAGCGGCCCTGCGGTTCACAGGCTGGTGCTCATTCCACTGAGCCACACTAGCCAGAGCTCCGGTTCTATTTTGCTTGCTTGTTTGTTTTGTTGATTAGGTTTTGCTTATAGGTGAGATCATATGGTATTTGTTTTTCACTGCCTGGCTTATTTCACTTAACATAGTGCTCCCCAGATCCATCCATGCTGTTACAAAGGGTAGGAGCTCCTTCTTTCTTTCTGCTGTGTAATATTCCATCATGTAAATGTACCATAGTTTTTTGATCCACTCATTTACTGATGGGCACTTAACGTTGCTTCCGGCACTTGGCCATTGTAAATTGTGCTGCTATGAACATTGTAGTGCATAGATTCTTTTGAATTGGTGTGTCAGGATTCTTAGGGTATAGTCCCAGCAGTGGAATTGCCATGTCAAAAGGCAGTTCCATTTTTAGTTTTCTGAGGAAATTCCATAGTGTTTTCCAGTGGCTGCACCAGTATGCATTCCCAACAACAGTGTAGGTAGGGTTCTCTTTTCTCCACATCCTCGCCAGCACTTGTTGTTTGTTGATTTGTTTATGATGGCCATTCTCACCACTGTGAAGTGGTATCTCACTGTGGTTTTAATTTGCATCTCTCTGATGGCCAGTGATGCTGAGCATCCTTTCGTATGTCTCTGGGCCCTCTATATGTCCTCCTTGGAAAAGTATCTGTTCAAGTCCTTTGTCCATTTTTTAGTAATGGAATGAAAGTGCAAATTAAAAAATTTCTTGTAGAATTTGTAGATCTCGGAGAATATATATGCGGGTCTCAGTTTAAGAAACTGAGTGTTTATAACATACAGGATACTTTAAGCTTGCTTGATTCAGGGTTCAAATGCCTCACAATTTTCAATCCCAATTCTACAAAATTTCTCAGTAGCAAATAGGAAATCTAGCTGAATTTCTGTTGATCACAGTGCCTGCAGAAGTCCTGGGTTATGTACAGTGAACAAATTTTTATTGATCACCTGCCATGTACCTTGCACTGCGCTGTGTGCTATGGAGTATAAATTAGACAAAGTCAAGACTCTACTGTCAGAAGTTACAGTCCAAGTGGTAAGCATGCAAAAGGAGAACAATGGATACCACTGATCTTATGCTTAGGCTGTGCCAAATACAGTGGTAACCACTTTAAATGAGATAATACATATGAAAAACTCAGCTTAAAATCCTTTAGTATTTCCCTCTTGGTGTCTTAAAAAGTGTGATAAAATATACATAACATAAAATTTACCATTAACTATTTAAAAAAATGTTTAAACATTTTATTTAGTTATTCATTCATTCATTCATTCATTTTTAGAGAGAGGGTAAGGGAAGGAGGAAAAGGAAGAGAAATATCAATCAGTTGCCTCTGTGTGCCCCCATTTGGGGACATGGCTCACAACACAGGCATGTGCCCTCACAGGAAATTGAACCTGTGTCCTTTCAGGTCACTAGACAGCACTCAATCCACTGAGCCACACTAGCCAGGACCCATTAACTATTTTTAAGCATACAATTCCATGGTATTAAATACATTCACATTTTTGGGCATCCATTACCACCATCTACTTCCACAATATCGTCATCATCCTAAACAAAAACTCTGAACCTACTAAATAATTCCCCATTTTCTTTTTGCACCGGTAACCATAATTCTAGTTTCTGTTTCTATGGATTTGACTATTCTAGGTACTTCATGTAAGTGGAATCAGACTATCCTTTTGTGTCTGGCTCATTTCACTTACCATAATGTTTTCAAGGTATGTCCATGGTGTAGCCTGTATCATAATTTCAGTCCATTTTATAGCTAAATGAAATATATACTGTGATGACTTGACTTGTATACTTTGTTAATTGATTACCACAATCCAGATGATTACACATACCTCACCTTACATAGTTACCTTTTTCCTCTTTTTTTGGTGGCGAGAATACTTAAGGTCTACTTTCAGCAAATTTCAAGTATACCACACAGTTTTATTATCTGCGGCCATCCTGCGGTGTGTTAAATCCACAGAGCTTATTCATCTTATAACTAAAGGCTTATACCCTTTGACCAGCATCACCCACCTCCTCCTGCCCCGCAGGAACCAACATTCTACTTCTTTTTTAAAAAATATATTTTTATTGTATTTTTCCCATTACCATTTTGTCCCCTTATACTCCACTCCCCCCTCTACTTTCTGTTCCGGTGAGTTCGACCTTTTTTTCTTTTAGATTCTATGTATAAGTGAGATCATACATTGTTTGTATTTGGCTAATTTCATTTAGCATAATGCCCTGTAGATTCATCCGTATTATTGTAACTGGCAAAATTTCCTCCCTTCTTAGGGCTGCATAATAAATAGTCCATTTTATATATATTTTATATCTAT
>CM052544.1:37557262-37576934 GCA_028533065.1 Trachops cirrhosus
ATCGGGAGTTAGTGTTCAGGGGGTGTAGAGTTTCAGTACTGCGAGATGAAAAGGTTCTGGAGTTGTTTCACAACAATGTGAATATGCTTAACAGTAAGTACTGAAGTGTGTGCTTAAAAATGGTTAAGATGGTAAACTTCATTATGTGTTTTTTGCCACAATTAAAAAGAAGATACATTGGGTCCCACATGGCCTTGTATAGACTGGCTCTTGCTTACTTCTCAAGCCTCATTTTCACCACATTTTCTGTCCTGCCAAAAAAGTTCTCTTTTGTCCAGCAAATGGCCTTTACTCAAGTTGGTCCTCAGAGACATAGTGCTTATTACAGCCACAGGGCTTTTGCCCATGCTGTTCCCTCCAGCACTTTGCCAGGGTAATCTCTGCTTATCCTTAAGATTCCAACTTAATCATTCATGCTCAGAAAAGCTTTCTCCGAGACTTTGCCTTCTCAGACTTAGTCAAATATTCCTGTTATGAAGTCCCATCATATCATCCGTCTCTCCCTCATAGGACATAACAGGTGAATTTCACATTTATTCCTGTGGTTATTTGGTTAATGTCTTTCTCCCCAACTAGACTTTAACCTTCAGGAAATACTTGCGTTTTGATCACTTGTTTATATCACCTAACATACACGGCACTCAGAAGCTCAAGAAGTATTTGTTCAGTGAACATAAATATGTTATTGTACAGAATATGAATAGAGGCATAAGGAATCTCACCCAAGATTATATAGCTAATACATGACAGAGCCAGGATTTGAACATATCTGTCCAATTCCAGGGCTTAAATTTCTACCCATTATTCTAGACCCAATGCTACTTAAACTGCTTGTGGTGAAGGACGATTTTTTTAGTTTTATATTTCCAGTCTGTCTCAGACTGATGCTTTTACAAAATACGAGACCATGTATTTGGATGTTGTGACAATGTCAGATTACCGTAAACATCTCTAAACCCTTATGCTCAATGTCTGTACTTACCTCATCACAGACCAGCATTGGTACATAGGCCACACTTTGAGTAGCTTCAGACCAGCTCCCAGGGAACAGAACACATTACATGTCAGCTCTGTAAGCCTGTGTATGGAGCAGTCAACTGTATAGTACAGCAAGGGTAGGGGGAGACCACAGAGAATGCCAGGAGAACACTGGGCATAGGGAAGAGTTTCATGAAGAGGTGGAGCTTGGAGAAGGTGTTAAGTCACAATGGGGTAGAATTCGGTGAAGGAAAGGGGCACTAGAGAATTCCCAGCATATGGAGAAAGCTAGAATGTGCGTCTGGTGACGAGGAGACGCTAGGGGTCCTGGCTGACTGCTTGGAGAAGGTGGGTTATACCAAAAAGTAGAGACTAAACCAAGCACAGTTTTCTTGTATTCATTTCTGTCTACAATCTTTTTTTTTTTTTTCCAATTTTCAAGAAGGATTTCCATTAAACCTAAGGAGGCTTTCCCCCCCATGAAACAACTTTTGAAAACTTAGAAAAAATTGGTATTTTATCACTGTTCTATTTGCTGTTTGTATCTTAGTCCCACCCACTTGTGGGATTGCACTCTATTATCTTTAATGGTCAATTATGTTCAAATATCACCAAATAACTTTGTTTATTAATTAATAAATGTTTGTTGGAGCTTACTAACAGTCTTAATATTGGGTGGAATTTCTACTTATTGTCTGTCAGATTCCAGTCCTGTCAAGTCCTGGGCTCATTTCTCTACAGGGCTTAAAAAGTTAGTTCTTCAGTCCTCACCCTTCCTCCCTGCTCCTGCGCCCAAATCATCTGAGCAGCATTCGATTGCTACTCTTTTCACTCAGAGAGAGCTCCCTCTTAGCTCATAAAGGGAGAGAAAGCTGAGTGTTCCAAATGTGCCTCTCTCAGAAATCTTTGTTCAGAAACACAGACACTTCTGAAAAATGCTCTTTTGAAAACCTGGTTTGGGTGTTAAATATGTCAGATTGTTTTTGAGGATACTTGTAGTGTGAAAAGTTTCCACACAGGACTGGTGCCAAATAGGCCCTCTCTTGTGTTTAAGTAGGTCTTCTACTTTATTCTCTCATTTTCTTCTAGTGTTTCGCTTTTTAAAATCTCATTGTCTTGTTTGTATTTTTCAGTCAAGTCCTAATTCGAAGCAGAGTCCTCAGGGAAAATGGAAAATACATTCCCAAACAGGTACATCTTTTATTAAAAGCCCCACGATTCACTGTTTAGGACAGAAGCTATCTGAATGTTTTATAAGGGACTCTTTGGGGAAAACTGAAGGTTGGCAATTCAGGAATTAAGCTGTGGCCTAGTGGTGTTTGCTGTCACTGTGACCTCGCCCTTCTTAGGAAATTGCTTTTAAATGTGACTCAGCTAAAGTGTCAGCTCAGCTGCCAAGTAGGCTGTCAGCTCTTAGTGTAACAGCATATTCCAAGGGCCTTCTGACTCAACCTCAGGGGAATAATTTGACAATTTGCTATGCCACAGTTTTGAGATTTAAAAAGTTCTTCTTTTCTATTAGTCTTTCCTGACACGAAAATATTACTTCAACAACCCGGAGGATGGATTTTTCAAAAAGACTAAAAGGAAGGTAGTGCCTCCTTCTCCTATGACTGGTATGTTTATTCCCTTCTGTCATCTTTAAGGAAGATTTTTAACATGAGTGGGGGGGATGAGAGGGACTGGAAGCATGTTATTTGTTTTGTAGAAGAACAAATTGTAGAAGATAGTAATCTAAGAGATCTTAGGTATCATCTAGTACAGGGGTTTGGGGAAGTTGAGTTCTTTTTTTTCAAATAAATCTTCTGGGAACCCTAGTATATAAAGTGGATTAAAAAAAGAGCTCTCAGCTAAGGGATTGAGGAGGCTTGAGCCATTTTTCTCTGGGTCTCTCCCGCTTTCTGTTCCTCAGGACGCAAGCTGCATGGAACACTGCAGGAAAAGCTGGGGCTGCCACCAGGGCCTGCTGCTATTGCTGACAGGTGGCCACCCAGCTTCTGCTTGAATGAGGGGGAGCTCGCACTACTTCCCCAGAGCAGCTGTTCTTTGTCAGACATGATTTCTGGACCCTCCCTACAATTTTCCGCTCTAACAGATTTATCACTTCCATGGATTACAGCCATGTAAAAAATGCAGCATCTTTAAAGCAAAATAAAATATACTGTTCTGTATTGACTATCCCCTCATTTTAGTACCCATTTCTTTAGGTGAAATAACCAGTTATTTTAAACCCAGACAGGAGGTACTAGAATTTATTCTAGTAAGTCTTTTAGAAAACCTACAAGGAACAAAAGACCAGTAAATGTATGAAAAGATACTTGACTTCACTAAAATCTATGAAACACAAATTAAAACCAGATGTCCTTTTCATCCCATTAAATTTGCAGAGATTAAAAAGTTTGACCAAAGCTGCTACTGCCAAGGTCATGGGCAGTTAGGGCCTCTCACTGTTGTTGAAGGACAATCTGACAGTATCGGTCCAGTTTTCAGGGTTCAAAACCCCGACCCTAGAAAGTGTTTGAGTTTCTCTTACAGAAACACTCACAAAAACATGCAGACTTATGTACAAGGTAGTTGTTGGCAGCTTTGTTTATTGGAGGAAAAAAATTGGAAACACTCTATTACAGTTCTACCCAATTGTGATGACTGACCACATTGTGAATTCCTAAGTAGACATTAAAAATAGTGAGAGATATTATACCAATGTGGAAGTAGCATTCACAATATATTCATTTTTTTAAATTAAGAAGCAGAATAGTAAGTATAGTATCCCTCTGTTGCATATATAGAGAGAGAGACTACTGGGTGTGTGGGTGTGTGTGTGTTTGTGTGTAAATAAAAAGATGGAAGGATCCTCAACAGTTTCAGGTATTTAGAGAGCGGGTTCAGAGGAACTGTCTATATCCTATTTGCATGTCATTTGAATTTTTAAAATGAACTGATATTACTTTAATTATAAAATAAATTTAAAATTTACAGAAAATCAGGGGAAATCTCTGCCAGCAGCGGTAAAATGTGGTGGTCTCTTGTGTTTCCATCTTAGATCCCACTATGCTCACAGACATGATGAAAGGCAATGTAACAAATGTTCTTCCTATGATTCTTATCGGTGGATGGATCAACATGACATTTTCAGGCTTTGTCACAAGTAAGTTCCCACCGACAAGATTCGAGGTTTATTTCATCTGTGCTCCCTTCCCTTCTCCCTATTCAAAGAAATCAAAGTACTAACATCATGGGTTCTATGTTTTTTAGTGGAAACTGGTAACATCCTTTGAATAACAAAAAAACAAAATATGCCATATTTTATGGCTCTTATTGCAAACTGTAAGTTCAGAATGTCGGTGCTTTTTTACTAACGAATTCAAATGAGTGGTTTGCTAGTTTGTGCTTCAAACTAATTTAGTGTTCTAGTTGAGTAGGATAAAGGGAAGCCCATTTCTGTTTTGACTTCATTTTTTAAGTGTTGGGATGAGTCATTTGTCTGTTGTTTATAAGTTGATTTGATTTGAATAAATTTGGTTTCCTAGTAATGCAGTTTTCTGTCTAGATATATTCCACTTTAGGTTCAACAGATTTGTGCAAGTTTCTTTTGAGATTTTAGGTCACAGCTCAGTTTCAGTCCCTGCTTCTAAAGCTGTAGATCGGCTGGTGTTCATGGAAGAGTGCCATTTGACTGACTTTTTCAGAAGAAATTTGTTAACAAACTGTATGATACAGAGTTCCCACCTCTTCAGGGAAATAATATATACATTCACAGCTAAACTCTTCTAAAAATAAAGAAGCTAGGAGTAATTGTGAACTTTTTCTTTCTTTGCCAGCCAAGGTCCCATTTCCACTGACCCTCCGTTTTAAGCCTATGCTACAGCAAGGAATCGAACTACTCACACTGGATGCATCCTGGTAAGAACTTTCTTTTATAAAATAAAAACACAAGTTAAACTCTAAAACTGGTATTTCTTAAAGAATAGGATTTCCAATTTGCATATTTCACTGGAATAGGTTTTTGGAGTTTTTCTCACTGAAACTCCACTCAAAATGACACGGGTTGATTATGGCGACTTTTATATGAGTCTTAGTGAAAGACCAGAATGTGTTGGCCTCTTTTCTCTAGATGCTTGGATCTTAGCTAGATGTATGCATAGCCAAAAAGTTAAAAGATAAATCCAGGAACTTTGGCCAGGCAAACCTTTTAGCAGTACCCTTGGAGTTTATGGGAGTGGATGTTTATATTATTTTTTCCAAAATACATTACTGTTAGTAGTAACATTAATTCTTTTCATCGGTACCGGTCACTGTGCTAGGTGTTTTCCATATATTATTTTTATCCCCATATCCAGTATTTCACATATTATGAAATAAGTGGAGAAATTAAGATTTAAGACAACAAAGTCTGTCCAAATCCAGCACTCATGTTTTATTTACCACTCTATTTTTTATAGCAGAATAATAAAACCCAAAATCTGAAAAGCTCTTAGAATACTGCTATAGCATCTATAACCTAGTACCGCTTCTTCATATGGTCTCTCCAGACTGTTTTGTCTATGGCTTCCCAGAGACTAGCATTAAAAATGAAGCCAGACAAGAGGAGGAGGAAAAGAATGAGCAATGGGGTCACCAGTGGTAACTTCCCTGAAGTGAGCAAAGCAGTCTCTGGTTATATGGGAGGGGCGAGGCAGACCAGGTGCCGGGAAAGTCTTAGCTGTGCACAATTCCACTAGAGAAAAACTACAGTTATTATGAGTATCATGACTTTATTAAACTTTGACCTTCCGGACACATTTGCTTCCATAAAGCAAAAACTTTATGTGCAAGAAAAACTTAATTTTTTCTCAGCATCTATGACTGACATCCTTGTGTGGACAAAGGAGACTTGAAGACAGGTATACAAGGAGCTTACGGCTAGATTTAGATCTACAGCATTATGTAGAGATAGGTTGTTTACTTACCTGGTGGAGTAACCAGAATAGGCCCCTGCTGTTGTATGATTCAAGTATTGGAACCAAGTGTGGATTCTTTCTATCTCTGTATCATTTCTCACTTTCCTTTTAGGTCTTGCTATATCCAAGCATATATACTTTGTGAGGGCAGAGTGGGAAATCTAAGCTAAGAAAAGCTTTGGTGATAAAGTTCCAAACTTGGAATGGCCTTCCCAGTAGCTATGGTCTTCAGTATTGCAAGTCTTTCCTGAAAGGCATCTCTAATCCTTTCCTTAAATATGAAAGCAACTGACACTTGTGATTTCCTCTAGAGAATGGGACTCAGGACTTTTATTTTATGTACTTCTGTACTGTTTGCCTTTGTTATTTATAGCAGTGTGTTGTTTTTATTAAAAATAAATGGTTTGAAAACCCACTATGTAGAAAGGAAAAGTAAGCAAAGCTGACATTCCCTGATTAAATGGAAGCATACCAGATGTGAATTCAGTTCCTGCTACTAAAGGCAGAATTTATTACATAACTCTTAACAGTTTGCCTACTATAAGTATTTGTAAGACTGCCTTCACAACTTGTATTTCATTTTTGGTTGTGCTTTGAATGAATGTAGCTTACCCCAGGTTATTTCTTTACATATTCTGGACAACTTTGGGTGTTAGAAAAGCGTGAACTACAATAATTCTGACATAACTACCTACATTGTACTTTTGCTTTAGGGTGAGTTCTGCATCCTGGTACTTCCTCAATGTATTTGGGCTTCGGAGCATTTACTCTCTGATTTTGGGCCAAGATAATGGTAAGGAGTACATCAGATTTAATAAGCAAATACTCTGGACTGGCTGATGTGGCTCAGTTGGTTGGAGCATTATCCTGTAACCAAAAGGTTGTGGTTTCAGGCATATGCATTCCCTGGTCTGGGCGCATATGGTGGGCAACCAGTGGATGCCTCTTTCTTGCATCAGTGTTTCTCTCTCTCCCTTTCTATATCTCTAAAAGCAATGAAAAAAAATCCTCTGGTGAGGATAATAAACTGTGATAGATGAATCATCCATGCCATAGTCAGAAAAATCATGTAGGCTGTGCTATTTGTTAGCGTATTCAAATACAGTGCTTTATTCTTTACACTTATTTTTAAGTTTCTGAGGTATTTTGAAACAGTCTTAAAAATTCCAAGCTCAACCTTGGCTGGTGTGGGTCAGTGGATTGAGTGCCAGCCTGTGAACCAAGGGTCACCCATTCAATTCACAGTCAGGGCACATGCCTGGGTTGCCAGCCAGGCCCCTAGTTGGAGGTGTGCAAGAGGTAACCACACACTGATGTTTCTCTCTCTTTCTTTCTCCCTCCCTTCCCCTTGATCTAAAAATAAATTTTAAAAAATTCCAAAGTCAAACTGAGCAATAACAGGGACAGTACATAGTGCCCCAAAGTGTGATACCTACAAGTAGGCATGCAGCACCGGCAATGTGAGCCTGTAAACCTGAAGCTGAAAGAAGGCCGGGTTTGATCAGTTAGTTCATGCAGGGGTGTCCAGCCTTTTGGCATCTCTGCGCCACACTGCAAGAAGGGTTGTCTTGGGCTACACATTAAATAGATTGTGACATGTTATCACAAAAATCTCAATGTTTTGATTAAACTTACAATTTTGTGTTGGGCCACTTTCACAGCCATCCTGGGCTGCATGTTGGACACCCCTGGTAGAGTTCTTGCCAGTACCTGCCCTGGCTGTCTTATTCAGTGACTGGGATCTCAGGCAAATCACTGAACCACTTTAATCCTCTGTTGTAAAATAGGAACTTGAATCATTAACTTTAGGGTTTTTTGTTAGGCGTGGATAAGGTAGAATATATAAAGCACTTAGTGAAGCACTTGGCATTAGCACTCGATCAGTAACCAGTGGCTGTTGTTATTAAGTTTGAAGTTTAGCACTTCCTTTAGTTATCTTTCTTCTACATTTTCATCCCCGTTTTTCCGGAGAGGCGAAGTGACTTTTCCAGGGTCACGTAGCCAGTGTGAGGCAGGGCCAGTCAGTGAATCTGTCACATGGTTCTCTAACTCACTACTGAGCATCTGCAAGTTTTGTGTAAGGACTGTTCCTCCCCGAGCGTACTGCTGAGCCCTGGCACTCATGTGGGTACATCTCGCCCTGCAGCCGCTGACCAATCACGGATGATGCAGGAGCAGATGACTGGAGCAGCCATGGCCATGCCTGCAGACACCAACAAAGCTTTCAAGGTACATTCACTTCTTCCTGCTTCACTGAAGCTCCAAAAGGTGTTTATTTTACTAGAGTCACTTTAAAGATGGGTTCCCTGAAGTGAGTGCAGTATGTATTGTCTTATTATTTAAATTTAAATTTAGCAAAAATGTATTTTAGTTTATATGTCTCTTTTTCCTGAGTGAATCATCTGTTAAGGAAATTGAAGATTCTTGGTACTTTCATTGGTTTTTAAATGCTCACCAAATTTAATCTACACTGTAAGTGAAGCTGTAAAAACAGTCCACTGAGAGGCACCAGGTAAACATTTGGAATATTTTTTAACTTTTTAGGACCCTGTCCTATAGACATCAATATAAATTACATTTTAAAAAAATCAATAAATAGAGCCTTTTAATGACATGATTTTGTAATTTATAAAATGCAGATATAATTTTTATACAGTGAAATCTCAGTAATTTTTCTTCACAAGAAACTAGAAATAGAAGGGAACTTGCTCATCTTGCTGAAAGGCATGTGTGAAAAACCCACAACTTACATCATACTCATACTGCAAGCTTTTCATCTAAGATCAGGAAGAAGACTAGGACGTCCAGCCCTGGCTGGGTGCTTAGTTGGTTAGGGTGTGTTTCTGATACGCTAAGGTTGTGGGCTCGATCCCTGGTCAGGGCACATACAGTAATCAACCAATGAATGTATATATGAATGAATGACAAATCGATGTTTTTTTTCTCTCTGTCTCTAAAATCAGTCAATCAATGAAAAGATAAGGGTGTCCACTCTTGCCACTACTATTCAACATTGTACTAGAGGTTCTAGCCAGGAAGTTTAGTCAAGAAAAAGAAGTAAAAGGCATTCAGATTACATAGGAAGAAATAAAGCTATCTTTGTAGATGATGTAGTCTTGTATATCCTAAGAAATCTCTCCCCCTCAAAAAATCTATTAGATCTAGTAAACAAATTCAGCAAGGTTTTAGTACATGAGGCCAATATACAAAAATCACTTATATTTCTATACGCTGTTAATAGAGAATCTGACACTGAAATTAAGAAAACAGTTCCTTTTACAGTAGTATCAAAAGGAATAAAACACTAAGGAATAAACTTAACAAAAGAAACACAATACTTGTACACTGAAAATGACAAACATTGCTGAAGAAATTAAAGAATGCCTGAATGAATGATTAGAAAACTTAATATTGTCAAGATGTCAGTACTCCCAAAATTGGTCCTCAGAGTCATTGTAAAACCTATCAGGATTCTAGCTACCTTTCTTGCAAAAATTGACAAGCTAATCCTGACATGCATATGGAAATGAAAGGGACCTACAGTAGCCCAAACAATGTTGAATGAATAAGTTAGAGGATTCAGACTTCTGGTTTTTAAATCCTACTTCAGAGGTACAGTAGTCAAAACAGTGGGATTAGCGTAGGGATAGACATACAGATCAATGGAACAGAACTGAGAGTTCAGAAATTAGCCCATATCAATTGACTTTTGACCATGGTGCCAAAACAATTGAATGGGAAAAAGAATAGTCCTAACACTGGGCACAGAGTTTGGGTTTTAGGAGATTAAAAATTTTAGAAGTAAATAGTGGTGATCTCACAACATTGTGAACGTAATTAATGCCACTGAATTGTATACTTACAGTGGTTAAAAGTGGCAAATTATATATTTTTACCACAATAAAAAATGTTCTAATAAAAAAATTTAAATGGGTCAAAAACCTAAATATAAGAGCTAAACTATAAAACTCTTAGAAGAAAACATAGGTGTAAATGTTTATGACCTTAGATTACTGGCTTGAAAACCAGTAATAAAAGGCCACGGTATTATGTCCAGAATAGATGAATCCAAACATGTAAAAAAAAGTAGAGTGGTTGTGGGAGAGGGATAAGGACGTGTGTTTGCTCTTTGATACGGAGTTTCTTTTTCTGGTGATGAAAGTATTCTGACATTAGGTAGTGGTGATGGTTGCACATCTTTGTGAATATGCTAAAAAGCACTGAATATTAAAAAGGTGAATTTTATGCCACGCGAAATACTTTTTTTTTTCAAAGAACACGACTATGACATTTGTATTGCATGTCAAATTTCGTAAAGCATATTTTTAAAGCCTACTAATTAAAGGCAAAGTATTCAGCACTAATAGACTATTTAAGAAATGTAATTAGTTACTAGCTCCAGTGACCTTGAACAAATATTTTACTTTGCTTAGTTTTAGTCTCCTTGCCTGTGAATTGGGGTTGGGGTGGGTGGGGTGATGTCAGCACCTACCTCATAGGACTGAATGAGTTTATACATGTAAGTAGCCTAACCCAGCTCCTGGCCCAGAGTAGGTGCTCATGAAAGGTCAGCACTGCTCTTAGAAACAGCCCTTCTGCCCCTCTTTCCCTGCCTTGGTGTTCTTTCCTTTGCAGACAGAGTGGGAAGCCTTGGAGCTGACAGATCACCAGTGGGCCCTAGATGATGTCGAAGAGGAACTCATGGCCAAAGACCTCCACTTTGAAGGCATGTTCAAAAAGGAATTACAGACCTCTATTTTCTGAAGACCAAGCAGGAATTAGCAGCGTCAGGAACTCGGAGTAGCGCTTAACCTTGTAACTTTCATTTGAGCAGGAGCCTCTTGGAATAAAAAGGAGGATGCATGAGCTGGCGGGTGTGCAGCAAGGATCATTCTTGTCTGAGCCGGCTCCCCTTTATGTTTGCAACTAGAGGAATATGTGCTGGGTGACTTACCCGGAAAGAGCTATTTTTAAAATGTTCTAAATTTTCCATCTGGTGACTCTAGTAATGAAATTCAGAGAAAGGGGGAAAACTCAAGCTAATGATAATATATAAAACTTAGCAAAAAAAATACAGTCTTTGGAAAAGGTGTTGTCAATTATACCTAATTATTATGTGTAGTCAGCCTGACTTCTAACCACAGTAGACTCCTGTTTTCTTGGGATCCAAACACCCTGTATTTTACCTTTTATTTTTTTGTTAGTATTTTTATAACTTTCTTTACACAAATAATACATTTTCATTACAAAAATTTAAGAACTGTGGATGAGCAAAAAGTGAAGCTCCCTGTGTTGTTCATTTTGAGCCTACAGAATAACAAATAGCAAAGGGGTCAAAATCTGGTTCAAGTAAACTTTTTTCAGAGTGAATACCCAGGGCTAGGACAGACTTAGCAAAACATTGCTATCTGATAATACTGTCCTGTGAAAATCAGTGACGGTGAGACACTGCCGGATTCTCAAGTGCCTTTGGGATCATTAAAGACATGTTAAATAATGTGAGGTCTTCATGCGGAGTTCAGAATATATCAAGTCCATTGACAAATCAATGGTGCTGTGCCGTATATGGCTTCTCAGTTGAATCAAAGACCATATTTCCCAGTTATTCTGCATAAGAGAGTTTCTGTGTCACTGTACAAAGGGAAAGAGGGCGATTGAGGGCAGGCGTAGTTAAGGGTTGCCCTGAAATCATTCTGTCTAGATTAACTCCCAGGGAAGTGGCCCGGTGCCATTTCAGTACTAAGACTGGAATGTAATTTGCATGTTGAACGCTGTAATCAAGAACAAACAACTCTTGACTCTACAAATTAAACCATCCTGTTTTCTTTGCCTGGAAAAATGTTGTTTCTGTGGGTTATTAACCCCGTGTGACAATAGTTAGGAGTGTCGATTGTGGAGCAGTACTTACTGGAGAGTCTAAGGTGAAAAAGTGATCCTTGCCCTCGATGAACTCATGAGACACATAAGAAATGGGTGGTTCTTAATTTTTGGGTCACAGAACCTATGAAAGCTCCAACCCTCTCCTCCAGAGTAATGCACATGGACACAGACACAAATTTCTCAGTGCATTGGTAGACCCCCCCCCAAAGCCTATTCAGTGACCCATAGACCCAAGGTAAGAAACACAGATATTTAAAATAGCTGCTTAGTCCTGGCTCAGTGGATTGAGTGCCAGCCTGTGAACCACAGGGTTGTTGGTTCGATTCCCAGTCAGGGCACATGCCTGGGTTATGGACCAGGTCCCCCATTGGGGGCATGCCAGAGGCAACCACACATTGGTGTTTCTTTCCCTCTCTCCCTTCTCCTCTCTCTGAAAAATAAATAAATACAATCTTTTTTTAAAGTGTTGGGGAATTAAAGTAGCTGCTTAAACGAAATATGAAAGGACCAAGGGTTCACAGGAGAGCTAATGTTTGACCAGGACCTTGAAAGAGTTCAATGCAGAAGAACATCTGAGCAGAGGGGACAGAACCAGCAAAGGCCCACAGATTAAAATGTCCACAGTTCATTGCACCCTGGGGTAGAGGGAGTGGGATGGTATATACAGAAAGATCAAGGTTGGGGCAGAATGCAGTAAATGACTGGTGACTGAATGATATCACCCTGGTTCCCACAAGTCATCCTCAGAGCATTTCAGTCTGCCTCTTCTCCCCACACAGTTTATCTTTTTCCCTGTGTTTGGGTGGGTAAAATGTGAGACTTTTCTGACCCTTCATGTTGGCGGTAAATGCCCATGTGCTTGGCACTAGCAAGTCAAAAGGAAAAGCTGCTTGTTTTAGCAGGTCTTCTCAGAACCAGCACCCAAGTTCAGGGAAGTGATGCTTATCATGTGCATTTCTTAGACTTCAGTTTTGGCCAGGGTACTAAATGAGCATTTTATCATTTCCATCAACCTGGACTTACCCCCAGAACCATTTAGGACAATCTGAAATGTTCACTTACTGATCGTGGTATGGAAGGAACCTTGTATGGAAGGCTAAATATCGACAGTCGACTGCACAACACAACTCAGAGAATGACAGATTTGAGGACAGTAGGTAAATTTGCACTTAGGGGTAAGTCAGTGTGGTTCCTCTGTTCCGTAAGGAGTGTGTATATGAAAGTGTTTTAGATGTGTATATGAAAGACATGGAGGATTACTAATTATGTGAGGAATCTTGCAGTTGCAAGTGACAGAAATTGAACTCAACCTGGCTTAAGCAGTTTGTTTTTTTTTTTAATGTAAATTGGCTCAACTAAAATGCCAATCCCTGGCAGAGTCACTCAGTTAGTTGGAGCATTGTCCTGATACGCCACAGTTGCAGGTTTGATATCTGGTCAGGGCACATACAAGAAGCAACCAACGAATGCATACATAAGTGAAACAACAAATAGATGTTTCCTCTCTCCCCCTTCTCTCCCTCTGAATCAATAAATAAAATGTCCAGTAGTATGTTGGCTTCAGGTACAGCTGGATCCAAGCTTAGTAACCCCAATGAAGAGAAAGTACCCCTTTCTGAAAAATTTCAGTAAAAAGGGTAATGGACATGATCTGGGTCATGTGCAATTTCCAGAAACTATTTAGCCCCATCTAAATTACAACAGTTGAAGATGGGATAGGAATGATTCCCTAAATGACAATAGGTATAGTTGCCAGAAGAAAATGGCATGGGTATTGAACAAGAAAAACAATAGTGTTTTCCCCTTTAGTCACCCAAACTGTCTGGAATGTTCTCAAAAGGCGGTAATGCCCTGTCCAGTGGCTATCAAACCATCCTGGGTGGTCAGGGAAGGCTTTCTAGCTGAAGTGTCATCTCAAGATGTGAAGGGTCACAAGGAAATACACAGAGCCAGGGAAATATTATAAGGAAAGACTATACAAGCAGAGGTGACAATGTGTGCAAGGTCCTCAAAGCAAAGGTAGTGGGTGTTTTCACAAAACTGAAATAAGACCTGTGTGACCCTGGAATGGAGAGAATAAAAAGGCTCAGTTGAGTGTTGTCCCGCAAACCAAAAGGTCAGCACTTTGATTCCCAGTCAGGGTGTATGCCTGGGTTGCATTGCAGGGAGAGGCAACCAATCGATGTTTCTCACTGCAGTGTTTCTCTCCGTCTCTTCCTCCCTTCTCTCTAAAAATAAAATCTTCTTTTAAAAAAAAAGACATGATGAGTGTTGTGTTGTACACTTTAAATAGTTGGTATGTTAATTATATCTCAGTAAAGCTGCTTAATCACACACACACACACACACACACACACACACACACCACGATTCCATGAGCAGAGCCAGATGGCAGAGAGCTTGTAAATCATCCTTCAGAGAGAAACTTGATCCTGACGTGGCAGTGGAAGCCTTGGAAAGGACTGATGTGAAGGGATTTGCTGCTAGGTGGAGAAAGGAATAGAGGGGTAACATGGGCTCAGGGGGTGTGAGGGTGACAGCGAGATGGCAGTGAGATCAGAGGGGCTAGGGGGTGGGGAGTTGAGACCCTTTCGATGATTAGCTCCTGCTTTTTAACCCAGTGTGTGGCTTTGCGTGAGGCACTTCCCCTCTCTGGGCCTGGCCTGTCTTCTGTGAAAAGGAGATCATATGGTGCAGCAGCTCTGCGAAAATGTCTAGCAGTTCCTCAAAAAGTTAAAGTTTCCTTGTGATCCAGCAATTCCACTCCTAAATCGATATGTAGCCAAGATAAATGAAAACATACGTTCACACACAAAATACACGAGTGTTTTTCGAATATTATTTATAAGAGCCAAAGTAGACGCAACCCAAATGTCCATCAACTACTGAATAATAATAAAATATGGTATATCCATACAATATAATATTATTCAGCAATAAAAAAGAATGAAGTGCTAACTTAACCTATGATGTGGATGAACCTAGAAACACACTCAGTGAGAACCAATCACAAAAGACTATATATGATTCAATTTTTTATGAAATGTCCAGAATAGGCAAATCCATACAGACAGAGGAGGTAGATTAGTGGTTGCCAGAGCCAGGGGTAGGAAAATGGAGAGCAATTGCTCATGGGTACAGGTTTCTTTTGGGGGTAATGAAAATGTTCTAAAATTGAGGGTGGTGATAGTTGCACAACTTTGTGAATATACTGAAAACAATAGTACACTTTAAGCAGGTGAATGTTACGTATGTGAATTATATCTCATTAAAGCTGTTAAAGGTGAGGAGGGATCATAAGCCCTTTGCAGGTGACATCAAGATCTCATGATGATGGCTATGTAAGGCTCTTCTAGGCTCACCAGACTGAAGAGGGAGGCATCAAGAAGACAGATGGGTACGAAGGGCCTCTGGGGTCAGCCAACATATTCCTGAACCTCTCATGTTCTTCAGCTGCCCCCTGCCCGGCCACCACTCCTGCTCACCCTGCTGTCACCCTGATCCCATCTCCCCACTTCCCTTCTAAGTCTTTAACTCTGCCTCACTAGAGACAGCCCGGGAAAGTCAACAGGGTTCAGAAAACTGAGTTCTCTCTCTGTGCCCCTCCAAGATGGGCTAGTACCCACTAAACAAATATTTTATTATTTTAAATATTTTATTTCTGCAGTCAGCTCACAAAATGCATAACCAGCCCCGTGCAACATTTCCTTTTCCCCATTTCTTTGTGAATTTCTTTCTCGCTTCTTATTATGGAAAATTTCAAACATACACAAGAGTGGAGGGAAATATGATGAGGTACCCATCACCCTACTTTAATAATTAGCAATATTTGCTAATCTTTTATGTATCTCCCAATGTCTTTTTTTTTCTGGGATATTTTAAAAGTAAATCCATGGTACAATATCATTTCACACAAAAACATTTTACTCTTATTTTCTTTAAACTTTTTTTTAAAAAGGTTTTATTTATTTTTAGAGAGAAGGGAAGGGAGAGAGAAACAGAGAGTGAGAAACCTCAGTGTGTGGTTGCCTCTTGTATACCCCTACTGGGGACCTGGCCCACAACCCAGGCATGTGCTCTGACTGGGAATCCATCTGGCGACCCTGAGGTTCACAGGCCAGCACTCAATCCACTGAGCTATACCAGGGCACAAAACATTTTAGTAAGTACTAACAGATAAGGATTTAATAAAACATAATCCACAATGCCATTATCTCACCTAACGACACTCCTTAGTATGTTCTAAGGCCCAGTCCATGTTCAGATTTCTCCCATTACGTTGATAAAATGCCTTGCACAGTTGGTTTGTTTGAATGACAATCTCAACAAAGTCTCCCATGTGGCATTTGACTGCCGTGTCTCCTAAGTCTCTTTTATAACAGCTTCCCCATCCTGCCCCATTTTATGAGCCATTTATTTGTTAGAAAACTATGTGGTTGTTCTGTAGAATTCTATGAGTCTTTTTCAAAGTATTCTTATTTGGATGGGAAACCAAAGATTGTTTTTTTTTTCACTTCAAGCAAAGATTAAGGGGAGTGAATGAGTGATAGATGCATAACAAATTTAGCAAATAGTAAAGACCAGTAGGAGGTTCAACATGGTGGTGGCATGGGAGGATGCTGAACTCACCTGCTGTGTGAAAACTCAAATATATTTTTTAAATTTTTATTAAATGGGACATTGGTCAATAAGATCATATAGGTTTCAACTGTACATTTCTATGGTACTAGATCTGTATATTGCACTGTGTGCCCACCACCTAAAGTCAAACTGTCTCCTGTCACCATATGTTAGACCTCCTCTGCTCCCCACACTCTTCCCTCTGGCAACCACTACATTCCTGTGTGTGTCCACGAGTTTTGGTTTTATGTCCCACATATGAGGGAAATCATATGGTTCTTAGCTTTTTCTGACTGCCAAATATGCATGTATATAGAGAACAATTATTCCTGCAAGATAACTGGGGACTGAATGCACAGCTTCTCAACAACAAATAAGAGAAAGAGATAGTATATAGAAGGCTGGGAGGCCTTGGGAGCTCTCAGGAGCTGCGGGAACTCTCTGGGCTGAGAAGCAGGTGAGCACCATCGTTTACGTCTCCCTCCATTTTGATAGGGTGATACGAGCTCTATTCGGGGGCTTTGGCCTACCCACAAGATCTCTTCAGAGTGTGGCTTTCTCAGCTACATTGCCCAGACCCTTTTGCCTACAAATAAAGGGAGCAAGAAGGAACAACAAGGTGTCACCCCACAATCCTGGCCTCCCTGCCAGGAGTCACTCCTACCCAGCAAGCTAATGGCCCAGGAGCCATGGACACCTGGTCAGCTCCCACCTGGCTTCTCAAAGCTACCCAGCACATGGAGTGTACAGAGAGGTCTCTTCTACACAAGACCACTTTCTCTACAACAAACAAGAGAGAGACAGTATAGAGAAGAATGGGAAGCCATGGGAGCTCTCCAGGGACTGCAAGTAAGTGCCATTGTTTATGTCCCCTTCCAATTCCATAGGGTGGGCAGGGGGCTCTATCCAAGTGTTCTGGTCTACCTGCCACGTCCCTGCAGCACATTCCCAGACACAACACAGAAAGATCTAAAACATGACATCAATAACATAAAGCATGGAGGGGGGAGCAAAAATGTCATCCTTACAGAATATACTCAAACTTAAATGACTATCAGCTTAAAATAGACTGCTGCCAATATATAAAACCTATAGTAACCACAAACCAAAAACCTACAAAAGATATACAAAAAATTAAGAGAAAGGAACTCAAACAAAGCACTAGAGAAACCCAGCAAACCACAAGGGAAGAGATCAAGAGAAGAAGAAACAGAGAACTGTTTCAACAAAAAACAATTAACAAAATGATAAGCATATACTTATCAATAATTACTTTAAGTATAAATGATTAAATGCACCAGTAAAAGACTGAATGGATGTAAAAACATAACCCATTTCTATGCTGCTTACAAGAGACACTTCAAATTCATGGACGTGTACAGACTGAAAGTGAAAAGGTGGAAAAAGATGTTTCATGCAAATAGAAATGAAAAGAAACCTGGGGTAGCACTATTCATATAAGGCAAAATAGACTTTAAAACAACACATGCCAGAAAAGACAAAGAAGGACATTATACAATAAAAGGTCAGTGCAAAAGGAGGATATAACAATCATAAATATCTATTCACCCAACATAGGAGCACCTCAGTATACAATTATTAATAAACACAGGGGAAATCCACAGTAAAATAATAATAGTAGAGAATTTTAATGCCCAGCTGACATCAATAGATATAGATCAACCAGACAGCAAATTAATAATAATGGCCTCAAATGTCACATTAGACCAGAATGACTTAATAGACATTTACAGAAAATTTCATACCAAAACTTCAGAATGAACATATTTCTCAAGTGCACATGGAACATTCTCCATAATAGATTATGTAATAGCTAAAAAATAGGCCTCAATAAATTCAAGAAGATTGAAATCATATCAAGCATCCTTTCCAAACACATTGGCATGAAACCAGATCAACTATTGCAAAAAAAATATGCAGAGACTAAACAACATGCTACTAAATAACCAGTGAATCAGAGAAGGAATCGAACAGGATATCAAAAACTATCTTGAAACAAATGAAAATGAAAACATAGCTTTTCAAAATGCATGCGATGCAGCAAAAGAAGTTCTTGGAGGAAAGTTCTTAGCTATAGAGGCACACGTCAAGAAAAGAGAAATATCCCAAATAAAAATCTAACTCTACACCTAAAGGAACTAGAAAAAAGAAGAACAAACAAAACCCAAAGAAAACAGAAAGAAGGAAATAGTTATGATCAAAGCAGAAATAAATTAGGAATTAAAAAAACAATAGAGGAACTTTCCACCAAGATGGAGGCGTAGATAGACACACTGTGCCCCCTCACACAACCAAAATAAGGACAACAAAAATTTAGAAAGAAAATAACAACCAGTACTGAAAGAAAATTCAACTGTGTGGAACTCAGACAACCAAGGTGTTAAAGTAGACACATTCATCCAGACCAGTAAGAGGGCGGGTGGCCAGGTGGAGAGGGATTGTGGCAAAAATAAAAGCGGTGGCTGGTGTACCCGGAAGGCACACAAGGCGGCAGTGGAAGACCCAGTGAGGCAGTGGATTGTGGAGGGGCTTGCTGCGCAAGGTGGCTTGCGGAACTGGGTGGTCTCACATTCACGCACAGATCAACCAGGCGAAACTGGGGAGTGAGACAGACCCTGTAACCCAGGGCTCAGGCACCGGGACATAAAGCCTCAAATGACTGACTGAAAACGCCTGTGGGGGCTAAGGTGCTGGGAGTGATTCCCAGACTCACAGGAGAGTTCATTGGAGAGACCCACAGGGTCCTAGAGCATACACAAACCCACCCACATGGGAATCAGCACCAGAAGGTCCCGATTTGCTTGGGGGAAGTGGCAGAAGTGACTGAAATCCAGAAGAGAGCAGAGCAAGCGCCATTGTTCCCTCTCGGACCCCACCCCCACATACAGTGTCACAACCCAGCAACTGGGTTGCCCCGCCCTGGTGCGCACTTAAAGCTCTGCCCCTCATACGTAACAGGTGTGACAAGACAACAACAACAACAAAAAGGCCCAAATGGAAGAACAGATCACAGCTCCACAGCAGATACAACTAAGCAACACAGAGATAGCCAACCTATCAGATGCATACTTCAAAGCACTGGTGATCACGATGCTCACAGAATTGGTTGAATTTGGTCACAAATTAGATGAAAAAATGAAGGCTACACTAAGTGAAATGAAGGAAATGTACAGGGAACCAATAGTGATGGGAAGGAAACTGGGACTCAAATCAATGGAGTGGACCAGAAGGAA